>OY783232.1:15822152-16487152 GCA_963678685.1 Patella ulyssiponensis | reverse complement strand
CATTCAAGCAGTAAAACAAGTGTTGTCATATATTTTTTCTTTTGTCAATAATGAAACCATTTACAACCCATTAAAATCTGATAACCAGTAACAACTATTTCAGTAATTATCAGAAATCATTAGAATTTGTTTTGCTTTTAGTTTTGCCTTATTCTACCTTATATACTAATATTTAGTACACAAAGCATTTAATGTAAAGGGACATACCTCTGGAAGTAATTAAGGGAAATAAAGGTCAGGAGCCTCACCTTGGCATTAATTATTCAAATAGACAGAGAGAGAAAGAGAGAGAGGGAGAGAGAGAGAGAGAGAGAAATGGGGTTTAATGTCCACTTGACACAAACTAGGTCATTTTCGGGACTAACATAATATGGTTTAATTTTATTTCAGTAATTCGCTTTCACATAGAGGTCTTTAGCAGTGGGAAGAAACCAGAGTACCCAGAGAAAACCCATGACATTGGACAGGCGATCCTACTCCTTGCCAGTACAACCGGAGATTCAAAACCACCCAGTTGACTCAATGGCAGGCCGTATGATACAGTGCGCACATGCTAATCATTCGGCCACCCAAACCCCCTAAATAGACGGATTTAGCCTCTTGCATAATGCCTGTTTAACTTTAGCCTCATCCAAAAGATTTTTCAAATTCATAAAGGGACACAATGGAAATTTTTCAAAACTCAACAGTCTTCTCTATCTGTATAAATTTAAAATAATCAGATATTAACTTTACCCTCTTGAGAGTCCACAAGACTGTTCAAACATAATAATTGAAAATCAATAGGATTTTTTGTTGCAGTTATGACAGACAGACAGACAGACAGACAGAAAGACAGAAAGACAGGTGCATTGACAATATACAACCAAATTTCAATTTGTGCATATAAAAATCAAAATCTTCAAGCCCATATTCCATCGGATGAAAAAAATAATGATGGCTTAGGGCTTTTATAAAAAGCATTGTAAATTCAAACCAATTCCACCTGCAGTTACAGTTCTAAATGAAATGGGGTTTAATGTCCTACTCTTTTGCACCTAACCTGGGCTAATGGAAGACGGGCATACGCCATACAGTGTGCTATGAGGGAAATTTTGCCCGGGCAGCGGCGCTACGGCCTACTCTTATATCAAGGGATCTTTTACGTGCACTCCAATTTGAACACGGGACCTCAGTTTTTCATCCCATCCGAACGACTAGGCAGCTGTCCTTTCAGGCCCTCCTTCTGCATCACTGACAAGGGGAAATCACGCCGGAAAATCGAGATGAACTTTCTCGGCCAATGCAGGGATCGAACACCCGACCTCCAGACTAGCGAACCAGCGCCTTATCCACTTAGCCACCGTGACCCCCGGTTACAGTTCTAACCTAGATGATAGAGAAAACTTAACATTATTGTTTTGTATTTTACTTTATATAAAATCTGAATAATTTTCATTGTTAATTTATATACAATAAATATACATGAAGCACTAACTACAATAATGTTTCTTAAACTTTTTTCTTTCTTTTACGTTTCAATTTAGGTTTCGATTTTTTAGTCTGACGACATCTTGGACAAAACCATTCTTCATCTTCAGGTGGTTCTTGTACTATATTTACACAAACCCTGGAAAACAACAGTAGTATTCATCAAATCTATTTTTTGTGACTTGTTTATTAGCAAGCAACTAAAAGTACTCCCCATTGGGTCTCATTCCGTTCTACTCCACTAATCCTGGGGCCGTTTCCAGCTTTCTGTCTTTAATGATTGTGCTTTTTATCAACCAATCCCATAAATTGTTAATGGCAAAGGAATTGACCAATCCCATAAATCGTCAATGGCAAAGGGAGTTGGCAAAGGGAAGTAACTCTCATCTAGTAAAGTAAGCAAAATGCTAAGTTTCCCCTTCAAGAGGAAGGGTTATGACTAGATAGGTGTTCATATATATGTGTTTTCACAAGCTTTATTGAGAATCAAATTGCCAAGTATAAGTTCACTAATAATAATCATAACAGAATTAAGGACTATCGAGAGTGGACGGACTTCTGTCCTATACGCCAATCAACTTTTTTGCATGCATGCAATGAATTTAAAATCTAGACCTACCAATGATACCAATCTGGACAACCATCACAACCAATCATAGGACTTCCATCATCCTGCATTTTACAAGCTGGACATATCCATATCTGGTTCCCGGCAGCATCCTAGAATGAATGAATGACAATAACCTTCATTATGGTGTAAGTACAGTGATATATTTGAATGGTTTGTAAAATTTTGAATTGTATAGGCTTTTGGAGCTTAAAACACAAATTTTTTTGTGCAATTCGGGACAAATTACGACCAACTATGCACCAATATCAAAAGAATATAAACATACATTTAAAGTTTTATACAAATCAATTAAAAATTGTAACCTTTACATGATTTTCCTGTATAATCAGAAGCCATAATCCATAAAGATACTCTTTGATACATGTCAATATCGAAAGGAACCAAGATCTTTGGGATATAAACCTATATTTCAAGTTTTGACGAAATCGGATAAAAATCGTAATCTGAAGGGGGTGAAAATGTGAATGGATGGATGGATGGATGGATGGACACATGTTTTCTTGCTGCTGGTCTGCAAGTTACCAAATCCTATGAGATATGCATGTGAAAATGTCAAAACACAGTGGCTTGTGAGCTAGGATTTAGCAAACTCTCAGGTAGTAACAATAAGTGCAGTGGGAACCCACTAATACCTGTATAAACAATTACACAAGACAAACTGACAGACAAGACACAATATACACAGACACTTCAAACAACAAAAGTATACATCACATCAGATCAAACGAATGAAACCTGGGGCTAGCCGTAAGTGCCCAATGGTTCCGGGAGTGTCCACTGCACATCAAGTCAAGGGTCCATGTTTGTACAGGCTTCATTCAAAAGTAACTCAATAAAAAAGGGAAATATTTCCCAAAACGTTGTATCATGCTGGTATGCGTCATGATTTGCCATGTGCTGCAAAAATCTCAATGTAGGTACATTTGAGAAATGTGGTAACTACTTCTAGTAAGCCAAGCAATATAATTGACATTTCATCAAATCATTCTACTTTCGTAGGTGCTTAGTGATTCATCCTACCAGATTCTCATAAGGCAACAATAATCTAATCATAAATCTTAATTAGATATAACCCTCCTTAAAGAAGCTAAAATCATTAATATTTGGGACCAAGAAATCAACACAAATGATAGTGTAATTATATAAACTGATTTACATCCAATTGTTTCTGGTTTTTTTTACTCTAATTTCTATAATCTTGTGACATTGTGGAATATGTATTGACGTGACTTGTGGAATGGAACTAAAACGCATTATGGTGCACGATTCATGTACCGATGGTGACATGTTTATTTTGTCTTAAACATTAGATATCAGAAGCCCAGTAAGATCACAACAGTGTTGATTTAAATTGACAAATAATTAGTGTTTTAAATGTTGAAGGCTTTTGAATTATGATATTGAGTTAGAGACTTAGCTACTTTAATTTAAGTGTGCAATATGTCTGCAATGCCACAAGATTGAATCTAAAATTTTGATATGGTTTTGTTGACAAAATATGGACATAAAGATCAACTGGAAAAAGTGTGTTCTTCTTTGAAAATAAAAAAAGAGATTATCTTTCCATTCTTATTTTGCCTTTTAAAAGTTTGTCAACACAATTAAGAACATGATTCTCTTCAGAATAGTTTTAAAATGTGTTGCTCAGCAGGATTTGGTGATGTGATTTTACCGGTAGCTAGTACTGACTTGCAGATGTTTATTGTTTCTGCAAAATTTAAAGAGAAGTTTACTTACAACAAATGTTCCCACAGTCTCAGCCACAACTCCACTGTCAATATCATCTGAACCTGGTGAGACAGGTGTTCCAGTTTTGGTACTATGACCTGGAGATTCTGGAGACTTTGTACGTGGTGAATATCTCCGAGGTGACGGTTTCAGTACTTTGGGGGAGTTTTTATTTTTAGGTGGACGACCTCTACCTCTGCTTGGTGTTTTTACTGGTGTTGTTGGTGATGACTTTGGGAGAGCTATTGGGGATGGACACAGGGGTTTTGTTGGTGGTGATCTTACTGGTGATGAGGGAGGCGATCTACGAGAAGGTGAAGAATGGTTTGATGATGCAGGAGACGCAGGAACTGTGGGAGGAGTTGGGGACCGAGAGCGTGATCTTACTGGATTAACAGCTTTTGGAGGTAGGGGTTCTGTCAATTGTTTCTTTAGTAATTTCTTAGCAGCTTTGGCTATTTTTTTACTCTTCATTAGACTTTCTTTTTCTTTTCTTTGCTTCTCTCTTAATTCCTCTTCCTGTCTCTCCTTCTCTGCCTTTTTCCTCTGGAGTTCTAATTCAGCTTCCTTCTGAAGTTTCAATTCCAATTCTTTTTGTTTTTTTAACTCCAATTCTTTAAGTCTCTCAACTTCTTTCTGCTCTTCCTCTTTTTTCCTTTTCCTCTCACGTTCTAATTCAAGTTCTTTTTCTCGTTCACGCTCCCTTTCTTTCTCTTTTTCTCTTTCCCTTTCTATTTCCCGTTGTTTTTCCAATTCCTTTTCTTTTTCTTCTTTCAATTTTTGTTTTTCCTCTTTCAATTTTTGTTTTTCCTCTTTCAACTTCTGTTTCTCTTCTTTCAATTTTTGCTTCTCTTCCCTCTGTTTCTGTTCTTCAACTTGTTTTGCTAAGGGTTTGATAACTCTGGAAATATACAGGAAGAGAAACCAAATTCTAAATATGCATTATTACACGTAGATGCAAACCTCCCAAGTGCATGCAATTATCGATTAAAAACCATATTGATATGTTAAACACTATAAAAAGTCATTTACTTAAAATAGCATTATGCAAGAGCAAAATCTGCTTATTACAGGTCTGTCTTTAGGCCTGAAATGTTATCTAAATAATCAATTAGACATTAATTAACATATCCAGACCATAATAAACTCTTAATGTCAAGACTAGCCTTCGATGTCGGCGGATTAAATTGCTATATGCCCCTTAATGGCCGTTGATAATTAAATCAATCAAGTGGATAATCGAGACTATGCTATTTATATTAATGATTTGAGTATTGATGACCGAGGCTATGTGAATATTTCAAACGCCTTTTTCCCGGCTAATAGTGGATTAATTTGACTGAAATTTTCAGCAAATTACCTTTACACTATCTAGTTTTTAACTATTATAGTGAGAACTGCCATCTCTTTATCTTATCTCCCATAATGTAACTTTAAGGCTTTTATCATGGAAAGAGGCAGGGGCCACAACTCCTTACTCGTATGTCTAGACCTAAGTCAGCTTGGACTTCAGCCAGTTTAGGCTTGCTTGACCACAAAGGTAAATGGCATGTACATAGAATAAACATATTTTCTTTTTAAGTGTCTAAGACGAAGTAACATTTTTTTTTACAGAACCATGTTGGCATAGCACTATCCCCATAGAAATGGATACTTGCAGTTTAGGTATCTCAGGTCTAGATGGAGAACCTATAGAAGGTCTGGATGGAGTCCCTGGATCTAACTTCGGTGACGCAATAGATGTTTCTAAAGCAGAAGCTGATGGAGAATTTAGAACTGAAGTAGATGAAATCGGCGTTCCACCCAGTTTTATATTCAATTTCAACCGTGGAAACGTAGGTGTTGATGGTGGTTCATCCTTAATTTCCTGGAATCAAAATAAAAAGAAATTTACAGATATACCTATTTAAGAATTTCAATGGCCTAACAGATGGGGCATACAATCAAAATATCTAAATCATATGTTTGTGTTGAGATATAAAATATTTGTGTCCACTGTTGACATAGAAACGAAATATGAGATTAAAATTAGTTAACAATTCAACTTTCATTTAATTTTTCAAAGAAAAAAATCTATATTCACGTGATGTAGAGCTGGCCCCATCACTAATCAACCTAACAAATCAATTTGATTCATTATTTTGACCTAAATCGGAGAGGTCAAGCTCATTTATCGTAAATATATAAAAGGTATTGACAGTTCTTTTTTAAAACTGTCATAGCTTGGCCTGCAGTTGTGTAAGTTAATTTGAATGAAATTTTCAATATACTGTAAAACATGAAATTATTGCGAGCATGAAATTATTGCGACAATTGCGAGCGAGGCCCTTTCGCAATAATTTCATGTTCGCAATAATTTCGTGAAAATTTGTTAAAATGTCGGCCATATTGAATTATCCCTCCTTCATTACTCTTCACAAGAAAGAGTCCCAATAAGTTAAAATTTGTTAAAATGTCGGCCATATTGAATTATCCCTCGTTCGTCAGCTTGGAGTTAATAATCAACGGATCAAATTTAACGATAATTATTTAAAAATCTGTGTTTTATAGTCGTTCGTCAGCTTGGAGTTAATAATCAAGGGATTAAATTTAACAATAATTATTTAAAAATGGAGTTTGATAACAGGTATTTAGTTTTCTTTGATCTGTTGAATACAGACTCAAAGCCATATAATCCTCAATAGTTGTTTATTTACTGTTACTAATGATCACCAATTAACCGATGTTTTGAAGAGCCGACTGTCATCTAAAAATCTACCACATTTTATAGACAAATTTAAATTCGCAATAATTTTTTCCCCACTATAGAAATTCGCAATAATTACATTTCGCAATTATGTTTCACCACCCCAACTCGCAATAATTCCATGTCGCAATAATTTAGTGTTTTACAGTATCTATTTTTGTAATTAAGCAATGAAATTTATTTCATTGTGATGTTTAAACAAGATTTCAAAAGTCGTTATCAACCATATATCAACACAAAGACTAGCTTTTTATCTAAATATAACTCTTTATCTAAATTTTGTATCAGTTACCCTAGTTTAAAGACCTTAAAGCTACCTTTGGCTTCTTCTCCTTGTCATATTTAGATTTATCTTTCTTCTTTTCTTTTTTTTCATCTTTATCTCCGGATCTTTCTTTATCCTTGTCTCTGTCCTTCTCTCTATCCTTATCTTTCTTCTTTTTCTTTTTCTTGTCCTTATCTCTTTTATCTTTCTTGTCCTTTTTATGTTCTTTGCTCTGAAAACACAAAAACATTTTAATTTAGTCTACATTCTCTACGATAGGCAGCAGATAGATAACATGTCTTTTATTTAAAAAAAATTACCACATAACAAGTCAACTAATAATGAAATAGCGAATCCAGACGAAAAGATAGTGTTCCACAATTTACGATCAAGACATTTGGACTACACTGTAGTATCATATTCACTTGATGCCTGATTTGTTGCCAGAAATCCTTGCGTTTACTTAACTGCAGTCCTTCATAGATTAAGGGTATTCAGTTCTTGGACAATTAATCAAATATCCTCTATGTGTAACAGCTATATGAAAAGTTTGACAACCAACAACCATGTACATATAATATGAGAATAAGTGGTAGGCACTGTATAATATGAGAATAAGTGTTATGCACTGTATAATATAAGTAGTGATGTGCCAATAATGCTGATAAAGGTACTACCGATATCAGATGCGGATAAGGAGACATCAGCCAATACAAATATTACAAATTAAAATGCCCCAAATGTCATAATTGATATAGATACATGTCATTCTTGGGGAAAATGCACAGTATCAGTATATACCAATAGGTCGTTTATAGATCAATTACCGCTGATGAACTGAAACCAATAATGAGCAATCAGTTTTAATAAATATAACACATATTTCAAGATTTTAAAGTTTGACTTGTAACCTCTACCTTACCACCTTACCTTATGTTTTTCTTTATCTTTTGTTTTCTTTTCACCACCCATTTCAGTCTTTATAGATGCTGAAGCTTGTTGAGTTGAATCCTTTGATGTGGGAACAGAAGCATCTTCTCGAAGCTCTTCCTTTGGTTTTGGACTGTCTGGAAGTGTTTCAGTTTTAATTTCAATAGGTACTGCCGGGGTAGGAATGGGAATGGGAGGTGGTGAAGGAGATGGGGGAGCAAGAGGTTTATTTACAATGCGATCTACAGGTTCTTGCTTTATTTCTGGTTCAGGGCGTTCTGGACTATCAGTGAAAACAAATATTTTCATTTCATCAGTTAAATATTTGTCATGCAATTTTGGAATAACCTGTTTCTTTATTTCAGGCTTTTGAGATTTAGAGATGAGTTTCTTTTTCAATTTTTCTCTGACCCCCTTATCTTTAGATTTTCCATTTTTCAATTTACGTTTTTTCTTTAGTTTATCGTCTGCTATGTTTGGAGATTTTGGAGTAGCTGATGATGATTGGGGTTCTGAATCTAGTTCAAGTTTTATTTCTACTGATGATGTGTCATTATCTTCTGAAGTTTGTCTAATGACAGAATTTATAGTATCATCCATATCAGCAAGATCATGTGATTTGGGTTTCTCAGAGTCACCTGTTAATGTCTCTTTATGGTCAGGTGAGGTCTTGATTTCTTTGCTTTCAACTTCTACAACAGACTGACGAATAACTTCATCAATGCAATCATCCACAGTAGCCAATCGAGCAGATTTTTGTTTTTCTTTCATATCAGATTCAGATGCAATTACCAAACGTTCTGGAGAATCACCACGTGAATTGGATGATTCTTCATCTGGATTAGGTAGTGAAAGAAGAAGTTCGTCAGTCAAAGCTTTTTCTGGTGGCAAAGGCAGAAACTGTTTAATTGCTTCTTTACTTTCCTTTTCAGTCTTGCCATCTTTCTTTAAATTTTTGTTTTTATTGATTTTAATAGGTTTACCATCTTCACCATATACATTTCCCAACTTATCAATACTGATTACTTTCTTTTTCTTCTTTTTATCACTCAAGCTCTTTTTACCATCCTTGGAGGAACTCTCACTTACTTTGCTTCCACTAACACTTTTCTTTCCATCATTTTTACTTAATTTAGGTTTCGATTTAAACTTTTTAGATTTTATTGTATCTTTTGACAAAGATTTTTTCTTTTTTTCTGATATGCTTGAATGATTATTTGATTTATTGTCAGAGTCATATACAACATCTACGTCCGATTTTTCTTTCTCACTCTCTGAATATTTCTCTTTCACTTTATCTTTCAACTGTTCTTTAGGTGATGGCTGGGGGTCTCGGAACAAAGCCTGTTTAAATCCAGCTGGTGGTGTGCGATTGTCTGGCAATTTTCCTTGTCTTTTGGGTGTTAGTTCCCCTTCTTGAGACATGGTAACACTCATCATTTCATACTGGGATGGATCAGCTTCTGGTGGAAGTAATGCACTACTTATTCTGAAATATAAAATAGTACTACTCAACAATTTGGCTCTTCTCTCATAGTTACTGACATCTTTACAGTTGTTATCATTTTAAACTTTCTGTGGTATAAAATTACTGACATGAACTTTCTTGGGCAACACAAGGATCAAACACAGGACCTCCAGGATATTGAGTCAATGTCTAACTCTTAATCGTAGAACCACTGTGACTGCCAAGATAAACATGACATCTATGACATCATAAAAGCTATGAATATCTATAGCAAACTAATAGGTTGACTTGCATATCTGTCCCAATCCAAACTGATATGATCACATCACACCTGATTTCACTATATATTCAAATCACATCAAAATGAAATCATTGCTTTGCAGACCATTGACAATAACTAGGGAGGTATCGTATTACCTGTTTAATAATATGTTTCAAAGGGTGTTGATGCTTAAAGCTTTATATCATACCTTGGACGTTTATTGGGTGGACCTTCAGCTGATGTTGTAGTTGAACGACTTTCAGCAGCAGCTGGACTCACATCCATAGGTGATGCAAATTCTGGAGCGAGTCCAACTACCTCTGATGACAGAGGCTCATCAACATCATCTAAAATTGATCAAATAAAATACACAATTTAATTTCATTCATACTCTCACTCTCAATATATGTTAAATCGGACAAATTTCATAACCACATGAAGTTAGAGACAACCCCGAACATTGCTGCACTTGATACAGAAGTTTACTTTAGAACAATTAATGTTTGAGATGTTTTCATGTACAAAAAATAGTAAACGGATTACACATTAAGACCACTACAGTAAAATCTAAAAAAATGGCTACACAATTTTGATTAAATATTCACCACTTGTGCAAATAAATATATCGGTAAATAACTTAAACTGACAAACTGAAAGATGAAAACCAAAATCTTATTTACATATACACACACCTTTTCCACCAGGAAACATGTGAGGTAAATATTCAGGAATGTGTTCCTCACGATGTTGTAATATTTCACGGCTCCTTGGGTTAGGAAACTGTAAATTACTTTTCTTTGGAGCTGGAAAAGCCACAATTTCCTTGACAAATGGAACTGGTTCAACATGACTAATATACTCAGTAAGTTCATCCAGTCGCACTCCCATCTGTTGAAATGCCAAACCAACATCATCAAGATTGACTTCTGTTCTACCAACTGAAACAAAATAAAACACATATTATTATTTATATAATCATAAAAAATATCATACTTTCATAATGCAATCATGAGGTATATGTAAAGGTTAAGCATAAAATCAACAACAGATTATTCAACAGTTTCCCAACATTTATATTGTGAAATGCTGTAATTAGGCATCCACAGGTGTTTTTTTCATCAATGTCATATTTTCACATGACACAAATGTTGCCTATATGCATTTGCAGCACCAAACCACAAAATAACTTACTTGAATACTTTTGACATCAATTTACCATTCAAGGAAAATAAAGTCTACATATAACAGTATATTGAATGATCAAAGCTTTGCGGCTAATTCACCCACTGTTAAAGACACGTGCGCACAAGTGAATTATTGAAATAAAATTTAACCATAGTGTTAGTCCCGAAATGACCTATTTCTCTCTCTCTTTGCGGCTAATTCAGTTTTCTGATAAGCTGTAAGTCTGAATATTGTATAGAGGAGGTTATAATAAAATAGTTGGAGTCGATTAAAACAAACAGAATTTAATATCTAAAAACATTGCATAAAATTTCATTATAAAAGTCAAAACACTTTTTAACAATGTAGATAAATTATAGAGTAAACATACACTGTTCACTGTAGCGATGTGCAATATTTCCTAGTTCCAAAATATATCGTTCCATTACATCTGTTAGAAGTTCCAAGGGAGTGACTTGAGTTGAATTCCATCCCAGATTTTGACATATTTGAGCCACAGCTATTTTCAGCACACTTCGACTATATTCAGTGGCCATATTTCAATGCTGGCTGAAATGAATAAAAAATACAGACTGGGCATGTTACATTTTAAGTTCCATAGCCCATACACAAGACAACAATTTAGGTACAATATAAGGCAAACTCCTATCCAACCCAGCAAGTCTTAAACTAATAAGTTAAGGATTGTAGTACCCTGATCTGTCTCGCATTCATAAACAGTCACAGTCAAATCCTAAACAATTGATGATCAAAAAATCAGAATTGACCATTTCTGTCCGTCACTATATAGTATTAAGCTGCAATATAAATATAGCCCTATTGTAAGGCAATTATGGAGTCCTTGGCTTATATTTTTCAACAAAAGTTTTCTTCTTTGGTCATCAAAAGAAATCATTCCTCACCACATCACATCTGTTCAAGGCAATCAAGCCAATCAAGGTTTATGCTATAATCAAACACTATTTTCAAGTAGAATTTTATTATTCAAAAATATAAACAAAATACATTTGAATTGATCCACCAATCCGTTCGCAGCTTAATGTGGTCTTATGTTTGTGTTTTTGAATCGCAAGTAAATGTAAATGATAGTGATATCCATATCCACATATTGACAGGATAAGGAAAACTGAGATTGTGACGGCGAGTGATTTCAAATTTCAAAGTTGCACAGGTCACAGAGATTAATAGTCTGAAGTCGGTTAGTTTAATCGTTAATTACCTTTTCATTTGCGCCTCTGGTGCATATATCTATCATTCGTCATCGAATCTACCATGTACATACATAGAACATCTTGTTAGATGCATAATTATTACAACTATTACTTATTTACCATGAAGTTCGGTAAAAACTTGCTGGTACAAATTTTTTTCTCTGAGTTATCGTACTTGGTTGTTAAAAATATGGAACCGGAAACATGAGTGAAAAGAAAAAGATATCTTTGGTCAGGATGGTATGTATTTTAGTCCTTTCCATATGCAGAAACATTATGATAAAAGGCCAAACCAAAAAGACTAGACTGCAATATTTTAACGTTGGAACAATATTTTGCATAAATTTAAAAAGGAACGATATTCTTTGTCTTTCTTAAATATATCAAATTTTAACATTCTTATCATGCGCATGCGCAGTAGTAAATATTTTCCAAAGAAGCCGGTGGATTAGTTTACGTGTTGTCAAGAATATTTCGATTTATTAACAGCGAAAACAACACAGAAATGGATTGACTGGGTCAATGGTTAAAGACTTTAGATATCCGTCCATTAATGTAGAAACAGGTTAGCCAATTTTATCATTGCTTGTGAAATTAATTCAGTATTGAATGGCGATGTTAATCAGATCTACTGATCGAATCTAGGCCTACATTTTTGTTTTACTTTCAGCAATATTATTTTTTTTTATTATAGGGCCTATAAATTTTATTTGTTAAGTCAGGGATCATGGAGGATTACAGATTGAAATTATACAGGCAGACCTCACTGAAATATATTAATCATTGACCTTTATGCTTTTTTGTGATTAGGTTTTTTTTTTTAAGCTGATGATTTTTATATTTGTTGATGTTAGAATTACAATACAAGTTTGATTTTTGAGTATTCTGATTGGGTAGTAATTTATGTAAATTCGTAGGCAACTTTTAACAAGTGAAGAATAGTTGATTTGCATTTTCGGGTTCACTTTGTAATGGTTGTGGGGACAGGCAGCAGGCCTACATGTTGATCTCAACATATTGGTTGGAAATTGACTCTGTGGTGTGTGAGTTAGCAATTATACATAGTACATACTGAAGTGTTCACTACTAATGTAAAAAATTTTTGTTCATTACAGAACATAACAAGGAAAATCTTAAAAGTTGGGACCTGTTAAATCCACACGTAATTCTGTCTATTTACCAAAGGAGATGGGTTTGTTCGATATGTTAGCAAAATGGTTGGGAATGAAGAAAAAAGAAGCCAATGTACTAGTTGTTGGTTTAGATAACAGCGGAAAGACAACGATTTTAAATCAACTGAAACCTGATGACACAAAAGCTCATGACATAGTTCCTACTGTAGGATTTAATATTGAGAAATTTGCCACAAAATCATTAAGTTTTACAGCATTTGATATGTCAGGGCAAGGTCGTTATCGAAATCTCTGGGAACATTATTATAGAGAGTGTCATGGTGTTATATTTGTGGTGGACAGTAGTGATAAATTAAGAATGGTTGTCGCTAAAGATGAACTCGATCAGCTTCTACAACATCCTGATGTTAAAAACCGCAGAATACCAGTTCTATTTTTTGCCAATAAAATGGACATGAGAGAAGCTGTATCTAGTGTGAAATGTTCTAGTTTAATGGGATTAGAGCTAATACGGGATAAACCATGGCATATCTGTGCTAGTAATGCGATGACTGGTGAAGGTTTACATGAAGGCGTTGAATGGCTGACAGATCAAATTAAAGATCTGGTTGACAAAAAGAAATAATGTTTACTTAAAATTAGATGATTTTTTAATATTCACATTTATATTGTAACTAGATGTATTAAAACAAATTTTGTAAATGTGTAAATAGCCTTATTGTAGCTTACTTATATATCTCCGTCCTTTTTGTCCTTTTTTTCATTAAATATCGGCGAATACATGTATATTACATACATTCCAAAAACTCAACATCTGATCCATCCGTATCGCATAATATGCGGGTTGATGCCATATCTTTGGCTTAGCTTTATTTTTGGTAACATTACATTTTGTTTTTTCTAAATTACATACCGGTATATATACATGTATGTAGTTAAATTTGTATTATGTAAATTGTACATGTTATCGCATGTAATTATTATTTCATGAAGACACATTATTTTGTTAGATCTGAATATATATATATATATATATGAATAAACACTAATTATATTCATTGTTAATGACTTTTGTTTAGCCTCATTATGTGTTTGATCTTACATCTGAATGTTGAAAGGGATATATGAGATTTATAATGATACTGTTACATATACCCATAATTCATAAGAGCAGTCCATAAACATTGTCATGTGAATCTTTTGTAGGTGATTATATACAAACCACTAAAAGGTGACTAAGGGCAACAATCCTGAAGTAGTTATCGGATATTCAGGCATGTATACTAAACAGTGCATCTGATTTCATGTGTCAAGGAAATCAAGTGGTGACTTGACTGTCCACAAAGTTTTCAAAATCGATAAAGGGCAATAAAGTTGAACATAAATAAGATATTGATGGATTTATGTGCAAGATTCTGTAAATAAATTACTTAGTAGAGATCAGATTTTAACATGTGGGGCAAACTGAAAAAAACACTATAAGGGCCGAGGAAGAATGCTTTAGTCTGGTTCAAAACAATAGAAGCTTCTTAAATTTGTCTTGCAGATTGTTTCCCATCTAGTGCTGCAGCGGCTGGTAAAAGGGTTATAACAAGTCTAAATTTATGATCATTTGTAAATGTTATAAGTCAAGTGAAAGACATTTCATTTCTCAGAAGTGCTCAGTAAAATAGAGGAAGTAATACTATTCATAGATGTTTGTTTGGCTGCATGTGTTTCACAAAGTACAGAAGAGTTGGATGGTCAAATGGTTAGCGCATGCACGTTGTATCGTATCATGTCTGTCCATGAGTCAATTGGCATGGTTTTAATACCCCGGTTGTACGTGACAAGGAGTAGGTTTGTCTGTCCAGTGTCCAACCTCGTTGGTTTTCTCTGGATCCTCTGATTTCCTCCCACTGCTAAAAATCCTTACAAATTACAGTAAGTGTATGTCATTAAAAATATTGATTCATAAAAAAATCAAGATGATGGAAAAGGAATTGCATAAGTTTTATTTGGCGAATAAAATATATAACACTGTACAAGCTTTAACAAGAACAAGTTAAAACATGACAAGGATAATTACAAGATAATGGTAGGTTATCCTATAGTCAGTCAATACTAAAATACATTAATTACAAACATTTTTGCGACTTTGTTACTAAAATACATTAATTACAATCATTTGTGCAATGTCAGACTAGGAGAAAAATATATAGGAGTACCGGTACAAGCAAGCTCTGATTAAAATATGACTGCTCGTTCTCTTGAATAAGGATTTTTATTACATTTTTTTCTTTCTCCAAATTCAAGAAAATGTTGATCATTATAAAATCACATAATAAATATTGTTAAGAAGATAATTGAACATTGAATATTCTGATACAAATCATTACTACATTAGGTTTTAAACTTTTGGATGTTAAAGACGAAAACTGTCTTACTTTTAGCAAATATATAGAATTTGGGTCTATTTTGACAGTAACACACAAATTGAAACATGAATTAATTGAGGTGGTATTAATTTATATCACGCCCATCACCATTAAAAAATTTTGACATTTTACCCACAAAGGAGAATTTAGATAAGTTGAAGGAGATTCTACACTCTTCATTGTCCTTCCCCTGCTACCAGATAATTAATAAGAGCAAGCCAAAAACTATCCAATAAAAAATTAACAGTACAGTTACTTATCATTAGTATGTCAACCACAATAGCCTAGATTCAAATTATATTAATGAATGACATGATGTCATAATGGTGGCTGTCGCTCACTTATTCTCAACGCGAGAAATGGTGTCTAAGCTTCATAATTTCACTATTAACCGTAGTGCTATTACTTCAGATTTTTTTCGCAAACCAGCAGAAGAAATGCGTGACAGGTCGTCATATACCCTATCCCACAGTTAGTAACGGGAAACCTTTAACGATAGAGTTGATCGGTTCTTTCAGTTTAGTTAGAGAGCCGGCCTTTTTACCGCATCAATGTACGCGATATACATGGCATTTCCAAAACTTAGTGACCATAACTAGGTATTTTTATCACTTCCTGATAACATAACCCGACAGCACAATTGCCAAATAGCAGTTGAATACTAAGTTTGTTTATAGACTAAGTGTGCATGTCCGGACGAGTTCCAAATTATGCAATGTAATACTAGAAAAGCTTAGTACATATATCACATCATTCAATAACCCAGTCCGGTTATCCAAATAATTCCCACTTGTTTATATAATTTTAAACAACAGAGTCTATGCAAATCAGCATTTTTAAACGACAATTCTTTAGTCGTCCCTCTGTTCACCATAAACGGAAGCAGTTGCTCCGGTGACACAGCACTGCGCAGGTCCATCTGAGATCCTTTTTGTGCTCCAGTCCCCAACGACTATATAAAGGGAACACCCGCACAATTTCATTTAAGCCTGATGAGTTCGAAATGAACGAAACTAGTAGCTTCTTGAGAGAAATCTGGGACGGCTACCCGCCACTCATAGATTTCTAATTACATTAATGAGCATTTATTCAGCAGTTTATAATTATATATACAAATTGTGTGCAGTTACAACATACTGTATTGACAAGATAACAAAGCTAACATGAAATTTAAACAACCTATTGATAAACACACTTCAAGTCGTAACAAAATTTATTGTTTATAAACTAAGATCCCCTGTTGTGTAACTTCACAACATTAAGATCAACCAGACATTCTTTTTTAGTATTTAGAATAAAAACCAATTATTATATTAGTCTGTACATCACCTAGGCCTGAACAAGGCAATGAACACAATGTCTTGGTTAGCGACATAAATTTTTTAACCAAATACTTGATTAGTCTGGTATTTTTTAAAAAGTGTCATGGGGTCAAAGAAATGAATGTTAAACATGTATACTAATAGCTTGTAAGACTTGTCTCTCTGCTTCATTATTATGTACGCTAAACATTGAATAACATGGTTGTTGAGATAACTGCTGTAAAAAGTCTGTTAAATATACCTGAAATACACAAAATGTTACCAGACTAGTCAGGTATTGGGTCCAACAAAGTTTGTTAATGGCCAAGTGATACGTTTCAGGGTCGATTTATAATTAATAACGCTGTAAAATGACAAATTTAATTACATTGCTAGCTGTATAAGGATCAAATGAAGTCTCGTTGGCCAAAAAAAACCCGACGAGAAGTGCTAGAACTAGTGAGTTTTGGGAGAAGATAGCAGACGAAATGTCATAAACAAGTCAAAACATAGCGAGAAATTTTAATATTGTCCCCCACCTTTCGAATGGGTTCGTCTGTCTGTTTGTCCGTCACACTTTTTGAGACAATAAAATCTCTTTCTAATTTGACTAGAATGTTCAAACTTTGTGTTTGTGCTTATTAGGTCGATGCTTGATGGCTTAGGTTAAGCGGAGATAAGCATTTTGATTGGTTGATGCTTTGGGGCAAGATAACTTTAGTTCTAATTAAATGAGAGTGATGTAACTTGGTGTATAGTTTTATGCATCAATACCTTGACTAAGTTCGATAATGAGCATTTTCTGCTCAGGGTAAGCAGAGCGATAAGCAATTTGATAGGCTGAGACTTTGGAATACAATAACAGCTGAGACTTTGGAACACAATAACAATCCTTCTAATTGAGCTAGAATTTTCAAACTTCGTGTAGGTGGTTTTCTTTTTAGGTCAATGCCTTGATGGGGTCGAAGATGAGCATCTTCTGCTTAGGGTAAACAGAGATAAGCAATTTGATTGTTTGATGCTTTGGGACATAACTTCAGTTTAAATTAAGTCAGAGTGATGAATTTGGTGTATAGTTTCATTACATCAACACCTTGCCTAAGTTCGATAACGAGCATTTTCAGCTCAGGGTAAGCAGAGCGATAAGCAATTTGATTGGTCAAGACTTTGGAACACAATAGTTCTCCGTCTAATAAAGGTAGAATGTTCAAACTTGGCATAAGCGTTCATTATGTCAATGCCTCATTGCTCAATGGAATTTGAAAATGAACATTTTCTGCTAAGGGTAATTGAGTTAGAATGTTTAAACTTGACATAGATGTTCAATAGGTGAATGTCTTCACCGAGTTTAATGATTAACATTTCGAGCTAAAGCTAAGCAGAGCTAAACAATTTCATTGGTCAACGCTTTGGGACAAGATAACATTGATTGTATCTGATACACTGTGATGAAACTTAATGCATAGTTTGATGGCTCGATACTTTTAAAAAAAAATAAATGTGCGATTCATTAATATGTGTCATCTATTTATTTTGGGATTTCCGCAGGGGACACATTACCCTCACTGTGCCTTCGAACTCCATCACAGCAATAAACCCAATCAACGCCTATACCAAAATGGAACATTTCTAGCCCCATTAGGAGAGTTATTGTGTCCCTAAAAGTGTGATGGACGGACAGATAGACCCATTTTCAGAGTCCCCTGCTTTCTTTGAAAGGCAAGAGACAAAATTATCAATGAGAATTGGGCTGTGATTACCTTTAAAAAAAAATGGCTGTCACAGGTTAAACAAATTAAATATGGATCAGTGAAAATATTTTTTTTAGTTTAATACATATAAATTCAACACAAATATTTACCCTCAGGTCGACTTGGTTTATTGGGTCAGCTATTGTATCGGGATCTTCATCTTCCTCATCACCTAAATTTAAACCTACAAAAATAAATTACTATTAGTTACCAAATATATCTGTTTTTTATTGTCAGTATCCAGGTTTGAACAAAAGTAAAATAAAGATGCAAGCGATAATAATGCTGATACTACAAAAAACACAAAACATAATTGATTTAGAACTAGATGGTGTCGACTATACTGAATGTATGTCTTAAAATTATCATGCCTTGCAAAAACCATACTGAATGTATGTCATAAAATTATCATGCTTTACAAAAACCAAATACAGAAATGTTCAATGCATTCTAGAAATCATTTCTAGTCGAATTTATCATGTTTTTCAGATAGCCATAGATAATGCCAGTAATATCTATAACCTTTGACAATTAAAATGTTAAAGTTAAAGCAGAATCTTTCCTGATAGAATATTAATCATCCAATCACATCTAATAAATATACCTTGATAATTAGCATCAAAATCACTGAGTAAGTCTGCTAAACTTTGACCTGATGCTACATTAAAATCTCCATCAATATCATCACCTCCTTCATCTTCATCTTCCCAACCATTCTCTTGCTGTAATTATAAACATATTTTATGATTTAATGAAAAATTATAGATATACAAAATAGTGTCGTAAAATGTAACATGGAAAGATATTGGAGAGACTAGCATTGCAACGGGAGACAATTTTGTAGTTGTACAAAATGTGTTCATTTTCAACATTTGCTTATCAACATTTGGATAAATAAATCAGAGCAGCCAAGGAATATCAAGACGATATTTTTAAAGTAAGGCCACACAAAAAAAAATTCTTGTTCTCAGACAATCATTTATTTAAAAATCTGATGCGGGATGGCAGTTTTTGTTTTTTTGTTTTTATTTTTAAGAAACACACAGAATTTTTATAAATCTGAGCTCTCAATCTCCCCATGGAGAATATTTCTGGTCATCTCTCTGTCATATTTCCCAGGAAAGATAAGGCATTTTGATCATAAATAAAGACTGATTGACTGCAAATTGATGCCATCTTTGCGAATAATAAATTAACATTCGATTATCCAGGGCTGTTGGTGATTGTCAAGTGTTTCCCATGGTTACGTACTTGATAGCCGAATAGTGTTCATTTCCTCAAGAAAATTCAATAGAGTTACTCCCCTGAATTGCAGGAAATATGAACGAACAGAAACTAACTTTTTTTTTTAAATAATCAAACAACTACATGTCTATCGGAATGTTTAAGCCAGTTTCCAAACTTTTTTTGTAATATTCAATAGCTCTTTTATTTATATAGAAAACATCTTACACTGTCATCTTCATCTTCGTCATCACCTGGATCAGCTTTTGACATGGCTGTTTCTATCTGATTAGATAGTTCATTTATAAGTAGCTTATACATCTTTACTAATATAGGGATCGTCGTCCATTCATCAGGATCTAAAGTGAAAACCGGTTAAAACATTTAATCTTGGTATTCGTCCACTATCAACAAGCCAACAGTGAGGTTGATTCGAAAATGAAGAGATGACATTAATTAATCAGACATTGATCTTTTTTGAAAAACATCAAGCAATCAAACTTGGTCTAAACAGAAAATGTACACGATTGAACTCAGGCAAGGTTTTGAATGAATTGGTAGTGAAACAATGTACTAAGTTTTATCATTCTCCATCAGTTAGCTTGTATTCATTGGCTTAGTAGAAGCAGAACAGTAGGACATTAACCACCATTTCATTTCATTTCCATCAGTTAGAATCAAAGTTATCTCATCCCAAAGCATCAACCTATGAGATTGCTTAGCTTTAGCAGAAAATGTGCATCATTAAACTCAGTCAAGATATTCATCTAATTAATATCGTCTACACCATGTTGCTATTCAACTTGTTCTTACGTTTCCAATCAGTGGTGTTAATAGAATTTGAAATAATAATATCTAATAGGCATGCTTGTATATTTTGTATGCCGTATTAAGTCACAGTAAACGAAATTCAACTATCAAAATATTTATATCTCTTCAAAAAAAACTGTTGGGCCATTTTGAATACATGTATTATCATTTTTTTAAGAAAAGAAACATCAAATACTTGGATTTAATAATGAATCATTGGCAATTATCAATCAACTCATCATTAATCCAAGACAACTGTTTAGCATTACTCATTGACGCAATCCGGATTATCAGACAGTTGATTAAAAAATAGACGCTGCCGCCACGCGATTGACACTCAATGTAATGGTTAATCCAGGATGAATACGATTAGAATTTCAAAAAAAATTTTCCTCCAGTTCTCAAAAAGAATCGCCAATACCTCAAAATATTATCCGCAAAACCAAATTTTAATTGCATATTCCACATTTTTATCGCAAATTGTGACTTCGGCTCCATTCACAATAGTCCATTTTTAAAAGATCAATATATCACAATTACCTGAGGATGTTTTGGCACGTGTTCGTATTCCTGGTCTCTGTATTTGTTCTCCTTTAACTGTTATTTCCTGTAATCGTCTGTCATTTGTCTGAATTGTGTGTAGTAACAGTTTACATAATGCTATAGAACTATAAGTAAAAATAGTTACAACTGTAAAAAAGTTTTGTTTGTCACCTTTGAGTGATAACAAAGTTAATAATATAATAACTAATCATGTAAATTTACAAGTAAATCTTCCTAGTCATTGATTCTTTGTGTATACATTTTAAATTTTCACCTGTATATAAAAATATAACATATACATGAAATGTTTACATGTACTTTAAACCATATTACTCATTCCTCTCTTTATTCTTTGAAAGTTACTGTGTTATCTTTTAGGGGATTCATATTGATACAAAAGAAGACAATGATGAAGACAAAAGAGAAAAAACAAGTCTTAACATCCACTCTACATAAACTAGGTCATTTTCAATAATTCACTTGCACATAGTGGTCTTTAATGGTGGGATGACACCGGAGAAAACTCTCATGGTTAGATAGGCAGCCCTACTCCTGGGCGTGCTCAAGTAAGGAATCAAAACCACACCACTTGACTCAATGACAGACCTCATGATCTACAATGCACACGTTAATCCATTCAGCCTCCCAACATTCCCTGAAGACAAAGACTAACCTGACTTTTCTTTCATAAGAACCATAAAAGAGATGTTGTCTGGCACACCATTCAGTTAATACAAATCCTAGAGCTGGTTGACCTGTAGGACTTGGAACGTTAGTCAGGAAATCTAACACAGCTTCTAACTGTGTGTGAATCAAATGTGCAAACACCATGACTAGAGACTGAAATACAAGGAAATATCGTCTCAAAATTAGACAGTCTGTTATGATTCTTAAGATGGACTGTCTAAAAATCAAACGTCAATTGTTGACACATGTATGTTAATATATACATCTAATCACTATTAGTACTGCAAAATTTTACAATTGACTCTTGTTCTTCCAATAAAAAATCCTGCTTCCAATATTTTGAAACATTTTCTTTCACAATGCATTTGCGAAATCAATGTCGTAATCTATTATAGCAGTAACATTTTAAGCAAATGATGACTGCCAAAACGTTTCTTCCAAAAACACGTGAAAGAAATGCAATTTATTTTTCTAACTTACTTGTATGACACTGAGACTTTCTGCTTGTAATAATTTACTTAAAACAGCTCTTAACATCAAATCTAGATTATCTCCTAACTGTTTCCCCACACGACTTATCACCACAGATACCAGACGACCAACAAATGATGCTGTATGCTCGGAAGTCTTGGGGTCAAGAAGTTTTGACACAACTTGAACGATATAGAATAAACCAGTTTTACCTGTAAAATAGACAACAAACGACAGTTTAAAAAGTTTGTATTGGCACAAATCTTGACATACAAAAAATATTACAATACATACATGACCTGTGCCTTATTTCTCAAAATCTTAACTTAAGATAAAATCCAAATTTTAGTAGATACTTCACTATTGATTGGCTAAGCACTAAATTCATTCTGATATTATCCAATCTAATTGCTAAGTTTAGGATTTTACCTTAGTTAAAATTCTGCGAAACAGGCCCCTGATTATATAGGAAATGAAATGATATGGGGTTTAACTTCCTACTGTTCTAATCCTAAACTGGGCTAATGAAGATGGTGGTTACATAGGATGGCTTAAATAGTTTGTATTGGCATGCATCTTCACATTCTAAAAATACTACAATATATGATATGTGATGAAAATAGAGCAGAACTTGAAATATTGTCACAAAATATAAAATATATTTCAAGTGATAAAAAGCTAACAATCACAATTTAAGTTAAAAAATAGTTCTTCGAGAGACTAATTCTTACCACTTTCATCTTTCCATTCCATAACTTGTTCTAAATCA
The DNA here is from genome assembly GCA_963678685.1 of Patella ulyssiponensis. Classification (NCBI taxonomy): domain Eukaryota; kingdom Metazoa; phylum Mollusca; class Gastropoda; family Patellidae; genus Patella; species Patella ulyssiponensis. The sequence goes on along the minus strand of OY783232.1, from coordinate 16,464,150 downwards.
ACTGATGCAAAAGCTCGTAAACATTCACCTCCACTCTGCAACAATAAACATCAATTAAATTCATTTGTTTGTTTCCAAGTTCCAAATAGAGAAATAAACTACACAATTGAATCAATAAACAAAGAGAGAGAAATGGGGTTCAACGTCCACTCGACACAAACTAGGTCATTTCACGACTAACATAGGGTTTAATTTTTTTCAATAATTCGCTTGTGCGTACAGGTCTTTAGCAGTGGGAGGAAACCGGAGTACCCCGAGAAAACCCACGAGGTTGGACAGGTTACCCTAATCCTTGCCACGTAGAAATCAATAAACAAGACACATATATATGAATTATGAAAGTTATAACCTAATTTGAACTAGATATTATTTTTGTTGTTAATTCGGTTGCCAATCCATTAACACCTAAGACATGTTTAAGGAAAAACTTGTTATGGGCATGGCATAGTTATGATCAGGCAGCCAATCAAATATGCTGAAAGTCAATGCCTTTAAAAAAGGTGCTAGAATTTTATTTATCACACATATTTATCGGCAGGATATTGGGTCAACCAATCGTAATTTGAACTTAGTGGTGCAGATAAGTAAAACTGAAATCCAATTTCGTTTACCGAAAGCATCTTTAAAGCAATGTCTTTAGAGTAAGACAAAGTTGACTTAACGACCAAAAAATAATGTGACACTGGATAAACTAAAGATAGGCTGGCACTGCTAGGCAGGATACGCCCACATTTTCGAGAGATGGATAGAGAACAAGCAATACCGAAAGTGATTTTTCCTACATCATTAAGTCCTGTATTTCATACTGTATTGGGAGCAGCCATTTTGTTGGTCAGTTCCAGTCTGATATTCATGAAATTCGAAGCCGACAATGATTATGGTGTGACGGTACACAACCTAGAAATGTGACTTTTCGTCAAAATCGGATAAGAATTGTGACCTGTAGAGAGTCCACAACCATGATATACCATATTTTTACACTATTCGCGTACAAACGGCGACCACTTCGTCCGGCAATTTTGGTACGATTTTCACGAAATTCGAACTCAAACCTTCCTTAAGGTGTAACGGTGATATAATCAAACGTTTTTTTAAATCAGAAAATAATTGTGACTTCCAGAGGGACAACAAGCTAAAAAAAAAGGCAATTTTGTGTACAATCAGGGGCCACAATTCAGGAAGTTACAATCCGATATGCGCAAATATCGAAAGGAACCAAGACCTTTGGGTTATAACCATGCATTTCAAGTTTCATCAAAATTGAATTAAAATTGTGACCTCTACAGGGTCCACAACCATGATATACCATTTTTTAACAGCATTCGTGTACAAACGGCGGCCATTTTGTATGGCAATTTTGGTCCGATTTTCTCGAAATTTGAACTCAACCTTCCGTAGGGGGTAACGGCGATAGAGTCAAACGTTTTTTTAAATCAGATAATAATTGTGACCTCCAGAGGGACCATAGGCAATTTTTCGGACAATCAGGGGCCATAATTCAGGAAGTTACGATCCGATATGCGCAAATACCAAAAGGAACCAAGATCTTTGGGTTATAACCATGCATTTCAAGTTTCATCAAAATCGGTTCAAAATTGTGACCTCTATAGGGTCCACAAGCTAAAAGCTGATTTTTCGTACAATCAGGGGCCATAATCCATGAAGTTTTGATCCGATACATGCCAATATCGAAAGCAGTCGTGATCTTTTGGGGATAAACCTATATTTCAAGTTACGTCAAAATCGGGTAAGAATTGTGACCTGTAGAGAGTCCACAAACAATTATGGACGGACAGGGGCGACGACATAATACGTCCACATGAAAATGTGGGCGTATAAAAACAAATGGTAATGCATGGTTCTTTAACAATCTGAGAAATCTATCAGATTATGTAGCTGACTATAAATTTTAACACATGCAGTCATGGAATCAATGACAGAGTTGATGGCTTGAGTGAACTGCACTTACACCACTATACAACTAATGTGTTTCGTGTTACTAACCTGTAGCGAGCTATTATCATCCGTTTTCATTATACATTCTATACAAGAAGGGAAAGCTGTGTTCATTATTGCACATGATAGAGGTTTCTCTCCACTTCGGACCAAGGTTGTCAATATATCTAAAGCAGTCTGAAAATGAAAAGTAACAATAAGATAATATAAACATTTGACACGTTCATCACACAAAAAACTAAAGCGTTAGAATTTATAGCACTATAAATCTATGCTCATAATAAGGCATTCTAGAATAGTTTTTTACAGATATTTTAATTCTACTCCACCCAGCAGAACAAATTCTGAACAATTTATTGTAAAAAAAAAGTGTCCTTAAGTCTTGTTTATTTTTCATAAATTTCTTCAGTGCAACTCTTTTACATTTCCTAATGTATCTTTTTTATATTTAATTTCATCACATGCTGTAAGAAAATAATTTGATTTTCATTTATAAATAGTAAATGTTTCCTTGTATCACTTGTACAATAAAATAACAAACTGTTGTAATGGCAAAAAGGATATAATAAATTGATGAGTTCAGAAACTTGGAGTTTAATGTTAAACAATAAGTTTAATATAGACTTTTAATAAAGGCTATCCCCATTTAGTTTGAAATTTTTTTATACCAAATCTGAGCAAGACTGAATAGTCTATCAATAATATCAACAACCTTATGAAGTTTTAATCTCAACACAGTTTAGCCTTATGGCTAGCTAAACAGTTCAAGAAAATTTGGATTTTTTTTTTTTCAAAATTCTAACCTGTAGATCAATTACAAGGTCTCAATGTCAGAGGCAACAACTCAGCAAATAATTGATGCACTGGTCTTAATATCAATAGGACTCATGTCTATGAGTTGCAGAATATGCCAAGCAAATTTGGGGAAAAAGTATGATTATGAAAATGCTTGTCATGAATGCATGTAACAATTTGATGCAGATCACCTTTACCAAAATTGTTGAAAGTTTCAACATGAAATTTGGTAGAGAAATGGGTGTGAGTAAAGTAATATTTTGACAACAATCAGTCTTGGGCAGTATTGCTGAAACTAGATATCTTTACACTCATGCCAGAACAATTTATTGAAAATGATTACACTAACATGTGGATAGACAACAGAGAGACAAACAGGGATTACGACAAAGTGGTCGTATCAAACGCAACAAAACCAAAACAATCAACGATAAAAATAATCAACAATTAAAACAGAAGTTACAGATGTAAACTGGGTGGTGGGTTCAAAATGTTCCATGCTTTTTCTTCTATAATGAGAGTTTGGTTCCTAAAATCATATCTTTATAATCAATACTCAATTAAAATCAAAAAGACAGGTCTATTCTTAACTAGTTATTATGTACGGTATTAGGATCAGATAAAGCAAGATGACAGTTTAAAGGTTTTATTTCATTCACATATTTAGTTTAAGATAATATTGCTTACTGGTGCTTACATGATAACAAACAAGCCAACAGTGAGGCTGATGTCCCCCGCCGAAATCCCAAAATAAATAGATGACACATATTAATTAATCGCACATTTATTTTTTTCAAACGTATTGACCAATCAAACTGAACACGAAGTGTCATCCAAAAATTGCTTATCTCTGCCTACCGTAAGAAGAAAATGCTCATCTTCGAACTCCATCAAGGCATTGACCTAATAAGCATACACACCAATTTTGAACATTTTAACTCAATTCGAAGGAGAGTTATTGTGTTCCAAAGTCTCGGCAAATCAAATTGCTTATCGCTCTGCTTACCCTTAGCAGAAAATGCTCATTATCGATCTTAGTCAAGGTATTACTGTAATGAAACTATACACCAAGTTTCATCACTCTCACTTAATTAGAACTAAAGTTATCGTGTCTCAAAGCATCAACCAATCAAATTGCTTATCTCTGCTTACCCTAAGCGGAAAATGCTCATCTTCGAACTCCATCAAGGCATTGACCTAATAAGCATATACACCAAGTTTGAACATTTTAACTCAATTAGAAGGAGAGTTATTGTGTTCCAAAGTCTCGACCAATCAAATTGCGTATCGCTCTGCTTACCCTGAGCAGAAAATGCTCATTATCGAACTTAGTCAAGGTATTACTATAATGAAACTATACACCAAGTTTAATCAATCTCACTTAATTAGAAGTAAAGTTATCGTGTCCCAAAGCATCAACCAATCAAATTGCTTATCTCTGCTTACCCTAAGCGGAAAATGCTCATCTTCGAACTCCATCAAGGCATTGACGTAATAAACACATACACCAAGTTTGAACATTCTAGCTCAATTAGGAAGAGAGTTATTGTGTCCCAAAATGTGTGACGGACAGACAGACGGACAGACAGACGGACAGACAGACAGACAGACGGACGAACCCATTTTAATAGTCCCCCAACTTTCTTCGAAAGGCGGGGGACAATAAACATTGAGAATTATTTGAGGTCAATTTCAGTTTGATTGATCCAATCATTTTTATAACTAGTTTGTTTTAAAGGGCTTAGCCCAGAACATTCAAGTTACCGATCAACCAAAACATTTTTCAAAAAGGATTTGGTGACAGGGCAATAAATCTTTGAATTTTGACAGATTTCTTCCGCTTAGAACTATATATCCAAGTATACGCCCACTTGAAATGAATCCTATTACATATATCGCTATGAGAAACATCTAGTGGCCGTATGCTGTTTGGAAAAACTATTTTATGTTATACAACTTACTGAATTTAAGCCTGGCATCTTGTCCATGGGTGATCGAAGTATTGATGATAATGTTGGTACTAATCTTTCTTCGAACTTTCTACTACAACCAGGATTTTCTGCTATTTCTTTTATTAAATCTTGAACAAGTGACACTATAAATGGATCTAACAAGATAAAAGGAAAATATTTTAATACAGATAGCAATTAATAAAAGCAAATCATATTTACAGCAAGAAATCTGTCTTATGTGCTAAAAAAATAAAAAAAATAAAAAGAACTTGTGTAAGTCCATATTTTGACATAATGTTACATGCGGACATTAAATGATCAAATATTTTTATGCAAGTAGTGATAGATCTAAAAAAATTACTGCAAAAGTACAGGACATGAGCAGTTTCAATAGTTCCTCCACTCCCGTACAAAAAATGGGGATCAAACCTGCTACATTATCCTACCTGAGCAATGTTTGAGATACACAGCTATTGCAAATGGTGATATTTTCTCTTCTATAGATGTTGTTAACTGTTTATCAACCTGAAATAAAAACAAAATTTAGTATGAACATTTCTTTAAGCCAAGACTAATATAAAGATCAACAGCTAAACAAGTTATCAAACTTTTATTTCTTATTTAAAGTGAGAGTAGTAGACCGGTCTCCAGTCTATGGAAATACTAGCCATTTCAAAATGCTGTACTAATTTGATTGGTTTGCCTTTTTTTCATAAAATGTAGAGACACCACAAATCAGATCATAATTTCGATACAAATCTCGACAGTTAAGTCTCAGAAGCTAGAATATTTACACACTGCAACAAGTTCTATGCAAGTAAAATTGTGACATCATGAAAACACAGTGGCAGACCCAACGACAGATGTCACAATTTGAATTGTCACCTAATGAAACGCAGCGGCAAGGGTATTTGGTGGAGGTAACATTTTTTCATTTGGTATATGCATATTTCAACTTACCGATATAATAAGGGTCAATGCTTCTATGACTAACCCTAACACATCTGCTGAAAACTGTGTTCCCATGGTAATTAAACCATCAACAATGTTCAAAACAAAAGGCACCAATATTTGTGTGTTATTGTTATTCTTTAAATGTTCACAATAATTATACAGAGCTCGTATAGCTGATATTCTAACACTAGGTGCCTGGGACATGTGAAGTCCTCCCACTGATGCTTGAATACATCTAAAAAAAAAGCAACATATCAATATTAACAAGGATGCAGAGACAGAGAGAAAGAGAAGTGGGGTTTAACGTCCACTCGACTAGGTCATTTTGGGACTAACACATGGTTGAATTTTATTTCAATAATTCGGTTGCATGTAGGGGTATTTGGCAGTGGGAGGAAACCAGAAGACCAGAAGAAAACCCACGCGGTTGGACAGACGACCCTATTCCTTGTCACGTACCGGGGAATCGAAACCACGCCAGTTGACTCAATGACAGGCCGTATGATACAGCGCATGTGCTAACAATTCAGCCATCCACCCCCTAAACAAGGATGCAACAACGCATTGATGCAAACCAATAAATCAAAGTGCTTGTCAACGGATTCACATTTAATCTTTGTTATTCTTTTCCATAAAATTATTGCAAAATACAAACTAAAATGTTCAGATATACAGGCCAATTTTACAATTTTACAAAGGCATGTATTAATAAAATTTGTTACCTTAACATATCACATAATATTAAAGATAAATAATTAAAACTTACTTTTCCAGTAAATCTGGCTTCATGATTTCAGCAAATCTACTGGCTGTCCACAGACAGCGACCTATTAAAAATGGTGAAGCTGAAAGAGAGAGTTTAACATTATTTTGAGAATATCATACAGCTCCTTTTAATTTCAATAATTCGCTTGTGCACAGAAGGTTTTCTTTAGCAGGACCGAAACCATGCCACTCAACTCACGGACAGACCAAATAACCTTACTCCATCCTTGCCACTAAATCATAATGTTGCACACATTAAACTACTTTGCAACACTACTTTCATTTACAATATTCTATTACCTGCTATGTTTAAATCTGCTAAAACAACTGACTGGAGAAAGGAGTCTATATCAAACTGAACTTTGGATTCTTGAATGGACTGGATGATCATAGATTTAACACTGCCTATCGCCAACATGCATGACTCGTGCAGTTTCCACCTGAAAAAGATTTTTAGGGCAATATATGATCAAACAGACAAAAAGCAACCATGGACAAGGCTCAATCCAGTCATACTTCATATTTCAGTGCAAAACACATAAGAAATGAGTTCGAATAAGATTAGTTATCTAAAATATAGTTCCAAACATAAAGAATCTTACCAGTTGTGATTTCCAGCATTTTTACCAATTTCTGCTTCATGAAGATGTCTAGATATGGCTTCACACAAAGCTGGTGCACTACTTGTAGGAAATTCACTGGATATTGACTGAATAAAAAAAAAATTACAGTTAAAAAAAAGTTTAAACTAAGTAAAAATAGTTAAAAAGTTGTAATATTTCAGACAATGTGTCAGCATCTCTTAAATTTTTGTTTTGTGTAAGATACAATGTCTTCTGCTTCAAAATCAGAATTCATACTCTAGGGTTTGACATAAACAGCAATCTAAAAGCATGAATCTAGCAAATTATATGGCAACTAGAAGTGAGCTAGAGTAGTAGCTCAGAATCACATGTTAAGTGCAGGGAATGCTTACAGCTATGATCTGTTCATTTGATCTGATATATATATTTGTTGTTTTAAGTGTCTGTGTATATTATGTCGTGTTCAAGGTTTGTCTTCTGTACAAGATTTATTGTGTTACTTACTAAGAGTAAATCTTGAGCTGATATTCTAACGGAGTAGGAAAAACTGTCATCATCTTCATCTTCTACAAACTGATCTGGATTATTCGACCATAATCTTATCTATAATTATAACATGTTGAAAAATAACTATATAATCAAAAGTGTTTTATTTTACTGAAATGGTAAATGTTAATTATTCTGAGACTAGCATTTTTAATTTTTAGAAATGTCTGGATAGTAACATTTCCCTTACACTGTTCTTTCCCTTCCAGATGTGAAGGAAGCCAGTGAGTAAGATGTTGGCTCACTAACCTGGAGGCTACAGATTCGATACCTGCATTAGCGGAGACTGTTTATCAGGATTTTTTGGCGTAGTTCCGTCTTGTCAGTGGGGCAGGAAAGAGGGCCTGGCAAGAGACAATGTATAGTCGTTCAAATATGACGAAAATCAGAGGTCATGTGTACACATTGGCGTTAGGGCTGGGTAAAATATCGATATAAATCGATAGTATCGATTGGGCGGCCCAGAAAAGCACTATCAATTAATTATAATACACCGCTCACTTTAATTACTATCAAGTATCAATGTAACATATAACAAAATTGTGACTGCCTATTGAACAGCCGTTTTCATAAATTCACTCTCATTGAAACGTTACTTTAGTTTTGAAGAAATTATTGTTGAATATCGCTAAATCGGAGATACCCGGATGTGTAAATAAAGTTAGAGTTATTTCCCTTTGCAAGCTTCAGACTTCGTCTGTACAGTTCACTATTTCTCTACGTGTGCCTCAGTAATGAGTACCCGGTACAATAAATAGCACACATGGACGACAAAACTTTTGTTGATTTACTTATATATTATACGAATAATGGTTCTCTATTGGCACACGAAACGACACAGAACTGTCCGCCATATTGATATTTTCGCACGCACGTACGCAATGTTTTGAATCAGAATAAGTTCATTTTGGTCCCTTAACATAATTATTTACGATATTTCTTCATTCGGAACCACGGATGCATTTTAATAATAAACAACATGAATTGACGTATATATAATATATACGTGATATAACAAGTTTTATTAATATTTTCCAAGTAAATCTCCTTAGACAGGAGCAAACGATCTTTCGCCACTTCGTATGGTTTTGAACTTTGAACTTACACGTCACTGTATCCAGTCTTGATGACGACCGTGAAAATAAGTTTGTTTTCGATACTATCGATTATCGACCGACATTTCATTGCCGATTATCGATAGTAAAAATCACTATCGATACCCAGCCCTAATTGGCGTACACATTAAAGGTCCCTTGGCAGTTCGAATTTGATATAAGAGTAGGCTGTAGTGTTGCTGTCCAGGCAAAATTTCCCTCAATAGCCCAGTCAGAGCAGTACAGTATGATGTAAACCCTAATTCATTGGATTTCGAGGTGTTAAGGTTTCTTTTAAATACACTTCATTGTGTACACAGGCTTATTTTGACTGACATTCAAACAACCAGGTATCTTATAGGCATTACCGAGAGAGAGAGAGAAATGGGCTTTAACTCCACTCGACACAACTAGGTCATTTCAGGACTAACATATGGTTTTTAATTTTATTTCAATAATTCGCTTCCGCGTAGGGGTCTTTAGCAGTGGGAGGAAACCCACGAGGTTGAAAAGGCGCCCCTATCTCCATGCCACATACGCTCACACCAGGGCTCGAAACCACAGCCGCAAGCCAGAGGTGACCGGCCAGCTAGAGGTCGAAGCGCGGCACTCTAGACCACTAGGCCATCCCAACCCCCCTATAGGCATTACCACTGCAAAGTTTAAACTGGATGAAGAGCAGGTAGAAACACCAATTTACAACATAGTACACTGTGTATACCCGCAAAAAAAAAGTAAAACTTTACACCCCTTTTTCATTTCCATATTCCAAATATGATATTAAATATACTAACCTGATCTTCCGACATCTGCATATATATCACAATATAATATATAATATCATTAACTGTTTTCTTCACAGTACTACGAAACTTTGATGTCTCTATTAGACCATGTACAAACTCAAAAATACTGTAAACTAAATTCTCAAATCCAAGAATTTCACCTGTAAACAATAAAGAAAGAAATAGTCAAATTTAAAAATATTCTAGTACCATTCAAAGCGAAACGAAGCTTAACATGTTACTGTTTTGCTCCAACTGGAACAATGAAGAAAGACATACACCATACTAGGGCCGAAACGATACGCTGTGCCACGATTTGATACAGCATGATGGCGTAGCCCAACGATACGGGTGTATCACGATATACACGCCATAATGTGAAATTGACTAAAGTTTTCTTGAAATAAAGAAAAAATACACAATGTTTTAAATTCATATTGTTTAGCCTATTATTAGATTAATTAAAATTTATATTTAACTTTTAACCAATATTTTTGGCACATTTTAACTACAAATACATGTACTTCAAACGTCTTTATTTATTTTTCTTTTACCTCAAAAAAATGTTTGAGAATTTAATTTGTCAGAGTAAAGATAGGCTGGCACTGCCAGGCAGGATACGCCCACATTTTCGAGAGATGGATAGAGAACAAGCAATACCGAAAGTGATTTTTCCTACATCATTAAGTTAGAATTTGATATGTGCAAATATCGAAATGAATTAAGATCTTTGGGTTATAAAGGTGCATTTCAGTAGGCTTCAAATTCGACTGGGGATCATGTTGCTAAGTGGGTACGATGCTGGCCTCTATAGGGTCCACAACCTTGATATAACATATTTTCACACTAATCGCGTACAAACGGCGTCCATTTTGTCTGTCAATTTTGGTCCGATTTTCACAAAATTTGAACTCAATCTTCATTACCATGTAACGGTGATATAATCAAACGTTGTTTTAGATCGGATAATAATTTTGACCTCCAGTGGGACCACAAGCTAAAAAGGGTGATTTTTCGTACAATCAGGAGCCATAATTCAGGAAGTTATGAATCAATGGGCGCAAATATCGAAAGGAACCAAGATCTTCAGGTTATAAACATGCATGTCAAGTTTCATCAAAATCGGTTCAAAATTGTGACCTCTATAGGGTCCACAACCTTGATATAACATATTTTCACACTAATCGCGTACAAACGACGGCCATTTTGTCTGTCCATTTGGGTCCGATTTTCACAAAATTTGAACTCAACCTTCATTACCATGTAACGGTGATATAATCAAACGTTTTTTTAAATCGGATGATAATTTTGACCTCCAGAGGAACCACAAGCTAAAAAGGGCGATTTTTCGGACAATCAGGGGCCATAATTCAAGAAGTTTGGTTCTGATGGCCGCAAATATAGAAAGGAACCAAGATCTTTGGCTTATAAACATACATGTCAAGTTTCATCACAATCGGTTCAAAATTGTGACCTCTATAGGGTCCACAACCTTGAAATAACATATTTTCACACTATTCGCGTATAAACGGCGGCCATTTTGTATGTCAATCTTGGTCCGATTTTCAGGAAATTCAATCTCAACCTTCATTACCATGTAACGGTGATACAATCAAACGGTTTTTTAAATCGGATAATAATTTTGACCTCCAGAGGGACCACAAGCTAAAAAGGGCGATTTTTGGGACAATCAGGGGCCATAATTCTGGAAGTTATGATCCGATGGGCGCAAATATCGAAAGGGACCAAGATCTTGGGGTTATAAACATGCATGTCAAGTTTCATCACAATCGGTTCAAAATTGTGACCTCTATAGGGTCCACAGCCTTGAAATAACATATTTTCACACTATTCGCGTACAAACGGCAGCCATTTTGTATGTCAATTTTGGTCCGATTTTCACGAAATTCGAACTCAACCTTCATTACCATGTAACGGTGATATAATCAAACGGTTTTTTAAATCGGATAATAATTTTGCCCTCCAGATGGACCACAAGTTAAAAAGGGCGATTTTTCGGACAATCAGGGGCCATAATTCAGGAATTTACGATCCGATTGGCGCAAATATCGAAAGGAACCAAGATCTTGGGGTTATAAACATGCATGTCAAGTTTCATCACAATCGGTTCAAAATTGTGACCTCCATAGGGTCCACAAGCTAAAAACATGATATTTCGTACAATCAGGGGCCATAATCCATGAAGTTTCCATCCGATACATGCCAATATCGAAAGCAGCCGAGATCTTATGGGGATAAACCTATATTTCAAGTTTCGTCAAAATCGGATAAGAATTGTGACCTGTAGAGAGTCCACAAACAAATTGTGGACGGACGGACGGACGGACGGACGGACGGACGGACGGACGGACGGACGGACGGACGGACGGACGGACGGACGTCCGGACGGACAGGGGCGACGACATAATACGTCCACATGAAAATGTGGGCGTATAAAAATGTTAATATGCCGAACTCATTAAGCCTCGTCGATGTCATGCTTATCACTCAGTGATTGTAGCGGCCAAGCGAATATTCACTGCGGGATCAGTTTGCTTCGATCGAACAGGCGGATGGCTTTTCTATTTCAACTTCAAGTGTAACACTGCTACCACCAGTAGGGGTGTAACGATACATCGAACAATCGATGCATCGCGATAGTTCGACTGTCGATAGTATGTATCGATATTAAAAGAAACTATCAATAAAAATTGCGATAGTCAAGCAAACTATCGATAGTTTCGATAGTTTGTAATAGCGAAAGTAAAATGGCTCAAATTCACTCGTATCTGTCGAATAATTACTCTGTTATCACTAAAATAGCGAAATAGCGTTACACGATCTCAATATCACATGGAAATCGTCGTCTACCATATTAGGCAATGCTTACTAAGAAATGTGCAAAATGTTTGATTTTGGCGCGAAAAAGCTGAAAATGGTCACGTACGCCAATAACAGACATGCTGAAAGTATGCCGCATATGACAGGAAAGTTGGCTATGCTTTTTTTTACAAGTTACTAAACTACCAATTTATATAATATAAAGAAAAAACCTCAATGTACTTTATTATTTAACTTACAATCAGAATGCGACGTTACCGTGTACCCGAGATACCAGCTAGGAGGCTCTTCTATTCGCCCCCACCCTTTTGCCGTACCATTAGAAGACACGTGTTGTTCTTGTTTTTATCTGTACCGTCTTGTGTCGCTTCTGTCGTTTTTTTGTCGATATGATTACCGATATCCGTGTTAAAATATTACGTACTGATTTACGGAGAGAGATGTTGAACTAGTGAATTGTAATCTATTGCCAGTACTGGATTTTTAATTAGCAGTTAAAGCAGTAGGGGTAAGTCAGAATGCGGGAATGTCTGATACAGGCCAACCGATACGATTTTTGGCGAGGCGATTACCCTATTCAAGAATTTTGTAATTGTGACAACACTAAAAATCAGTATGGTTATTTTCTGGGAAAAGCATTCCAGTCACCCATAATATAATCAGTAATATCATTATTTTGTTCTGCTTATTCGAGAGTCCGTTATAAAAATTGACTCTTACATTGATTTGTCAATTAAACGATTGTCCGTTATAGAGTGTCTGTTATAAAAAGACTTTGAAAACAAAGAAATTTTTATTACAAAAATCGGGACCAAACTGTTGTGTCCGTGTAAGCGATTGTCCGTTGTATGCACATCCGTTATATTATTCGGGGTCTACTTGTATTATATTATCTAACATTACCTGGAACTTTCTAGTGTTTCAAAATTTTTAGTTTGATTAAATGTTATAATAAATGTATACCTGACAGTGTGTTTTAAACCTAAACTAATAAACAGATCAAACTATCGCAATAGTCCAATAGTATCGCAATATTTAATCCCCAATAGTAATAGTATTGCAATAGCTGTCTACCCAATAGCAATACTATCGCAATAGTGAAAATTACCAACAATAGTCACCCCTAACCACCAGTACTGGGCGTGAACATAATAGTCGAAAGACTAAGAGAGACTGTTAACCAGAATTTCAACACGCTTTTCATTCATTCGAATAAGAGCCACCGGCATCGCGAGGAAGAAATGACTTAAATAAAATGCGATTTCATTGGTGTAAAATGCATGGCTTCCGGTATTTTGTCCAATGGAAAAAATTGTCTTATCCAGTTTCCGAGTCGTATTTTGCACGCGATTAGTAGGTCAGTTTTGCAATGATTGTGAAGTCTGGGCGGGCCCATAGAACTGTACTAGAATATACGATCTATGGCGGGCCTATAGAAGAAGCGTGCTGTTCCTAGTCTATTTATAGCTACCGAGGGTTTCTTTACATTTAGGCCTTGTGTACGTACGTACTGAACTGATAGGTAATTTCTAAGGGTCCTACATGTCTCATTTATTGAACACATATCGCGATATAGTATGAAATTAATCGTGAACCTTAAATTGAAAAAAAAATCTCGATTATCGATATTTAAAAAAAAAATATCGTTCATCGTTTTCATGGAAAAAATCGCGGTACACCGGTTCACCGGTGAATCCTTTCGGCCCTACACCATACACTGAAATGCCACAGGATAGTCAGACTGACTGAGTGTTCAGCGCTAATTAGAATGAATTTATGATTTTTTTTTATTATGAGGACTATTTTGCCCGGACAGCTGTAACACAACCTATTTTTATATTGAATTCCAACTGCCAGGAGATCTTTTACGTGCACATCAATGTGTACATGAGAACTTCGTTTTCCATCCCATCCAAAGAATTATACATTCTCCTTTGTCAGTCCCACTGTCCTGGCCATTCAATCAAATAGAATTGATAAAGTAACCCAATGAGTCAACCATCACTAAATAATTACAATGGGAAAATATCATAAAATTATTTCTCGGATATACAGTATTCAACTCACCTTCTGAATCTACAACTTCATCTAAATCCTCTAATTTATTTACAACTGTACGCACATAACTATAGTTTTGTCAAGGTAATTCATCTGGCGGCTTGTATAAAATCACTTTTTATAGTCTGCACACCATGCATTATAAATCACAATTTTGTGCAAATTCTAAACTTATCAAACATACAATATATAATAGATATGTCAAGTTTTGTATTAATATTTATTTCTCCCATCCAAAATACTAAAATCTTACGAAATCTTTTGAAAGGTTTGGATTAAATTTCTCATGAAGACGGAATGTATTCTTGTGTTGGCATAGTTCAGCTCTGAACGTCGGTCTCATTACACTCACCCTGAACTTTCAGGAACTGTCCCATTCAATCAATGTCGAAAATAATTGGAGAACAGTCAATTTTACTGGACAACTTTTCACTGCTAAACGACAGGTTGTCAATCCGTGTGAAAGCCTGTACAATGTAAAGCCTGTACATTTTGTTTCGTCTTGTATGACCAACATTCCTGAATGTGGACGTTGACCTACAGTAAGAGTGTCATGGCGGCGACAATGTAACTTGATAGGAGGGGACGTATTTTTAACAGCGTGTTGTGTCGCTCATACTGTCTCTAGCGAAGTAAGCAAGGTCTTATTTTCTCACTAAGATGTCCGTTTACATTGTACAGACGTCCACACGGATTGATACCACATCGTTTAGCAGTGAAAAGTTGCCCAGTAAAATTGACTGGGGCTCCAATTATTTTCGACATTGATTGAATGGGACAGTCCCTGAACGTTCAGGGTGAGTGTAATGAGACCAACGTTCAGAGCTGAACTAGTGTTGGCACTTTTCTTTAGTATCCCTTCAGAAGTTAATAGAGTGACTATGCAGGAAAAAAAGGAAATAAAATAACTTCTAATTGTTCATGTAATTAGACTGTTTTAACACGAATACATTTTAACAAATATTTTATGCAAAAAAAATAAACAATTGTAGTTTTCTAGTAAGCTTCAAATATAATCTAACTGGTTAACAAAGGATACAATTCAGCACTTTGTGTAAAGATTGTCCAGACTGTTGGTAACATTTGTGGTAACCATTGTGACATAGTATTAGGGAAACTTTTTACTAATGTTGTTATAGCCTGAAAAATGATTAATCAACAATTTTACAAAATACATGTACAGTAGAATCTGCATTAAGCAGCCACCCATGGGAATTTTTAGGATTGACTGCTTAACGGGAGTGGCCTCATGTTTTTTGTGCTGACATCAATTAATATTACGCTTGGGTGTACTTGCATCGGTAAATTTGGCCATCGCCGAATCTGAACATAACTTCTGTAACCATGTCATTTTGTCCCAAACTTCAATACTACTGTCTATCATTGTCATGCATTCGATAATATTTATCCATTTTTGTAAAATCTCATGTTTTTTTGGGCTGACATCAATTAATATTACGCTTGAATGCATTGGGAGCAAACTCCAATACTTCACTTGCAAGTTGCATCGGTAAATTTGGCAGTCGCTGAATCTCGGACATAACTTCTGTAAACTTGTCATTTTGTACCAACCTTCAATACTACTGTCTATCATTGTGATGTATTTGATAATATTTATCCATTTTTGTGAAGAAAATCGATGAATTAATTTTATTTTATCAAATAAGCACATGAATCAAAAAACATCGCTGATTTAGCTACCGATTCACAGGGGGTGTAACTCTGTATGTAATATTACAGGTGGCGCTAAAAACGTCTATTTAACAACATATCGGCTTTTAGTCGGTACTTTCAGTTTATTCAATCAGTATCAAATAATGTTCCGTTACGTGTGAAAACAATGATAAGGTTTGTCGTTTAATAAAACAAAAGATTAATTAACAGATAATCCCGGGTTAATTGGTATTTTCACATTTCTTTTTATCTGATCAGTGTGAGTCCAGTTAATTGATTACTACTCACGGGATTAGCGTGGGTGTTACGAAGAATGACAAGATGGTATCATTCAACAATGGCCGTTGAATGGGCGATGTTTTGTTAAATTCATAAGCAAAATAGTGACCGCTGGCCGCGTTAGAGGAGTGACCGTTAAATAAAGAGATGAAACAATAGAATTTTTACAGGGGGAATTTATTGTGACCGCTTACAAGGAGGTGTCGCTGAATAGGAGTGGCTGCTCATACGGATTCTACTGTATCAAGTATTACAAAATTAGAATGAGTGCAGACTTCATCAAATAATAAAAAAAATGCTTTCTTTTGATGGCTGTCGCACAAAAGTATATTTCATTAGGAACCAAGATAATTTCTGCTATGTTTTCTTTATCTAATTAAATGTATTTCAATGTTGATTTAAAAAAGTATAACTGAAAAAAGGTGGAATTAATACCTTGACTATTTCTGTTTTTAAACCACTATCGGAAGTATGACTATCTGGTAATTGTAGAGCTAAAACCAACGCTTCTGTAAATTGGGGTAAAATAGGAAATAACAGTTGTTTAGCTACACCCTGAAAAATATACATTTCCATTTTACTCAGAATTAATAAAAATATGAAGTTGTCCTTTCTTGTTTAAAAAGACCTTCAGATCACAATGCTAATGAATTTGAAAACTGTCAGTAAAGATAAACTAATTGGTAAACAAATATGGATAGAGATGAGTAACAGGGGCAGATAAATGAATGAAATGTGGTTGAATGGCATGTCAGCACTGATGGGGTGAATGTAGTTAATGAGTGAGATGGTATCCATGGTTTACATTTAAAAATTAATCGATTACCTTCTGTAATTCATTCATAGTTGCAATCATTCCTATACAAACGTTAAAAATATGTACAGCTCTTCCTCTTGTCCGCACTCCATAAACCTTAAAAATTTAAAAAGATTGGTTTTATATGGTATACATGTATTCTATACATTGTAAATACCGTTTCATATATTCAGTACAATACACATTTTCATGAGCAATATTACACAATATTCTCGCTCAAAAATAAATTTCATAGATATTTGAACACAAAAGTTTATACACATCATCATAAATTAAAGATGATATTGAGGTAACAGATATAATCAATAAATAAATTTAGATCTATGATTAATTAGATGATAACTTTTGACACAAGAGTGTTTACAGAAAGTGTTCAAATGTTCATCATCAAAGTCAGTCAAAGCACTTGCCTCATAAAAAACATTCTAACTCAATGAGACCCTACGTTATTGTGTCCCAAAAGATGTGACACAACAGACAAATAAAATAGTTTATTGTCAGTGGGCCAACATATTTTCGGTGTAGAGGTTATTTTACAACTATTTCTTTAAGTAAAGAGCACTACATGTATTGTTATAATATGCCATACCTCTGCCTGTAAAAATATATTATATAATTCTGGTAGAATAACTGGAGCTACATGAGCCATTTGGGTATCTGTCACATCCTGGGAAAATTCTTCCAATATAAAAAATATATATCAAATATCAATTGAACATAATAATTAAATCATTGGTTTTATTTTGAAAAAATTTCATATCAGTAATTATCTTTAGATAAATGGAGAAACCTATACTAACCGGTTAATACTCTCATAGCTCCATGAACAGCATTAGGATCCCCACTAGTCAACTCTCGCATCATAATATCAAATAAATTTGGCCATGTTTCTGGCCAATCCCAGTGTGCTATAGCAGATATTGCATACGCTATACTTGTTCGAACTTTACTGATTGATTCCCGTAATCCAGACGGCAGTAATTCCCTAATTCGGTGCTTGGCCTGAAGAATTAAAGAGATCAGTTAGATTCATGCGGGAGGCAATTAAAGTTCCAATTTCATATTTTTAAATTTTTTTAAAATAAAGACCTAAAAAGATGGTACATGTATCTATAAACAGTCCTACCTTTTTGAAGAATAATCTTATTAATCCTCTTATTCACTATTGCCAGTTGAGAAATTGGCAAAAATATCATTTTCAACTTCAAATTCAAACGTTCGAAGATGGCCATTCCATGGAAGGGAATGGGAAAACATGGGAGGTAATTGTGTTATTATTTCCTGTGACAGCCTGTGTCAGTGATTTTAATGTCTGTGATGATCGTATAATAGTTAGTTGACAAGCTTTTGAGCAAAAAACAGAAATAATTATGTTTTGACTTTCTTAGAAAATATGAAATTGGAACTTTAATCATCAAATAATTAGGGTTTTTAATTTCTGTATTTACCAGTACTCTAGGGTATTACCTTTCAATGACTCAAACATTGAGATTTGAGGATGATTAAAATCACATGCACTGCTCGACTGATAATAATTAAAGTGTCAAAAAGATAATCATTAATAGTAATGTCCAGAAAACAAATCGGAAAAGGCTAATAAACAACGATGGGTACTTCACATAATACTGAAACAATATGTTCTACATATTATTCTGAATGGGAAATAACATCTTTGAACTCCTTGGGTACTGTAAAGAAAGAGATTTAAATTTTTCTCCAGTTATATCCCATAAATACTGACCATATCACCAGTAACTGGTGGCCGGAATTTATCAGAGTGTTGTGACCAATGTGCTTCCACATACTGTTTTAATAAAACTGATGCCAGCTGCCTGACTGCTAAAGGTCCATTTGTTTCTATCGTTACTTCTGCTAAATGTACTCCAAATTCTGAAAATAAATATTGTTACATGTACCTGTCAGTAAACTTTCAATTCTATCTTTTTAGAACTCTATCTGCCAATCTAATCAAAATTAGATCTTTATTACCGGTACATCAATTTTCTATTCTGATTAAAGGTGAAGGTCCAGATTTCATAGAATGCCATTGAAAAGTGGTTTAAGTATAAAATAAACCTCAAAATGTGACCGTATAGCCTACCAGTATTTATCTTGTCTCATGTCTGAAATCTTTTTAAATCAACGTATTAAGCCTCTGCGAAAGTTATCAATGCACTTCTACAACATAGAATTTTGGGACTTTTGGGCAACTTAACATGAAAAATGTAAGTTTGTTTTCGTTTCTTTGCATCACGAGCAAGGGAAGTCTGAAATTTCACCTGCCCGAGTCCAAAACGTTGAAGTTTTGTAACCTGACTGTTTCGTACTTAGTTCATTCGTACCTCACATGACATGCGCAGCTTCATACTTTACTTCGTATCTCAAATTGATTCGTACCTTTAGTTTCCTGCGTTGTTGAAATAAGTTGAAAGAAATTGAAATAAAGGTGAAACATAATAAACGATTTGATTAAATCCTGTGGCTGTGTTAAATTTATAAAAATGGCTGCCAAACCAGAATTAGAATACACACGTAATTTGTACCTCAAATTGATTCATACCTTTCCCTATAAGTTGTTGAAAAGTTGAAAGAAATTAAAAATAAATCTATATGTTGTTGAAAGAAACTGAAATAATAAACAATTACCTGTCTTTTGTTTTGTTTTGTTTTTTAAATCTGGTGTTAATTTTCGAACCCATTCTAAATCAGTGATTTGAGATGATTGGCGAAAAATTGATTGGTACATTGTAATTATCAATGCATTAACATCGTTTTTTATTATTAATTCATCGTAGCTAATTCGCGTTCGACAGCCATTTTTATAAATTTAGCGCAGCTGTTGGATTTGATCAAATTTAATTATGTTTCACCTTTCAATTTCTTTCAACAAGTAACAACACTGAAAAAGGTACGAATCAATTTGTTGTACGAAGTGAAGTACGAAACGGCTCATGTGAGGTACCAATGAACTAAGTACGAAACAACCTGTACCCGTCGTGTAAGTCCAAAATGACTTGGGACCGAAACCACATGTAATCGTTGAAATAATAATAATGGCAGATTTGGACAATTCGTGAAACCAGGATAATCCTGACACTGGGTACATTGACAGTTGGGGTATTGGATCAATCTGTTTCACAGGCAATTACTTACGAATTATCTCTGTAACAGATGACTGTCCACAACACCTGCGTTGACTGCACATGGCGTCAGTCATTGGCTCAACGGCTCGTGCAATGTTTACATAACTATGATAACACCGAACTGCTTCAGGCAAAATGATGCATTTTACTCATTTTAATACCCATTTACACTAAATAGGAAATATTTTTTAACTACAAATACATCAAACATATATATTTATTTTTCTTTTACCTCAAAAAAATGTTTGAGAATTTAATTTGTCAGAGTAAAAAAGTGAATATGCCGAACTCATTAAGTCTCGTCAATGTCATGCTTATCAGTGATTGTAGCGGCCAAGCGAATATTCACTGCGGGATCAGTTTGGTATTGGATCTGTAGTAACTTGGATCTAGTGATTGACTGCATGATCAGGCTATCACTAGCACTGGCTCCTGGCTCAGTGACAGTGTCCTCAGTGACAGTCCCAGTGCCTCACCACTGCCCTCACTCTACTCTAATCTAATGACTCAATTGCAACTCAGGATAAATGACCACTGTAGGTTTATCATGGTGTGCTGTTATTGTGTTACCTTCAGTAACTTCCAGTGCTTTAATCTGGTTCTCGCCGTCAGTTCTAGTGCCATGATCGGGCGATAAAATGGCAGATAAACTATCCACAAGTATTTCTTTAAGCGATCGCGTGCGATCAACAACTCCCGCCATGATGGAATAAAATGGCGTATCGTTAGAAAGTCACTGAAACGAAATGTCGTGATGCAATGAGTAATATAAATAAAGATTACACATATTGTAAGATTTTTTATGTATGATGATTAAAAACTACTTAAAAATAATCTAATCCAGAAATTATAAGTTTTTAATTAACATTACTGTAGTTCGTTTCATGTTATATTTCAATTATTAAGGAAATATATTTCGATGGGAAATTTACACTATTATCCAATCATATTACAGTTGAATGATCCAATGACGTATTATCTAGAGCCTTATTTATCCATATTATCATCATGGACATACTCTTATTCTGTCATGTATAAATAAGGCCCATGTCCATATCAGGATAATTAAATAAATACACGTAAGCCACTCTAGAAATACGAAAGGCATTACAATCGCGGATGACAATAAATATAATGTAAACCCAGGCCCCAGGGTCTGGCTAGCTAGACTATCACATAAGTGTAGGAATGGAAATTGTTAACTACATTATTCTAGATTTCGAACAAAAGTTGTGCTTCTAATTATTGATTAATTGTTTGGTCTTAGGTTTGATTTTTTACCCCAATAACCATGTCAGGATGGCCGAGCGGTCTAAGGCGCCAGACTCAAGGTAGAAGAAACCTTCACCTTCGATGGTGATATGAGGATTCTGGTCTACGAATGTAGGCGTGGGTTCGAATCCCACTTCTGACAAAAACTTTTGTTAAATCGATTTTTGTATGCAAATCGATTTTGTATACATTTCATATTTTAATAACAAGCGTTCGTTAGCGCCGCTGGTGTAGTGGTATCATGCAAGATTCCCATTCTTGCGACCCGGGTTCGATTCCCGGGCGGCGCATGATTTTTTTTTTTTGTTTACTGATCTGAATTTTTATTTTACCGATACTTCAATTCTGTATCCTAAAAAAATACAATTACTGTATGCATCAACAATCAAATAATATTTCAAATAGGAAACGCCCATGAAACATTCATTTTGGCGGGAAATTTGAACGCTGATTAATCATATTAATGCCAATGCAAGATGAAGATGAAATCCACTTTCCATTTCTGGAAGAAAATGAGGCAAAAGTTATGGCGGTATATTAGTGTCAAAATTCTAACATGCTATCGTCTAATTTCTTACTTCTATTCATGTAATTTCTAACCTCCAGTCATGTAACTCAGAGGCGGATCCAGGATTTTCAGAAAGAGGGGTCGTGCTGTACCCACTTGGGAGTGCGAAGCCCGGAACAGTGATTTTTGGGTGGAAAAAATGCCCACAAGGACTAATTTCATACTAATACTGTAAATTAGGATTTCCAACCTAAACTATTTTTGTTCTCCTTTCTCGCGAGAATATATGGAGCTAAAAATTGTTGGAAGGCGTGCTGAGAGAGAGAGAGAGAGAGAGAGAGAGAGAGGTCACTTAGTATTAAACTCAGTATCTGTGTAGGCCTATCCATAACATTTATACCCTGTGTTAATATAGACCAACTGCATATAAATATTAATTATTGGCTCAACCGTAAAAAAAAAATCAAATAAAATTCTCCAAATCCCGTTTAGTTTATATTTGAAATAGAAAATGAAATGAAATGAAAGAGGGTTTAACGCCCTACTGTTCTGCTCCGAACCGGGCTAATGGAGACGGAGATACGCCATACAGTGAGCTTTAGGGAAATATTGCCCGGAGAGCGGATCTACGACCTGGACTTAATCGAAGTCTAACGGTCACGGGATCTTTTACGTGCACGCCAACATGTACATGGAACCTCGGGTTTTCATCCCATCGGAACGACAAGACAAGGGGGAACCACGCCAGAAAATCTGGATGAACTTTTTTCGACCAATGCAGGGATCGAACTCCCGACCCACAGCCTAGCGAGCCTGTGTCTTACCCACGGTATTCGAACTAGTATTTGCAAACCATACATTTATATCACGTTCAATGTTGTTTAGAGGGTAGGATGGCCGAATGGTTACGTGCACGCTGTAACATAAGGTCTGTCATTGAATAAACTGGCGTGGTTTCGATTTCCCGTTTTTACGTGACATGGAGTAGGGCCGCCTTTCCCACCTCGTGGGTTTTCTCCGGGTCCTCCGGTTTCCCCCCACTGCTAAACGCTCCTACGCACAAGCGAATTATTGAAATACAATTGAACGGTGTTAATACCGAAATGACCTGGTTGGTGTCGAGTGGATGTTAAAACCCATGTCCCCATCTCTCTCTCCCGATGTTGTTTTCAATTTTAACACTCAGGCAAGCCACTCAATCTGACGACGAGCGAGTCGTTTGTATCAATAGAATGGTCCCGATCAGGTACTCAATCGCCAAACTGAGCACATGGTGGCGATACCAAACGACATCATAATGATCGTTGCCAGGTAGAAGTATCATAATTCTAAATTTGTTTGCCGTTCATGCTTAACATGTAATACCACAATGAAGTAGACATTTTTCGCCCCAATGATAGAAATAAGATGAAACAGAATTGATATTTACACTGAACAAATAAAGAAGTTGAATTATACATTGTCTTAATTTAGAAAATACACGAATGGAAGTTAGAAGTTACATGATGAATGGAGGTTAGGAATTACATGAACAGAAGTAAGAAATTGTCTTAATTTAGAAAATACATGAATGGAAGTTAGAAGTTACATGATGAATGGAGGTTAGAAATTACATGAACAGAAGTAAGAAATTAGACGATAGCATGTTAGAACTTTGGCACTAATAATATACCGCCATAAAAAGTAGCTGTGGCAGTGTCGCTTGACTATTGCTAAGTACGTACCCATTGTCACACCAGTCCCGCGATAGTCGGCCCTGACGTACCTATAACCTAAGTAAATGCGGGAATTCCACCACTCCCTGTTAATTATTAAGATTGGATTATATCCAGAAAAAAAGATTTTATTTGAATATCATGTGGCGTCTAACTTCGACGAGACATCCTTAATTTCTCGATCGATCGATTGTTTGAGATTTTGAGAACAACGACCTGAACGTGCAGCTCCACTTGTAAGTTATTGTGATCTTCCAAGAGTTCTTTATCGGATTCATTTCTATTAAATTTAACCGTGATATTTGGCGTTTTGGCTTAAGACCGTAAGGTCTCACCCATGATAGATGGGCACATTATCATGGTTGTTGCAGTCATCATCACTGTCATTATTGTCCCACCCAGATAATTAAGAATGAATATAATATTGAAAATTTAATTCAAATTATAGGCTACGGTACTTTCTTCTGGACGAAGTTATGGCTGTTTAAAGATAGTCTAATGTCTGTTCCAGGCGACACTATAACTCGAAAATTGCTTGCTATTTCTTCAATTTTTAATCTATATGGTTAAAACCTAACGACCAACCTGGAATTGTCATCCGTTTACTTTCTTATTTCTACCGCACGTTAACTAATTTCAGATCAACCTATACATAACCTTTCTCTCTTGAAAAATCGTAATTTCTTTACTTCGTGGTTTTGATGACAGCCATGCGTGACCTAGTTATTTCGAATAAACCAAATTGAACAGGGGTGTGGATATTGCTTTCAGTCGTTTCGTCCCACTTGCATGTTTAAATAGTTGTTCCGACCCAGTAGAATATAACTTGTTTCAAAGAGGTAATATAAATTTGCTATTAGGTTTCAGACCACATTTGTTTGCTCCACTGCCTTAGATGGCTTTTGGAAATTGATATAAACTACATACCGTACAAAGTGTGACCTAATATTGTAGTGACACGTCATGATAATTTTGAAGTACGCTCAATGACAATTCAAACGAATTGTCTATCTAGCTTTCGGATAATAGATTTATAACTGTTGATTTTATTTGGCTTTGTAGGGCTTTTAATATTCTTTTCAGACACCAAATCGTGGTCTTGTGGAACTTTTTAGAAAGATATCTACCTTCGTGGACCACCATAATTGATAATATATTGATAGAGTTTGATTTTGTAAATCTCATTCTGAACCTTAACCCAACCACTTCCCCTGCAGCATTATGTAAGAATTAAATCTGCCAATTGCAGGTCTTCTTTCTAGCAGTTATTATTTATTCACATGCCAAGCCTGTTATCAACTCTCTAGACTATCAGATGGGCGAGATTTCATTGGATTTGAATTCGACATTCGCAAGATTTAAAATGGGTAATCAAGGCTTAGTCTCGGTTGTGAAGTACCATTGCAATAATCATATATGATCTACTGTCTGTTCCAGGCGACACTACAACTCGCAAAATTACGGCGACGAATATTCGATAATTCGCAGAGAATGGAAATGAATGTGCAGTTATCTCCCTTTACAACCGATAACTAGATTTTAGATTAATTTGCGGATCTGTGTGGAAGTGGACGTTAAACCCCAGAAACAAACGAATTTTTTTTTGTTATTTGTTAATGGACATACCTCCTGACGATACCCATGGAAGGGTTTAAATAGTTATTTGTACACTGCTGGTCATCTTACATAATAATACAGTAGTTAATTACACACAATGATTAAAGTATACACAAAAAATATTTGCTTTTCTAATTTTAATTTCGTCGACTTGGAAACCAACCGCAACGCAAAATAAGATGATTAATCCGCAAATCAATCTAAAATCTAGTTATCGGCTGTAAAGGGAGATAACTGCACATTCATTTCCATTCTCTGCGAATTATCGAATATTCGTCGCCGTAATTAAACTAATGTTTTGCTATTTGACAACATAAGGTTGTTATTTGATGATAATGGGTAGTATGTGATAAGTATTTGATAGTATTTGGTTAGTTTGTGCTTGTTTTAGGTGATATAGGGAGACAAAAGGAACAGCCAGACATCGGTAATCGCATTTGAAGTAGCCTACAATTCCCACGGTATAACTAATTATTTTTGAAAAAATTCAATTGATATGCACATTTTGCAGTATTATGTTGTAGTATTTGGTAGTATGTGGTGATTTTGCTGGGGTGGTATTGGGTAGAATTGGGTAGTATTGGGTAAATCGTCCCGCCGTGTAAATAGTGCCATATTGAACTATAGACTTCCTATCGAGCCCGACAAAGGTGATTCTTAGCCCACAAACTATTTCACAGACTAGTCAGCATTATTTTAATTTTCCTAATAAACATTTGAATAAATAGAATAAATACGTTCATGTGTCAGAAATAAACATTTTATTTGTTTCTAAAGGCATACTGTCAAGTTTATAGTTCATGGGTTTGTAAGTACGTGTATATAGATACAGATGATTATATCACATGCTCTATATTTTATGTATATTATAAATAAAAGTGCTGATACAGTACTTTATTTAATGAACCTTACCGTTTAAATGATCTGCTTTAGACTTGTAAATGATTGATTCAGACCTGAATTTGAGTCTGTGGCTCCATAATACTAAATTTATATAACCATCCAATCAATTTTCACCATCATACAGTACCCATTCACAACATTGATCAAGGATTTGTTAATTTTGCATTTCATAATCTAATAATCCTAATTCAGATCAGCCATTTAAGATAATGCATGCACCCTGGGGTGGACACAGAAAATCTGGGATGAGGTGTCAGGATATATACCTCCTCCCCCACTCAAATAATCCATGCCTGTACATGCACCCCAGTGACAACTGCAGTAAAAGCAAAGCAACATCATATCAAACTTAGCCATAAACATGTCATTAACATAACTTGAAGTGGAGATGAGTATTGAGATGTCTTATACAGGTTATTTTTTGTATTTCAAAACTTAAACTGAAGTCATAATATATACAGAATAAAATCATACCAGGAAAGATATCATAATAATAATCTAGTGCGTTGTGAATCCTAATTCCTTAGGGGCTATGAGACACAAAAATCTAACAGACAAAAAAGGAAGATCACAATATAATAATCAGAATTCTTATTCTCACCAAAGAACAAGTACTGCTGTGTCTTCATACAAAAACAAGATACTCATGATAACAATCAATAATGATCAGTGCATGGAGTAATTATACATGTAATATGATGTCATAATATGTAACTAGTTAGAACTAGTTTTTATCGGATACAATCACTAGTTTTACTCTAAAAGCATGACATGCTCGATAAAGATAAGAGGATACTTGTCAAAACGTTGTGCTTTTAGAATAAAACTAGTGATTGTATGTATCCTGTTAATGTGTTTACCGATCACTAAATGCCACTTAAAGATTAGAATACAATTGTATTTTACAATGTATAAAGGTTTTTATAAACAAAAACAAAAAAAAACATTTGGCAGAATGTTTATAAAAAGATGTCACCAGCCACATTAAGATATTATATTCAAATATTAATATTTTATCAAGATAGATAAAGGGATGAATATATTAATTTGCCATTACATGTACATAGTCAGACATACTTGTACAATTCTTACATAATTTATTTAGTATAACCATAAACTGTACAGCGAAATTAAAGAGATCACCGAATTCCATTTATTACATATTATATATAAGTACGGTAGCACTAAACCATCATCTCCCTTATAATCACATTACTGATATATATTAAATACATGTGCTATATTACGAATAAACAAACAAGTTTTACTGAATTAATATGTATAACAAATTAAAATATATATTACTAGCAATTTTATTGGTGATAATTGGGTCATTAATTGTACCCAAATAAATATGAACAAGCAAAATAGTCATTAAGTGTAAAAGGGTATTTCCATTTGATAATCACAATGCCATTTGTCAGTCACTTAACTGCAGGAATTGTGTAAAGAAACTCTTCTAGTTTTTCAATTCCAAAGGAATATACATGTATCTTTAAACAGTTATGGCATATGTTATTTATATGTATCATACTTGTAATTTGAAATTTCACAATCAATCTCCTGTTTCACAAGGCATACACACAAGACTTGTGTGCACATAAATCCAACATTTCACTATTTACCCTGTTGAACTTTGTGTTCATAATTTTAATCACACTTAGCATTTCAGTTCAGGGAAATGAGTTCCTGAATTATTCAACAGTCTATCACAGATTCGTTTGAATGTCTAATATACGACCAACTTCATGTTCAGGTAATACTTCTTTCCAATTCTTCTGAAGTAGTTGTAAAAATTTATTCTTTTCGTTGCTACTTTGAACCAGAAGTGTCAGTCGAAATTCTGGAAGTGGTTCACGGTTTTTTGACTCCTTTGCAAAACTAAAATGATCCATGTTCACATCCACTACAATTTCTTCTCTGTCATCAGCAAATACGAGCTGCACCAATTGAGGTATACGTTTGGACAAAACGACTCGTTTCAAGTTAATAATTTTTCGTATTTCAATGATTTCCTGCCTTGGTGTTTCTGGTAATCCGCGAACAAAATCTGGTAATGGGTAGGTGACAATGTCCTCTGATGCCAGACAGATGTGGGTGTTTGTTAAGATGAGGGTTCTGGGAATCCCTTTATCCAAGACATCTTGTTCAACATCATCACATGTTATGTAGGCCAGCATATACATCCATAAAACTTGATCTTTCCCAGAACCAGATTTCGGAATTGCTCGTGGAACTCTACTGAGTTGATCTCGAATTAAGTACAGAATATCTTCAATGGAGTCTTCTCCAGGATAACAGAATCTGACCTGACTTGGATGGATATACTCCAGCCCTTCCACAGTTGATTTGGTCCTACGTGCAAAAGCTTTGTAGAAATCTTGCTCCAGATCATTGTCTGATTTATCTGCAACTGGTGAAGTGACCATTAACGATAACATGGATTTAAACTCTTCCAGTAAGATCTCTGTTAATATTCCATCTCTAGTAACAAGTGTAAAAACTGAATTCTCATCCTGTCCTGTCAATCGGATACACTGATCAAACAATCCAACATTAACTTGCTGTAGCTCAAGAAACTTAATAATAAATAAAGGTTTGATGAAGCCACGCTTTCTGGAAGCACTTTTCTCACTACCGCCAGAACTCTTCCATGCAAAAGCTGAATCCGATTTATGTCTGTTATGATTCATCCACGGCGGCCTGGATGTTCCACCACCTGCAGAGCCTTTATCAGCCAGCACATACAGAGCACTGGTACTAATAAGAACCAAAGAAACAATTTCTTCTTTTGGATCACTGTAAGTCACAACTGTTGTCCAAAATACTCTTCGAAGTTCTTCACCTTTTTCAAATTTGGCAATGTTAGCATGAAAGAAAGCTGCTAAATCTTTACCATCCATCAAGGCAAATGGTTTGAGTTTTGTTGGTATGTTTTTACAAATATTATAGTTTCTGAGAGTTTGCTTAAGACGGTCCTCTAATGATTGTGTAAGGTAGTTAATGGGGGAAGCGGAACAAGCAGACAAAAGACCAAAACTATCGCCATTACGGGAATCACTGTGATCTGAATCAGTTTCTGATCTACATGGAGAGCCTTCATCAACAGTTGAAGGTATTTCTAGTTTAATATCTGGAATATTTTTCTTGGTTTCATTAACGACATGAGGTAGTATATCCTGAACATAATATTTATTCAAATCAAAACTAGAGGGTAGTGAATACACATCACCGGATTTATGAGAGGTGTTTTTTTTATCAGGACATGATATCGGATCATTGCTTCCTTCGGGTTCTTCACGGAATGTAGGTGACAGGCGATGAGCAAATTCTGCACGTAAATTGGTCAAACGTTCTAAGAAAAAGTCTCTGGTAGCCATGGAAGGGAAAAGAATGTCAAAATTTTGTGATGGTGCTTCATGAAACATCATTGATAAACCAAATGCTGAAAATCTAACCAGATTGGTCTTCGACGATTTCATCTTTGGCTCTGAGTCTTGGTACATTCTTATATCACTGATTCTTGCCAGGATATCAAACTCTTGTAGCACTTCCAGTCTTGGAGACTGATAATTTCCTGAGTCAAAAGTTGGCCACGGCCACTGACAACAAGACACTGGCAGTAAATAAACACGACACTCCGATAAGAATAACAAACAATTTTTTGATGTTGCTTTCTGCATCACACAGACTGATAAAACAATTCTATCAGATGACAGGCCACCTGCCTCTTCTCGAGCAAAAATTAACTGAGCAATGTCTGAATCTTGTGATAAATCTAGAATGTCGGGAGAACTTTTTGATGGGTAACAATTTGCCTTGAACACTTCCAAAAAAGATTTCACCATTTTATTATCCAATCCAATAAGTGTAAAAATACCCATGTGTTTTACAAACGCTTCTTCAAATCGTAAATAACTATGGGATAGTCCTATAATAAGTTGTTTAATGTTACATGTTGGCAAAACATAAACTGGTTTGATATCCGGAACATCATCAAAACTAGATTCCACGCAAGCCAAAGTTTCTATAAAAAGTTTATTTCTAGTAAGCACACAACAACAGGACTGTAATATATCAGGTTTGGAAAACTGTATCACCTTACACCATAGAATATCTAATATTTTATCACTGTCACTTCTCTCCCTTGTTTCTAACTCTTCTGGAGTAAGGAGTTGCTGTGACAACCAATCAATGAAATCGGTATTATTCACGCTAGGTAGATCTGCTGTATTCACAAGGGACATTCTTTTTCTGTAATAGAAATATTTGGAATTAATAATTAAAAAAAAACATTTTAAAATCTTTCCAATGTGACAATTGTAGAAGACTACTTGGCTGATTTTTTGTCTTAAAATTTAAAAAAACTGAAAATGTAACATACATTACAGTTGTTCAAAATTTATTAAAACATGACAATTAACATACCTTTTCTTTTTCACCGAGTCAATGTTTGGTAAGACCACACTTCTTTCACTTTGTGACGTCGTAATTCCTGATAATCTATCATGTCTATTTATTTTATTTTCCTATAACAAATGAAATACAACTTTCAAACACCACTTATAACTTTCAGTTTGTTATGGTATTTGTAATAAGCCAACATGCATATCATAGTCATACTGGTATGTAAACATAATAGGTTAAGAGACACATAAAGATGGTGATCACAGGGAAACCAATAGACATTAATGTAAACGTTAACTAACCATCCTTTGAATAAGAATTGCGGGAGGAAACAAGGTCTGGAGAACTTGGAGGAAACCAACAAGGTTAGGCCTGCAACCCTACTCCTTGGCATATCCAATTATAATGCTGTCTATGATACTGGCAATGTAACATTGCACAGAGCAAATAGCTTCAGACCCAAACGTTAAAACAATAGTTATTTACTTCTTTACTTATAAAAATTACCTGGTTTGATTTGACAGAAGATAATGTATCTTGGTTTGATGTGTTAGCAATGCCTACTGCTAGTTGATCTAATTTTGTTATTGGTTGTAAGGTGGTGCCAGTTATATCCTGTGATTGTGTGCTTTCCTCATCAAGTGCTAATGATTGACCTAAATATAGAACAGTAAAGAATAATATAGGATGATAGTTGAATTTAAATAAATCATCAATTATGTAAATGTGAAAAGAAAGTGATTTAGGGGCAAATCCAATAGTTTAAGCAGATTCTGTCACTGACATAAATAAATATCTCAAACAGATGTCAAGTGTTTAAAAGTGATCTTTAGGTACACAGCCAACATAATGTAATATTTCAGCTAGATGGCTTGGACTTGGTCTCAATCACACTAGCCTTCATTTGATATAAGCAAAAGAATAAACAGGATTCAGACTCTACATAAAAACATTCTGCCAAATGTCTTTGGCTAAAAATCTGACAATTCTTATTGCTTTAGGCTATAAATCATTGTTTAATGTTGTTACTAAAAATTTAATAATATAGCTATATATTCCTAATATGCACCCTTTGTTGTAAGCATGGTAATGGGCTTGGTAAGAAAAGCAGTGATCCAAACTGAATAAAGCCTATGACATAAAGCCTTCATGTCGTGCAAGCAATATAATTAAGCCAAGACATCATTATTGCAAATCTAGAGAAAACAAGAACCTCTAAACCTACTTTAATAAAAGGTTTAAAATATGAAATGTAATTGATGAGGATACATACTTGATTACCTGAGAAATGGGTGGGGTTATGTAGAGGATGGGTAGAGCTGGTGGGTGGGGCAGATCTCGATAAATTGGCTGGGTCACCTGTTAGTTTGGGTGGGGTACAACTAGATGCTACATCACTCAATTCACCGCTCTTAAAGAAAAATAAGATAAAGATAAAAAGATTTACAAAAGTTTGAAACAAGATAATATTTCAGAGAAGAATAAAAATTAAAAAAACAATTTGTGTTATTTGTAACCTTGGAAACTATTTTTGCTCAATGAGATTATATTTAAACCAAGAAAGAAGATAAAACACAATTTTTGTCATTCAATACCGGAAACCCAAATTTTTTAAAAATATAACATGTCTCTTAAAGACATATAAGATAAAACACGTAAGTATCCATTAAGTGCATGTGAGTGGTCTGTTCGACCCTCTAAAACTTATTTTCATCTAAAGTTTAAACACATGAAATTTGCAAGACAAAGAAAAATCAAAATACAGATATAGATTGCCAAATAATTCACAAAATAAGTTAATAATGACAGAGTGTCAACCACTGAGTCTGACATTCTTAAATGGCTTTGTAAAAATTGTTTATTAACAGATTTCCTTCAAGCCTTTTTGTAACAATTATATCTTTCCTAGTAGTATGTATGTTAGTAATTAAGAAATTACTTAATCAAACTAGTCAATTTTAATTGCATAATGCAAGTAGAAACTAGAAAGATAAATGCTTGGGTGGACCATTTATTGTCCGAAACAATGCTATGTGAAGCAAAAATTAGATTCCAAAGTCACAAATATAAAAAAACTGTGCAATTGGCAATGACTCTGGTATTGTATAAGTTGAGGAAATCATGTAAATCACATGCTCAAAGCTTCCTTCATATTAAGCTTCCTTCTATGAGCAATAAGCTTAAGGATCAATAAGTTAGAGAAAAGACAGTAAATTCTACAGATTTAAAATTCAATAATAATATAGCCTTTCTCGCTGATTATTATTGGTAATTAATTAAATGAAACATGCAAAAACCGTGGAATAAATTCTATCAAGAATGCTAAAATGTCTTAATGAAAAGTTCTAACTAGAAGTACATATTCAACCAATACTCCATATTTGCCAAAAAGCATTAGTTGTGTGTTTCGTGCTCTAAAATAAGTGAAAATACCAAATATTTCTCACCTTTCTATTCGATATTTGTTTTGCCCTTTCCCTTGTATCTTTAGCTTTTTGTAAGGCTTGTAAAACAGCTACAGTATCTTGTTCTTTTTGATTGGCTTTTTCATTGTCTAAACTCACCTGAATATAAAACAAATTGTTGTCCTTGTAATATACTTATAGAGAAAATAAAACCAAGTTCATATGACTGGCCTTTGGGGATTCATTCTTCAACTGGTCAGAGTACATTCTGCTGATAAGCACAACTCTTATTGGAATGACTGATACCACTTCAAAGCCTTTTGAAATTTGTTTAGCAGAACACCCCATACCACTTGTCATTGAGAATACAAATCATAGATAACAAGTTTCGTTGCTACATAGAGCTGACTAAACATGTAATTTAATTCAAACAGTTCAAGACCCTATGCATCATTAAGGAACTAGTAATCCATTGCAAACTGCAATATTGTGACAGTTTAATTTCTATAGGAATATCAGTCCAAAAATGGTCCCATTCAATATTTACAAAGTTCTGATGAATTGTAGTTTCTTCAATCTTGGCTTTTCAAGCGTAAGAAGGGACTACCATCTTTTATAAGTAGGGAAGTAACATGATGGGACTAGTTTAAATCAAGGCCAGGAGGTTATCCAGCAATGGTATTTTCATTTTTTCAACATTAAATGTTAAATAATCAATCTGAAAACACTTTTAGCATTGATTAAACCATGAGAAATTGATATTTTGGGGAAAATGCAAATGGTGCATCTAGGCTTGAATTTCAAGAACAATAATTACAAAAATACATGTACCTCCATCACCCGATCAGCAAAGAGTTCTAAAACTTTAGTTCTGTAGTCTAATACCATGGTAACAGCATTTCCCATTAATAACAAACTCTCCAAACATGGTAGACCACATACAGGTCGGACGTCATTGATCTGATTGATAAAAAATAACATACATAAAACAATGAAACCTGTCCGTCCATTAAACCCAAGTTCATTTCATTTGTTGGATTTTATTTCGTCTCTTGCAAATGCAACAAACTACTATTGAGATCCACAGCTCTATTTATGAACATAAATAGAAAACTGATTTTTCATTGGTTGAGTACTAAATTAAGGGAAGAAATTTTTGTTTTTAGCCAATTAAAATTGTTATTATTGCTCATAGTTCATAATGTAAAACTTTTTACAAATGACTTTAAAAAATATCTCAATTTTTCAAAATAATTGTTTGAGTTTCTGTACTGTATATGTACTAAAGCAAAAGCCAGAAATCTTACAACTTGATAAAATTGAGACTAACCAATGAGATTTCGTTGTGACTAACATCTAAGACTTCCAATGAAAACAATTTAGAAAAAGCTGAAATAGATATGGAATTAGTTTACTTATCAGTTTAATTTAACTGAAGATGAATAAAACTGTGGGTGACCCAACTCTTTGTCATGTACAACTGGGAAATCGAAACCACGCCAGTTGAATCAATGACAGACCTTATGATGCAGTGCATGCAGCGCACCCACGCTAATCATTTGGCCATCCAACCCCTTCATCAATAAAGAACTCAAATAACCTGGAATCTTTCAAGTCACAAGTAAAAGACATATCTACAAGCACAAGCACATATGGAGTGATGACATACTGTAACAAGCCTTACATTACATATCTCACTGACTGTCGGGTTGCTCAGCTGTTAAAATTATTGAATAACTGTGGATAATGAATTTGTTGTACTGTGTTCATGATTCAAAAAAATAAAAAAATGTTTTAGGTAGTTCATTGCTCCGAATTTAAAATGTTTGGTTACATTATTTTGTTTCAAAAAAGATAATATATATCAATCCTTTCAGTTTGCTGTCCAACTACAAATCAATCTAATTGGAATTTAGATCTATATTTCGTTTCAGTTTTTATAATTTCGATGGCCTACACTACAAGTAGATCTAACAAGTTATAGCGGGAGGTCACGTTCAGCCAGTTCAGATGTCAAACACGCGATATTTGGCCCTATAACCTCAGTCATTCGATTAACCAAAAAGAATCGTTGTTGCTTTGTGTTGATTTCTATCGCTGATAATGCCTACCCACAATTCTACACAAAAAAGGTCAAACCCTTGATTCGACAGACAATTTGATTGGCTGACCCCTCATTTCAAGTAGAACACGAGTTAAATAACAAGTCTTTCAGATCTTAATGTAGTAAAGACAAGTAAAATGAAATTTTGAACATAAAAACGAAACGAAATAGGATCTGTATTTTAATCAGATTGACTACAAATCAACACTACTTGTGCAGGAAAAAATTCACCTGGTAAAATTTTCAGTTTATTTCCAGAAAATTTCAACGTAGACTGAAGAGCCTCACCTGTTAAATCTTTCAGTTTATTTCCAGCTAATTTCAATGTCTTCAGGTTGCCTAGTTTAGTGTGGAGAGATACAAGATTCGATATTTGATTATAGGAAAGATCAAGATAGGTCAGCTGACTCAATAACTGTAAATATTTCAAGTCGGTAATTTGATTATAACTCAAATCCAATTTCTCAACATGTGGCATCATTTGCTGAAATAATATTCGAAAAATTAAAAGTACATGTATTTTATAGTTGAAGAAATATATCAGAACTTAAACATGCCCAGAGAACAATGCTTTCAAATTTATTTTACCCTGTAATTTGTAAGTATCAACTTTGGTGCTCACACATAATACTCCCCTACTAGTTTAGTTACGATATTTTTCCAAAATTTACCCTTTTTCATGAATGCTTTTTTATGTTATACTTCCAAGAATTTATAATTGTAGGTAGGAAGAAAATGAAGATCATTGGTCTTATGGTTTAACAGTTGAGAACCTTACGGCCTATCTATCAGTTCTTAAGATGGTTTCATAATTGAGTCATCATATACTTTTTGCTTCCTGGATAAATATATACCTGTGTACTAGCTAAGAACTGGCTGTGTACCGACTTAGATATATATGGAAAAGGGATTGTGAACATGGGAAGTATTTAAATCGGTTGATTCTGACGCGAAAAGATTATTAGACACCTGTATCCTAGTCATGAACAGGAAATAACAACAGAATCTCTCATTAATCTACACATCTGGCAAGTTCAAATATTATATATTTATTTTAATCTTTTTAATGCATGTCAGACATAATGTGTTTGATACACAAGGGTGGTACTCAAAGCGTGATATAACAACTATCCTTGTCTCTAGAATACAGGTAAAGTCTGATTACCTCCCCTTCCCCTCAACTCCTTGGATTTCCGATATTTCAATGGTTACATAATATACAACGTTTTGGTATAGAAAGACTGTAAATAACAAACTTACAATACAGTCATCAATTTGTGTTATGGAATTATGAGCCATATCAACTACTTCCAGGCCATCCCAATATGATACAACTAATGTTCCATCTTCTGCTTTCCAATGACGAGCATCTGGTAATAATATCTCCTGAAATTACCAAACACATTTCTCTCATCGATGCCAATATTAGATCATTCCTGATATAAATTTTGACATAAAAATGTCTTAAATGATATTTGAGTGTATGAACCTTCAATAATATTGGACCTACCCTTATGTCTGTCAGTGTGTTATGAACATAAATAGATTGCAATGTCTGTTTCACCGTCTCTAATCCTTTCATAGCTGTTGGACTGCAATTAATAATCTAAAAATAATAAGAGAAAAACATTCTGATATCTTTTCTGTTACTGTTAGGAATCCCCACACAGCTAGAAATGGGCTCTAATAAAAGTTGAACTTAATTCATTAAAATTCTGAAGTGATAACACAACAGAGACACAGTATATGCATTATTGCAGAAGCTAGTATTCACACATCGCGCATGACATTTTCCATATATTTAACAAATAATTAAGCCCTGAACAAATTTAAATCAGAGCAAATCTATATTTCGTTTTGTTTTTTTATACTTTCGATGACCTGAAAAGTTGTAGTGAGAGGTGGTGTGAGGGGTCATATGAGCGACATGGACCCTATGATGTCAGACATTTGATTAACCAATCAGCGTTGATGTTTTTTGGTAGGATACCCACAGTTGCGTGCATCACACACCAAGTACTCGTTGCAGACTATTTCATTGGCTAATCCCTTACATCAACCAGAACGCTGGTTATACAACAACTCTTCAAGATCCTAGTGTAGTAAAGACAGTTAAATGAAATTATGAACTATAAAAATGAAATGAAATAGTATATACATGTGTTTTAATCAGATTGAAATTTTAGATGCGTTTTTTTGCAAATACAAGAAAAACCAAGTCTCATATTCACTGGCATATGTTTCTTTCAATTTCTACTTACCTCTATATACTGAAGGGATTTAAATAATGTGAGATCAAAGGTCAATTTGTTCATATTAATATTGCTGCTTCCAACGTATTCATCACTACCATACACCTTTAAAATAGACAAGATTAAAAACTAGAGAGAGAGAAATGGGGCATAACGTCCACTTGACACAAACTAGGTCATTTCGGGACTAACATACAGTTCAATTTCATTCAATAATTCAATTGCGCGTAGGGATCTTTAGCAGTTGGAGGGACCCATGAGGACCTGGAGAAAACTCACCACGTTGGACATTATTCATTGTCACTTGCAAGAGGGGAATCGAAACCATGTCACTTCACAAAATCCTCAACAAGCGTGGTTTCGAATCCCCGGTTGTACGTGGCAAGGTTTCCTCCTGGTACTCCGGTTTCCTCCCACTGCTAAAGACCCCTACGTGCAAGCGAACTATTGAAATAAAATTAAACCATATGTTAGTCCCAAAATGACCTAGTTTGTGTCGAGTGGACGTTAAACCCCATTTCTCTCTCTCTCTTTCACAAAATCCAATCTAGCCTATCAGCTTGAGTTTGTACACTGGGGAGGATAACTGGGTTGATATCTGGCATATGGTGTAAATTCAATTTCTTACCAAATCGATTTTAGCAGGAAGATTGTTTAAAAGCTCTGATGTTTTTATAAAATTGAATACCACCTACCTTGAGATATTTTAATCTAGTAATAAAATCCAATATATGACCTAAATCTTTTTTAACATCACCACTATCTGAAATATGTACACAATGAAAATCATTGGGGATAGAATGAATGACTTATCTCCTCCAACTGGGCTAATGAACACTGGCAAACACCATTCAGTGTGCTCTGAGGGAAATTTTGCCAGGCGAACAACTGAATCTCAACTGTCAAGGTTTTTTTTATCGTGTATGCTATTGCTAATATGTACCCTGGAAAATCAGTTTTCTGTCCCATCCAAATAACTAGACACTCTTTCTTGCCAGGCTATTGAGGAAAGGATTAATCATAATATATCATGTTGCTATTGAGGATAGGATTAATCATAACATGTCATGTTGCAAGGACATTTCACAAATATACAAAGGACATGTTTTCTTTTCCGTAGCATTTATACTAAAAAAAAGCATTATTCTTAATACTTACCACATGTTGGTTCTGGCAACTTTAATCTTTCTGTCAGAGCATAAAGTTGAAGAGCAGAAATAGTATAAGTATCTCGCAGATGTAAAATACTTTCACCTAAACAAAGACAATAAGAGTGTCTACGTGAAATATATAATTCATGTATAATTCATTCTTCCACAATAAACCTCACCAGAGAGTTATCAATTTTAAAAATGTGTTCATAACAACCAATGATATCATATAGTGGCTTGTGATATCATAGAGTTAGGATCAAATTAATACAAACTCAAGAGATGACTTTCTTTATACATGAAAGATCCCTAACTCAAAAAGAATACATTCTGTGCAGATAAGATGTCTTTGTAATTGTACAATGTTTCGGTCTTCATTGACCTTTATCAGATACATAAGGATTATATATATATATATATATAAGGAAAACATGTTAGATGTTATTCCCCCTTTTTTTCTGGAGATGCTTCCCTTATTGTTAGTTTGTTTCTTACTGTGAATGAAGTCTGTAGACTGTATCACTGCAGACTCAGGACTCTACAGCGCTGTGGACAGTTTTGGTAATCCCCCAGATTCATTCACTTAACCAGGGTTGGGATTTCAAAATTTTTCTTGTCGGACATTTCTACCGAAAATAAAGGGACATAACTCCTTATCGTTTTTTTTAAGAAGGTAGTTTTTAGACCAAACAATAAAATCACGTGTTAACCCAATATATGTGACCGGCCACGGCAAAATGAGTCGGAATGCGCGTGAACCAATAATGAGATAAAGACAAAATAAGTGAAAACATTGATTTTGATCGAAATTGAGATTTTCACAAATATGAGTCTATAAATATACTATCTATTGGCCCAAAAGATCAAAATAGCAATAAAACATTTTAAAACACCTTTATTTGGACGTTTTGTAAGAGTACGGTATTCTTAAATCTGTCTTTTTCTGAATATTCTCAGCGAAATTAGATATTTTTCTCTGCTCACAGCGGGACGACCGGTCAATCCTTTTGCAAAATGCTTGGCATCGTTGTAAAGCGGAGAATCTCTAGATTATACATATGACCACAGTATTGCCGTTGAGTTCATTTTGAAGGAATACAAAAGGGTTCTAAAACCCCTAAAAATGTAAACAAACTCCGCTTGTTGCTATGCTGCCAACACGGCTCGTTTGCTGATTGGCCCAGACAACGGGTGCAAAGCATTAGCTGTAAATTGAAATGGCGGCAACTTCCTGGTCAACGTTTCATGGCGTTTAATCAGAAAATCTCATTGTGTGCATACAATGAATAAGGCGGGTATAGATAACAATATAACTAGAACAAACTGCAACAGAAATCATTTCTTTGGGAACTGTTCAGGTGTGGTCTCTAGTACTTCCATAACAAAGATAGGTTGCCAGGCAACGAAACATACGCCCACAGCAGCTAAATCGTCCGGGCAGTCAACAAGGGTTGTCGCATATTTTTACTTTTTTGGGGTAATAAAACATTTGTAATACACTAAAATCTGAGTAACAACTCATTATGTAATTATCTGAAAATCATTAGAATTTGTTTGCTTTTTATAAAGTTTTGCCCCAAGCTAACAATTAGTATAGGAAACATTTAACATCATGGATTTAGCTGTTCAGTTATCAAAATTCATTGAAAATCAAAATACTTGTTCGTTTCAACACCTTATACTCTGTGTATCAATCTGAAGTCAATCGGATGATTTATAAGTTTGGCATCTACAGCGCCACAAGGTTTTTCGAAGTGATCAAGGGAGATAACTCTGGAAGTAATTATTTGAAATCGATGAAAATCAGTAGGCTTTTTCGTCTCAGGATCTTAAACAGTGTGTGTAAATTTAAAGTCAATCGGATATTAACTTTGGCCTCTAGAGCATCCACAGGATTTTTTGATCTGATCAAGGGCCATAACTCTGGCACTAATTATCGGAAATTGATGCAAATCAATAGGCTGCTTCGTCTTATGACCTTAAACAATGTGTATAAATTTAAAGCCAATCGGATATTAACTTTGGCTTTTAGAGCGTCCACAAGATTTTTTGAAGTGATCAAGGGAGATAACTTTGACACTAATCATCGGAAATCGCTGAAAATCAATAGGCTTCTTCGTCTTATGACCTTAAACACTGTGTATAAATTTAAAGTCAATCGGATATTAACTTTGGCTTTTAGGGCGTTCACTAGATTTTTTGAAGTGATCAAGGGCCATAACTCTGGCACTAATTATCGGAAATTGCTGAAAATCAATAGGCTTCTTCGTCTTATGACCTTAAACACTGTGTATAAATTTAAAGTCAATCGGATATTAACTTTGGCTTTTAGACCATCCACAAGATTTTTTGAAGTCGTCAAGGGCCATAACTCTGGTAGTTATTATCGGAAATCGCTGAAAAACAATAGGCTTCTTCGTCTCATGACCTTAAACACTGTGTATAAATTTAAAGTCAATCGGATATTAACTTTAGCCTCTAGAGCGTCCACAAGCAATTGTGGACGCCGGACCGACGGACCGACGGACGGACGGACGGACGGACGGACGGACGGACGGACGGACGGACGGACGGACGGGGGCGACGACAATATACGACCACATTTCAATGTGGGCGTATAAAAACGGCCATTATCGGTCTTGGGGAAATTTGTATAATTAACATAAATCAAAGATGGCCGACAGTGGACCAGAAAATCGCTGAAATCTCCGAATCGGTTGACTTTAGTGCAAATAAATGTATTAACGACCTATAGGAAATCGATACTCGGGAGTTAAAAAATGCCGACATTTTTAACCTACGATCTTTTTATAACGTCGTAATGTCATTTCGATGGAATTACGTCGTTCTCATTGTGACGTCATTATCGAATTGTATTGTAACTGCGCTTGGAAAACTGTTACCTTGATGTTGGCAAATACGTAACACCAAAGTCGCAATTTGCAATAAAAATATGAAAGTGGCGATTAAAATTTGATTTTGGCGATAAAGTTTTGCGGTACTGGCGATACTTTTTGAGAACTGGCGGAAGAAAATCTTAAAATTATAATCATTATTGAGTGTCAATCACGTGGCTAAACACTATAATAATAAATTAATCAACTGGCTGATAATCCGGATCGAGTCAATGAGTAATACTAATCAGTTGTCTTGGATTAATGATTAGTCGATTGACTTATCTTATCAACACTGGTCGAAAACGTAAGAACTAGTTGAATATCGGCGATTCTTGAGCGAGAAAACCGTTCGCCATTTGTATCATATTACCATCGCCAAAATGGTCTAAAGGTGAACGACGGGTATTATTGTAAGCATCTCTTACAAATATAATTGATGTAATATCATTCTATAAGAGATTCAGATTCTGATACCTTTACGGTACCTGAAAATAACAATAGGTCTATTGTACACGCAACACATACATTTATAGAAAATTGTCATTCCTTGGACGAGATTTGATGTGTAACTACTGAATATACAGTGTTGTACGATGTCCAAATAGATTAAACTCACCCAAAAAAAATCTGATCTTATTAAATCCAAACTGTGCTTATATATAATGTAAAGACAGATTTTAAAAGTTGTTTTACATGTATACTGTATTGTATATTTCGGTAATTATTTTATAATAAGAATAGGTGAGACATAAAATTGTTAGATATTGTATTTTTTATCACACATTTTTAGCAGATAAAATATTCAAGTTGCAGAAAAAAATATGAACATTTCTTTATATAAAAATTATCATCCATTTTGGCGGAAAAAAATTGAAAGCCAGTGTGAGCCCTGCGTAACACAATATGAAAATAACATGAAACAACTGAAAGGTGATATATATATCCACTATAGATGATTAATATCTACATTCAAGTTAAACCAACTGTGTCTATATTTTTTTTAAGTCTTACATCGAGCTGAATAAACAAAATGATTTATTGTCATTAAAACTCCAATGGCTGGTTAACAGTGTGTAATTAAAGACTATAAATGGATCTTTGTAGAAATACGCATATTAATTTATTTAAGGTGTCATACCGATGCACATACCTCTCCGGTAGATTCAAAGACATAATATAAACGAAGATAACATTACATTATTTAATTACAATTCTCAGTAGGGGAAAGGGTATAATTTATTGTGTAACTTGTGATTATAATCAAAAAAATAAATCTCGTCCTATACTATAAACAAGCCATAGCTTTAATGTACCTAGAATTCTCTACACCACCTCTATTGCATCCAGATATTTAAAGCGTGTTAACAATATATTCATTTAAGAGAAACTATGCAATTTCGAGATTAACATATCGTACAATTCATATTCATTTGATGATCGATCACCCATTTACAAAATTATGGTTTATCCCAACTACAGTATAAACATGGTTTAGAAACTCTA
Organism: Patella ulyssiponensis; assembly: GCA_963678685.1. Lineage (NCBI taxonomy): Eukaryota > Metazoa > Mollusca > Gastropoda > Patellidae > Patella > Patella ulyssiponensis. The sequence continues at coordinate 16,421,173 of OY783232.1, read as the reverse complement.
TCTGAACTACAGGGTACATCATGGTTAAGAGACTGAAGGGTGCATCATGGTTTAGAGACTAGAGAGAGAGAGAAATGGAGTTTAACAGTTGAAAAGGCAACCCTACTCTTTGTCACGTACAACCAAGGATTCAAAAACACGCCAGTTGACTCAATGACAGGCTTTATGATACAGCACGCACGTGCTAACCATTCAGCCATCCAACCCCCCCATTTAGAGACTATATGAACTACAGGGTACATCGAAGTACAGGGTACATCATGGTTTAGACACTCTATCCGAACTACAGGGTACATGATTGTTTAGAGAGACTCTATCCGAGCTGCAGGATACATCATGGTTTAGAGACTCTATACGAACTACAGGGTACATCATAGTTTAGAGACTCAATACGATCTACAGAATACATCATGTAAGACTCCCTATCCGAACTACAGGGTGCATCGTGGTTTAGGGAAACTCGACCCCGGTCCGTCCCTGTTAACATCAAGACCGATAGTTACCGCGGGTTCATTTAAAACAAAATGGTCGATATGGTCGATATTGTCGGATAAAATTTTACTACGACGATTATCATTTCGGTCGCCATTCTGAAAAACAAAATGGCGGGTATTATCGGATTGACTCTTTTCCATTAATAAACACATAACTTGTGAAAACTCGAACATTTGTCATTTTCGCGCCCATTTTGGAAATGTTTACTACAATTTTCGTCTTCAGCATCCCTTAAAACCTCGAGAATAAGTATTCAACGACAAAACAGCAAATAAATTGCTTGGTTGCTATGGGATTTTGTTTTGACTTGACTTTTCTCAAAACTTACCTTGGTGAGTTGGGTGGCTTCAAGCAGACACAGCTCAGTCAATTTTTGCGCGATTCAATCAAACTATACATCAAATTGAAGGTATTGAGTTGGAGAATGTGAAAATAACAATAACTCAATTTTCAAAATTTCCTCATTGCGACTCATTATGCCATGACGGGTCACATATGTGTTTGTTGTTTGTGGTGTTTGAATATTGTGTCTGTCCCTAGGTTTTTTTTGTGCAATTGATTGTGTGTGGTGCAGTCCCTCTGCACATACTATTACAGATGACGTCAAGTGATTATGTTATGGATTAATTTTCTATAGACACATATTTTGCAAGATTTTATGTCATATTGAGGTGAATATGATTAACAATTTTGACATTTAAGGCTACTCCACAACCCTGTTACTCAGACCTTAATCTGGAACATGATTACTACGGAATCAATTTTATATTTAGTAAAATTTTTAGGACTTTGAAGGGTTAATTTATTAGGATGTTATACTTACCCCTGTTGTACAGCTCTTCAGCTAAAGCCTGGGTTATACCATGAATTTCCTGGAATACAAAATTGACAATAAAATGTTATTGTTGAATAATAAACACAAAGGCCACAACCAACATGGTTTTAACACATTTTTGCAAATATTCACCCTTTTTTTAGGAAGAACATGATGTTAGACAGGGCAAATTTAATGGCAGTATTTGGTGTCTGGTTATTCCAGTATGCTCAGATAGTCTTCCTGTGAGTCAGATATGTTTAGCGGCTAGCCTCGTTCATCCAGTCACTTCATTACAAATGGCACTTGAAAGTACAAAATATCAAATTAAAACTTACATATTGCTCAAAGTCGAGAAATGTTGCTAAAAGTGGAGGTATCTTTTGGGCTAAGTAATAGATAACAGTCTGTAAATAAACTTCCAGATCCGACTGTCGTTTCTTAATAAAAGCATCGCTCTGATTTCCAAAAACTTTCTTTGGCGGTAGCAGAGATTTATCTAATCTATAACTGGATACAAGCTGTAAATTTGTAAATTAAAATTTGTACAAAATCTTTAGACATATAATTCTGCTATTGACCTATAACATTGATTACAAAACGCCAGTATAATCTAATTAAAATATAGATCTATATTTCGTGTCGGTTTTTTATACTTTTGATGGCCTACACTCATGTAGATCTAACAAGTTATAGTGGGAGCTCACGTTCAATGATGTTAGGTATCACGCACGGGACATTTGACCCGATAACGTCAGTCATTCGATTAACCAATTAGCAACCGCCATGCTTTTTAAAATCTACTTTTGTTTTGAATTCTATCCGCTGGTGTTAGTATAGACGTCATTGGCTGGTAATATCTACCCACAGTTCCACTCATGAAAAGGTCAAACGGTCGATTCGACAGACCATTTGATTGGCTGACCCCTCATTTCAGGCAGAACACGGGTTAAATAACAAGTCCTCCAGATCCAAGAGTAGTAAAGACAAGTTAATACGAAATTTTGAACTATAAAAAACGAAATGAAATTGGATCTGTGTTTTAATCAGATTGAACGCTAGTAGGACGTACAATCACTAAAACATCATGTCTAATCTACCTGAAGCAAACACCAAGATCAGAAGACATGACTGTTTGTAGGAATAGAAAATTTGAAAGAACTTTTATTATATTAGGTTACAAATAAATTTATAAAAGCTTAATTATATTTTAAAATGCATGCCATAAAGACACTTCATAGCTGGTTATCTTTATCGTAATTCTATGTGTCATCATTTTAAATAAGTGTAATTATAATCTAATTGTAAAAGAACAGCAACAATGATCATTCTACACAAGTTTTTCATAAACTGTCAGTTGGTTATTGTCATTTTAATAGGGTCGCAATACCATAACGATTTAAGGGAACAGAAAAAAATCCAGTAAATAGTCTAAATCAGCTTTAAAATAAGAATCTGTAACACATATTGCTGGAATTTAGTGTTCGAAACAAGTGGGGTATGGTGCCCGTAGGCCCTTTCAAACCAATCTGATTAAAACACAGATCCAATTTCGTTTCGTTTTTTATAGTTCAAAATTTCGTTTTTACTTGTCTTTACTACTCTTGGATCTGGAGGACTTGTTATTTAACTTGTGTTCTGCCTGAAATGAGGGGTCAGCCAATCAAATGATCTGTCAAATCGACCGTTTGACCCTTTCGTGCGTGAACTGTGGGTAGATATTACCAGCGGATAGAAATCAAAACAAAACAAAAGTAGATTTTAAAAAGCATGGGGGTCGCTATTCGCTAATTGGTTAATCGAATGACTGACGTTATCGGGCCAAATGTCCCGTGCTTGATACCTGACGTCATAGAACGTGAGCTCCCACTATAACTTGTTAGATCTACATGTACATGAGTGTAAGCCATCGAAAGTATAAAAAACGAAACGAAATATAGATCTATATATTTTAATTAAGATTGATTTCAAACAGGAGTTATATTACCGTTTGTCACTGTTGCACTGTTACTTATTTAGTTTACATATATTAAGTTAACCATTATGGGGTCCCTTGATTTCACTGTGGGCCACCTACACCAACAATCAACCACATAGGAGCCCGAGTTTCAAACACTACTGGCATTGGTGTGAAATGTGGACTTTGCTTATCGACTAATGCATTATAACACTTACCTTATCATGAAGTTCATGAAAGTCACTGTATCTGTGTTCAACAGTCCAGGTATAGGATCCAATATTAACTTCTATTATATAAAGCTGAAATACAATACCAGTAAATATTGGTAACATGCAACACCTGTTCATGTTGAACAATTTACATACTTTAAATTGAATATTTAGAGTCAAGATTATAACCGTTTCTTCTGTAGACAGCATCATTCTGGTACCCATGTATATGAGAATACAAATGTATATAATAATACTAATACACAGCTAAATTACAGTACATGTAAGTGCATATTAATGGAGCTAAAACGTCTTTGATTTAGATGAAATAAAGTACAGTATTGAATGTGACAAGTGCTATTACAAGTAGATCTGATTTTGGTTTTGAATGATATTGTGGTATTGTCATGGGTCGACAGTGAAACAAAAAATAGGTTATCTATCGTCGCTGGCATTACAGTACATGTAAGTGCATATTAATGGAGCTAAAACGTCTTTGATTTAGATGAAATAAAGTACAATATTGAATGTGACAAGTGCTATTACATGTAGATCTGATTTTGGTTTTGAATGATATTGTGGTATTGTCATGGGTCGACAGTGAAACAAAAAATAGGTTATCTATCGTCGCTGGCATTATCTATATATGGACATTAATTAATAAATAAAGACAGATTACAATCCAACACTCAAATTGGCAGAACCATTTACCCTTTATTGCAATACCAGTGAAATGAAATCTCTGGATGTACAAATATTGAAAAGTGCACTGGTCACCTGCTGGTAAGCTTATGAAGCCGCATTTGATGTGCTTTTGAATATGATGGATCCTATTGATACAGGTAGGGTTCAACTGGGAACCATGGATAATGTATACCTTGTTGTTTGAATCTTTTTAAATCAAAATGGATTCACACTTTAGAACGTTTGCATCGTACGGCTATACAGTTTTATAAGATTTAGTCCCGAAGGGTCCCCTCTCTTTATATATTTGTTTGTTGTCAACCAAATAAGTGATTGTGGAATGTGGGGTATAGGATTCTGATGCAAGCACAACCAGCAATTAGTCATGTGCATTTCAAAAGAGACTGATGGCCATCTTACATAATAATACAGTATTTAGCATTATGTTCTTTAATCATATTTAATGGATAAAATATACACCAAATTATATCTCGGTTATAAAAGGAGGTAACTGATATGGCATGCCATGACGCAAATGAATTCAATTTTTTGCAAATTATCAAATATTTGTTGCAGTAATTATATTGATGTGCTGCTAATATTTGGCAGTATTTACTTGTTTTGGGTGATAAGTGTAATAGCGAGTACGTACATTTCCTATGATGTAACTCACTATTTTTGAAAAAGTTCAAGTAATATGCCCTTTTTGCATCATTATGTTGTAGTACATGAAGTGGTGGTATTGATAAATCATCCTGCTCTAAAAATCAACAAATAAAATTCAATAGATTTGGTTTTATTTTTTTTGTAAAGCAATCTGCCCAATTAAAGGGACATTACAATACATAAGTATAGATTACATAAAAAAGAAAGAGCTGACAGTTCTCACTATATTAGTTAAAAATTTGAGGATATGTTGAATATTTCAGTCAAATTCAAAATTGGTTCACTCTGAACCTAGATATTAGTGGCTGAATTTTAAACTAGCCTCGTTTATGATTTCTACCGTTGTAACGATAATAAATAAAGTCTCAATTAAACATTATTACGGTTATTTCATCCACCACAAAACGTATTCAAATCCACTAATCATTGCAGTTGATAAGGCCCTATATATAAAGAATGGACCTTATAAGGTACACTACAGGGTGTAAGTTAATTTATATATAATTAATGGTAGGCCTACATGTACATGTAAGTTAATTAATGTCTAATCCTAATTAATAATTCAGATAACACCTAAGGCCTAAAAGAAAGATCTGCATTATAGGTAGATTTAGCTCTTGCATAATGTATGTTTAAGTCAGTTCCTGGTCATCCGTAAGGGGTAGTTTTTACCTAATGCTTTATATTGTCAATTAAAAAATAAATGATGATTTAAAGTAACATTATCAAAAGAAAATTGGGTGTTAAAAGTAAGTACAGTTAGGTCAAGCAGGTCAATTGCATTCACATGACAGTCGACAGAGTGCAGTCAGCAATTTGCGTAATTTAGATCATTAGGTCATTATAAACAGCCATGGCAAATCAGAATAATCATATAATAATGAGTATGACAATGAATGTGAATGAATATAATGATGTCAGCTGATCTACAATATCATAAAAAGACAGTATATACTACACGCACTGTAAAGTTATCCTTCGATACTGTACGTGGAATCTTGATCGTTCTTTCATGGGGGGAAGTTAGACTGTCGGCATCCTTTCCAAAATGTGCCATTTTATCCCAGTAACATGGTATAACATGAACAACAAATTAAATGTCTTCACTGACTTCAGCTTCTGGTCCTAAAATGTCAATATTTTCATCCTATGAAACCAGTTAACGCCCTCTAACGGCAGTTGGAATTATCTACCCCGGAAAGTAGTCTTCGACCTCCAGTTACTAAAATATCGCATCTGTGGCTACAGAAATATAGAATTAGACAAGACAGGACAGGTCCACTTATAGTTTTGGATGTTTTTAAATAAATCCGTTGATTCTATGGATAGATTAATTTTTTTTAGAAGTTTAGCCGAACCTGCGTGTTTAAATCTATCGGCAGGATGATTTACCCAATAGGCTACTACCCAATAATATAAACACTATAGACTATAGAGACACTATATTAATATTACACAATAATATGAAAGGGGGTGGGGTGTCTTTTTCACCTCCAACAACCGTCGATTCCTTTTATTTTTAATTAGCCGCCGATGAACGCCGCTTTTCTCAAAATAGAAGATATTATTAACTAAAGTCTGAATAGAGACTATTACATTTGCCTAAACATAAAATCTTCAACCTTTATGATCATTATTTTCCATATAATATAAGACCGTCGATTCCTATTGCATTAGCTGTCCGCCGGCCGCCGATTGTTCTCAAAATACAAGAATAGAGACTATTGCATTTACACGCTCATGAAAACTTCAACATTTAAAAAACAAAACAACATATTAACACAATTCAGAAAAGGGATTATTTGATTTGTACAACGATAAAATCTTAAATAATAATGATTGTTATAATTTCCACCACAGATTTCAAATATTGTTCATATTAAAACAACATCGCAATAATAGAAAATAAAAATAATTAGATACAGCCTATGATAATAACGATTTTTTGGTAGGTATAAAATGAAATTATATGTACATAAGAAATGGCCGCCAATATATAGGTAAATACCGCCAACTTCAGCACACTACTCACAATGCACATTATATTTCACATTTTATCTTCCGCAATATAAATTGGATTTAGTTGGTCTTAAATTAATAATAATGCCTAAATGTGTGTCCGGTGGGGTGGCTTAGAAGTCTTCATCACACCCACAAACACTTGAACAAATAATAATTCTCCAAACTTGGAATGGGCTGAAAATATCTTTACATTTTCATAATTTATCGCGGACATTATTCAAAACAGCTGACAAACCTAACCAAAATCATCAGTATAAACATACAAATAATTTTAGTGTGGTATAATAATTATATCTGTGTAGCTTATTACTTAGATTAGACTGAAGCGTCGAGATTATTGCAATTTACAATTTAGAAAAGTCATTAAAAGTCAGATTATTCATTCATATTTTAAAAGTTAAAAATGCCTTATACATGTATGTGCGTACACATGGGCTGAATGATTATTATTCCTTTATTTGTCTAAGATACGTGAAGATGGCAATGTGAAATCGCACGATAAATTGACAGAACTTAATTAACTGTTTACAAGTGTATGAATTTCAGGCCCGTAGCTTGCCCAAAATAGTTAGGGGGGCAAAGACTTCCGGGAGCGCCGATGGGGCTTCTGGGGGCGCCGATGTACGTACACCGCGGAAGGGTTTATAGAATGCTCTCCATAGGCGTACGGGGGTTCGGGTTAGCCTTACAGACGTCTAGGAGACACCTTGACGACCTCAAACGCGTGTTCTTGCTATTCCAGTCCCTGAGACAGTAGGAGGTCTGATAAAGCTTAGATGGCCGAGTCGAATTCCAATCAATCGTGTATATTCCACGTCCCTGGGAAGAGACACCTCTCAAATCATGCCGTTTAAGAAGCCCCATTGAACAAGTTGTGGGCGCCCAACAAATCTGATTCAGCATTATGTACTATATGCGGCCCAACATTTTAAGGCGTCCCACCATTCATGTCATTATGGGCGGCTCTCCGGGATAAGGCACCCCACAGACCAAGTCGTTTTGGGCGCCCAATTCATTCGTGGGCGCCAAACTAATCTCACTAGCATTTATATCATGGGCGCCCCTCCTGGATTGGCCCCCTTAAATCATATCGTTTGAATTTTGAAGATTATCAAGCCGTTTTGGGCGCCCAATTCATTTATGGGCGCCTAAATAATCTCACAAGCACTATATTATGGGTCCCCATGATCTCGGCATTATGCACGCCCCTCTAGGATGAGGCACCCCACAAAACATGCTGTTTGAATTTAGAAAATTATCACGCTGTTTTGTGCGCCCAATTCATTCGTGGGCGCCTAACCAATCTCACTAGCATTATATTATAGGCGCTCATGATCTCGGCATTATGGGCGCCCCTTTTGACTAAGGCAGCCCGCAAATCATGCCGTTGTGGGCGCCCCATTGATCTAGTCGTGGGCGCCCAACCAATCTGATTCGGTATTATGCACTATGTGCGGCCCAACATTATAAGGCGCCCCATCAATCATATCATTATGGGCGTCTCTCTGGGATAAGGCACCCCACAGATCAAGCTGTTTGAGCGCCCATTCTGTTTTGTTAATCGAGTGGGTTATTGTGAGGCGCCTCACCATTTAGCGAGGCGCCATAAAATCAAGTGGCATTGGGGGCCCCAATATCGTCATGGGCGCTCAACCAATGTCACTCGATTTTATGTGGCGCCCATACTATTATGGAGACGTTGGTCTTTAGTCTCGTATTGCGTCATTTGGCGCCCATTGAGGGAGCCGATTTTAACCAAGGGATAAAGGGCGCCTTTGAGGGAGCCGATTTAAACAAGGGGTAAAAGGCCCATGGGCCGAAATTTTCCAAGGGGGGGGGGGCAGCTGCCCCCTTGCCCCCCACTAGCTACGGGCCTGAATTTGCTCAGGAATTTAATTTGATTTAACGAACAAAAACAAGGGCGACACCATTAGCTCGAGCGGATGTATAAACCTTGTATAGACTGGTCGATTATTGAATGGAGGAAGTAAGATAAGTGTACAATATAGAATTAACAATTCTCCGGGAATATATTGCTCCTGTTTATTACTATAAATAACGAACATATTATTATTGCGACTATTGGGATGAAAATAAATGCAGTATGAGGTACAGCCAGAGCTCTATATATAAAGCTCTGGGTACAGCTATTGGATATTGGAAATAATTACATTTTGAAACACTGGTCACTGGATACGTGGGAGAATCCCGACTAACTAAAATGAGAGGTCAGGAACTTTTATAACATTTGTTCTATTTTTATCTTGTTTGTGTTTATTACTATACAAGATATTCACGATAAGATATAATTTGGTGATTTATTATATATTAAAGTTTGGGAATTCCCAGGGTTTGTTTTTTTTTGTCCTTAACCTCTATCAATTATAGGTAATGGTAGGCGATGTTCAACACACAGGTTATGTTCACCTGGTACCACCTTTAACATAAAGTGTTAGCGTTATAAAAACCTGTTACCTCTTCGCCCAATTCGCCCGTGGCCCAAATTCGCACGGTGCCCAAATTCACCATAGAGTTAAAAAAAAATTAGAACGGGCAGGCCCATTTAAAGTTTTGGATGTTCCCTAGATTCTATGGATAGATTAAACTTTTCCGAAGTTTAGAATTAATGAACCTGCATGTGTAATTCGTCCGGGCCTTGAATTCGATGGCTTTAACATTCACGGGACATGCTAATTAATTTGATACCAAATTCGTGATGGGCGAACATACCACATTGAATTTATGTACATATCTAGGTTTATTCCTGTAACTTTATTTTAATATTCTAGTTTATTTGTTTATTTATCAATGTTTATTATAATACATATATCATAGTCAACGATACATTCTGGTCAGTATTGGACTTCGCGCTATATTTTACAAAATGCAACGCTGCGACAGTTTTAATGATCACAGAGCATAGAGTGTCAGAGACAAACACTAATGCAATCCTTCAATATACATGTACTGTGTGGATCCGAATCCTGTTTGTTTACCAAACACAGGTTGTTTTACCCATATTTTTGTGCAAACTGATTTAAAGAAAATAAAAATAAATGTAAATAATTTTGCATATGATACATCATATTATAAATAATCATAGAAAATTTCGAACACTGAGCTTTCGATTCATTGCTTGAAAACCACAAGGAAGGGGGTAATATTGTGATAGCCTGTTCCACCAATACTTTTATGTACATAAAATAATTTTCATTTAAAATAAAAGAACCCACTGAAACGGTTATACGATTCGTAAACTGAAAGCAATAACGACCATATCTCAGTTAATGTGGCTAAACAGATTTGGTTCAAATTTTACATGCTAATTTGAACATGCTCGATTTGGCGATGAAAATAGCTTTGGTGTGAGAGCGTTGCGCGTTAGATCAAAGCTCTTCCAGTCTTGCATTATCACAACGAGCAGTGCCGTATGTCATTATCCTAAATGAAAAACAAGTATCGGTTGGGGAGAAGTCTTTCTCAATAAAGGCACCTAAATTGTGGAACAAATTACCGCTTAACCTAAGGAACTGTGCATCACTTTCAATTTTTAAAGCAAATCTCAAGACGTTTTTATTTACAAAAACTTTTTATTAAATGTGATACGGTGTTGTTTTCATATTTGTTTTCTACTATTTACATGTACTTTTATTTGTATGTATTGTATCTTCCTTTTAGGTTTGTAAAGAGCATCTGGGCACTCTATAGGTGAAAGATGCGCTATATAAATACATCATAATAATACTAATAATAATAATCTATTGCAATAATAAAAACTGCTTTATATTGTTCACCTATTCTTTCAAATTATTCTTACGAGAACCGCCGTTTTCTGTTTTTAATTTGAAGTTAGAATTGTCTTTTTCCTGCTGCTGATTTTTAATCTTATCACCATCACCATCGCAAGAAGATGTTCACCATCTTTTGAATCATGCCCTTGTGGTAAAACTGGCATTGACGTCCATATTAAAATCAAAAGGTAAGTTCAGAAGTTGTTTGTGGCGAAAGTCAAAGCTCGTAATCCGGAGACGTACGCTGGCCATTCACCTGGAGGTCCGTGGTTTGATCCCGGAGATGACCGTAACAGGCCCCAGAGATTTTACAGGCATGATCCCAAACTGATCCCGCAGTGAATATTCGCTTGGCCGCTACAATCACTGATAAGCATGACATCGACGAGGCTTAATAAGTACGGCATATTAACTTTTTTACTCCGACAAATTAAATTCTCAAACATTTTTTTGAGGTAAAAGAAAAATAAATAAAGACGTTTGAAGTATTTGAAGTTAAAAAATATGTCCTATTTAGTGTAAATGGGTATTAAAATGAGTAAAATGCATCATTTTGCCCGAAGCAGTTAGGTGTTAAGTAAACATTGCACGAGCAGTTGAGCCAATGACTGGCGCGGTGAGCAGTCAACGCACGTGCTATGGACACCTATCTGTTACAGAGATAATTCGTAAGTAATTCTCTGTGAAACAGATTGGCATGATCCCTCTTTGTCATCCGGACAAGCAGAATTTTCGGCTAGACGTGTGAATTAAAGAGAACGAATATATTTGTTCGGAAAACAAAACATTTTGATTTTCAGTTGGCAAAATAAAATAAAATGTCTGAAATTCAATGACTTTTACGTGATAATAAAACGCAAATTACGCTCTCTAAATTGAATACGGCGAATATTGATAGTTTTTATCCCAGTGATTGTGACCTATGATTTCAACGTACATCAGAACGCACCGAATCTTTAAAAAACCCCTGGATGTGCACCAATATGTTGAAACAAATGATGATAAAACTGAAGCGATCATGATTGGATCAGAACACTCGCTATCAAAATCAGATACATTAACTTGGAAAATTGCTGACTCAAAAATTAAATCAAACTACAGTCTGTATGTTTACATCGATTCAGAATTCTCCATGGAAGTTCAGATTAATTATATCTGTAAAACCTGCTTAACTTTCCACCTCCGCTCTGCCTGAAACGTTCGTCATCTCTGGTTCGGTCGCTTGTATTTTCAAGATTAGACTATTGCAATACACTTGTTATCTGGAATATCCCACAAACTGATATCAAAACTCCAAACAGGAACTCGCACATTACACCAACCTTCATTGGCTGCTAATTAAATCAAAAATAGATTTTAACCCCGGGCTGAAATTAGTTTTTGCCTTCCGATTCCTGGTTACAAGGAATACAATTAAGCCACTTGAGTGTTCATTCCGTATGGCATCAAGTACAATTTGCATGTTTGTAGGGGAGGTGTGTCCATGTCGTGCTAGATACGGGGGCTACAGATGAACTATTAAGCATTCCAGAGACTGCCGACATATGGCTACAGATGACAGCTAAGTTTTCCACACCCTGAAACTATCACCGTAGTGTATTAAGAAGCGCGAGAAGAGTGGACCTGAGTACTACACTGACAGATTCTTTTCAATAATACTTTTGGGTCTTGTAGATGCCTAATACAAGTTCTCGTGGACGAGTGTCGGTGCCCATGGGTCGGTGTCGGACTGTTGGGTCTTCAACAGATAAAGCCCTTGTTCTGCATTGGAAAATGACGAGATATTGGTCTTCATCCTCAAGAAGTATTGCACGGGTATGTCAGGGACATGCCCTACTTCTTGGTGAGAAATGACGCCTTGTCACTGACGAGGAGCAGTTGATTTACTCTTTGATTCCATGTTAAAAACTAAATGATGAAAATATTCAGTTGATATGCAGGAAGAAAAACATTAAAACGCACTACTAGCTTGCGTTTCCCTCTCGTCAGGCGGGTAATTGTCGCGTGCTATAATAAACACGTGCATAACAAGTACGGGTCGTATCAGTGGTGCATGAAATTGGTTGATTGAGAATAGTTGCATAATCCTACTGCTTCACATGATATTCCACAAAACAACTATAGAAAACAGGCGATCATGTTGTAGTTTTCTGCTGAATTTTGAGAAATGTTTGTAACCAGGGCCGTTACATCTAGCAAGGGAGCAAGGGGTGCATTGTACCCCCAGAAATATAAGGCGCCCCGTCCCCCCCACCAAAAAATATATAATAATTTGACAATCATTCAATTACACAAGATACACCTGATGCTCTTACTGATCAGTCGGTCGGTTTTAAGGGCTCCCTGATCAAACTATCTTATATCACTTACGTGGAGGCGATGGCGCCCCACCAATCTGCTGCACCCCCACTTTTAAAATCCTACATACGGCCCTGATTGGGACGTGCACAACCACAAACAATAGAGTTTCTACAGATGACTACACTAGTTGGTGTAGCATAGGGATTACTATCCGGCATTTATATACAAAGGCGTTTTATAGCTGAGGCGCTGGAGGCGCCAGCCTCCTCGCGAAAAAAAAATCAAAGCAATTGGAAAAGTAAACCGGGAGAAAAATGCTAAAACCGATGAGAAAATGAAAATGTATACTAGTTAGGGGGCCCTAAAGACAGAGAAAAGGGCCCTATGTCTGACAAACGGGCCCCTTTGGCCAAGGGAATGGAACCCCGAGTCCGAGTCAATCGTTTTCTATACACTGTTACTATCGAATCCATTACTGAATGAGAATGCAGTCATTGCATTGGCATAAAAACCGTCAATCAAGACCCCCCCCCCCCATGGAAAGAGGGCCCTCAAAATAGTGTAGCCTCCGCCATGACAAACCTTAAAACGCCCCTGTTTATATATTTGTATATTCTGGGACTGTGTATTAAGAACTAGAATAACCAAGGTTACGCTTGTAGAGAAAATCGTATTTTTGTCATAGTTGGTTTTTTTTTCATCATACTCTTTTGAATCAATTTCTATGTCAGATGCCCTTCATTTACGTCTGGTGTACTATGCAGACCATGTAAGCCGTACTTCCGTTCTCAACTTTGTTCCCGTTTTGAGAACTGTACAAATTGTCAAGATTGGCAAAAGGGTGGTTGCTCAGAGTGTGGCCCCAATAAATATGGGAGGTTTTGTCAAAAAGGTCAGTTAATTTAGATATTTTTTTCTTTATATAGTTCGGTCGTGTAATAAATCATAATGAAATTTAAGGTACATTGCACCGCACGGTAGGGTTATGTAATTCCACGATGGAATCCGTTAGTTTACAAACAGGAACATTAGCATGTCTCTCGTCATCATTTATTTTCTTAAAAATTATGGCCGTATAATAAATTTAATGAAATCTGACGCCCAAAACACTGCACCTGCACGAAGGCTGAAGTCTTGATAAAAACTGGAACATAGATCTATTGTCATCATTGATTTTCTTAAATTTGCGATGGATGTCATCCATGGTTTATTTTTTAAAAAATATAGGTTAACAAAATATTGTAACTTGTAACACTTCATTAAAATTCTTCTTCTGAAAAACTGCTATATAATGGTTTTGAAGCCAAATATTAGAAAAGGAAATGAAAAGGTGTTTTCCTACTTTTCTGCGTTAACTATATTGAAGGCAGATTTATATTATTAGGAAGGGAATTAATTGTGATAAAAATTCACATAAAGCTGAACCTTCATAGATTCAAACAATGGACAATTATCCTGAACTTATGGGATATATTTTAGATTGTGGATGTTTAAATGGTGGGACTTGTACAAAAATAGGCAGTTGTACCTGTAAATCTGGATTTGTTGGGAACCATTGCCAGACTAAAAAAGGTAGGTACTGGTAATATATAGTTTTAAAACTTGATCTTAAAGAGAATTTTTATGGTAAATTACTTTAGGATCTGCACATGTCATTATCATCTACATGTAGAGTGAGCTACTCTTATCGACACAGAAATTAAAATCACACAAAGTTCGCTCCTGGCAGAAATATTAAAAGACCTGTTTTGGTGGGCGTCATGTTGGCAATAGGTTAGGCATACTTTTCTGAAACAACAGATAGCCTACCACTTTTCATTTTCATAGGTAGTATGGCTAGAAAGAGGTGGTAAATTTATTCTTTCTTATAAGATCCATCTAAATATTAAGTCACCATTATATAAATACTTGTACTACAGTTTTGGATTGTGGACACCCTACAGAACCAATATATGGTAATATGGTACTCACAAAAACAACAGAAGGTGGAGTTGCGACATATAGCTGTCCAAAAAATCATCTACTTTATGGTCCTAAAATACGCACCTGTTCAGACACTGGACAATGGTCAGGAAATACACCCACATGTGGTAAAACAAAATGATTTCTGATACATATTGATATTTGGATGGTCGTGATACAACAACCAATTAGAGAAATATTTATTGATGATTTGGCAGAAAGTTAAACAAAAATACGACTGAATAAAGCAAAAATTAAAGGAGCTAAATCGCTAATATTTGGGACCTAGAAATTGACACAAATGGGTCGCAGCGCATATAATAATATAATATGAATGTATATGAACTAATTTACATTCAATCGCTTGTGTTTTTACTCTCAAATCAGTTGTGTTCCTCGAAATATGCCAGAAGTCTCAATCAAATAGAAATCTCGAGGGTCTTGTTATTCCAGTCTATTTTGCATGCTCTCGCCGTTTGGTATGACTTGTGGGATGTCTAGCCTCGTTCTTCAAGTCCCGTGCTACAATTGGTGCTGAAACGCATTATGGTACATGATTCGTGTACCAATGATAAAATGTTGATTTTTGTCTTAAATATTGCAGAAGCTCATCTTTTCCCTGTAAGATCACAACACTTGTTGATTTAAATTGACTAATAATCCATGTTTTCAATGTCGAAGAATATGGACGATATTGAGTCAGAGACTTCGCTACTTAAACTCTTGTGAAAAATAGGGTTCTTACTAAAAGTATTGTTTTCAAAAAATGTTTCTGATAATTTTTCAGGAAAGAAATAATCCAAATACTTAACTGAATATTTCTTAAAAAATCAAATCTGTCTACTGTTCTGTATATTTAATGTGTATTTGTTTGTAAATTTTGTATTATGATAATATAATATCTTATTTAATAGAATATACTTGTCCAGTTCCACAGCAATCAGACCACATGATTGTGGATATTGATCATGTATCATTGAAACTGGGTGACTATAGTAGCGGTAAGTATAATTAAATTGGAAATCAACTTCATCCATTAAAGAGAAACATAATTTTTGGAGAACCTCCAAATGTTTACATTTGGATGTGGGAAGCAGTGGGCACCAGTAAGTCCAGTAATTTTGGAAATGGGCACTCAATTTTTCAGATCTGAGTATTTTCTAAGATAACAGCTTTTTTTATGCTCAGCTTCCTTTAACTGGCTATAGATTTGAAAAGAAAGGTGATTTGGATGATGCAAAACATTTATTCCTGCCATGTGGACCTAACGAAATCATAGTAGTTCGATGAGACTCTCTGGACAAAGTTTCCATCCCTTGCAGTTGACGCATGAAAGCAACGTGCCTAAATAAATACATATAACTAACTGTATGATAGTGTACAAATACAGACATCCCTGATGGCTCATTGAATAAGACATTGGCTTGCTAACCATGGGTCCCATATTGGATCCTGGTGTATGCAGAGAAAGTTCACCAGGATGTTGTGGTGGGATTTCCTCAGTGCTGCAGGACAGAGGGCCTGGCGAGGAAAGATGCACAGTCGCTTGGATATGATGAAAAACCAAGGTCCCATGTACACATTGGCATGCACGTAAAAAAGATCTCTTAGCTGTTGGAATTCTATACAAAAGTAGTCTGTAGCGTCACTGTCTGGGCAAAATTTCCTTCATAGCACACTATATGGTGCACAATGTCCATCTTGATTAGTTCTGTTCGAGCGTACAGTTAGGACGTTAAACTCTTAAACCCCATTTCATTTCATTTACTTCTGATGCCATAAAGAAAAAAACCTATATTTTTGCACTTGATGTACATTCATTATATTTGTTGAATGTTTCATGTATGTATAGTATAATAATAAAAAAGATACACTACTGAGATCAGTGACATTAAAAAAGGTTTCTGTTTTTGGCATATTTTGAATTTTTAATCTCGATTAGAACAGAGTCTCAAAAATTAAAGTCTCAGTATTTGTGAAAGTTATGGACCAAAATATAAGAGGCATGGTGTATTTACCATGTCTCAAAATTTCAGATCAAATTTCAAAACTGCTTATCCGGACATGTATCCCTTTTAGGATTAATTTTTTTCATTGGGGGACCTGTTATTCGACCCCTGTTTCTTGAGAGGTTTATAAAGTGAATGGCCCATGTGCTGTACTTGATAACAAAAGGTAAATTTTACCTAAATATTATTTTTATAGAAAAAAGTCTGGTTTTATCCAGACACTGTATAATACAACACCAAATTAAGCAGTTTTATTCCCCAAAAATTATCAGGATCGGCCATTTAAATAATAGGCAGTGAAACATTTTTTTCATCTAAAATTTTTAAACTTTTAAAGATATTGAGATGGTACGAACTGCCAATTTCGGATGTGAAAAAGGATTCACTTTGGTAGGACAGGACACATTAAATTGTTTACCACGGGGTATATGGAATGGAAAGCAACCAAAATGTGGTAGGTAATTTATGCTTATTATTAAATTGAAAAATTTATTATATAGATTCTTTGTTTTACCCCCCCCCCCCCCAAGTCCATCATTACGAAGACATGCTAAAGACATTGGTTATGTTTTGATTTTTGCTTTTCATGCTTGCTTCTCTAATTCAAGTGTATGACTTCTTGAAAATTAATTTTCCAATACAATAACCCCAAAATAATCATCATCACTATTCAAAAAAATGTTCATTCAATAAGTGAAATAGAAATTTATGGGATGACTTTTTCAGGCTTTTATGCTAGTTTCAAACACATTTTCTGTGCAAATTTGACAAATTAATGTTGGCATAGACATTTGATTAAGAACAACTAGATATCTTTGTTTTGAGGCAAGGACTGTGCCAGCGTGTCCAGGGCCTTCAAATAGCATCATAACTACCCTGTCCGTGAAACTGCAATAACAGGGATACAGTGTTACAATTTCTATCGAACGGCAAAAACTCAGTATTTATTATGCTTAATATCAGAAATATATGACCGATGTCTAGGTCATATGTTATTTTGTTATTTTATTATTTTTCAATTCTGTTTTAAATTTCAAATCTATATTTTAATTTTCATTAATTCTTGGTTAGTCATAGAGGCAGACAGCAATTAACCTGTCAGTCAAATTATGACAGACTGGCAACTAAAGTGGTTGATCTGTTAAAGACCACATCAAATGATTCAGAAAATTTTTAAGTACGGGTACTCAATAGTTACAAAATCCATTTTACGGCAGGTTCAAACTAATCTGATTAAAATTAATTCAGATATTTACGTTTTAGTATCCGACTGCCAAAAACGGTTTTCAAATTTTCAATTACAACCTTAATCTGGTTGATTGGCTGGTGACGTCACAGGCACTACACATAGTATACACATCATCTGTACAATATATCACACAGCCAGTTGACACGTGTGTATTTGTCGGTCCAATAAACATTTGACTGGCGTAATCATTAACGCATAATTATTTACATGTAAGTTACATATCACTATATCAGTCAAAGCATTTTCAAAAGCCGACCTTTCTCGTCTTGGGTTGTAATAGATTATATATTTGT
Organism: Patella ulyssiponensis; assembly: GCA_963678685.1. Classification (NCBI taxonomy): domain Eukaryota; kingdom Metazoa; phylum Mollusca; class Gastropoda; family Patellidae; genus Patella; species Patella ulyssiponensis. Next base: position 16,402,718 of record OY783232.1, on the reverse strand, counting down.
GACTAGAATATTACCGAGTGTATTTCAAGATGCCATGTTACCGTTGTGTTATTGAGAGTTGTGGAAATCCCAGCGAGGGAAAGGGGAATAATGTACCGGCGTTTCATAAACTTCCCAACGATGAAATCGTACGGAAAAATTGGAATGCGTTTGTAAACAATTCAAATCCTGATTGGCAACCTACAGTCACAACAGTGATATGTAGTGAACATTTTACGAACGATTGCTTAATTACCTATACACACCCGGCGTGTGTATTTATTAACGCCTGACTGATTCCTTAATCCCCCTAATTAAATAAAACAATTGACTACGGAATAATTTGTTTTGTAATACATTTTAATTCAAGATCCATTTTAAAATTTGTTTCATTATGTACGGCCGTTCTGTTTTCTCACGTTCTGTTTTATATTTAGATGTTGTTTAAACACCAATCAACAAATAATACGAGGCTACTTTATTACAAAAACATCGGTGAGCAAAGAAAAAGATAATTACCTAATCAACATTCTTAATTACTTTATGACCCAATCAATGTTCAAATTTAGTCTGATTGATTAATGACAGGTATTAACGACACTACACTTGCGATACACATAGATAGTTAGATGATCCTTCTCAGTCTGTTAATTCTAACGTATATTGAGATATTTCTTCGTATTTCATTTTTACGGTCTATTTCAGAGTAATAAAGTCAAATTCGCAAGCAGAAATAAAGGTGCCGTACGTCGATAACGGATCGTCATTTAAAAATCGCGTTTCAATCATGTTTGAAATTTATGATATATTTTGCGTGACCACATCTTTTTACTCCTATACTCTTTTACTCGGGGAAATTCGAACCACAATACTCTTCTGACAAAAATGTATATCGAATAGATAGGACTGCACACATAGGAGAGTGTATGACATCGCTGCCGTGTGAAAATGAACGACCGTACATTATGAAACAAATTCTAAATTAGAACGACGATATTCTTCTGACGAAAATGTATCTCGAATCGTTTGGACTGCACACGATGGTAGATTGTATTAAAATCGCTGCCGTGAGTAAACAGAACGACCGTACATAATGAAACAGATTCTAAATTCGAACAATAACTTCTGACGAAAATGTATCTCGAATCGTTTAGACTGTACACGATGGTAGAGTGTATTAAAATCGCTGCCGTGAGAAAACAGAACGACCGTACATTATGAAACAAATTCTAAATTGGATCTTGAATTAAATTGAATTATAAAACAAATTATTCCGTAGTCAATTGTTTTATTTAATTAGGGGGATTGAGGAATCAGTCAGGCGTTAATGAATACACACGCCGGCTGTATATAGGTAATTAAGGAATAAACATTCCGAATATGCATTCGGTCACTGTGACGTCACTGGCGCCTGAGGGGATTAAGAGTGTTTTCAATAATTGGCAAAGTCGTTTTTACGGGGGGTCTATTTTTACGACTTTGAATGAAGATAGCTGATTTAATTTTAGTCGGATTGATGTGAATTTGCCGTAAAGTGGTTAAAATAACCATGGACTGCTCACATAGAGAAGTTTTCAGGGCTATTTTATGTGCACTTTAAGTCTCTTCTAACTATAATTGTTTTAAAGGCCTTGAGTCTTAATCCGTCAATAACTATATGTTTATGTCAACACTTTCTAAGTCACTGATTTGTATAAATAGACAAATGTATGCTAGATGATCATTAGTTGGAGAGACCAGCTTAGGGAACATACTAGTTGGAGGTCCGATATAGGAAATTTTAAGTTGTTAAATTGTTGATGTTAATTAATTGCTCCAAGAATCTGTAGTCATTTCTGATACTTAAGGAACACATGTCCACGAGCTACATTCCCTGAGAGTCAAACGGTGTTAAAGCCCCAATACCACTCTTGTTGAAACTGAATAATATGTCCCATTCTTCATTCTAGTCAACAAATTGTATTATTTTACAATATTCCAATTAATTGATGATATAAATTTCATCTTAGCACACCTAATTTAAAAGAATGGAAAAATTCAACTAATTGATTTGAAAAGTCTAACGTAAACCTTTTCAAATGTGACTTGGATTTTAAAATATTTTCGAACCTTCTGCACAAGTAAAATAGGTTGTGATAGATAATTTACACAACAGGTAGGACACTTAAACATCTAGTACTTAGAATAAGACTATTATTTATTTTCTCGAGCTGCCAAGCCACCAAGAGTGTTATTGTCCCTTTAAATACTACAGGGAATTTATTGAAAATATGTTTAGTCTCTGTCATGAATTAATGAGGGTAGCTATAATGTAGTAGTGAATAGGAAAACAGCAATTCTGAATGTGTTAAGGAGGCAGAGTTTGCCAATCCATTGCTGAAACAAAAGATTTATAAATAGTTTTCTAGCAGTTCATGAAATGTTGTGCGAAATTCTCTACTCCAAGCCGTAGACTAGTGTTTGGAATTTGATGATATGGGGTGTCATTGGGTTATTCTTACTCTGGTATGTTGTCAATTTTAAGGCGTCCTACTTTAAAAAGGATGTTTTCTCTTATTTTTTCAGTTCAAAATTGTTCGAAGCCTTTTAATGTAAGCCATGGTGATATGATTGGTTCTCATTTCCTACAGGGATCAAAAGTTCAGTTTAAATGTCACCAAACTTATAGATTAATTGGTGCTGATACTATTATATGTGACCAAGGACACTGGGATCATTCTTCTCCAATATGTGGTATTTATTGATTTTTGTTTCTTTAATTATGAAATGCATTTATTTTTTTATAACTGGTCTTTACTTGTCATGTTTGGTTTAAAAGTCAAGAGCGTGATAATAAGTATACATGTATATTGATACTGCACGAGGGTATCAGCTTGAGTGTTATATGGGGAATCACATGGCTAAATTGGTAAGACGCTGGCTCGCTAGCCTGGAGGTCGATCCCAGTATTGGCCAAGAAAGTTCATCCAGAGTTTCCGGCAAGGTTTCCCCTTTTCAGTGATGTAGGACGGGGGGCCTGAGAAGAACAGCTAATCGTGCATATAAAAGATCCCTTGGCAGTTGGAATTCGATATAACACTCAAGGCCATAGCGCCGCTGCCTGGGCATATGCCTGTCTTCATTAGCCCAGTTTAGGAGTAAAACAGTAGGACATTAAACCCCATTTCATTTCATTTTGAGTGTTATATCAATACATAATGCAATGTCTTGTTCAATACACAATCAAGGATGATTTTCAAATCTACATTTAAATAAGAAATAATTATAATATATTATCACCAATGCAGTTTTTCTATTCAAATAAAACTACAAATCGAACAATCTTTATTTATCAGATTTGTTTCCCATTCATAATAAAGAAAAATTCATTAAAATCTTGCATCCATAAAACAAGTTGGGTGTCTGATTTCAAGCATAAAGTTACTTGTATTTGTAAGTAAGATATTTTAAGATGTTAGATTCTAAAAATGTTTAAATCGGTTTTAATTAGGATTCATCTCTCCTGTTATTGAATGCTTTTCTTTTCTTACCCTAGTACCGGAACCCACATGTCCAGAACTGAAAATTATGTACGGTGAAGTCCATTATAAAGGGAATCGTATGATTGGTACAGAAGCCATCATTTTATGTGATACTAATTACATCCTGTCTGGAAGTAGGATAAGAATGTGTGAAGATACTGGCCAAGTAATAATATGGTCAGGAGAAGAAGCAGTGTAAGCTATTTTGATACGCCCATATTATACAGGGGGCATACAAGTATAATGTTGCATGTAACCTTTGCCTTGTATCCAATATTCCAAAGGCTTATAAATTTCATGTGACCAATCTACATAGCAGTGCTATTTGTGGAGATTTTCAAATTTGCAGAGATAATTCATAAGTATCTTCTATCAAAGTTACTGCCCCACACACACAGACACACATACACACACACAGTAGCGGATTATCAGTGAGGCTGATGAAGCTGCAGCCTCAGGCCTAAAGATTTTGTAAAAAAATATTTTTAGACTTGTCTGATACAATTAAAAACGCATAGACAATGAATGTTAGGGGAGTGGGGTTTAGGCCCAACGGGAATCAACAATGTAAGCGATTTGAATTGTACAACTGCGGAAACATTGACGACATCAAATGTAAGTATGCCTACTCGCTCGGGATCGCCTGCGCAAATTGACGTTGAAACGCCGTATTCTCATGATGTCGGTGTATGGGACAGGATAATCACGACGACGATAAGAGATTATTTCACTTTTGTGGGAACATTCAGACCATAATTTTTCAGGTTCAGAGGGAAAGTTCTCTGATGAAAAATTTGTCCGGCACTGTTCTAAAGAGTTATTTTTCTTGACACATAATAATGGTGGATCTATTGAGCGACAGTGGTTGTGCTACTCTCCTTCAACAAACCGTTTATACTGCAGTTATTGTAAATTGTTTTCGACCAACTGTAAAGGAAGCGGTTCTCTATGTAACGCGTGGCTGGATGATTGGAAAAACGCCAATAGAGCCCTTATAGTCACCACGAGAAAAGTCAAGATCATGCTAACGCTGTACGGGCATTTGTAATATATTCTTCTAAACGAAACTGCAGGGTTGATGTTGCACATTGTGTGCAGACAGAAACTGAAAATAAGTATTGGTGTGAAGTGCTACGTCGATTAATATCAGTGATACGATTTCTATCCTCTCGTGGTCTGGCCTTCCGTGGGCACAGCGAAGTACTCGGATCAGCGCATAATGGTAATTATCTAGGCATACTAGAGCTAGTATCTAATAAGTACGATCCCTTTTTGAAAGAACACATAAGACGGTATGGGAACTGGGACGAGGAAAAGCTTCTTATCTATATTCGTCCATATGTAATGAGTTGATTGAAATATTGGGTAAGAAAGTACTAGATACCATCATATCTGAAATTGTTCGTTGTCGATACTATTCTATATCTGTGGACTCGACTCCCGATATCTCGCACTGTGATCAGTTGACGATAATCATTCGATACGTTATCGATGGTCAAGTCACTGAACGCTTTCTAAGGTTGGAAGCAATTCACTCGCACACAGGTGCGTCACTCGCATCTGTCATTATGGATTTCTTGAAAGAGTATGGCATAGATATCAGTCACTGCAGAGGACAGTCATACGACAATGCCTTTAACATGTCAGGCATTTACAATGGGACACAGGCACTGAGTAAAAAAGCTAACCCCCTTGCAGATTATATACCGTGTCAGGCTCATTCATTAAATTTAGTCGGGCAGTCAGCTGCTCATTGGCAACACAGTATTTCGCTTTCGTAGAATGTGTCTATGTATTCTTCTCCAAATCAACACATCGTTGGGGAAAACTAGTGCTAGAGCTTAAAAAAGTTGATTGCCCTGTTCCCAAATGCCTTTCGGACACCAGATGGTCTGCCCATTACCGAGCTGTAGCCGCACTGAAAACCGGTTTTAGTATTATGAGAACGATACTTGAATCCATGGCCAATGACAACTCTGAGAAGAGCTGTGCAAGGCCTGAAGCAGAGATTCTTAAAAAGGACTTCGAAAAGCTTGAGTACGGCATCATGACCGAATTATGGTTTGTTATTTTGAAGCGGTTCAATAAGACCAGCGAATATTTGCAAAGTAAAATTATGTATCTCAATTGTGCTACTGAACTACTTTCGTCACTTAGAGCATTCGTTAGGGAATTGAGAAATTCATTCACCCGATTCGAAGATGCTGGTAAAATACTCTCCGTTGCCAATTTTACCAGATGGAAGTCGTTCGACGCAAAAAGAGGAACAGGCCTTTTGATTATGGTGCCAGTGAAGATGCGGTAGAGACCATGAATCCGTCTAATCACTTTCGCAGACGTACTTTGTTATACTTGATCAACTAGAATCCGCAATTGTCAAACGACAGACGGCCTACAGAGATTTTACTGGAAAATTCGGATTTCTGTCACGGTTATCCGAACTCACTGCATGCGTTGTAACAGTTTAGTTATTTTCTGCAAATTAGAAAAAAACGCCCCAGATACAGTATGCCTCTCTGTTTCATATGTCATATTGTTTCCTTTATTAACTTCGTCTAAATAAAGGGCTAATAGAAAAAATATCTAGCAAAAGATCTTGCGCTAGTTTCGATGTAAACACCCCATCATGAAGAAATATTATCCTTGAAAATAGGTGCATGTACAGTTGGTTTCCGGTGACGTTTCTGCTGTCAAAGCATTTTGTATGACAAATTTCAATAGTTATAACTAATATATATTTTAATAATATTATAACCTCAGTAACGTAACGAATCCCGTTTTTAATGTTAGCAACTACCTTGGCTTTAAAAACTAAATAGGCCCTCCAGCAACTGCCGCCTCAGGCCTTGGTGGAGCTTAATCCGTCACTACACACACACCCACACACGATGACCACCACCACCACACACCAAATGTATTTTTGTTTTACTGTGGAGTGTGGATGATACTAAAGAAGACTTACAAATAATTGTTAGCCATGTAAATTTACTTACTTAAAGATACATTAGTTAAGAGTTTAATAAAGAGTTGGCCAGTCTTGCTATAATAATTCAAAAACAGATGATAAAAAAAGGAAATATTGAAAATTTCAGTCAAATTATTTTATTCTGAACGGAGTTATCAGTGTTGGAAGTTTGGACAAGAAATGGGTACAAATTTCTGCGACACCTTAACGACAATATGTCGATCGTTTGATTGACAGACGATAACTCCACCCACATATTCTTGATTATCCAGTAACATGCTCAATAGTAATAGTACTCTCACTTGACAGGCCTTTCATCGTCAGTTTCCGGTAGCGCACGTTACCGAATAACAGTAAACGTTATCTTGATCAGCCATTTCTGATTTAATTATATAGAAGGACGACTGTTTAAATCCGAGCTGTATCCAAGCCATCCGTGAGTTTACAGAGTTAATTTTGTGCTTGTTGTCTAAATGAAGGTCTAATTAATCATTTCTATAACATCTGAAGCCTAAATAAAGACTTTCAATATGTTGATTTAGCTCTTGCATAATGTATGTTTAAATTTACATTAGGTAAGATTAGATCAAGAACTGACTGTTCCCTTTATAATAGTTAGAAAATAGATAAAAAAAAAACAAAAAAGGCTGATATTTCAGCCAAATTGCTCTACTCTGTACCAAGATAATTTTCGGCTAGCCTCGATCATCATTACTAATGCTGGTTCCATAATTAAAGTTACATTATGGGAGATAAGATAAAGAGATGGCAGTTCTCACTATAATAGTTAAAAACTAGATAGTGTAAAGGTAATTTGCTGAAAATTTCAGTCAAATTGGTCCACTAAGCCGAGAAAAAAGCATTTGAAATATTCACATAGCCTCGGTCATCATTACTCAAATCATTAATATAAACAGCATAGTCTCGATTATCCACTTGATTGATTTAATTATCAACGGCCATTAAGCGGCATATAGGAATTCAATCCGCCAACATCGAAGGCTAGCCTTAACTTTAAGAGTTTATTATTGTCTGGATATGTTAATTAATGTCTAATTGATTATTTAGATAACATCTCAGGCCTAAAGAAAGACCTGTAATAAGCAGATTTTGCTCTTGCATAATGCTATTTTAACCAAGTCTTGATTATCTATTTTTACATTAAATTATTGATCACAAAATCTATGCAAACCCACTAAAGATCTTAGGTTAACGATGGAATCAAGAGTTGATTATGGATCAGGTAACATTTAAGGCCTAAAGAAAGGTCTACAAAGGGAAGATTTAGCTCTTGAATAATGCATGTTTAAAGAAGGGTGGTGCAGAGTGTTTAAAATTATAGTCAGTAAAGGAGTTTCCTTTGATTGGCATAACATATGCAGGGCTAAAATAGAAATTTCAACTCCTCTATCTCAACTCATGTGAACAAGATTTTACATCAATTGACATTTCTATATTAGCTGATATAAAGATAAAGTGTTTTTTTTGCATAAATGTTCAGGATGGTTTTATAATCATGAGAAAGGGTTATGGACCATTTAAAGTCTGTTTTGACTATTTGGGGAGAGACATTAAGAGGCTATTCACTGAGTTACCGGCCCTTGCCGTAAGAGGGAAGTGTCCCAACTGTTAGTTTGTCTGAAACACTGAGTCGTCAAGTCAAGTTCACGATCTGCTTTAAAATTTCACAAACAGCTTTGAACGGGAAAGTAAACCCTTTTGCAAATAAATTTATGTAGACGTTTTGAGGAAAGGGTTGACCAATATCGTCCCTGATGTAAATATCGAAACTTTGAACGTAATGGATTGCGACTGACATAAATTTGGTGATGAACAGGCCAAAGAAAATTTTTGATATAGAAGCTAGAATGGAGGATAATCTAACATAAGATGTCGCGGCTATTCAAATGTTAGACAATAAGATCTGAATGTGAATCTAGAAGGTATAGTAATAGCATATTATACGTATAACACCATGAGTTTGTCGGTATTTGAACGAAGACGCTGATATGGGTCACGCGCGGGTGTCAACACTTGACTTGTATTTAACAATGGTTAACTGGTAAGGATATTTTGCCAACTTTAACACGGTAATAAATGCCTGTTTGTCTTTATTTATTATTTGGGGGGAGCCTGTTGGGCTTTGTTGTTCTGCAATATAATTATTACATGGAACATCCACTGTGTCGACAAAGTAGTAAAGTGAGTGTTTTTTTTAATAACTTATGTGAGCTATGTTCAACCTTGTTGTTCCGCGATCTAACATGGAACACAAAATAAGGTTGTCTTAATTTATTTCAACTGTGTCGGCAAGTAGCGAAGCGAATGTTTTTCTTTAAAAGGCTCAGCCTTGTTGTTCCGCAATCTAATATGGGACATACACTAAGGTTGATTTAATTGATTTCAGATGTGTCTGCAAGTGAATGTTACGCGAATGTTCAGCCTTGTTGTTCTGCAATCTAACATGGAACATACACTAAGGCTGACCTATTTTTTTAGTATATAAGAGGGTGTGTAGAAGCAAAGTTAAGGGGCTTACCTATGTGGAAGCAAATAGTAATGCGAATGGTTTCTTTAATAATTTTGAAACCTGTCCAGCCTTGATGTTTCGCAATCTAACATGGAACATACACTAAGGTTGTCCTATTTCTGAGTATATAATAGGGTGTGTGGAAGCAAAATTAAGGGGCTTACCTGTGTGGAAGCAAAGTTAAGGAGTTTACCTGTGTGGAAGCAAATAGTAATGCGAATGTTTTCTTTAATGATTTTGGAACCTGTCCAGACTTGTTGTTCCGCAATCTAAAATGGGACATACACTAAGGCCGTTTTAAATTATTTCTGCTGTGTCGGCAAGTAATACCGTGATTGTTTTTTTTCTTTAATAATTTTAAGTGAGACTGTTCAGCTTTGTTATCCCACAATCTAACCTGGAACATACGCTAAGGTCAACATTTTTGAGTATATAAGGGGCTTACCTGTGCGCAAGCAAAGTTAAGGGGTGTATCTGTGTATAAGAAAATTAAGGGGGCTTGCCTGTGTGGAAGAAAATTAAAGGGGGCTTACCTGCGTGGGAGCATAGTTTAGATGGAAGCAAATTAAAGTTGGGCTTACCTGTGTGGGGGCATAGTTTAGATGGAAGCCAATTAAAGGGGGCTTGCCTGTGTGGAAGCAAATTAAGGTGCTTACCTGTGTTGGAAGCAAAGTAAGAGGCTTGCCTTTGTGGAAGCAAATTAAGAGGCTTGCCTGTGTTGGAAGCACAGTAAGTGAGCTTGCCTGTGTGGAAGCAAATCATTATGCTTACTTATGTGGAAGCCAATAAGGGATTACCGGTGTGAAATCAAAGGGGTTTGGGTAGTCATCTATAACACCCGCGTATCACTTATCTGCGGCATTAAAGTTAGCTAGAATCATTGGGGTTAATTTATCGGGAATGAACGAATATGCTTCAAAGTGGGAACAGAATGTATAAAAGTTCAAAGCCTGTATGTACGGAATAATTTGACCGGGATTACCAAAAATGGGTTAGGAAAATATGTGGTGGGATGAAATGTGTTATGGGGAGAAGTGAAGTGTGTTATGGAGTGAATTGTGTTATGAGGCGAAGTGTGTTATGGGGTGAAGTGTGTTATGGGGTGAAGTGTGTTATGGGGCGAAGTGTGTTGAGTTGGTATTGAATGTTAATGAAGTTAGAATTATTGTCTTAGTTTTGATATTCGTAAACGGATTACGGAGCGGAAGCACTGTGCCTGCAATACTTACATCTATAGGCAAGACGGTAATTCAGAGGAAAGTATACTATTCACTGAGTTACCGGCCCTTGCCGTAAGAGGGAAGTGTCCCAACTGTTAGTTTGTCTGAAACACTGGAGGACAGTATATGTGAAGGGCACGAGTAGTCATAATATGAGGTCGTCCTCCTGCCTCTGGCGTAGAATGCAGAGGGTTAAAGCCTTGGTTAAGAATTATCATAATCCCTCCTTCCAGGTAGTCTACATGACAGGTGCAAACATAATGCCAACGGAATGGGTCATTTGTCAGAAAAGTAAAAAAAAAAAAAAAAAAAAAAAATATTGTGTTTTGCCTATAGGGCTCCTCACAGTGGAAGCACTGTGCCTGCAATACTTACATCTATAGGCAAGACGGTAATTCAGAGGAAAGTATACTATTTAACAACCATTGTGTATTTATTGTTTAAAGTTGTATATATGAAGACCAGGAAGATAAGGAATGCAATACTGATGAATCTGAAAATGGCACTCTGGCAAAAAGAAACTTGTACGTACAATATACACCTATTTTATTTAGACCTTTAGTCAGTCTGATCATACGAGCCATGCTTTCGTGCAAAAAATAGTAGGATAAAAACCCGAATTTACAATAACTACCACAAAATATCTTTTTTTTGGACATATTTTGAGAGACTTTAGTCCCCCTACCCTCCCCGTGCAACTAATTAATGGCTGTAGACTCTACAGTGTAGAGTAGAGTAAGTTAGTTGAATTGCTATTTTTTTTATCGACATATTTATGTATACTCATACCACATTTTGTCTTATTATATGGTTAATAATCTTTATAATGTCATTAGGAACACAACAAAATTTTGACTGATACTTCAATAAACAGCCTATAAGGTATACACTGGTGTGAAAAATGAAGATTTAAAATATAATACGAATTGGTTTAGCAAAGAAACGGGCCATGTGATTGGTGCAGTCAGTGGCTTTCAGAATACATAAAAGTCGGTAAATGCAGCCAGTCAAGCAGGCCTGACTCGATGATCCCCAATGACTGCCAAACTGTACAAACCTTCTCAATAGTAAATCTGCAATATACTAACAGGATTACCGTTGATCACCACCCCGTAGAATACAATTGACATGTGTCAATGGCACTCCTAATAAATGATATGACTAAACTGGACCCAAGGCAGAGGCGTCCTTGTACTATGTCTTCTCTCTTGATTCTATTTGCTTTATATTTTTGGACATTTTCAACAACAAAAATTAGGACGGAAACAACCTCTGTTGCTTTAATATGCTAGTGCAATCAAAGTATAATACATATAATATTGTAATTCCTTGAATTTACTGTCCGTTTGAAAAATGGTTCATATCAAAATGTCTAGACCTATTTGATTTGGGGATGTTTGCAGGTATGTTGAAAAGGTTCACAATAACAGAGTAATATATAAATGTAAAGATGGATATTATCTTAATGGTGCAAGGGACAATCTTTGTGTTGATGGGAAATGGATTAAAAAAATTCCATTGTGTATTGAAGGTAAACTTTATGACTTTCCTCAGACAGGACCGTAGCTAGCGAGGGAAGGGCGGGGCATGTTGGTCATTGGTTTTGTGTTGCATCCAATGGAAAGGGCACCAAAGGCGCCCATTGGGGTAACTGATTCGTTTCCTATTGGGTAAACCACCCATTGGGTGTCCAATTTCTTTCAGGGGTGGCAGCTGGTTCTCTTGCCCCCAACCGCACCCCGCGCTAGCCATGGGCCTGTCAGATTTCTCTGAAGGTTACGTTATGCACATTTATACATTCAGCAGTATGGAAATGATTCCCAGATTTAATTGCTTCAAGATACGTTGTGTAAGATTTTGATAAAAAGCTGACAGTTCCCACTCTAATAGTTGAAAAATAGATTATGAAAAATGAATATGTTGAAAATTTCGATCAAAGTACTTCATTCTCATTGAAGTTATGACTGTTTGAAGAATACATGCTATTGTTGATATGATAACAAACAATGTTTTGATTAAATAGTTTTAAATGATGATCAGGTTTCAGTCGGTGAAAATCAAAATCATTTGATGACCAAGAAAGTTGATTATGAGCTTTGACAAATTAAACATGGCTGTCCAAGCAGGGCATGGAATATGGGCCACCTTTCATGGAAACTGACTGTTTGTATTTCTGAGAAATAGTAGCACAGAGATTCAGATAGCCGTAGAGTGTACATACAGATTTATATGAGACTTAATGGTACTCAGAATTAACCTGTTTGAATTATAGAAATATATCTGCAAATACTGAGTGAGCAACTGGTTGATACAGTTGGCGAGATCTGAGACAGTGCCTATTGTCTCCATAGGACTATAATTCTTTGTATTAGACATTGTTTTAACACTTTGCCTTTTTCAACATGAAAAGATGGTTTTAATTTCAGTTATTACTTGTCCAGACCTAGTAGCACCTAAAGGATGTAGTAGATGTTTTGGAAAAGATTGGTACTATTACTTTTTTTCTGATAACATCAGTATAGTATCCTGCTTACTTCTGTATTCAACTATATTAGGGTTTGCTCTATCAATTTGTTAAATTCAAGTACAAATTTATTTCCGTACTGTAGGAATGGCTGCACACATCTTCTTGTCTGCTCCGAAAGCATTACCCAAGAGAAATGGGAACCCAATTTCAAAAATTCTTAATGCATTTTTAGGTTTACATTATATTATTTTAATCTAGTATACTCAAATCCATGACCAAAGGCAATACACTACTGGGGTCCCATTCTATTTCCATTTTTTGAGCTTAGGAATAGGTGCTAGATTGTGGTAAACATTTGTCAGATTATCCTTGTGATCTTAAAATTCCTTTCTTCTTTCTTTATTTTTTCATTCAAGTATTACTCAAAAATGTAACATTTGCTGAACTTGCATCTTAGTAATAGGAAATACCGGTAGAACCATCAATTTAGAAGACAAAGGGTTTATACTTTGTGGCCCATGCTAAGATTTCTATTTCCATGCCCTTAAGCTGAGAGCCGGGAGGTCCCATGTTCAATCCCTGCGTTGGCAAAGAAAGATAATCAAGAATTTCCAATGGGGATTCTCCATGTCAGGGGTGAAAGATCGAAGGCCTGGGAACAATAATCATTTTGGAATGAATGAAACACTGAGGTCCTGTGTACACATTGGCATGCACCTAAAAGATCCCTGAACAGTTGGAATTTGATGTAAGAATAGGCCTTAGTGCCGCTGTTCGGGCACAATTTTCCTCATTAGTCCAGTCTGGGCAGAAAAGTTGGATGTTTATCTCCTTTTCATCCATTCCTATTTGGACCATATGCTCCTTTTGCCACAATATGGCCTTTCTGCTCTCTATTGCTTACCCCCACACTCCGGGATGTAGACCAATCATTAGATGTGATCAACCAGTAAGGTAGGAGGAAGACATTTTAGACCAATTAGCTTCCTTCAAGATTTTAGTATGCTTTCAACAAATTTTATTTTTCAAATCATAGTTCTAATTCTTGGAAACCAATTGCTGATTGTGTACCAAGGATTTCAGATGTGCATATACCAAATGATCGCTTCCCAAATGGAACTGTCATAGAATTTATTGAAGATCCAGTTTTATATAGTTTATCTGGATCAAGACGTCGCACTTGTCAAAATGATGGTAAATGGTCAGGTCCAGAGACAGTCTGTGAGCAAAGTAAGTATGGCAACCCAAATTGTATTTAAGGTATGAAATAACTGTAGCTATATGGAAAATGAACCAAAGGTTGATGGTCATCTTGATAATACGCTCATATGCTCCTGCCTGCCCCCACTATTACAGACAGATCTCCTTTACCAAACTAAATCAGAGAGGGACATTGAAATGGCTTGTTTATCCTTACGTCCATCCTGATTTGGTTTCCTGAGCATATCTCATTAACCACTCAAGTCAGTTCAAGATACCCAATATTAATGACCATATCATTTCATTTAGCTTAAAGTCTTTGTGCATCATTTGTATTTTGTGGACTTCGTCAAATTTTACATGACTCAATTGATTATTGAACATTTTCTTACGAAAACAAAATCAAAGTATTATTGATGGATAATCTCCCCACTTCGATTGATTCTGATAATAAATAGGTTACATTGACTTGTCTTGACTATATCCAATATATCATTTGCAGTAGATGCTGAATATTTTTCTGATATTCCCATTTTCTGCTTTCTCAGTATTGCAGTTTGCAAGAAATAAACAAATGACATTCAGAGACTTTAACTTAGCAATAAAAAACTGTTTGTGGGATGAATGGTGTATTTTTTTAAGAGAAACGACAGAGTTAATAAAAAACTTAGTTTTGACACTGGTTAAACAGGAGACAAGACTAATGCATATACTGGTCATCATTCTATGGAATTCCATTACTGCTTATTACTGAGTGAGGTTTCGATTGGGCTTCTCTCGTCATTATCAAGCAATTCTCTGATGAAATATCTGTTATACTCTGTAACAAGAAAGAACACCATATATAGAGGGAGACGTGGGCAGAATACTTAAAAAATCTTAGTTATCAAGAACCAATACAAGTCTCTGATAAAATATTTGTTAGACTCTGTAAAAAGAAAAAAAAGAGAACAATATATAGAGTCAGATAATCTCTGTGTTCTGATATTTTGTATGTGTTGATAACTTGAATATATAGTCAACCAGTACCAGTATCCTCTTATTATTCCACAGAAATAGAACTCAACTAACGACAGGACAAACCCTGGATGATATTTCTATAACCCTTTCATATTTACTTGTATGACACCATAGATAGAGTTTCCTGTATTTCTGTTCAGAGGAGGGATGGTCTAACACAGTCGATGCACAAGTGGATTATTGAAATATTGATGTGTTATATCTTAGTCCCATAATGATCCAGTTTGTGTTGAGTGGACATTAAACCCCATTTCTCACCCTCTTTTCTCTTTAGTATGTGGTAAGCCATCCAGTTCTGTTTTGAAACGAAATAAACTGGAAAATCCCAGAGGACAGACAGCAGTAAGAGGTCAGTGGCCATGGCAGGCCAGTATATATTGGGAAACTGATGGTTACCCTGTTTTAATATGTGGAGGATTTCTGATATATAATCAATGGATTGTTACAGCTGCTCATTGTGTCACAAATGGTAGGTTGATATAGCTGCAAAATATTTTTGTATATTCCGTAGGTTGTACACTATCAGTACGTCTAAAGATTACTTTGGTCAGCATCAAAGTTTTCCTTTCAGATAAGCTGCTGCTAAGATATGGCATTGCATGCTTATCGTTTGATAGAATTACTAAAGCTAAGGGTTATTGGGTTGGTGTGGGGGCGGGGGGGTTAAAACAAAGAATTTTAAAAATACTTAAGCCAACCATTATTTTACCCCTGTGAAAAGCAACTATGTGCAGTATCTATGCCACAGGATTTATATTAAACACAATGATGCTTTACTTTAGATTAGATTTATATTACTTACACTGTAAATTCCAAAATTTACACAAGCCCATAAGGGTCAATTAAATGAAGAAAAAAATTATGATTATCTTGTTATCTTTTAAGGTCGCCATACACCAATTTCATGCTCCCATAAATACCATTGACTTCATACTCCCACCAATTACATATTTATATCATGATTCATCAATTTTAATGCGCTCCTTGAAGCTACAGAACGCTATTTATATTTTTTGGAAAACTTCTTTAAATTTTTATTTAAAGTAAGGAAAATGATGTCAATAAGGGGAATGGAAATAATGAGAGTATGAACTTAATGATGCCGATCCCATAACATACAAAAGTACTTCGTTCGCCTGGGGGGGTGGATGGCCGATTGGTTAGCACGCTGTATCATAAAAGCCTGTCATTGAGCCAACTGGCGTGGTTTCGAATCCCTCTTTGTACTTGACAAGGAGTAGGGTAGCCTGTCCAACCTCGTAGGTTTTCTCCGGCTCCTCCGGTTTCCTCCCACTGCTAAAGAGAGAGAGAAATGGGGTTTAACGTCCACTTTACACAAACTAGGTCATTTTGGGACTAACATATGGTTTCCATTTTATTTCAATAATTTCGCTTGCGCATAGGGGTTTATAGCAGTGGGAGGAAACCCGAGTACCCGGAGGAAACCCACGAGGTTGAGAAGGCGCCCCTATCTCCATGCCACATACGCTCACACCAGGGATCGAAACCACAGCCGCAAGCCAGAGGTGACCGGCCAGCTAGAGGTCGAAGCGTGGCACTCTAGACCACTAGGCCATCCCAGCCCCCCAGAGAGAGAGAGAAAGAGAGAGAGAGAGAGTGGGGGCTATCTTGTAATTACAAGAAAGGCTATATAGTTATAACAGATAGTAATAAAAAAAATGGCTAGTAGGCTATATAGGGCTATCTTGTAATTACAAGATAGTCAGAATATTTTTTTTTCATTTGGTTGACCCTTATGGTCTTCCGTAAAAATTAAAATATCACCCCAAATGAAATCTTAATAGAAAACTGGCCATCGTTAAGTTCTGAATGTGTTTTTTAACATTTTAGCGAGAGGCAAAAATCCCAAGGACGAAGACGTTAGCGTAACTTTAGGTCATGTAGAAAAACAAGATGTAAAGGCTACACCACACTTACAGGTAAAACTGACTGACTAATCTACTAATATTTATGGAAGCATTTTTAAAATCTTTGAATTTTATTATGGATTAAAATATACTTAATTGTTTGGTGACGTCAGTAAAAATTATTGGTGATATATGTCGAGGGAGGTAGGCTCCTGATTCATTAAGATGCAATTAACATTTGTGTTGATTGTTGCATTTTTCTTTTGTTGTTAAAATGTGAATGTTTGGTTTCTTTAAAGGTTGATACGTTTCATACCCACCCAGACTACAAAGTTGAAACATATGAGTCCGACATCGCTTTGGTTAGATTAAAGAAAAGTGTGGAATTTAACAGATGGATCCGTCCAGTTTGTCTTCCAAAGAGCAAAGAAAGTTCCAATATGACCAATATGACAGGTATTGAGGGCATAGTCACTGGTTGGGGTGGCAGTTTACCACACCTGAAAATGACTAAAGTCCGCATCATTGATCAAGAAGTTTGTAGACAGCTTTATAGAGGTACTTTATAAAACTATTTATGATATAATTCAAATCAAATAGGTGCTAGTTACTAATTTGTCAAAAAGGAATACAGGTTTACTTTAGCAGGTTCCCTCCTTGATGAATTAAGCCCTTCATGGACTATGGACTTAAAACTTGATTGTCCTTTTGGATTTATGGTACTATATTTTATTGTTGATTCAAGGTTGTGGAGTAGGACTTACAAGCTTTGTTGTCAAACTTTACTATTTTCAGTTATTTGAGATTCATTAAAGAGCTAATCCCGATAATTTTTTGAAGAATATAACTGCTTAATTTTGTGTTAAAATCCCTTAAAATCCCCTACCAAAGGACCGAGCAACTAACTCAGTATGTGTGATACGTTTCGAAACAACTTAAACACATCAGTCTTCTTCTGGAAATTGAGACCGGTGCCCCAAGCTGTATTATGCGGTGTCTACGTAAAACCAGGCTTTCTTTTAAATAAAAATAATGTGTAGGTGAAATATACCTTTCGCTATCAAGTACAGCACATGGGCCATTCACTATATAGACCGCTCAAGGAATGGGAATCGATTATCAGGTCACCAACGAAAAAATAACCCGAAATCTGAAAAAGGTTACGTGTCCTGATAAGCAGTTTTGACGTTCACTTCCAAACAACTCAATATTTTGAGCTGAAATTTTGAGACAAGGCCACTTCACCATTCTCCTACATTTTGGCGTTTAAATTACATATGTACTCGGTCTTTTATTTTTGAGACTCTGTTCAAATCGGGACTGTCCCTTTAAGTGTGGTTTAAAGGTCGTGCAGTATCAATATACATGTATTACTCAATGTCTTGATTGAGACTTTTAAAGTAGAGATACACTATACCAGTGATGGGAGTTCACTCGTATATTCCGGACCTGTCCCACGTTATTTTCCAAACGTCCTAAATTGGCTTGATAGTGACTACACTGTGCATGCATTTCAATAAAACCATGAAGCAACTGTGAGTCAATATCTTACCACTGAGACCAATGGAGGTTAGATAAAGAGCTGACAGATAAAGAGCTGACAGTTCTCACTCACTATACAGTTAAAAACTAGATAATGTAAAGGCTATTTGCTGAAAATTACAGTCAAATTGATTTTCTCTGAACTGAGAATTTAGCAATTGAATTTTCGGCCCAGCCTAAATCATCATTACTAAAGTTGGTACAATAAAAAAAACTTAAAATACAGATGTGACGTCACCCTTTGAGGTTGGCACACCTTTATTTCAAATAATCGCACGGGCAACATGCCAATCGTACATTATTTATACCAGCGAAATAGTGAACTAGTGTGACGTATTTCACTGTAAAAGCACATGCGGGGTGTCTGTATTTTAAGTTGTTTAATGGTCTCGAGCTTAAGACATTGCGTAATATATTGTAAAAACACTCGGGCCTACATAATGTTTCGCTCTCGACCATTAAACAATACATAGTCTCGATTATCCATTTCATGTTTAAATCATGAATGAAAGGTAAGCAGCAAATCGGATCTTAATCCAGTAAAAAAGCTGACTAGCGATGACATCCAGAGCTTACAGTTCTCACTATATAGTTAAAAACTAGATAATGTAAAGGGAATTTGTTGAAAATTACAGTCAAATTGATTTTCTCTGAACCGAGAATTTAGCAATTGAATTTTCGTCCTAGCCTCATTCATCATTACTAAAGTTGATACAAAAAAACCCCACAGTCTTGATTATCCATTCCATGTTTAAATCATGAATGAAATGTAAGCAGCAAATCGGATCCAGTAAATATCGCTGACTAGCGATTACATTGAGAGTTGATTATGGTCTCTTTGTAAATCGGCCGAAAGTAGATTGATATATGTATGATACCATAGTGGCCGATTCATTGGTTTGCCAATCGGCTAGATTAAAGATCAATCGGCTAAAGCCGACAAAAAGCAGTCTGGATAGGTTGATTAATGTCTAATCAATAATTTAGGTAACATTTCAGGAATAAAGAAAGACCTGCAATTTGCATAATATATGTTTAAGCAGAAGATACATAATTATTTACAATTTACTAGATTCAAGAATTTGCAATTTGTCAGTAACAGCATTTTGTCATGTAAACTGACTACATTATAATTTTTCTCTTTTTTTACGCATATATTTAGAACAGGATATTGATAATATGGTGAGTGATAATCATTTTTGTGCAAGGGTAGTAGTGAGTAATCGGTCTGATGTCTGTAGCGGTGACTCTGGTGGACCTTTAGTGATACAAGGTAAATACCAAAAAATGTAATGAAATGGGGTTTAATATCCTATTTGTCTGAACCGACTGTGCTAATGAAGACAGACTGACTATACCGTGGCCCCACAGCCTACTTTTATTTAGAATTCCAGTTGTCAAGGGTTCTTTTATATGTGGGTGTTCAATCTTTGCATTGGCCGATAAAAGTTCCAGAGTTTCCGGCGTGGTCCCTCCTTCTTAGTGATGAAGGAAGGAAAGCCTGACGAGGACAGCTGTCTATTCATTCGGCTAGGACGGAAAACCGAGGTCCAGTGTACACATTGGAGTGCACATAAAAGATCCCTTGACGTTGGAATTCGATATAAGAGTACATGTAGGCTGTAGTGCCGCTGTCCTGGCAAAATTTCCCTCATAGCATACTGTATGGTGTACTCCTGTCTTCATTAGCTAGCCCAGTAGGGAGTAGGACGTTAAAACCCCATTTCATTTCTTTTACATGCACGACAATGTGTACACAGGATCCTTTTTTATGTCCCATGCAAACGACTAGACACTGTCCATACCAGGCCCTCTGTCCTGCACCACTGGCAAGGGGAAACAGTGCTGGAAAATCTAGAGGAACTTTCTGTAACAACACCAATAGCACAATTGTTTGCACAACCGGAGTTATATGGAAAATTGTTAAACTTTTTAAAAGAGACAAACTTATATTACAAATTTTAATTGTATATATATATATATATATCCCGTATTTTTGTTTTTAATTATTTATTTACATAAAGAACTTATATTTAGTTGTATGTATTTTTAATAATATTATTGTCTGTGATACTTGTTTTTATTTATGTATATATTTATGTGATATTTATTTAATTTGTCTCGCCAAAATCATCATAGGTTTGGCACCATATAGCCCGGTTGAAGCTGATGTGCCATAAAACTCCATTTCTTTCTTTCTTTCTTTTCTTTCCTTAGTCATTGAGCCACAGCGTCTCCCAGGTAATACAAACAAGTGATTGTAGAATCTGACCATAGTAAATTATTTCTCTTCAAGATACACTCTTGACAAAAATATTTTAACCTGTGCTTTAATTAGCGTAGGTGTGGATAGGGACCATTGAGATTGGGGGAGGGGGAGGATTCTTGCCTAAATCTAATGACAATAATTGCCTGAAAAATCGTTTTTTTACTGATGAAAGAGGTTATTTTGTCAAAAGGTGTTCCTGCACAAAAGTGTTAAATTACATTAAGAAATTTTTGAAGAATTATTTTGGTTAAATTATTCAGTAATTTATCATGTATTTAAAAACTTATCGTCAGTGCCTGGCATGTTTAATATTGTATATTTTAGATAAAGAAGGAAGTTGGCAAGTTATTGGAATGGTCAGCTGGGGAACATTTGCATGTAATAGTACAATAGGAGAGATGGATGTTTATATACGTGTACAGAATTTTATTGATTGGATCGAGTTTATTACTGGCATACAGGCACCACCATGACTGTACAAATAGAAGGTAACCTGTGGATAATCTTCTTTAGTCTGTACAGGGTATCAGTTCTTCTGGACTAATAATATACTTTTTACAGTAAAAGTTTTTTTGAGAATTGGATAACAGTGGGAAAGAACTTATATAGGCTTTGCCTGTTGTTCAGTCCTTTTCAAACGAATAAAATATTGTTTAAACTAACTGTGCTAATAAACATATTGCTTCCTTGATTGATGCAAATACTCAGTGAAACATGGATGATCAACTCTCAATTGCGAAAGGGCTTCTCCTTGTTCTTACTTCTCCATCCCCTAACTGTGGAAATCAACTGAATGACTTGTGGATCAAAAAATATATAAACAAAAACTAATAAAGTTGTGTGTAGTCCATATAAAATATTTATTTCCTGAACAATACAACAGTAAATATTGTCATATAAATTATCAATCTAATGTAACATTGTCATAGCTTTTACAAAATAAAATATATAATACTATAAAATAAATGTTGATTTCAATGCATTGCACATTTTCATATAAATTTCATAAAATATCCAATTAAACATATAGAGGGGAAGTGAGGATTATATTACAGGGTTTTTATCAGATATACTAGCTGACTTTAATGAAATCAGTAGTCGTTATAAAGATAAAAGAGTTTGAACATGACAACAGACAGTTCAGACATCAGAAGACAGATACTCTCTCGCGCCCACATTTGATAAAACTGGAATATACCTTCAAAGATACATTATGTAAGATTTAGATAACGATCAGTCCGTTCTTGCTATAATAGGTCAAAAATAGATAATGAAACATGAATAGATTGAAAATTTCAAACTGTATTCTGTGTGAAGATATGAAGGTTTGACATTTTGACAAAATATAGCATAGATTGTTTAGCATAGCAACGGTAATTGACAATCGATTATCTATTTTATCGTTCAACTCTTAAGATGTCCCAGTGACGTAATAATATATGGGTTTGTCATCTTTATAAATATTTGAAGCATGAAAAAAGTACTTCATCTTTAATAGATAAAAAGATTAATATGCAGGGTATATGTATTTAAAGCTATCGTTACTACTGGTACATGTATAAAATAAATATATCTAAAACATAAAATAATTTTTTTTTTTAAATTTACAATGTTTCAGACAGTAGTTACCATTTGTAAAGATTAAAGATGGAATTCAGTATCTTTAAATTGGATTTTACATACAAATGAGATTCAATTGCACAATTAGAAAGAATATAATAATGTTTTGAAAGCCCTTGAAAAAACCTAAAGTTTCCAAATACTGCGTCTATTATGAATTTCTGAAAATTAAAACAACTGTGGTATAGCATGTTATTGTAACAAACATTTATTAATTAACAGAACGTGAACCCTGTCATTCATTACAGCCTTTGGAATTAACGTTGCAGTTTTCCTGTCATGTCTTTTATTTATCATCTTCAACTCTTCAGTTTTTTTTCGTGGTATGAGTTTCGTTCAATTTATCGCTTTATCGTTAACTCATAAGTTTGTTTCAAAACATCACTTTATCTTCAACACATCAGTTTATCTTCAAATCAATGGTTTGTTTCCAAATCATCACTTTATCATTAACTCAGCAAGTTATCTTCAATTCATCAGTTTATCTTTAAATGATCAGCGAAATGATCATTATCTTTAAATCAGATCACAATATAAAACAGAAATGTCCCCAAGGCCACCCAATGACTGGCATAATTTAATTGTGACCATTTACTGAGAGTGTGGGACATGGTGTAACCCTGAAAATAAACGTTGAGAAACAATAGTATAATATATTATATTACAATTTTGTTTTTTGTTTTCCCCCTAACTTGCATTGTTATCCAACCAACTTTCTACAACTGATGTTTTCTATATTAAACAGTGTGGCATTTATCAACCATCCATAATAACATGGTCACAAAAACTACTACAGAAAACGTCATTGGCCAATCAGTCAATATTATCTGGATGACGACAACAACAAAGAAAATATGTCCGTTGTCAATGTAGTGTAGTCCACCGTCAGAAATATTTCTGAAATTATCAATATCAAATGAAGAGCACAGTGGAAAAATGATTTAAGTCACTTTTTCAAAGAACCCCAGTTAATGGTGCCATGTGGTAGCAAATTGTATAAGCTTTCTGTGGAACAATCAATTTCAGGTAAAAAGGATCAGAGTTACATCGAACCAACACCCTTCTGAAATGACCTCCCGGACAAATACGTCCATCGTACCATTTATTTGACGTTAATTTGGCTGAAAAGTGGAAGTCAGTTGTTGTACTGGTATTTTTGATTCGTATTAAACATCATTTTGAAGTTGTAATTAAACTCACTTGTTAATTAATTAAACTTTGTTTTGCCTTTTATACGAAAAGACACAAATGTGCCTTAGATCGTTTTTCCCCTGGACTCTTCAAATATCATGCCTTAAGTTACTCAGTCTGGATTTTTGAAATATTAATCAAGCATGTCTGAACAACAGCAACATTATTTTTCAAAATCAATTCAGGGGGTTGGGATGGCCTAGTGGTCTAGAGTGCCGCACTTTGACCTCTCGCTGGCCGGTCACCTCTGGCTTGCAGCTGTGGTTTCGATCCCAGGTGTGAGCGTATGTGGCATGGATTTCCTCCGGGCACTTCGGTTTCCTCCCACTGCTAAAGACGCCTACGCGCAAGCGAATTATTGAAATAAAATTAAACCATATGTTAGTCCCGAAATGACCTAGTTTATGTCAAGTGGACGTTAAACCCCATTTCTTTCTCTCTCTCTCAAAATCAATTCACAAACTAACTAAAATTTTGCTTACCATTTCCTCATCTGAGCTATTATCAAACATTAAACCAAGATACGCCAGATGAAACATTGATAATAAAACAAAAGATAAATTCGTCAGCATTACAAAAGGATTCATCTGTAAATATAAACATAAAAAAATTATACATAAAATAAGTTGATCAGTGCATAAGAAAGAGAGAGAGAAATGGGGTTTAACGTCCACTCGACACAAACTAGATCATTTCGGGACTAACATATAATTTCCAATTTTACTTCAATAATTTGCATGTGTATAGGGGTCTTTAGCAGTGTGAGGAAACCGGAGGACCCAGAGAAAACCCACGAGGTTAGACAGGCTGATCAGTGCATATATCGTAATTGATAATTATATCCTAGTTTATGAAATGTGAAGGAAAGGGGGTAACTTTCATGACTTCTTTTGTTGCCACACGACCCATTCAATTTTAGAAAAACATTACGCAACAGAGGAATTTAATTGATTTGTTGAGTAATGCATAATTTAATGTCAAATATCCTATCAAAATTTACACAGAACTGTATCTCTGTATTTTAGATTAAAATTATACGACCAATTGGTTATATAATAGAACTTACTATTTGATATTTGTGATCACATTTTTCTTTACATCTTTTAGCTAAAATACAGGCATCGAAACTACTGCTTAACTTTAATCTTAACACTGAAAAAAAAAGGTGATGTGAAATATCATTGAAGTTGGATCTTGTAGGGTTGAAGACTAGATGTTAAAGAATGTGCTATAAGTTTGTCAATCGACAACCAGAGACAAATAACTTTTACTTTTACTTTGAACTTCTATAAAAGCTTCCATTACTTACTGAATTCTATATAAGAATAAAAGCCTAGAGACAATAAAACTGCAGCTAGCTGAAAATTTAAACCCTGAAAGAAACCAAAAAAAGATTTTCAATATCAATTGCTTTTCAAAAAAACATTAGAGCAAGTATAAATTATTAACCGTGGGTGAAAAATTCAAAAATTACTTTTGATTATTTAGTCCCAAAATCATTGTTGTCCCACATCTGCAATCTACAACAAAAACAGTATCCTAAATCTCAAATCAAGCGGTTGTAATTATTTGAATTGGGGGGATTATCGTTAAGAAATTCATATTGAAAATTTGCCTATAAAAGTTGACAACTTTCTCTTTATTCTCTAAATATAAGCTTTACATATTCTACTAAAGGTAATTTACATGTTCTGTATTATGTAATACATTACTATAGGCAGTATGATAATCATAATATCTTTATATTATAAGACAACAAAGTTGTGTTCATGTGTTCAAAATTTTGGATTTTACAAAGTAATATAAATTGTCAAATATTATGTGAAATTATTTAACCTAGCACAAAAAGATTTCATATCATTAAATTTGGATAATGGCCTCTTGATGATCACATACCAGTAATATAATGGCTGGCTGAAAAGTTCCAAGCCTTAAAACCACCCTTTTTTTGGGTGGCTGAAGAAAATTTCAAGGCCTTGCAACATCGTTAAGTGTGTAAAAGTTCGGTGGACTATAATTGGAAAAATTAATGGAAACCATCGCTTTTGTATTTCACAAATAGGCTTGGTTGGAATGAAGAGAACTTTTCAGCTAACCCTTGTAAAGTGTTATTTGATCATATATGGTACTTTGAGAGAGTAAAATGTTAACATAAAAATCAACTTACATGTAATAAAGAACTAGCACCGTAAGTTAACAAGACAGCCACAAAATTACCCAGAGGTCTAGCTGTTTTAAATACATCTAAAATAGAACAAAGGTTGCCAGGTAACTAAAAATAAGCTAACATCCACAGCTAAGTAGTCCAAACAGCTATGCGCTAAACAACACTCACAAATTTAAAAAGGATCAGATCATAACTGAAGCCTATATAAGGTGCCAAGAAGATTTTGTAATGAAGGGGAATAACTCTTTCTAATAGGACAGACAACAAGGAAAGGTTCATAATCGCAGCCTATAGCATAAAGTTCTAACAATGTTTCAAAACAAAGGGGTAAAACTTTGGAGGTGATAATTCACAAACATTGAAAATCAATGGGTTTCATTGAGACAGACAACAGATATATATATATAGATTATTATAGTCTATGTTGTGCTTACAAGGAATGTGAAGGTCAGACCGATACTCAGACA
Organism: Patella ulyssiponensis; assembly: GCA_963678685.1. Lineage (NCBI taxonomy): Eukaryota > Metazoa > Mollusca > Gastropoda > Patellidae > Patella > Patella ulyssiponensis. Next base: position 16,376,692 of record OY783232.1, on the reverse strand, counting down.
GACAGGGTGATGACAATATATGACCAGATTGAAGTGCGGGCATGTAAAAAGAAATTAAAAAATTATTACGTCAAAATAGTATAGTACTAAATATATTATCATTTCAAATACATCAGTTTTCCACTTCAAAATTTTAATAAAATAATGGATATAATCCACACAGCCATCAGCAGCTGCATATGTTCCATGTTAGCCAGATACACTCATGAAAATTAAGGAGGATTGCACTATAATGCAGGTTTCATAATATTATAAGTCTGGGGATGCAGTGCTCTTTACAACATAACTTTATACCGAAGGTCTGTGGGGCAAATATCTGTTACTTACATGTCTTTAACCAGGTATGCATGGGTAGATTCCAATTAGTTACAACTTCTACAAGTGAATGAGGTATTTCTATTTTGTCTGGTCTCACAACAGAATAATCCCTGAAATATTATTTCTTACATTATTATACAGAGAAGGTATAATATAAAAACTTAGTCATTCATTTCCCTTCATCCAAAACATCTCACTCAACTGTACCAAAATTGTCATGTACCTCTGGTACTTTATAGTCGAAGTTCCTGATTTTATATGAAATCCAAAGATGTTTTAATAAATGTGAAGAAATATAGATAATCATTCTCATTTTATTACATTGCCAGCTGATCATTAAAATTGGAAGCATTTTTACATAAGCATTAAGTTGCTTGTTACTGTATCCAATTTATTCATATTATTTCCTTCCTGGTTGTATATAAGAACTCTGAATAAATACATCAAATGTGTAGAAATAACCCATTAACCTGGTCTGAAAGTTTTGACTCAAATCTGTCAGCAATTTGGATATGATTGCTAAATTTGCTCAGCTGTAAAAGTGTCTGTATAACAATCACTTACTACTATAACATCGGTTATAAGTTTTTTGCCCTTTGAGCATTATCCCCAACTAAATATAAAAACCATAAGTTTGCATTTCTTTTAAAAGAATTGTAATTGATCAGTTTTATTCATTAAATATGTCAAGGTCTGTCTTCATTTGCCAAGTCGGCCAATCGGTTTAGAAAAGTAGGACGTTGAACCCCCATTTCATCTCAGTCGAAACATGTCTAGGACTGTAGGACCGCTCCTTTGAAAGTCTTTATAGCATATATTTTTATAGGTATTTGTACACTGGATCAAATAATTTTGCCAGGACAGCACCTATATTACTCAATGTGGAACTTTTAAAAGGTTTCTGTATACATATATGATATATCTTACCATTTAACAGAATCAGCTGTTTGTGTATAACCAAATCCTGATAACACATGGGTAGCCTCTGATAGAAAACATACAAAATAATGACTGAAACGAAACGACTGGGCATCTCTATATGCTAATAACCAACTGAAACATAGAAAGAACAACAATAATAATCATGTTTTTGTAAAATAATCATTTCTGTGATTTGGTTCCTGCAACTACTTTTGAAGAGTAAAATTATTGTAAAACTGTTTTTAGACTTTTTATTGTGGAATTGAAATCAAAGCACGGTCAGTCTGATTAAAGTAATGATCTATATTTTGTTTCGTTTTTTTTTAACTTTTGGTGGCCTCCACTGCATGAAAATTTGACCGTTTGTAGGGGTCATTCAAGTGGCTTTTGACCCTTGGAGATCAGACATTTAATTAACCAATCAGCATTGATGTTTTTAGTGGGATACCCACAGTTTCATGCACCACATGCCAAGATATCGCCGCAACAGACTGCTTCATTTAAAAATATCTCACATCAACCTGAACGTGGGTTATATAACTACTCTTCCAGATCCTAGTGTTGTAAAGACAAGTAAAACAAAGTTTTGAACTATAAAAAAACGAATAGTAATAGGATCTGTGTTTTAATTAGATTAAAATACAGTTAAATAATTTTTTATATGTCACTTGAAAAAAACACAGGAAAACTTCGAAACAAGATATAGACAAAACAAATTTCATAATTAAAATGCAAATGGTCAAATGACTCTGAAATTGGTCTTCAAATGACTCTTTGGTCCTAAATGAACACTGGGGTTAGATGGCTGAATGGTTAGCATGTGCGTGCTGTATCATAAAGCCTGTCATTGAGTCAACTGGTGTGGTTTCGAATCCCTGGTTGTACGTGACAAGGAGTAGGGTTGCCTGTCCAATCTTGTGGGTTTACTCCGGGACCTCTGGTTTCCTCCAAACTGCTAAAGACCCCTACGTGCAAGAGAACTATTGAAATAAAATTAAACCATGTTAGTCCCAAAATGACATAGTTTGTGTTGAGTGTACGTTTTACCCCATTTCTGTCCCCCTAAATGAACAACGGCACTAAGTTTGATAACATTCCATCTAAAAACTTTGTTCTGGTTTGCTTTTAAAAGCTTTTCAAGTCAAAACATTGACACATTAATCTGCAATTTACTTAGTATCTAAAAATTTAGATTATGAATAGGATCCTTCCTTAAAGATACATTATGTAAGATTTAGATAAAGAACTACCGTAGCCATTCTTGCTATAATAGTTAGAAAGTAGATAATGAAAAATGAATAATTTGAAAATTTCATTCAAATTACTCTATTGCAAACGAAGATATTAGCCTTTGAAGGTTTGACAGACATGTGGAATTATTTCAATCACTGACCTGGTTGATCAAAGCTAAGTCTCGTTGGTCCATATTTGGGGATCACGTGGCTAAGTGGGTGAGGCGCTAGCTCGCTAGCCTGGAGGTCGAGTGTTCGATCCCTGCATTGGCCGATAATGTTCATCTCGATTTTCCAGCGTGGTTTCCCCTTGTCAGTGATGCAGAACGGAGGGCCTGACAAGGATAGCTGCCTAGTCGTTCGGATGGGACGAAAAACCGAGATCCCTTGGCAGTTGGAATTCGATATAAGAGTAGGCCGTAGTGCCACTGCCCGGGCAAAATTACCCTCATAGCACACTGTATGGCGCATGCCCGTCTTCCATTAGCCCAGGTTAGGTGCATAAGAGTAGGACGTTAAACCCCATTTCATTTCGTCCATATTTGATTAAATCAAAGTATCGCTGAACCGTTTCAATCTATTTAATATCGGAGAAATCTGATGCCATCGAGAGTTGATTTAGGTCTGGATCAGTTAATTAATGCCTAATTAATACATTAGAAAACATTTCAGGCCTAAAGAAAGACCTGCATTAGGCACATTTAGCTCTTGCATCTGAATAATTTTAGAAAGTTGTCGAAAGCCTTAAAAAGTTTGACTTTAAATAAGGGAGGTAACTCTCAATATGAAATCAAATTATTTGAAATTTCAATCAGATTTTTTCTAATATCATCAAAGAAACAATCCCTGATGCCTTCACAACAGACGACTGCAGGTGTATAAAAATGGACAATTAACCCAATGATGAATATATAATTACCTAAATGAACCCTGTATATTAACCAGGAGGTAAAACATGTAGAATAAATTAAACACAGTACAGCTAAACTACAACTAAATAAAACTTTTATAATCCACCATTTACACTGTAATACAAAAACATTCAGTAATAAAAGAAATGATGAAATTAGGTACCTTAGTAAAAAAACATATTTTCACATCTTGCAGGCACATAAATAGATTGTTTTGAATTGTCAGTATTTAATCATCATCAGTATCCCCAGTGGTCTCATTCAGTTCTACTCGACTATACCCTGGGTTCATCTATGGAGGCAGACCACCATTAATTTCCCCATTGACTTCAATGTTAATTCTGGACTCTTTGCCCACCTCCAACTTATCCCCAAATTTTCGTTGGGCGAAATGCTTTTCACTACAGACAGAGGAACAAATGGCCATGTCTTTGCACTAAAATTTTTATGAGGTTGACCACCAAAATTTTGAGATACACGAACTTGAAGAAGCATACTCAAAACATGTATCTAGTTGCCGTACATATCACCGTAGCCAACCTCATAACGCCGTTATCCTTCCGCCTCAAAATCATGAATATTTACCAAAACCTAGCAGAAAATATTAATTCAAACCCTCTTAGTCCATTCTAGGCCAAAAAATCAACAAAAATGGGCATGCAAAAGGGGAGAAAAGAGACAGAGAGAGAACTGCTATAAATAGACGAACTACGATTTGTGGGTACCGAGATGTAAAATTTAATGGTGGTCTGCCTCCTATATGTTTTTAAAAGTTCATATATCATCAAAATTCTTTTCTTTATAGCTTCACATTTATTTTTGCAAAATTATTATAATACAGAATCAAAAAAAAATAATTGCAGAAGAAATGGTGACCCTTTAAAGTTATGTACTGTTTTGCATGCTGGGTTGCAGATCAGGTCCATGGGCCTTTTGTTCTAGAATTGAAGACTCTTTCTTAATTTTGTCAAAATGTGAGTTTCGCAAAAAGATTTAAAGAGTTTCAAACAAGTCTCATCAAAAATATTCAAAATATTGGGATATTTTTCAAAAATTGACCCTATTTTACCTTTTTTTTACAAAATGGCCCATTCTTTGACACTTTGTATGTCTCAAAATGCCAATAATTCCCTATTTCTTGGAAACTCTGAGGTGAAAGGCATTTATTTCTAGAAACCTTGGCCAGTATACAAGAAGACAAGCTGCAAATTGGTTGCATTGAGGGTAACTGTAAGGAACTCTAATGAAACCTGTAAGCCCACCCCCTGAAAATGTTGCTGTGATAACAAATCCAACCTGTGTCCACATAAGTAATACTGTTGATGGAATATGGCTAAAAGCCACATTTTTCTATCCCTGGCTTGTATACATACATACAAACACAGGTACTTGTAAGAAATATGAATCATTTATTAAAATATGGATTGATAAATGTAAAATAAATGCTGTATTTAGTTGACAACCAGCCACTCCAACAAAAGGGTCACAAAGCACTATTTTTTTTTAAAAAATGGGAATATTTCAGTATTTAAAACACTTTAACAATCAGAGGTATCCTTGGAATTATATAGTGTCAATATTTTGTGGAAGCAAGTTGTTTTAATCTTTACATCAATTTCCTGACAAAATGAGGTGGAAAAAGGGAGTTATGACATAATTCATTGCATAAAAGGAGTATGAAAAGGCTATTAATTAATATTTCATTGCTCTGTAAGTGCCACATTTTAAAAGATCACCACAAATAATAGATTTACATCAAAAATGTCAAACATTAAGCTGCAAAAGACACATCTACAACATATCCATTTTGGGGTGTGGACTCATTTGGGGAAAATGTCATAGAATAACATGTTTGGCCATAAACAAAAAGTCTTAAAAATTCATGGAATCTTTTATGTAACTATTTGTTTGAGCAAAATAAAATGCTCGGTTACAATTCAAGCACAAAATCCAATTACTGTTAATTCGGAGTCAATATATTTTCAATTGAATATCCAAATATCATGTTCAAGAAAATGGGTGGGGTGGGGAGGTTGAGCCAGTCTAAATGAAATGAAGACAGAGAAATTTCCCTGCAGACACACAGATTTTACTTTCTCGAGAAGGGAAATGCAACAATTGCAGGTTTTAAAAGATTAAAATTGTGTTAAGTCTGAGGAACACCCAAGCAAAATGCAGTTCACTCATGTTTTGAAAATTCTAACATGCCTCAGCAGTACATAATTAGACCAAATTTCTTAATTTTTAAATTTCTATTAAAATCATAGATACTTTTTCAATATCTGACAAACACATGGCTCCTTTCCAAGTTATTTAACAATGGAAATAAAGACATGCAAGACATTTTGTTTCATTTTAAAACAGATGAATAATTAAAATTTTGACAGTAATATTGGGGGTAATCTGAAGAATTTCAGACAAATTATCATGATTTTTAGGCAAAATTGAGTGAAATTATTATACTTTCTTCCCATCTAACCTTTACGATGCAGAAAAAGTCAAAATTACACATTAAAATATTTTTCACTAATTTTGAAAAGCAAATAAACACTGAAAATCACAAAATTTGGACTAAAATCAAATATTCCCCTCACAAATTTGTCAAATATTTTAGAAATTTTACCATTTCACTTTTTTTATTATCAAAATGTCATATATCACATTTTCTGACAAATTGGAGATCATAGCATCAAATTTAGGCCTCTCATACACCGTCAGTTTGTGTACATACAGGAGGCAGACCACCATTAATTTCCCCATTGACTTCAATGTTAATTCTGGACTCTTTGCCCACCTCCAACTTATCCCCAAATTTTCGTTGGGCGAAATGCGTTTCACTGCAGACAGAGGAACAAATGGCCATGTCTTTGCACTAAAATTTTTATGAGGTTGACCACCAAAATTTTGAGATACACGAACTTGAAGAAGCATACTCAAAACATGTATCTAGTTGCCGTACATATCACCGTAGCCAACCTCATAACGCCGTTATCCTTCCGCCTCAAAATCATGAATATTTACCAAAACCTAGCAGAAAATATTAATTCAAACCCTCTTAGTCCATTCTAGGCCAAAAAATCAACAAAAATGGGCATGCAAAAGGGGAGAAAAGAGACAGAGAGAGAACTGCTATTAATAGACGAACTACAATTTGTGGGTACCGAGATGTAAAATTTAATGGTGGTCTGCCTCCCTATGGGGCATTCGGCCACAGATCACTAATTATTTCCCCATTGACTTTAATGTTAATTCTCGTCTCTTAGACCGGCTGTAACTTTTTCCCAAATATTCGTTGGGTAGAACGCTTTCTGCCACAGATGGAGCAACATGTGGCAAACTCTGGCCCAAAAGCATGTATGAGGTTCACCTTGAAAAACTTGAGATACACAGGCTGGAAGTCCAGACAACTAAACAAGCAATTTTCGGCCCTCCCTTTCAACGTAACCAACCTCACAACCCTTGTATCCTTCCGCCTCAAAATCATGAATATTCACCAAAACCTGGCAGAAAATGTATTTTTAAACCCTTTTCTTCAATTCTACACCAAAAAGTCAACAAAAATCGACATGCAAAAGGGGGAAAAAGGGAAAGGGAGAGAAGGACTAAAAATAACTTTCGCCCTACATTCGTAGGTGACGGCCCATGAATATTTAGTGATCTGTGTCCTATATAGGAGTGAAACTTTAGGTATCACCAAAAGGCCTCTTTTATATGCTTCCCATATGTTCTGGCAACACACCGGTGAAAGAAAATCAAAATCAAAGAATAACTCCAAAAATGATGGCCCTTTAAGTATACATGCTGCTTTATGTACAACGGTGCATCTCAGGTCCCTGGGCCTTTTGTGCTAAAATTTAAAAATCTTTCTTATTAATGGCAGTATTTGAGTTTTGTGAAAAAATAAGACAAGTTACAAACAAATTACACAGAAAACACTCATAATCTGGATTTTTTTTCAAAAATATATTTTTTACTGCCATGTCATGAAAAATGTACACAATTTACATGTAGCATCTTTCAAAAAAACAATAATTTTCCACTTTTTTAGATAGTCAGACTGGCAAGTAATATATTTTTGGAAACCCTGGGCAATATGCAAACAGAAAAATTACAAATCAGATGCATTGGTTGTAATTAGAGAGGTCTGTACTGAAACATGTAACCCCACCCCCTAAATATGTCAATGACTGAATCAATCCTATCTTTGGTTGCAGAGCTAACATTACCAAAGGAATCTGTCTAACAGCTATGTTTTACCATCCCTGGCTAATATGTGCACATAAAAACTAAAATAGGTGCAATAAATATGAATTATGGTTAAAAATAGGCCTTGATGAAAGAAGAAAATGCCATTTTTGGTCTATGACCACCCCTCTGTAACAAAAGGGTCACAGAATACACAATTTTCACGAATTTGAAAATAGTTCAATGTTTTCAACATCTCAAAACTCAGAGGCATCATACAAATCTTTATTGCAATTCTTGTGCTGAATCAAGATGTCTGGACCATTGCATCAATTGCCTGGAAAAATGAAGTCAAAAAGGCAGTTATGACAGAGTTGACAACATAAAAGAGGCCTGAAACGGGGCAAAATTAACATTTTACTGCTCTATAAGTAACATAAATGCAACAAACACCACCAATCCTAGATTTTTATAAGAAAATATTGACCATTAAGCTGACATTTACACATCTACACAAGTTTTGTATCAGGGTGTGGTCTTATTGGCCTGACATGTCTTAGGGTTCTGAGTTTGACATTAACCAAAAAAGGTTAGAAATCCTGGAAATGTACAAAATAACCATTTATTGGTGAAAAATAACATTCCTATCTGTAATTCAACAACAAATTCCAATTACTATAATTTAATTGTCAACACAGGTGCAATTAAATCTCTCAAAACACATAAATAAAAAAGGGTGGGGTGGGGCATTTATAGCCTCTCTAAACAGAATGGTGGGATGAAAAATGTCTATAAAGTCTGGGATATTGCTTCCTTCATGAAGGAAATACAAGAATTTAACGTTTCAAAGGGGAAAAAATGCTTTTCCTGTCTAAATTGGTGGCAAAATTGAGCCAACCCCTGTTTTGAACATTTTGTACAAACCCATCTGCTGATTATTATTAACTCAGTGTTGCCAATTTCCAATTTTCTGTAGGAAAACTGGAGCTATTTCTCAACCTGACAAACTTATAGATTCCATCTAAGTTACATTAGCAATGGAAATAAGGGAAGTTTTAGAAATTTTGACTCTTTTGAGTAGGCATGAAGGCATTAATTTCTACATCGAAATTGGGGAATCTGTAGATCTTTTTGTGAATATTCCTGATTTTTAGACAAAATTAGGTGAAATTACAATGTTGTTCACTTTGTCTGTGCTTTCTTAGGCTGAATACACTAACATTGGACATTGAAGTATTTCTCTTACTGTTAGAAATTAAATAAAACCTGAAAATTGAGAAATTTGCAGTAAAATCACAATTTTTCTCCAAATTTTGATAATTTTTTTTTTAAATTTAACATTTTTTGAGTTTTTCTCTTCTCAAAATATTTTATACATATTTTCTGACAATTTAGTCATCATGTTTTCAAAACTAAGGCATATCAGTCACAGCCATGTCATACACAGACAGGCCACAGATCACTAATTATTTCCCCATTGACTTTAATGTTAATTCTCGTCTCTTAGACCGGCTGTAACTTTTTCCCAAATATTCGTTGGGTAGAACGCTTTCTGCCACAGATGGAGCAACATGTGGCAAACTCTGGCCCAAAAGCATGTATGAGGTTCACCATGAAAAACTTGAGATACACAGGCTGGAAGTCCAGACAACTAAACAAGCAATTTTCGGCCCTCCCTTTCAACGTAACCAACCTCACAACCCTTGTATCCTTCCGCCTCAAAATCATGAATATTCACCAAAACCTGGCAGAAAATGTATTTTTAAACCCTTTTCTTCAATTCTACACCAAAAAGTCAACAAAAATCGACATGCAAAAGGGGGAAAAAGGGAAAGGGAGAGAAGGACTAAAAATAACTTTCGCCCTACATTCGTGCTTAATTTTAAGAAAATGAAATAAAATGAAATTTGGTTTAAAGTCGAGAGCAGAAAAACTTGAATGACTGTCTCCCCCATGAGTGGAGTGGAATGGAATGAGCTCACTGGGGATAACGAGGGTGGTATTTATTTTGCCTAAAAGAGATGTTGCATACTTAAATCATAAAAACTTTTTGTCAGTGTCTGTATCTTATTGGCAGCGGCTAAATACCACGCTTCAAAATACCACGCTCGCCTTACTGCTTCTATACACACGAAACGTGGTACGCTTTTTCGGTACCACTTTCTATTTAATTATAGGGATTTTACTTTATATAAAGCTAATTTTGCAAATTATGTTGATCATTTAATCAATTTTGATGTTTTTATTGGTGATATTTACACTTAATCTTAAAATAAATTACAATACAGATAGCCGATCGGTCGGTTAATGCATCGAGCCGTACCTATGCTATACGGTTTATAATACGGTGTAACCGTTATTATACCCTATTCAAAAAGACCCTACGTGGTATATTGGAATATTATGTATGCGACTATGCATAGATATGAAACAAAACCCGGAAGGTAAAAACTAACGTTGTATAATCCTGTATAGGGGCGATAAGAAAGGGCGATAAGTTGACAGTAAAAAAAGTGGTATTCCGGGGCCGAGATAACCGTACCACGTTCGCCTTGCTAGTGCTATACAAACGGAACGTGGTACGCGACTTCGGTACCACGTCCTTTTTATTTATAGAGATTTTACATTATTTGTAGTAAATTTTTCAAATTATGTTGATTATTTAATTCATTTTGATGTTTTTATAGGCCATATTTACACTTTATGCTAAAATTAATTACAATACAGGTAACCGATCGGTAATAATACTGTGTAAATTTAAAAAACCCAACGTGGTATATTGGAAATGAAATGAAATGGGGTTTAACGTCCTACTGTTCCGCTCCGACCGGGCTAATGAAAACGGGCATATCAGTACCTCGCTCGACTTTCTCTGTCTACAAAAACGAAGCGTGGTACGCGACTTTGGCTTATTTTTCAAATTGGATCATTTTGATGTTTTTATAGGCCATATACTGTATCCGATTTAAAAAGACCCTACGTGGTATATTGGGTAGATATGAAATAAAACGTGGCAAGTAAAACGGGGTATAATAAAATATGTGGATTATACGAGAGTACCTTGAGTCGAATATAGTTAAACAAAAGTGGTATAATAGAATCCGGTGCTGAGATAACCGTACCACGCTCGCCTTGCTGGATCTATAAAACCGGAACGTGGTACCTGACTTCGGTAAAAAAAAAATCGTGGTAAAATAGAATCCAAGACTGAGACAACCGTACCACACTCGCCTTGCTGATTCTATACAAACGGAACGTTGTACGCGACTTTGGTTCTATACAAACGGAATATGGTGCGCCACTTCAGTTCAAAAAACGTGGTATAATAGAATCAGAGACTGAGATAATCGTACCACGCTCGCCTTACTGGTTCTATGCAAACGGGGCGTGGTACGCGACTTCGGTTAAAAAACGTGGTATAATAGAATCAGAGACTGAGATAATCGTACCAAGCTCGCCTTACTTGTTCTATACAAACGGAACGTGGTACGAAACTTGGGTTCAAAAACGTGGTATAATAGAATCCGAGACTGAAAAAAAAGGTGGTATACTAGAATCAGTGACTGGTATAACCATGGCACGCTCGCCTACTGGTTGTACACAAACGGAACGTGGTGCGCGACTTCGATACAAGAAAAGTGGTAAAATAGAACCCGAGACTGAGATAACCGTAATTAGAACCAAAGACTGGGATAACCACGACCGGCTTACTACTTTTATACGACTGAAACGTGGTAAACTCGCTCTACTTCTCCTATACAATTGAAACGTGGTACGCGGCTTTGGTACCACGTCCTTTTTAATAATAGGGATTTTACATTTTTCGCAGATTTTGCAAATTGTGTTGATTATTTGATCCATTTTGATGTTTTATAGGCCACTTCGGTACAAACAACGTGGTATACTAGAATCAGAGACTGTGATAATCGTAGCATGCTCGCCGCATACTGGTTCTATACAAATGGAACGTGGTACGCGACTTCGGTACAAAAAACGTGGTATAATAGAAACCGAGACAGAGATAACCGTACCATGCTCGCCTGGCAGGTTCTGTACAAACGAAACGTGGTACACAAACGTGGTAAACTAGAAACCGAGAGCAAGATAACGGTAACTAGAAACCGATACTGACATAACCGTACCACGCCCGGCTTACTACTTCTATACAACTGAAACGTGTTATGCTCGCCTTACTTCTCATATGCAATTGAAACGTGGTACTAGGCTAATTGGTACCACGTCTTTTTTTAATTATAGAGATTTTACATTATTCGAAGCAGATTTTGCAAATTATGTGGATTATTTAATCCATTTTGATGTTTTAACTATAGGCCATATTTACACTTTATGATAAAATAAATTATCGTGTATCATAATGCGTTTCAGCGCCATTTGTAACTAGGGACTTGAAGAACGAGGCTAGACTTATTCCACAAGTCATGTTAAACGGTGACCGCATATTCTTATCTGGAGAACATGTGCAATAAACGTAATCGACGTAGACTGATATAACCAGATGCTAGAGATTGCCATTCGATTTCGCCGAACCTAACTGATTAGAAATTACTGTAAAAACAGAAACGATTGAATGTAAATCAGTTTATTTTCATTCATATTACATTAATATATGCGTTGCGACCCATTTGTGTTAATGTCGAGGTCCCAGATATTAGCGATTGAGCCCCTTTATTTATAGGGATTTACATTTGTACCGAAGTCGCGTACCACGTTCCATTTGTATAAAACCGGTATAGGGCGAGCGTGGCACGGTTATCTCAGTCACTGATTCTATTATATCACTCGATTAAATAATCAACATAATTTGAGAAATACGACAAATTCGCGTACCACGTTTCGTTTGTATAAAAGTAGTAAAGCCAGCGTGGTACGGTTATCTCAGTCTCGGATTCTATTATACCACGGTTTTTTTGTACCGAAGTCGCGTACCACGTTCCGTTTGTATAGAATCAGTACAAGGCGAGCGTGCCACGGTTATCCCAGTCTCTGATTCTAGTATACCACTCTTTTTTTTTTACCGAAGTCGCGTATAACTTTTCGTTTGTATAGAACCAGTAGAATGAGCGTTATACGGTTATCTCAGTCTCGGATTCTATTATACCACGTTTTTGAACTGAAGTCGCGTACCACGTTCCGTTTGTATAGAACCGGTACAAGGCGAGCGTGCCACGGTTATCCCAGTCTCTGATTCTAGAATACCACTCTTTTTTTTTACCGAAGTCGCGTATAACTTTTCGTTTGTATAGAACCAGTAGGATGAGCGTTGTACGGTTATCTCAGTCTCGAATTCTATTATACCACCTTTTTTCGTACCGAAGTCGCGAACCACGTTCCATTTGTAAAGAACACGTAAAATGAGCGTAGTACGATTATATCAGTTTCGGATTCTATTATACAACATTTTTTTGTATCGAAGTCGCGGGCCACGTTTTTCTAGACCCAGTTAGACGATCGTGGTGCGATTATCTCAGTCTCGGATTCTATTATACCACGTTTTTGAACCGAAGTTGCGTACCGTGTTCCGTTTGTAAAGAACCAGTAAGGCGAGGGTGGTACGATTATCTCATTCTCGGACTCTATTATAAAACATTTTTTGTACCGAAGTCGCGTACCACGCCCTGTTTGTATAGAACCAGTAAAGCAAGTATGGTACGATTATCTCATTCTCGGATTCTTTTATACCACGTTTTTTGCATCGAAGTCGCGCAACACGTTCCCTTTTTATAGAACCAGTACGATTATCTCAGTCTCGGATTCTATTATACCACGTTTTTGAACCCAAGTTTCGTACCACATTCCGTGTGTATAGAACCAGTAAGGCGAGCTTGGTACGATTATCTCAGTCTCGGATTCTATACTACCACTTCTTTTGTACCGAAGTCGCTTACCACGTTCCAGTTGTATAGAACCTGTATTATACCACGTTTTAGAACCGAAGTTGCGTACCGCGTTCCGTTTTTAAAAAAAAAAACAGTAAGGCGAGCGTGGTATGATTATCCCAGTCTCTGAATCTATTATACCACGTTTTTTGAACCGAAGTCGCGTACCACGTTCCGTTTGTATAGAACCAGTAAGGCGAGCGTGGTACGATTATCGCAGTCTCTGATTCTATTATACCACGTTTTTTTAACCGAAGTCGCGTACCACGTTCCGTTTGTATAGAACCAGTAAGGCGAGCGTGCTACGATTATCTCAGTCTCGGGTTCTGTTATACCACGTTTTTGAACCCAAGTTTCGTACCACGTTCCGTTTGTATAGAACAAGTAAGGCGAGCTTGGTACGATTATCTCAGTCTCTGATTCTATTATACCACGTTTTTTTTAACCGGAGTCGCGTACCACGTCCCGTTTGCATAGAACCAGTAAGGCGAGCGTGGTACGATTATCTCAGTCTCTGATTCTATTATACCACGTTTTTTGAACTGAAGTGGCGCACCATGTTCCGTTTGTGTAGAACCAGTACGATTATCTCACTCTCGGATTCTATTATACCACGTTTTTGAACCGAAGTCGCGTACCACGTTCCGTTTGCATAGAACCAGTAAGGCGAGCGTGGTACGGTTATCTCAGTCTTTGATTCTATTATAAAACATTTTTCGTACCGAAGTCGCGTACCACGTCCCGTTTGTATATTCTAGTTCGGTACCATGTCCTTTTTATTTATAGGGATTTAGCATTATATGTAGTAAATTTTGATTATTTAATCCATTTTGATGTTTTTATAGGCCACATTTACACTTTATGTTTAATCTAATACTGAGTAAAAGTTATTCCCTATTTAAAAAGACTCTACGTGGTATATTGGAAATGAAATGGGGTTTAACGTCCTACTGCTGTGCTCCGACTGGGCTAATGAAAACGGGGCATATCAGTACCTCACTCGACTTTCTCCGTCTACAAAAACGAAACGTGGTACGCGACTTTGGCTTTTTTTTCAAATTATGTTGATAATTTAATCCATCTTGATGATTTTATAGGCCATATACTGTACCCTATATAAAAAAAAGCCTTGTGGTATAGTGGGTAGATATGAAATAAAACGTGACAAGTAAAACGGGGTATAATAAAATACGTGGATGATAAAATACGTGGATGATACGAGAGTACCGTGAGTTGATAGTTAAAGTGCACATAAAATGGTTTTGTAAATTTTTCTGTGTGAGCAATCCATGGTTATTTTATCCACTTTACGGCAAATTCACATCAATCCGACTAAAATTAATTCAGCTATCCTCACTCAAAGTCGTAAAAATAGACCTCCCGTAAAAACGACTTTGCCAATTATCGAAAACACTCTTAATCCCCTCAGACGTCAGTGACGTCACAGTGACCGAATGCATATTCGGAATGTTTATTCCTTAATTACCTATACACACCCGGCGTGTGTATTCATTAACGCCTGACTGATTCCTTAATCCCCCTAATTAAATAAAACAATTGACTACGGAATAATTTGTTTTATAATTCATTTCAATTCAAGATTCAATTTAGAATTTGTTTCATAATGTACGGTCGTGCTGTTTTTTCACGGCAGCGATTTTAATACACTCTACCATCGTGTGCAGTCGAAACGATTCGAGATACATTTTCGTTAGAAGAGTTTTGGGGTTCTAATTTAGAATTTGTTTCATTATTTACGGTCGTTCTGTTTTCTCACGGCAGTGATTTTAAAATAATCTACCATCGTGTGCAGTCAAAACGACTCCAGATACATTTTTGTTAGAAGAGTATTGTGGTTCTAATTTAGAATTTGTTTCATAATGTACGGTCGTTCTATTTTCTCACGACAGCGATTTTAATACAATCTACCATCGCGTTCAGTCCAAACGTTAGAAGAGTATTGTTGTTCTAATTTAGAATTTGTTTCATAATGTGCGGTCGTTCTATTTTCTCGCGGCAGCGATTTAATACCCTCTACCATGTACGTTCGTTCTATTTTCTCGCGGCAGCGATTTAATACCCTCTACCATGTGTACAGTCCAAACGATTCGAGATACATTTTCGTCCGAAGAGTATTGTGGTTCGAATTTCCCCGAGTAAAAGAGTACAGGAGTAAAAAGATGTGGTCACGCAAAATATATCATAAACGTCAAACATGATTGAAACGACATTTGTAAATGACGAGAAGGGTCACCTAACTATCTATGTGTATCGCAAGTGTAGTGTCGTTTATAGCTGTCATTAATCAATCAGACTAAAGTTGCACAGAGACTGGGTCATAAATTAATGTTGATTAGGTAATCATCTTTTTTTACCCCGGCCAGATCAATTAGCTTTGATCACCGATGTTTTTGTAATAAAGTAGCCTCGTATTATTTGTTGATTGGTGTTTAAACATCTAGATATAAATCATTCGATGGATATAAGTTTGTGATAAGATAAGGTTATATTGTCTAACATCATTTAACTTTTTGAAGAATAAAGGTATTTTACAATTAAATTAGTGTATTTGATATTCATTATTACAAAAACATCGGTGAGCATAGCTAATTGATCTGGCCGGCGTAAAAAAAATGATGACTACGCTTCTAAATTAGAACCACAATACTCTTCTGACGAAAATTTATCTCGAATCGTTTTGACTGCACACGATGGTAGAGTGTATTAAAATCGCTGCCGTGAGAAAACAGAACGACCGTACATAATGAAACAAATTGTAAATTAGAACAACAATACTCTTCTGGTGAGAATGTATCTCGAATCGTTTTGACTGCACACGATGGTAGAGTGTATTAAAATCGCTGCCGTGGAAAAACAGAACGACCGTGCATTATGAAACAAATTTTAAATTGGAGCTTGAATTAAAATGAATTACAAAACATATTATCCCGTAGTCAATTGTTTTATTTAATTAGGGGGATTAAGGAATCAGTCAGGCGTTAATGAATACACACGCCGGGTGTATATAGGTAATTAAGGAATAAACATTCCGAATATGCATTCGGTCACTGTGACGTCACTGGCGTCTGAGGGGATTAAGAGTGTTTTCGATAACTGGCAAAGTCGTTTTTACGGGATACGACTTTGAGTGAAGATAGCTAAATTAATTTTAGTCGGATTGATGTGAATTTGCCGTAAAGTGGATAAAATAACCATGGACTATCAATCTAGAAAAAAAATTGAGACCATTTGATGTGCTCTTTAAACAAAGCGTGGTATAATGGAATCCGAGACTGAGATAACCGTACCACGCTCGCCTTACTGGTTCTATACAAACGGAACGTGGTACGCTACTTCGGTCCAAAAAATGTGGTATAATAGAATCCGAAACTGACATAATCGTACCACGCTCGCCTTACTGGTTCTATACAAACGGAACGTGGTACGCGACTTCGGTTCAAAAACGTGGTATAATAGAATCGGAAACTGAGATAATCATACCACGCTCGCCTTACTGGTTCTATACAAACGGAACGTGGTATAATAGATTCAGAGACTGGGATAATCATACCACGCTCGCCTTACTGGTTTTTTAAAAAACGGAACGCGGTACGCAACTTCGGTTCAAAAACGTGGTATACTAGAATCAGAGACTGGGATAACCGTGGCACAAATGGAACGTGGTGCGCGACTTCGGTACAAAAAAACGTGGTATAATAGATTCAGAGACTGGGATAATCATACCACGCTCGCCTTACTGTTTTTTTTTTTAAAAACGGAACGCGGTACGCAACTTCGGTTCTAAAACGTGGTATAATAGTATACGAGACTGAGATAATCGTACTGCTTCTATACAAACAGAACGTGGTGCACGACATCTGATTCTATTATACCACGTTTTTAAACATAAGAAGCGAACAATATACGGCCTATAAAACATCAAAATGGGTTAAATTATCAACATAATTTTAAAAATAAGCCAAATTGGTATACCAGAATCAGAGACTGGGATAACCGTGGTACGCTCGCCTTATACTGGCTCTATGCAAACGGAACGTGTTACGCGACTTCGGTACAATAGAAACTTGGTATAATAGAATCCGAGACTGAGATAATCATACCACGCTCGCCTTACTGGTTAGAACAAGTAAGGCGAGCTTTTTACGATTATCTCAGTCTCTGATTCTATATTATACCACGTTTTTTTAACCGAAGTCGCGTACCACGTCCCGTTTGCATAGAACCAGTAAGGCGAGCGTGGTACGATTATCTCAGTCTCTGATTCTATTATACCACGTTTTTTGAACTGAAGTGGCGCACCATGTTCCGTTTGTATAGAACCAGTACGATTATCTCACTTTGAACCGAAGTCGTGTACCACGTTCCGTTTGTATAGAACCAGTAATTTGAGCGTGGTACGATTATCGCAGTCTCTGCTTCTATTATCTATTATACATTGTACCACTTTTTTGTAGAATACCAGACTGAGATGATCGTACCACGCTCGCTTTACTGGTTCTATACAAACGGAACGTGGTACGATCATCTCAGTCTCGTATTCTATTACATCACGTTTTTGAACGTACCACGTTCCGAGCGTGGTACGATTATCTCAGTCTTGGATTCTATTATAAAACATTTTTTGTACCTAAGTCGTGTACCACGTCCCGTTCATAAAACCAGTAAGGCGAGCGTGGTACGATTATTGCAGTCTCGGATTCTAGTTCGGTACCACGTCCTTTTTATTTATAGGGATTTAGCATTATATGTAGTAAATTTTGATTATTTAATCCATTTTGATGTTTTTATAGGCCACATTTACACTTTATGGTTAATCTAATACTGAGTAAAAGTTAATAAACTATTCCCTATTTAGAAAGACTCTACGTGGTATATTGGAAATGAAATTAAATGGGGTTTAACGTCCTACTGCTGTGCTCCGTATGGCCTAATGAAAACGTGCATATCAGTACCTCACTCGACTTTCTCCGTCTACAAAAACGAAACGTGGTACGCGTCTTTGGCTTATTTTTCAAATTATGTTGATAATTTGATCCATTTCGGTGCCTTTATAGGCCATATACTGTACCCCATATAAAAAAAGCCTTGTGGTATAGTGGGTAGATATGAAATAAAACGTGGCAAGTAAAACGGGGCATAATAAAATACGTGGATGATACGAGAGTACCTTGAGTTGATAGTTAAACAAAACGTGGTATAATGGAATCCGAGACCGAGATAACCGTACCACGCTCCGAAACAGATAATCATGGATTAAATAATTTAAAAAAATGTACTACATATAATGCTAAATCCCTATAAATGAAAAGGACGTGGTACCGAACTAGAATCCGAGACTGCGATAATCGTACTTCACTCGCCTTACTGGTTCTGTACAAACGGGACGTGGTACGCGACGTCGGTACAAAAAATGTTTTATAATAGAATCCAGGACTGAGATAATCGTACCACGCTCGGAACGTGGTATGCGACTTCGGTTCAAAAACGTGATGTAATAGAATACGAGACTGAGATGATCGTGTAAGAATCCGAAACTGAGATGATCGTACCACGTTCCGTTTGTACAGAACCAGTAAGGCGAGCGTGGAACGATCATCTCAGTCTCGGATTCTACAAAAAACGTGGTACAATGTATAATAGAAGCAGAGACTGCGATAATCGTACCACGCTCAAATTACTGGTTCTATACAAACGGAACGTGGTACACGACTTCGGTTCAAAAAGGTGGTATAATAGAATCCCAGACTGGGATAATCATGCCACGCACGTCTTACTAGTTCTATGCAAACGGGACGTGGTGCGCGACTCCGGTACCACGTTCCGTTTGTATAGAACCAGTAAGGCGAGCGTCGTATGATTATCTCAGTCTCGGATTCTATTATACCAATTTTCTATTGTACCGAAGTCGCGTAACACGTTCCGTTTGTATAGAGCCAGTATAAGGCGGGCGTGCCACGGTTATCCTAGTCTCTGATTCTAGTATACCACGTTTTTGAACCCAAGTTGCGTACCGCGTTCCCTTTTTTAAAAAACCAGTAAGGCGAGCGTGGTATAATTATCCCAGTCTCTGAATCTATTATACCACGTTCCGTTTGTATAGAACCAGTAACGCGAGCGTGGTATGATTATCTCAGTTTCGGATTCTATTATACCACGTTTTTGAACCGAAGTCGCGTGCCACGTTCCGTTTGTATAGAACCAGTAAGGCGAGCATGGTACGATTATCTCAGTTTCGGATTCTATTATACCACGTTTTTTGGACCGAAGTCTTACTAGTTCTATGCAAACGGGACGTGGTACGCGACTCTGGTATCACGTTCCGTTCATATAGAACCAGTAAGGCGAGCGTGGTATGATTATCTCAGTCTCGGATTCTATTATACCAAGTTTCTATTGTACGGAAGTCGCGTACCACGTTCCGTTTGTATAGAGCCAGTATAAGGCGAGCGTGCCACGGTTATCCCAGTCCCTGATTCTAGTGTACCACGTTTTTGAACCGAAGTTGCGTACCGCGTTCCGTTTTTTAAAAAACCAGTAAGGCGAGCGTGGTATGATTATCCCAGTCTCTGAATCTATTATACCACGTTCCGTTTGTATACAACCAGTAACGCGAGCGTGGTATGATTATCTCAGTTTCGGATTCTATTATACCACGTTTCTATTGTACCGAAGTCGCGTACCACGTTCCGTTTGTATAGAACCAGTAAGGCGAGCGTGGTACGATTATCTCAGTTTCGGATTCTATTATACCACATTTTTGGACCTAAGTCTTACTAGTTCTATGCAAACGGGACGTGGTACGCGACTTTGGTACCACTTTCCGTTCATATAGAACCAGTAAGGCGAGCGTGGTATGATTATCTCAGTCTCGGATTCTATTATACCAAGTTTCTATTGTACCGAAGTCGCGCACCACGTTCCGTTTGTATAGAGCCAGTGTAAAGCAAGCGTGCCACGGTTATCAAAGTCTCTGATTCTAGTATACCACGTTTTTGAACCGAAGTTGCGTACCGCGTTCCGTTTTTTAAAAAACCAGTAAGGCGAGCGTGGTATGATTATCCCAGTCTCTGAATCTATTATACCACGTTCCGTTTGTATAGAACCAGTAACGCGAGCGTGGTATGATTATCTCAGTTTCGGATTCTATTATACCACGTTTTTGAACCGAAGTCGCGTACCACGTTCCGTTTGTATAGAACCAGTAAGGCGAGCGTGGTACGATTATCTCAGTTTCGGATTCTATTATACCACATTTTTGGACCTAAGTCTTACTAGTTCTATGCAAACGGGACGTGGTACGCGACTTTGGTACCACTTTCCGTTCATATAGAACCAGTAAGGCGAGCGTGGTATGATTATCTCAGTCTCTGATTCTATTATACCAAGTTTCTATTGTACCGAAGTCGCGCACCACGTTCCGTTTGTATAGAGCCAGTGTAAAGCAAGCGTGCCACGGTTATCAAAGTCTCTGATTCTAGTATACCACGTTTTTGAACCGAAGTTGCGTACCGCGTTCCGTTTTTTAAAAAACCAGTAAGGCGAGCGTGGTATGATTATCCCAGTCTCTGAATCTATTATACCACGTTCCGTTTGTATAGAACCAGTAACGCGAGCGTGGTATGATTATCTCAGTTTCGGATTCTATTATACCACGTTTTTGAACCGAAGTCGCGTGCCACGTTCCGTTTGTATAGAACCAGTAAGGCGAGCGTGGTACGATTATCTCAGTTTCGGATTCTATTATACCACGTTTTTTGGACCGAAGTCTTACTAGTTCTATGCAAACGGGACGTGGTACGCGACTCTGGTATCACGTTCCGTTCATATAGAACCAGTAAGGCAAGCGTGGTATGATTATCTCAGTCTCGGATTCTATTATACCAAGTTTCTATTGTACCGAAGTCGCGTACCACGTTCCGTTTGTATAGAGCCAGTATAAGGCGAGCGTGCCACGGTTATCCCAGTCTCTGATTCTAGTATACCACGTTTTTGAACCGAAGTTGCGTACCGCGTTCCGTTTTTTAAAAAACCAGTAAGGCGAGCGTGGTATGATTATCCCAGTCTCTGAATCTATTATACCACGTTCCGTTTGTATAGAACCAGTAACGCGAGCGTGGTATGATTATCTCAGTTTCGGATTCTATTATACCACGTTTTTGAACCGAAGTCGCGTACCACGTTCCGTTTGTATAGAACCAGTAAGGCGAGCGTGGTACGATTATCTCAGTTTCGGATTCTATTATGCCACGTTTTTTGGACCGAAGTCTTACTAGTTCTATACAAACGGGACGTGGTACGCGACTCTGGTACCACGTTCCGTTCATATAGAACCAGTAAGGCGAGCGTGGTATGATTATCTCAGTCTCGGATTCTATTATACCAAGTTTCTATTGTACCGAAGTCGCGTACCACGTTCCGTTTGTATAGAGCCAGTGTAAGGCGAGCGTGCCACGGTTATCCCAGTCTCTGATTCTAGTATACCGTATCACGTTTTTGAACCGAAGTTGCGTACCGCGTTCCGTTTTTTAAAAAAAACAGTAAGGCGAGCGTGGTATGATTAGCCCAGTCTCTGAATCTATTATACCACGTTCCGTTTGTATAGAACCAGTAACGCGAGCGTGGTATGATTATCTCAGTTTCGGATTCTATTATACCACGTTTTTGAACCGAAGTCGCGTACCACGTTCCGTTTGTA
Source organism: Patella ulyssiponensis (assembly GCA_963678685.1). NCBI lineage: Eukaryota > Metazoa > Mollusca > Gastropoda > Patellidae > Patella > Patella ulyssiponensis. Next base: position 16,354,512 of record OY783232.1, on the reverse strand, counting down.
TAGAACCAGTAAGGCGAGCGTGGTACGATTATCTCAGTTTCGGATTCTTTTTTTGGACCGAAGTCTTACTAGTTCTATGCAAACGGGACGTGGTACGCGACTTTGGTACCACGTTCTGTTCATATAGAACCAGTAAGACGATCGTGGTATGATTATCTCAGTCTCGGATTCTATTATACCAAGTTTCTATTGTACCGAAGTCGCGTACCACGTTCCGTTTGTATAGAGCCAGTATAAGGCGAGCGTGCCACGGTTATCCCAGTCTCTGATTCTAGTATACCAATTTGGCTTATTTTTAAAATTATGTTGATAATTTAATCCATTTTGATGTTTTATAGGCCGTATACTGGTACGCTTCTTAGGTTTTAAAATGTGGTATAATAGAATCCGATGTCGCGCACCACGTTCTGTTTGTATAGAAGCAGTACGATTATCTGAGTCTCGTATTCTATTATACCACGTTTTTGAACCGAAGTTGCGTACCGTGTTCCGTTTTTTAAAAAAACAGTAAGGCGAGCGTGGTATGATTATCCCAGTCTCTGAATCTATTATACCACGTTTTTTTGTACCGAAGTCGCGCACCACGTTCCATTTGTGCCACGGTTATCCCGGTCTCTGATTCTAGTATACCACTCCTTTATTTACCGAAGTCGCGCACCATATTCCGTTTGTATAGAACAAATAAGACGAGCGTGGTACGATTATATCAGTCTCGGATTCTATTATACCACGCTTTTATACCACGTTTGTATGGAATATATAATCATTACAATTTGGAAAATTTGCTTCAAATAATGTAAATCCCAATAATTAAAAAGAACGTGGTACCAAAGTCGCGTACCACGTTTCAATTGTACAGAAGCAGTAATGTGAGGTTGATTGGGTTATCCCCGCCTCGGATTCTAATATATCAAGAAGTTTGTTTTACACAATATTGTTAACGGTATGGTAATTAACGGGGCCGATCGGCTATTTGTATTGTAATTTATTTTAACATAAAGTGAAAATAGGGCCTATAAAACAACAAAATGGATTAAATAATCAAAATAATTTGAAAAATAAGCATTATATAATTTAAAATAAGTCAAAGTCGCGTACCACGTTTCGTTTGTATAGAAACAGTAAATGAACTTGGTACTGTTATCTCAGCCTCAGATTCTATTGTACCACGTTCTTTTTACTTATCAACTCACTGTTCTTTCGTGTCATTCTCATTCTTTATTATACCACGTTTTTAACTGCTACGTTTTAGTATATCTACGCAGTAGTGCAATATACCACGTGGGGCCTTTTTAAATAGGTAACAATAACGTGTACACCGTATATTAATGGCGATTATTTTAACCGACTGATTGAATTGTATTATATTAAATATCAAGTGTAAATATGATCTATAAATAGTATAAAACATTGAAATTATTTAAATAATTAATGTAATTTCCAAAATTAGCTTTTAAACGGGTAAAATCGCCATAATTAAAAAGAACGTGGTACCAAAATCTCGTACCACGTTACATTTGTATAGAAGCAAATAGGGACGAGCGTGGTATTTTGGAGCGTGGTATTTAGCCACTGCCTATCTTATTCTTATGTCCTTTTTTTCATATTAATTTATAGTACATTATTTGTTACTGTAAAGTTTAAATACCAATGGTTTATTTTCTTGTAAACCGGATATATAATCTTTATAACTAAACCATGGACCAAATATCACAGATCCCACATGTAAACAATAACCACTAAATTCTAATATACTGGGTAATCTTTCTATAGCTCCTGATGACCAGTCAAAACCCAAAGATATAAGTTTCATTGATAATATCATTTGGGCACCTGCGAGAAAACAAATATCACTCGAATATTAATAAACAAAAAAAATACAAAATCTACATGGAAAAAGACTTGTACAAATGAGGCAATGCTTTGCCATTTATGTTTTCTTAAAAGTAGCAAACAATTGGCACCGATAATGTTTTTTAAAGAAATAGATCTAATCATTAATAAATTAAAATGTTACCTCTCAGACTATGCCAGATCTTTCCATCAACAATTATAAGTTCACTGTAACAAAAACAAGCATATATATCACAAATTAAATGTTGTTTAAAGTTTAATGTCTTGTCAACACAATAATTTAGTCAATTTCAGACAAACAAAAGACATTAATGATCTTATCTGTACTGGGGAATTTTGTTATGGCAGCATTTGTCAGAGGAATAAGAACAGTAGTCCATGTTATATATGAAATTCATAATGATAGTGAAATTGAGTTTTTTTTCATCTCGATAGATATTAAAGCTTCACGATAAATCTTCAATCACAAACAGAACAATATATTTAAGCTTTCTAAAGACTGAAGTAGAAGGCATATCTCAGCCATTTGATAGCCCAGAGAGGTGATTTTGAGCTTTTCCTATGAGTAGATATAATACTAGAAAACTTAGTCAATTGCTTAATGCCTCTCCAGGATTGTGAATAGATATCTAAAAATATTATTTAGGTTATATTTATAGCACAGCTTTCATGAGTTACCAGGTTTAACACAGAGACCAGAGGTCAAGATGTTAAACCTGGTAACGAATGTGCTAAGAGACAGATGATTCTAAAAGATACACAAAACATAAATAGAGGAATAACATGAGACATAGCTTGACTTGCTGTTGGTATAACACAATTCTCATATAGATTTCTTATAGGTATACGTTCATACACATCACTGTCATCATCATAACCACCATATGATTCTAAAAGTTCTGCTAGTTCTGGACTATACTCTCCTTGTAAATACTGTTGGTGAACACTCCTTCAGAGCTACAACAAAGTGACAGGCATCATACACACCAGTGCAGAATGATTGACAGCTGTCATCCTTCACCTTCGAAATATCAAGGGAAATAATTCTAACAACTGGAGGCAGACCACATAAATGTTAAAACCTGTTCTACTGCTATTCCAGGCCACGAATTTAAAGTAGAACCATAAACTAATATAGCCATATTTATATCCCTAACTTTGACAATCTGTCTTTCGCCCATAATGCCATTAATCCCCCCTCCCCGCACATGCACAAAAAGTCACGAAAGAAATAGATAAACATTCAATGTTTTAATTTTTCTATATACCCCCCCCCCACACACACACCATAGTTATATTGGCTTTCACAGCAGGATTGTTTTTATTTAGAATGTCCCCAACAGTATTTTCTCCATTGGTCCCAACAACATGATTTTTTTATTAGCGCCCACGGCACGATTTTTTAAATATTGCATGTTATAATAATATTAGTATTTCTGTGGTCCCAATGATTTTATACAGATTGCCAGTCGCAGCAGAATTTTTATTCGCATTAGCCCCCACAACAAAGTTTTCTTTAGATTATCCATCACATCGCGATCGGGCCTCGAGTTCACTAAGCATTCTCAGGCTTAAGTTAATAATTTACTCAACTTTCAATTACTGTTTATAAGAAATATCTTTGATCCCCAAACTCAAAACTTTGCACATTGTTTCTTATTCATGTATGCCTATTTGATACATTAAAACAGACAAGGTTTTATACAGGGCTATATTTTAGTTAAAATAAGGCGAACAATTTTGAGTAAATTATAAACTAAAGTCTGAGAGTGCTTTGTTCAGTTTGACTTTCACAGCAAAATTTTTCTTAAGATTAATGCCCCCACCATTATTCTCTAAAGATTGCCCCACCCCACCCCTCAAAGCAGTAATTATTTATAATGATTCCGATTTGCCCTCACAGCAGGATGTTCAATAGATTAGTCTCAACAATAAGATTTTCTCTAGATTACTACAGTATATTTATTATTAAATTATTACAGCATATTTATTACTATTACATCATATTTATTATCATTATTACAGCATATTTATAGTGCACCCTTTCATATTCCGTGTTTAGGGGCACTTTACAAAGTGACAATGTAATCGTATCAAAAAACACAAAAAAAAAACAACAACCAAATTATGGACATATCAGTTGTATGCAGTGTCTGTTAAAGCGGCTTTAAATAAACATTTTAAAACGGGTTTTTTTTTTTTATACTGCATGGAATATTATTCTATAAAACATACAGTTGAAAACTAAAACAGCCCCATAAGAGTCTTACAGAAACTGCGAATGTTCGGGCCAGCAGAATTTTTCGTCGGAATAGCCATCACAGCACAATTTGTTTTCAGATTAGTTCCCACAACACCATTTTCTATAGATTGGTCCCAACAGAGGGTTTTTGTTTAGATATCCATCATATCAGGAGTTCCCCGTTAGATTCTTTAGAATATCAATTATATCAGGAATTTCTTTCTTTAGATTATTATCCATCACAGCAGAATTATTCGGCACAATAGCCATCACAAATTTTGGGTCAAAATAGCTATCACAGCTGAATTTTCTTTCGATTGGTCCCGACAGGAATAATTCGTTCTCAGCAGGATTTTCTATACATTGCACCCAACAACATTATTTTTTCGAAGATAACCATTCGTATCAGGAATTGTGGTTAGATTATTCATCAGAACAGCAGAATTATTCGGCATAATAGCCACCAAAACAGAATTTTTCATCAGAATAGCTATCACAGCAGAATTTTCTATAGATTGTTCCCGCAGCAGGAATTGTCATTAGATTATTTAGTATATTCAGCAGAGGAGGAATAGTCATTAGCATATCCATCACAGTAGAATATTTTCATCACAACAGCCATGACAGCAGAATATTTTCATCACAACAGCCATACACAGCTAAATTTGTTTTTAGCTTGGTCCCAACAGCAAGATTTTCTATAGATTGGTATAAACAGCATGCGTTTCTACAGATTGGTTTAAACAGCATGATTTTCCTTTAGATTATCCATCATATAAGGAATTTCGTTAGAATATCCATCACAACAGGTTTATTCGGCAAAATAGCCAGCACAGCAGACTTATTAGTCAGAATAGCTGTCACAGCAGAATTTGCTACAGATTGGTCCTAACTGGAAGAATTGTGGTTAGATTATTCAACAGAGCTGAAATTTTCGTCACAGTAGCGGTTATAACAGCAGAATATTTTTATCACAATAGCCATGACAGCAGTAGTTGTTTTCTGCTTGGATATCTTCTATAGATTGGTTTAAACAGCTGGATTTTTCTTCAGATTATCCATCATATCAGGAATTTCGTTACATTATCTATCACAGCAATGGTATTCGGCAGATAACCACCAAAACAGTACTTTCGCCAAAATAGCTATCACAGCAGAATTTTCTATAGACTAGTCCCAACAGCAGGAATTGTAGTTAGTTTATTCAGCAGAGCAGGAATTGTCGTTAGAAAATCCACGAAGGCAGAATATTTTCGTCACAATAGCCATGACAGCAGAATATTTTCATCACAAAAGCATAACTGCAAAATTTGTTTTTAGTTTGGTTCCAACAGCAGGATTCTCTATAGACTGGTTTAAACAGCAGGATTTTCTATAGATTGGTTTAAACAGTAGTATTTTCTATAGATTGGTTTAAACAACAGGATTTTTCTTTAGATTATCCATCCTATAAGGAATATCGTTAGAATATCCATCACAACAGGTTTATTCGACAGAATAGCCAGCATGGCAGACTTATTCTGCAGGATGGCTATCACAGCAGAATTTTCTATATACTGGTCCTAACTGGAAGAATTGCGGTTAGATTATTGATCAGAGCTGAAATTTTCGTCACAGTAGCGATTACAGCAGAATATTTTTATCACAATAGCCATGACAGCAGAAGTTGTTTTCTGCTTGGATATCTTCTATAGATTAGTTTTAAAAGCTGGATTTTTCTTCAGATTATCCATCAAATAAGGAATTTCGTAAGATTATCCATCACAGCAATATTATTCGGCAGATAACCACTAAAACGGAGTTTTCGTCAAAATAGCTATCACAGCAGAATTTTCTATAGATTGGTTCAAAAAACAGGAATTGTGGTTAGATTATTCAGCAGAGCAGGAATTGTCGTTAGAAAATCCATGACAGCAGAATATTTTCGTCACAATAGCCATGACAGCAGAATGTCTTCATCACAACAGCCATATACAGCTAAATTTGTTTTTAGCTTGGTTCCAACAGCAAGATTTTCTATAGATTGGTTTAAACAGCCGGATTTTCTATAGATTGGTTTAAACAGCAGGATTTTCCTTTAGATTATCCATCATACAAGGAATTTCGTTAGAATATCCATCACAATAGATTTATTCGGCAGAATAGCCAGCACAGCAGACTTATTCTGCAGGATAGCTATCACAGCAGAATTTTCTACAGATTGGTCCTAACTGGAAGAATTGTGGTTAGATTATTCAACAAAGGTGAAATTTTGGTCAGAATAGCGATCACAGCAGAATATTTTTACCCCAATAGCCATGACAGCAGAAGTTGTTTTCTGATTGCATATTTTCTATAGATTGGTTTAAACAGCTGGAATGTTCTTCAGATTATCCATCATATCGGGAATTTCGTTAGATTATCCATCACAGCAATATTATTCGACGGATAGCCACCAAAACAGAATTTTTCGTCAGAATAGCTATCACAGCAGAATTTTCTATTGATTGGTGCCCAACAGCAGGAATTGTGGTCAGATTATTCAGCAGAGCAGGAATTGTCGTTAGAAAATCCATGACAGCAGAATATTTTCCTCACAATAGCCATGACAGCAGTATGTTTTCATCACAACAGTCCTATACAGCAAATTCTTTTTAGCTTGGTTCCAACAGCAGGATTTTCTATAGACAGGATTTTCCTTTAGATTACCCATCATATAAGGAAATTCGTTAGAATATCCACACCAACAGGTTTATTCGGCAGAATAGTCAACACAGCAGACTTATTCGTCAGAATAGCTATCACATCAGAATTTTCTACAGATTGGTCCTAACTGGAAGAATTGTGGTTAGATTATTCAACAGAGCGGAAATTTTCTTCAGAATAGCGATTAGAGCAGAATATTTTTACCCCAATAGCCATGACAGCATAAGTTGTTTTCTGCTTGCATATTTTCTATAGATTGTTTTAAACAGCTGGAATTTTCGTTAGACTATTCATCACAGCAATATTATCATACTGCACACAGCGATCCACCTACGTCAGACTTCCGAGAATGTTATTCTCAGACGGAGCTAGCTTGAGATAGGCAGCCTAAGTTTGGGATTCAATATTATTCGACAGATAGCCACCAAAACAAATTTTCGTCAGAATAGCTATCACAGCATATTTTTCTATTGATTGGTCCCAACAGCAGCAATTGTGGTTAGATTATTCAGCAGAGCAGGAATTGCCGTTAGAAAATCCACGAGGGCAGAATATTTTCGTCACAATGGCCATGACAGCAGCATATTTTCACCACAACAGCCATATACAGCAAAATTAGATTTAGCTTGGTTCCAACAGCAGGATTTTCTATAGATTTGTTTAAATAGCAGGATTTTTCTTTAGATTATCCATCATATCAGGAATTTCGTTAGATTATCCTTCACAGCAGAATTTTTTGGTAGATAGCCACAAAATATAATTTTTCGTCAGAAAAGATACCACAGGAGAATTTTATATAGATTAGTCCCAACAGCAGGAATTGTAGTTAGATTATTCAGCAGAGCAGAATATTTTGGTCACAATAGCCATGACAGCAGCATTTGTTTTCAGCTTGGTTATGATAGGAGGATTTTGTATGATAAAATCATCATAAAGTGTTATGCTTTCTTGTGTTACAGAAAATATTTGCCTACACATTGGGTGTTTCCTTTAGAGGGGCCACGGTGGCTCAATGTTCCACTCAGTGTAGACTGACAAAGGTCATCATGGCATGCTTTTCCAATGTTGTTCCCCCTAATAGTTAGGACGGAGGGGGGGGGGCTTGGAATTTGAAATAAAGAATAGTATTTTGCAAAGGTCATAATGGCATGCTTTTCCGATGTTGTTCTCTCTTGTGAATATGTTAGGAAGGAGAAGGGGCTGGGGGCTTGGAATTTCAATCATATCACACTGCATGGTGTATACCTGTCCTAATATGTCAGGTAGGTGTAAAAACTAGGATGTTAAACCCCATTTCATTTCTTTACATCAGATTGGGCCCAAATGCAGCATTTCCCCATACCGCAGAAAACATTGGGACCTTAATTTGTAAAAGAAAAGAGGCATAACAAAAAGAGTGATTGAAACATGCAGATGTATAACTTTATTTTTCATATTTGGTCAACATAAAATTTGCCTCTCCACAGCATATATTTATTTTGTTCACCACAACAAATACTGAGGATTCTTTCAACAAAATGTTGCATATAAATTGTCAAGATTATAAACACGGAAGTTGCAATTCTGGAGATATGGTAAATGTAGCATTGCAAATAGAGAGTTTTTCTTGAATCTTCTTTTTAATAGTTTTGTACATAGATATACAACTAATTGGAATCCCAGTGTCTGAAAGAATAATGGTAAATAGTCTTCTTTAATAAATGAATTTAATCATAGTGTAAGTGTACATAAATTAACTAAAATTACAAATTACCACCACTACCATCAAAGAATCAACAAATTGGAGACAGTTCCAGATGCAGGTTTACAACACAATGTAATGAAATTTTATAAATACACCTCCACATGACACAAACTAGGTCATTTTGGGAGTAACATAGGGTTCAATATTAGTAGTGGAGAATCAGGATTTCAACAATTTGCTTGCGCATTGGGAGTCTTTAGCACCGGAAGGAAACCAGGAGAATCCAGAAAACCCAGGAAAACCCCAAAATAGCCAGTCTGAAAGTTACGTTAAATGGTTTATGAGATAATGCTTTGTAAATGAAATCTGGGCGGACAAACCTCGTACTATATTCGGCTCAGTATAAAAGGGTTTTACAAGAACAAGAAATTACCTTATTGCTGACAACGTTAAATCTGAAGCCTCTTTTCTGCTTTTCTTTTCTCAGGACCGCACGCCTATAATGTTAACGATTGTTATTGTCAATGTTATATACTACATGAAATAAACTTAAATGGGTTTTAATTTCCAATATGGAGCTAATGAAAACAGGCAAACCCCATGCAATGAGGTTTGAGGGAAATTTTGCCTGGACATGGGGGGGGGATGGCCTAGTGGTCTAGAGTGCCGCGCTTCGACCTCTAGCTGGACGGTCACCTCTGGCTTGCGGCTGTGGTTCCAAGTCCTGGTGTGAGCATATGTGGCATGGAGATAGGGGCGCCTTCTCAACCATGTGGGTTTCCTCCGGGGACTCCGGTTTCCTCCCACTGCTAAAGACCCCTACACGCAAGCGAATTATTGAAATAAAATGAAACCATATGTTAATCCCAAAATGACCTACTTTATGTTGAGTGGATGTTAAACCCCATTTCTCTCTCTCTCTCTCTCTCTCTCTCTCTCTCTTTTGCCTGGACATAGGTGCTATCAAACACAGGATGACCATGTCTAGCTATTGCTAACCACACTTTACACATTGAGACTTTGGGGCTCCCAATATTATAGAAATAAAATGAGGTATAACCTCCTACTTTACACGTCAATGTGTACACTGGACCTCTGTTAATCTTTGCATCCCAACAACTAGGCAGTTGTCCTTGTCATTTAAATAAATGAAGCTTTATAAAGATGCATTGTTACTTAGACTATTTAAGCTTTGCTTAACTTGACCCATCAGCCATGACCCCTGTCAATAATAATAGTGCCAAATAACAATTGATACCTTGGGTAACATTACAAATTAGGTGAAGGTGAAAATAAAAATAAAAATGGAATTTTAACGCCACTCTTCGGGTAATGGCATAGCATGCCATTGCATTTTACTAGTTTATGCCCTATCCAGAAAAAATGTCAACATTTGAACATTGGTTTTTGAACTACAAGAAATCGCAGTTTGACTTGAGCCATGTCGCCATTTGCCAAGGGATCCTTTACGTCACATGCACATCAATGTATTGACGGAACCTTTGTTTTTCGTCCCATCGGAAAGACTACACAGTTGTCCCTGTCAGACCCTCCGTCGATCAGCACTCACAAGGGGAAGTAACGTCGGAAAATCTCGATGAACTTCTCAATTCTCGCCCACTGACCAATAACGCCCGGTACAATTATTGTATTACAATATGAATATGGAAAGACATAGTTACGGATCAAACGACCGTATATCGATCGATATCAAAAGACACTTCCTACCTGGTGCATTGAAATTCCTGGTGTTTCGTGTTATACATTGTGTCGTCACGTGTACTTTTGTCGCTTTCATTTATTTCTCAGCTTCCTAAATGCATTAAAACAGCTTGCACATCTCAATTGTCGGTAGGTAAATGGATATCGCCATCAAATTCAAATTGATGATCAATATATCAATTCGCTGGTGAGGCGAGCTGCTAACGCGACCTTCACCGATCATGTCAAGGCGTGGTTATGCTTCTTAATTCCCGCCTACAAACGCGTTAGAATTACTGCTCATCTAGTTATTGGTAGCTCCTTCCCTTTTTTATATTTAGATAGATACGGTATAGCATCAACCAATACTGTTGTAATAATTCATAGTCAGAATCATCCAGTTCGTCAGGATCAAAATCAAGCATGTCATCCATTTTGTTACCTTTCTGAAATAAAATAGAAGTGTGCTATGAAGAGGATTTTGCGCAGAAAGCGGGTAGCAGTTAGCAATCGATCTGATACCTGTTGGGGAAAGCAAGGGTAGCAGTTAGCAATCGATCTGATACCTGTTGGGGAAAGCAAGGGTAGCAGTTAGCAATCGATCTGATACCTGTTGGAGTGACTCCAAAGAAATCTAATAAAATAAAAACCAAGTACGAACAATCCAAACCATTAGACAAAATTCAAAGTCCAAAAAAACGTTATAGGCAAAATAGTGTAATCAGCAAATGGACTGTTTATCACGTACAAGATACACAACAAACAGTGGTAACAGGTGTCCAGAAGAGTAAGCTTACCCTGCCTGGCGCCACACCCGCCATAGCTGCATCCAAACTATTAGTCGAAAGCTCCGTAAAATAGCGTGATCGGCCAATGGACTATCGGTATGCAAAATGCACGTGATGATCAGTGTTAACGATGTAGTAGACATAATCAGACAGATAGTAAATGGGATACGCGTCAATTAAATATATCTAGAATAATAGCTGAGAGAGACATGTTATATTTCCCAATCAAGTCAATATGACGGCCATAAAACTTTTTAAAAGATTTTAAAAGTTTAGTGCGCAAGTATCCTTGTAGTTGAAGCTTAGTTGACAAATGTCTCGATCTACTTAAAAAATCAGAATAAAAAGAACAAGCTCTCGCTTAACAAATTAGCTGAGACACAAACACTCCATAAGCTTGTGATACAGGGATGCTACTACCGGGTACTAATAAATGGAAAGTTAACAATCGGAAACTCAAAGTCATCACGTTTATCATACAATTTAACACTCAGTCTATGGCAATTGTCAAAATCGAGATGCAATGTCACTGTAATTGTCACTGCAGGTCAGTAGTATTTTTAATTTCAAGCTCATCAGGATTATATGAATTCTACATAATCACTAAAGTTAGGATTATTCAGTGATAGAACATCATCGATATACCGATAAGTAAAATTAAAATGTCTGACTAATCGTTTATTTGTTTTAGCTAGTGCCTGTAGGAATAGAGAAATAAATCAGCAAGCAAAGGTGCGTAGTTGGTGCCCTTGGGGATACCAACCACTTGCTGATATATTTCTCCTCCAAATTCAATAAAGATGTTATCAATTAAAAAATCCAACATTTGAATTATCTTGATGGCGGTGAATTTATTTTTGGAATCACTATGGTACTTAACGAAATATGAAGAATTATAATTAACAACTAAATATTGATATCTAACAGTACCCGATTTAGATGAAAAGACACTGTAAAAAATGTCTTTCAACTGGGCTTTTAATTTACTATGGGGAATTTTAGTGTACAAAGTAGAAAAGTCAAAAGTTTGAATAGATGAGACCGAAGCAAGGGATCTAGATTGCAAACCATCAAGTAATTCTTTGGGATTTTTTAATATCCACATTTGGTTTGTACCACTACGAGAGTATATCTTGTCACAATCTAAGGATCAATTTGACCTTTTAGCTAATTCGGTGATTTCGGATTCGTAAAACGTTTTGAAAATATATTTAATCAAGGTTCGCACCCCATTTTTGGGGGGGTAGGTCAAAATTTCGGAAAGATCCTATGGATAGATTCTGAGAAATCCGATTTGCAGTAAACACACACAAAAAACAAAAAAATAATAATAACTAGATCTGCTACTGTCCCATGCAGATATGAAAGCTTTCATATTCATCGTCACGTATCATCGATTATATCAAGTGTCTCAAATAAAAGGATACGAATAACAAACTATCAAAATTGGTCAAAAACTCGCGAAGTTACAAGTCTAAATATAGTATGAAACATTGGATAATCTGAAAACTAAAGGGAAATAACTAATACTTGTGTTGCTGTAATCGGAATGACTTCCGACTTCAAAATGTTCAGAAAAATGAAATGAAAATGGTAAGAAAACATCGAAAAATTAAATGAGATAACTTTGAACAAAACTAAAACTTTTTGAATCAAGTTGAACTCAACTGTTTGAATATGTACGTTAAATATGTAGATTTGGAAAATTATAAAGACATAATTATCAAAATCGGTCAAAAACTCACAAAGTTACAAATTTAAATGTAGTGAGAAACATTGCACCCGGGCAAAAAAATAATCTTTAAACTAAAGGGAAACTTGTATAGCTGTAATCGGGCTTCCAAAATTAGAGATATGTTATATAATTATGGTTTCCAATATGTTTGGTTATAAGTAGGAAATCGTGACAACTTCTTAAGCATGTTTTAAACAAAGGGTCATAGACTGCAATATACAAGAATGGCACTCTGCAATAAAAAAAAAACTGGTCAAAGAAAGATTTCTATGCAGAAATTAAATGATTGCTAGAACCAGAAAAATATTTATCCACTATAATAAATAAGCAACATAGAGAAAATGAAATGAAATTGAATGGGGTTTAACGTCCTACTGTTCTGCTCCTAAAACGGGCTAATGAAGACGGGCATACGCCATAAAGTGTGCAATGAGGGAAAATTTACCCGGGCAGCGGCGTTACGGCCTACGAGGTTGGACAGGCGACCATATATACTCCTTGTCACGTACAACCAAGAAATCGAAACAACGCCAGTTGACTCAATGATAGACGTTATGACACAGAGCGCACGTGCTAACCATTCAGCCACGCAACCTCCCTAAAATCGGCAAATTGCTGACCTACAGCGAGAAACATTTCAACCGGGCCAAATTTTCTATTTTAACAGTTTAATTTGCACGATACCTTTAGTTATCAACCGAATATTACAAAACTTTTAAAAATAAGCTCCCCCTGACCAGCTTAATCGTTCGCAATAAACGTTTGCCCCTTAAAATTGGCAAATTGCTGACTTTAAAGTGAGAAACATTACAACCGGGCGAAATTTTCTGTTTTATCACTTTTACAGTACCTTTGATTAACAACCGATTATTACAAAACTTTAAAAATAAAAGAGTAAGAGAGAAATGCGGCCTAACGTACATTCGACACAAACTAGGTCATTTCGGGACTAACATATGTTTTTTAACTTTTATTTAAAGACTCCCCTTGCGCGTACTGGTCTTTAGCCGTTGGGAGGAAACCGAAGGACACGGAGAAAACCCACAAGGTTGGACATCATACTCCATGTCACATGCAACCTGGAGATCGAAACGACACCGGTTGACTCAATGACAGACGTTACGATACAGCGCGCACATGCTAACCATTCAGCCACCCTGAATTCGGAAAATTGCTGACTTAAAGCAAGAAACATTTCAACCGGGCGAAATTTTCTGTTTTAACAGTTTAATGTGTACGGTAGTTTAATTACCAACCGATTGTTACAAAACTTTTGAAAATAAGCTCCAACTGACCAGCTTAATCGTATGCAATAAACGTTTGGCCTGAATTGAAAGTTCTGCACGGAGAAAGTTCATCTCGATTTCCCGGCGTGGTTCCCCCTTGTCAGTGAGGCAGAACGGAGGGCCTGACAAGCACAGCTGTCTAGTCGTTCGGATGGGACGAAAAACTAAGGTCCCGTGTAGACATTGGAGTGCACGTAAAATATCCCTAAGCAGTTGGAATTCGATACTGTTGAATTAGCTCTATACGATGACTAAATGTGTAGATTGTAGTCACCCACACTGCATGTTTCGCTTAACAATGAAAGGGTGCCGTTTTCAATGTTCTGGTCAAAGCAAGATTTCTATGCAGAAATTAAATAATTGCTAGAACCAGAAAAATATTTATCCACTATAATAAATAAGCAACATAGAGAAAATGAAATTGAATGGGGTTTAACGTCCTACTGTTCTGTTCCTAAAATGGTCTAATGAAGACGGGCATACGCCGTAAATTGTGCAATGAGGGAAATTTTACCCGGGCAGCGGCGTTACGGCCTACGAGGTTGGACAGGCGACCATACTCCTTGTCACGTACAACCAAGAAATCGAAACAACACCAGTTGACTCAATGACAGACACGTGCTAACCATTCAGCCACGCAACCTCCCTAAAATCGGCAAATGTATGACCTACAGCGAGAAACATTTCAACCGGGCCAAATTTTCTATTTTAACAGTTTAATTTGCACAGTACCTTTAGTTATCAACCGAATATTACAAAAACATTTCAACCGGGCCAAATTGTCTATTTTAACAGTTTAATTTGCACGGTACCTTTAGTTATCAACCGAATATTACAAAACTTTTAAAAATAAGCTCCCCCTGACCAGCTTAATCGTTCGCAATAAACGTTTGCCCCTTAAAATCGGCAAATTGCTGACTTTAAAGTGAGAAACATTACAACCGGGCGAAATTTTCTGTTTTATCACTTTTACAGTACCTTTGATTACCAACCGATTATTACAAAACTTTAAAAATAAAAGAGAAACAGAGAAATGCGGCCTAACGTCCATTCGACACAAACTAGGTCATTTCGGGACTAACATATGTTTTTTAATTTCATTTAAAAACTCCCCTTGCGCGTACTGGTCTTTAGCCGTTGGGAGAAAACCGAAGAACACGGAGAAAACCCACGAGGTTGGACATCATACACCATGTCACGTGCAACCTGGCGATCGAAACGACGCCCGTTGACTCAATGACAGACGTTACGATACAGCGCGCACATGCTAACCATTCAGCCATTCAGCCTCCCTGAATTCGGAAAATTGCTGACTTATAGCAAGAAACATTTCAACCGGGCGAAATTTTCTGTTTTAACAGTTTAATGTGCACGGTACTTTAATTACCAACCGATTATTACAAAACTTTTGAAAATAAGCTCCAACTGACCAGCTTAATCGTATGCAATAAACGTTTTGCCTGAATTGAAAGTTCTGCACGGAGAAAGTTCATCTCGATTTCCCGGCGTGGTTCCCCTTGTCAGTGAGGCAGAACGGAGGGCCTGACAAGCACAGCTGTCTAGTCGTTCGGATGGGACGAAAAACCAAGGTCCCGTGTACACATTGGATATCCCTAAGCAGTTGGAATTCGATACTGTTGAATAAGCTCTATGCGATGACTAAATGTGTAGATTGTAGTCACCCACACTGCATGTTTCGCTTAACAACGAAAGGGTGCCGTTTTCAATGTTCGATCCTTTTGTTCTTCTACTCCTGATATGTTGGACTGTTGATCGATGGTTTCATATAAAAGACTACCAATAAGACTCTTTGTAGAAGAAGTTCCCAAAAAATAGTATGTTGACTTTACGAGAAAGACCTCTAAACATGCTCCAAATTGTAAAAATACGACTTTTTGGATTTTCAATCTCTTTTTTTCGGCTATCACTGATATTTAAAAGAAATGATACAATGATTTCACACAACAGGCTAGCTATTAGACTTTCTATTGACAAAAGTTTCACCGCCCTCCCTTCATTATAACCGAAGTTATCGTGCCCTAAAGAATCAACAAATCAGCATGCTTATCTCTGCTTACCCTAAGCAGAAAATGCTCATCTTTGAACTCAATCATAACATTGACCTAGTGAACGTCTACACTAAGTTTGAACATTCTAGCTTAATTAGAAGGAGAGTAATTGTGTTTTCAAAGTCCCGACCCTTCAAATTGCTTCTATTTTTCATTTTCAATTCGAAATGGTGACCATCACGTGACCGAAATCAAAATTCCGATCCGACAGATTTTTAGGCATTCCTTCAAGGATTCCGAAAATATAACTCCCGAGTCAGTAAGTAAAATAGCAAAAAAGCCTTATTGATTTTTCACTTTTAAAGATGGTGGCACTTCCGGTTCGATCGACAAAGTCCATATTTTGTGTACGAATCAGTAATTACTCCTCTAGTATGCAAAAAAAAAATTAGGTCATTCTGACCTATATTTCGACGATTTTTTTGAAAACTTTGATCCTTAATTTCACCAAGGGGAGATAATTTAGAAAATTTCCAAGGACATCATTGAAGTCGCATTGGCAAGATCTACTAGCGTTCTAAAGTTCACGAAAATCGCACAACTATTAAAGAAGTTGTCAAATTGGTAATAACTTCCGGTTCGAAATGACAGCGACGAATTTTCGAAATTCGAAAATCCGAAATTGCAGATTTGAAGTAAATGTTTCAAGATACTCAAAGAAAAAAGAATTAGTAAAATCGGTCAAAAAATAACAAAGTTACGACTATACATTGTCAGTTTTTTCGTTCGTAAAATTCGGTGATTTCGGATTCGTAAAACGTTTTGAAAATATATTTAATCAAGGTTCGCACCCCATTTTTGGGGGGGTAGGTCAAAATTTCGGAAAGATCCTATGGATAGATTCTGAGAAATCCGATTTGCAGAAAACACACAAAAAAAAAATAATAACTAGATCTGCTACTGTCCCATGCAGATATGAAAGCTTTCATATTCATCGTCACGTGTCATCGATTATATCAAGTATCTCAAATAAAAGGATAAGAATAACAAACTATCAAAATTGGTCAAAAACTCGCGAAGTTACAAGTCTAAATATAGTACGAAACATAGAGTAATCTGAAAACTAAAGGGAAATAACTGATACTTGTGTTGCTGTAATCGGGATGACTTCCGATTTCAAAACTTTCAGAAAAATGAAATGAAAATGGTAAGAAAACATCGAAAAATTAAATGAGATAACTTTGAACAAAACTAAAACTTTTTGAATCAGGTTGAACTCAACTGTTTGAATATGTACGTTAAATATGTAGATTTGGAAAATTATAAAGACATAATATCAAAATCGGTCAAAAACTCACAAAGTTACAAATTTAAATGTAGTGAGAAACATTGCACCCGGGCGAAAAAATAATCTTTAAACTAAAGGGAAATAACTGAAACTTGTATAGCTGTAATCGGGCTTCCAAAATATGTTATATAATTATGGTTTCCAATATGTTTGGTTATAAGTAGGAAATCGTGACGACTTCTTAAGCATGTTTTAAACAAAGGGTCATAGACTACAATATACAAGAATGGCACTCTGCAATAAAAAAAACTGGCCAGAGATTTCTATGCAGAAATTAAATAATTGCTAGAACCAGAAAAATATTTATCCACTATAATAAATAAGCAACATAGAGAAAATGAAATGAAATTGAATGGGGTTTAACGTCCTACTGTTCTGCTCCTACAATGGGCTAATGAAGACGGGCATACGCCGTAAAGTGTGCAATGAGGGAAATTTTACCCGGGCAGCGGCGTTACGGCCTACGAGGTTGGTAAGGCGACCATACTCCTTGTCACGTACAACCAAGAAATCGAAACAAGGCCAGTTGACTCAATGACAGACGTTATGATACAGAGCGCACGTGCTAACCATTCAGCCACGCAACCTCCCTAAAATCGGCAAATTGCTGACCTACAGCGAGAAACATTTCAACCGGGCCAAATTGTCTATTTTAACAGTTTAATTTGCACGGTACCTTTAGTTATCAACCGAATATTACAAAACTTTTAAAAATAAGCTTCCCCTGACCAGCTTAATCGTTCGCAATAAACGTTTGCCCCTTAAAATCGGCAAATTGCTGACTTTAAAGTGAGAAACATTACAACCGGGCCAAATTTTCTGTTTTATCACTTTAACAGTACCTTTGATTACCAACCGATTATTACAAAACTTTAAAAAGAGAAAGAGAGAAAAGCGGCCTAACGTCCATTCGACACAAACTAGGTCATTTCGGGACTAACATATGTTTTTTAATTTTATTTAAAAACTACACTTGCACGTACTGGTCTTTAGCCGTTGAGAGGAAACCGAAGAACACGGAGAAAACCCACGAGGTTGGACATCATACACCATGTCACGTGCAACCTGGAGATCGAAACGACGCCCGTTGACTCAATGACAAACTTTACGATACAGCGAGCACATGCTAACCATTCAGCCATTCAGCCTCCCTGAATTCGGAAAATTGCTGACTTATAGCAAGAAACATTTCAACCGGGCGACATTTTCTGTTTTAACAGTTTAATGTGCACGGTACTTTAATTACCAACCGATTATTACAAAACTTTTGAAAATAAGCTCCAACTGACCAGCTTAATCGTATGCAATAAACGTTTTGCCTGAATTGAAAGTTGTGCACGGAAAAAGTTCATCTCGATTTCCCGGCGTGGTTCCCCTTGTCAGTGAGGCAGAACGGAGGGCCTGACAAGCACAGCTGTCTAGTCCTTCGGATGGGACGAAAAACCATGTTGACTTTACGAGAAAGACCTCTAAACATGCTCCAAATTGTAAAAATACGACTTTTTGGATTTTCAATCTCTTTTTTTCGGCTATCACTGATATTTAAAAGAAATGATACAATGATTTTACACAACAGGCTAGCTATTAGTCTTTCTATTGACAAAAGTTTCACCACCCTCCCTTCATTATAACCGAAGTTATCGTGCCCTAAAGAATCAACAAATCAGCATGCTTATCTCTGCTTACCCTAAGCAGAAAATGCTCATCTTTGAACTCAATCATAACATTGACCTAGTGAACGTCTACACTAAGTTTGAACATTCTAGCTTAATTAGAAGGAGAGTAATTGTGTTTTCAAAGTCCCGACCCTTCAAATTGCTTCTATTTTTCATTTTCAATTCGAAATGGTGACCATCACGTGACCGAAATCAAAATTCCGATCCGACAGATTTTTAGGCATTCCTTCAAGGATTTCGAAAATATAACTCCCGAGTCAGTAAGTAAAATAGCAAAAAAGTCTTATTGATTTTTCACTTTTAAAGATGGTGGCACTTCCGGTTCAATCGACAAAGTCCATATTTTGTGTACGAATCAGTAATTACTCCTCTAGTATGCAAAAAAAAATTAGGTCATTCTGACCTATATTTCGACGATTTTTTTGAAAACTTTGATCCTTAATTTCACCAAGGGGAGATAATTTAGAAAATTTCCAAGGACATCATTGAAGTCGCATTGGCAAGATCTACTAACATTCTAAATTTCACGAAAATCGCACAACTATTAAAGAAGTTGTCAAATTGGTAATAACTTCCGGTTCAAAATGACAGCGACGAATTTTCGAAATTCGAAAATCCGAAATTGCAGATTTGAAGTAAATGTTTCAAGATACTCAAAGAAAAAAGAATTAGTAAAATCGGTCAAAAAATAACAAAGTTACGACTATGCATTGTCAGTTTTTTCGTTCGTAAAATTCGGTGATTTCGGATTCGTAAAACGTTTTGAAAATATATTTAATCAAGGTTCGCACCCCATTTTTGGGGGGGTATGTCAAAATTTCGGAAAGATCCTATGGATAGATTCTGAGAAATCCGATTTGCAGAAAACACACAAAAAAAAATAATAACTAGATCTGCTACTGTCCCATGCAGATATGAAAGCTTTCATATTCATCGTCACGTGTCATCGATTATATCAAGTATCTCAAATAAAAGGATAAGAATAACAAACTATCAAAATTGGTCAAAAACTCGCGAAGTTACAAGTCTAAATATAGTATGAAACATTGAGTAATCTGAAAACTAAAGGGAAAT
Organism: Patella ulyssiponensis; assembly: GCA_963678685.1. NCBI lineage: Eukaryota > Metazoa > Mollusca > Gastropoda > Patellidae > Patella > Patella ulyssiponensis. Next base: position 16,334,430 of record OY783232.1, on the reverse strand, counting down.
AACTGATACTTGTGTTGCTGTAATCGGGATGACTTCCGATTTCAAAACTTTCAGAAAAATGAAATGAAAATGGTAAGAAAACATCGAAAAATTAAATGAGATAACTTTGAACAAAACTAAAACTTTTTGAATCAGGTTGAACTCAACTGTTTGAATATGTACGTTAAATATGTAGATTTGGAAAATTATAAAGACATAATATCAAAATCGGTCAAAAACTCACAAAGTTACAAATTTAAATGTAGTGAGAAACATTGCACCCGGGCAAAAAAATAATCTTTAAACTAAAGGGAAATAACTGAAACTTGTATAGCTGTAATCGGGCTTCCAAGATATGTTATATAATTATGGTTTCCAATATGTTTGGTTATAAGTAGGAAATCGTGACGACTTCTTAAGCATGTTTTAAACAAAGGGTCATAGACTGCAATATACAAGAATGGCACTCTGCAATAAAAAAAACTGTACCTTTGATTACCAACGGATTATTACAAAACTTTAAAAAGAGAAAGAGAGAAATGCAGCCTAACGTCCATTCGACACAAACTAGGTCATTTCGGGACTAACATATGTTTTTTAATTTTATTTAAGAACTCCCCTTGCACGTACTGGTCTTTAGTCGTTGGGAGGAAACCGAAAAACACGGAGAAAACCCACGAGGTTGGACATCATACACCATGTCACGTGCAACCTGGAGATCGAAACGACGCCCGTTGACTCAATGACAAACGTTACGATACAGCGAGCACATGCTAACCATTCAGCCATCCAGCCTCCCTGAATTCGGAAAATTGCTGACTTATAGCAAGAAACATTTCAACCGGGCGAAATTTTCTGTTTTAACAGTTTAATGTGCACGGTACTTTAATTACCAACCGATTGTTACAAAACTTTTGAAAATAAGCTCCAACTGACCAACTTAATCGTATGCAATAAACGTTTTGCCTGAATTGAAAGTTCTGCACGGAAAAAGTTCATCTCGATTTCCCGGCGTGGTTCCCCTTGTCAGCGAGGCAGAACGGAGGGCCTGACAAGCACAGCTGTCTAGTCCTTCGGATGGGACGAAAAACCAAGGTCCCATGTACACATTGGAGTGCACGTAAAATATCCCTAAGCAGTTGGAATTCGATACTGTTGAATAAACTCTATACGATGACTAAATGCGTAGATTGTAGTCACCCACACTTCATGTTTCGCTCAACAATGAAAGGGTGCCGTTTTCAATGTTCGATCCTTTTGTTCTTCTACTCCTGATATGTTGGACTGTTGATCGATGGTTTCATATAAAAGACTACCAATAAGACTCTTTGTAGAAGAAGTTCCCCCAAAATAGTATGTTGACTTTACGAGAAAGACCTCTAAACATGCTCCAAATTGTAAAAATACGACTTTTTGGATTTTCAATCTCTTTTTTTCGGCTATCCCTGATATTTAAAAAAAATGATACAACCATTTCACACAACAGGCTAGCTATTAGACTCTCTATTGACAAAAGTTTCACCGCCCTCCCTTCATTATAACCGAAGTTATCGTGCCCTAAAGAATCAACAAATCAGCATGCTTATCTCTGCTTACCCTAAGCAGAAAATGCTCATCTTTGAACTCAATCATAACATTGACCTAGTGAACGTCTACACCAAGTTTGAACATTCTAGCTTAATTAGAAGGAGAGTTATTGTGTTCCGAAGTCCGGGCCTTTCAAATTCCTTCTATTTTTCATTTTCAATTCAAAATTGTGACCATCACATGACCGAAATCAAAATTCTGATCCGATAGATTTTTAGGCATTCCTTCAAGGATTCCGAAAATATAACTCCCGAGTCTGTAAGTAAAATAGCAAAAAAGCCTTTTTGATTTTTCACGTTTAAAGATGGTGGCACTTCCGGTTCGATCGACAAACTCCATATTTTGTGTACGAATCAGTAATTCCTTGTCTAGTATCGAAAAAAAAAATTAGGTCATTCTGACCTATATTTCGACGATTTTTTTGAAAAATTTGATCCTTAATTTCACCAAGGGGAGATAATTTAGAACATTTCTAATTATATTTTTGAAGTCACATTGGTAAGATCTACTTGTATACTAAATTTCATGAAAATCGTACAACTATTAAAGAAGTTGTCAAATTGGTCTAAACTTCCGGTTCGAAATCACAGCGACGAATTTTCGAAATTCGAAAATGTGAAACTGCAGATGAAAATGATTTTTTTCAAGGTATTCAAAGAAAAAAGAATTAGTAAAATCGGTCAAAAAATAACAAAGTTACGACTATGCATTGTCAGTTTTTTCGTTCGTAAAATTCGGTGATTTCGGATTCGTAAAACGTTTTGAAAATATATTTAAACAACGTTCGCACCCCATTTTTGGGGGGGTAGGTCAAAGTTTTAGAAATATCCCATGGTTAGATTCTGAGAAATCCGATTTGCAGAAAATACACAAAAAAAAAATAATAACTAGATCTGCTACTGTCCCATGCAGATATGAAAGCTTTCATATTCATCGTCACGTGTCATCGATTATATCAAGTATCTCAAATAAAAGGATAAGAATAACAAACTATCAAAATTGGTCAAAAACTCGCGATGTTACAAGTCTAAATATAGTATGAAACATTGAGTAATCTGAAAACTAAAGGGAAATAACTGATACTTGTGTTGCTGTAATAGGGATGACTCCCGACTTCAAAACTTTCAGAAAAATGAAATGAAAATGGTAAGAAAACATCGAAAAATTAAATGAGATAACTTTGAACAAAACTAAAACTTTTTGAATCAGGTTGAACTCAACTGTTTGAATATGTACGTTAAATATGTAGATTTGGAAAATTATAAAGACATAATATCAAAATCGGTCAAAAACTCAGAAAGTTACAAATTTAAATGTAGTGAGAAACATTGCACCCGGGCAAAAAACTAATCTTTAAACTAAAGGGAAATAACTGAAACTTGTATAGCTGTAATCGGGCTTCCAAGATATGTTATATAATTATGGTTTCCAATATGTTCGGTTATAAGTAGGAAATCGTGACGACTTCTTAAAGTTGGGTTCCCAGATAAGCATTTATCGGGTGGTCATTTTGGTATATATGGAAAGAAGAGATATCCAATCTTACTAGAAATATACTGGATTGCCTGAAAAACACTCATGGAGCGTAAACAGGACAAAAATGTAAGGGTTCCTTTAATAGTCAACCCGACGAATAAGGGTACCTGCACGCTTGGCGTTGAAGGCTGCACGCGAACTTGAGTGATTTGTGTACATTTTGAAAAACCTAATGAAGAGTTCGACATACAACAATTTCTGGGGTAAAAATCACGGAAAAAGACGCATGCAGTGGATAATCCGAGAATTTAATTAGGATTCTATATTTGTAGTAAATAGTCAGCGCTTACAGACAACATCGTCTTGTGTATGCAATGCATTCTCCCCTGTCGTCTGCCACCGTTGACATTGGTTACGGCGAGGGGTAATCGCCTGACGCAAACATGGTCTCTTTCGATAGATTTTTATAGCAGGCTATTCTCGTCAATTACAATGTTATGAGAACGATTTGAAGCAAAATTATGATAAGATAATTAGTTTGAATATGTTTTTAATTCTAATATATCATCAAATCACCCAGTTTGTATCCGGGAACCCAACTTTAAGCATATTTTAAACAAAGGGTCATAGACTGCAATATACAAGAATGGCACTCTGCAATAAAAAAATTGGCCAAAGCAAGATTTCTATGCAGAAATTAAATAATTGCTAGAACCAAAAAAATATTTATCCACTATAATAAATAAGCAACATAGAGAAAATGAAATGAAATTGAATGGGGTTTAACGTCCTACTGTTCTGCTCCTACAATGGGCTAATGAAGACGGGCATACGCCATAAAGTGTGCAATGAGGGAAATTTTACCCGGGCAGCGGCGTTACGGTCTACGAGGTTGGACAGGCGACCATACTCCTTGTCACGCACAATGACAGACGTTATGATACAGAGCGCACGTGCTAACCATTCAGCCACGCAACCTCCCTAAAATCGGCAAATTGCTGACCTACAGCGAGAAACATTTCAACCGGGCCAAATTTTCTATTTTAACAGTTTAATTTGCACGGTACCTTTAGTTATCAACCGATTATTACAAAACTTTTAAAAATAAGCTCCCCCTGGCCACCTTAATCGTTCGCAATAAACGTTTGCCCCTTAAAATCGACAAATTGCTGACTTTAAAGTGAGAAACATTACAACCGGGCCAAATTTTCTGTTTTATCACTTTTACAGTACCTTTGATTACCAATCGATTATTACAAAACTTTAAAAATAAAAGAGAAAGAGAGAAATGCTGCCTAACGTCCATTCGACACAAACTAGGTCATTTCGGGGCTAACATATGTTTTTTTAACTTTATTTAAAAACTCCCCTTGCGCGTACTGGTCTTTAGCCGTTGGGAGGAAATCGAAGAACACGGAGAAAACCCACGAGGTTGGACATCATACACCATGTCACGTGCAACCTGGAGATCGAAACGACGCCCGTTGACTCAATGACAGACGTTACTATACAGCGCGCACATGCTAACCATTCAGCCTCCCTGAATTCGGAAAATTGCTGTCTTATAGCAAGAAACATTTCAACCGGGCGAAATTTTCTGTTTTAACAGATTAATGTGCACGGTACATTAATTACCAACCGATTATTACAAAACTTTTGAAAATAAGCTCCAACTTACCAGCTTAATCGTATGCAATAAAAGTTTTGCCTGAATTGAAAGTTCTGCACGGAGAAAGTTCATATCGATTTCCCGGTGTGGTTCCCCTTGTCAGTGAGGCAGAACGGAGGGCCTGACAAGCACAGCTGTCTAGTCGTTCGGATGGGAAGAAAAACCAAGGTCCCGTGTACACATTGGAGTGCACGTAAAATATCCCTAAGCAGTTGGAATTCGATACTGTTGAATAAGCTCTATACGATGACTAAATGCGTAGATTGTAGTCACCCACACTGCATGTTTCGCTTAACAATGAAAGGGTGCCGTATTCAATGTTCGATCCCTTTGTTCTTCTACTCCTGATATGTTGGACTGTTGATCGATGGTTTCATATAAAAGACTACCAATAAGACTCTTTGTAGAAGAAGTTCCCAAAAATAGTATGTTGACTTTACGAGAAAGACCTCTAAACATGCTCCAAATTGTAAAAATACGACTTTTTGGATTTTCAATCTCTTTTTTTCGGCTATCCCTGATATTTAAAAAAAATGATACAATGATTTCAAACAACAGGCTAGCTATTACACTCTCTATTGACAAAAGTTTCACCGCCCTCCCTTCATTATAACCGAAGTTATCGTGCCCTAAAGAATCAACAAATCAGCATGCTTATCTCTGCTTACCCTAAGCAGAAAATACTCATCTTTGAACTCAATCATGACATTGACCTAGTGAACGTATACACCAAATTTGAACATTCTAGCTTAATTAGAAGGAAAGTTATTGTATTCCAAAGTCCCGGCCCTTCAAATTGCTTCTATTTTTCATTTTCAATTCAAAATGGTGACCATCACGTGACCGAAATCAAAATTCGGATCCGACAGATTTTTAGGCATTCCTTCAAGGATTCTGAAAATATAACTCCCGAGTCTGTAAGTAAAATAGCAAAAAAGCCTTTTTGATTTTTCACGTTTAAAGATGGTGGCACTTCCGGTTCGATCGACAAACTCCATATTTTGTGTACGAATCAGTAATTACTTCTCTGGTATTCAAAAAAAAAATTAGGTCATTCTGACCTATATTTCGACGATTTTTTTGAAAACTTTGATCCTTAATTTCACAAAGTGGAGATAATTTAGAAAATTTCCAAGGACATCATTGAAGTCGCATTGGCAAGATCTATTAACATTCTAAATTTCACGAAAATCGCACAACTATTAAAGAAGTTGTCAAATTGGTAATAACTTCCGGTTCGAAATGACAGCGACGAATTTTCGAAATTCGAAAATCCGAAATTGCAGATTTGAAGTAAATGTTTCAAGATACTCAAAGAAAAAAGAATTAGTAAAATCGGTCAAAAAATAACAAAGTTACGACTATGCATTGTCAGTTTTTTCGTTCGTAAATTTCGGTGATTTCGGATTCGTAAAACGTTTTGAAAATATATTTAATCAAGGTTCGCACCCCATTTTTGGGGGGGTAGGTCAAAATTTCGGAAAGATCCTATGGATAGATTCTGAGAAATCCGATTTGCAGAAAACACACAAAAAAAAAAAATAATAACTAGATCTGCTACTGTCCCATGCAGATATGAAAGCTTTCATATTCATCGTCACGTGTCATCGATTATATCAAGTATGTCAAATAAAAGGATAAGAATAACAAACTATCAAAATTGGTCAAAAACTCGCGAAGTTACAAGTCTAAATATAGTATGAAACATTGAGTAATCTGAAAACTAAAGGGAAATAACTGATACTTGTGTTGCTGTAATCGGGATGACTTCCGATTTCAAAAGTTTCAGAAAAATGAAATGAAAATGGTAAGAAAACATCGAAAAATTAAATGAGATAACTTTGAACAAAACTAAAACTTTTTGAATCAGGTTGAACTCAACTGTTTGAATATGTAGGCCTACGTTAAATATGTAGATTTGGAAAATTATAAAGACATAATATCAAAATCGGTCAAAAACTCACAAAGTTACAAATTTAAATGTAGTGAGAAACATTGCACCCGGGCAAAAAACTAATCTTTAAACTAAAGGGAAATAACTGAAACTTGTATAGCTGTAATCGGGCTTCCAAGATATGTTATATAATTATGGTTTCCAATATGTTTGGTTATATGTAGGAAATCGTGACGACTTCTTAAGCATGTTTTAAACAAAGGGTCATAGACTGCAATATACAAGAATGGCACTCTGCAATAAAAAAAACTGGCCAGAGATTTCTATGCAGAAATTAAATAAGTGCTAGAACCAGAAAAATATTCATCCACTATAATAAATAAGCAACATAGAGAAAATGAAATGAAATTGAATGGGGTTTAACGTCCTACTGTTCTGCTCCTACAATGGGCTAATGAAGACGGGCATACGCCATAAAGTGTGCAATGAGGGAAATTTTACCCGGGCAGCGGCGTTACGGCCTACGAGGTTGGTAAGGCGACCATACTCCTTGTCACGTACAACCAAGAAATCGAAACAAGGACAGTTGACTCAATGACAGACGTTATGATACAGAGCGCACGTGCTAACCATTCAGCCACGCAACCTCCCTAAAATCGGCAAATTGCTGACCTACAGCGAGAAACATTTCAACCGGGCCAAATTTTCTATTTTAACAGTTTAATTTGCACGGTACCTTTAGTTATCAACCGAATATTACAAAACTTTTAAAAATAAGCTCCCCCTGACCAGCTTAATCGTTCGCAATAAACGTTTGCCCCTTAAAATCGACAAATTGCTGAATTTAAAGTGAGAAACATTACAACCGGGCCAAATTTTCTGTTTTATCACTTTAACAGTACCTTTGATTACCAACCGATTATTACAAAACTTTAAAAAGAGAAAGAGAGAAATGCGGCCTAACGTCCATTCGACACAAACTAGGTCATTTCGGGACTAACATATGTTTTTTAATTTTATTTAAAAACTCCCCTTGCACGTACTGGTCTTTAGCCGTTGGGAGGAAACCGAAGAACACGGAGAAAACCCACGAGGTTGGACATCATACACCATGTCACGTGCAACCTGGAGATCGAAACGACGCCCGTTGACTCAATGACAAAGGTTACGATACAGCGAGCACATGCTAACCATTCAGCCATCCAGCCTCCCTGAATTCGGAAAATTGCTGACTTATAGCAAGAAACATTTCAACCGGGCGAAATTTTCTGTTTTAACAGTTTAATGTGCATGGTACTTCAATTACCAACCGATTATTACAAAACTTTTGAAAATAAGCTCCAACTGACCAGCTTAATCGTATGCAATAAACGTTTTGCCTGAATTGAAAGTTCTGCACAGAGAAAGTTCATCTCGATTTCCCGGCGTGGTTCCCTTGTCAGTAAGGCAGAACGGAGGGCCTGACAAGCACAGCTGTCTAGTCCTTCGGATGGGACGAAAAACCAAGGTCCCGTGTACACATTGGAGTGCACGTAAAATATCCCTAAGCAGTTGGAATTCGATACTGTTGAATAACCTCTATACGATGACTAAATGCGTAGATTGTAGTCACCCACACTTCATGTTTCGCTCAACAATGAAAGGGTGCCGTTTTCAATGTTCGATCCTTTTGTTCTTCTACTCCTGATATGTTGGACTGTTGATCGATGGTTTCATATAAAAGACTACCAATAAGACTCTTTGTAGAAGAAGTTCCCAAAAAAAAGTATGTTGACTTTACGAGAAAGACCTCTAAACATGCTCCAAATTGTAAAAATACGACTTTTTGGATTTTCAATCTCTTTTTTTCGGCTATCCCTGATATTTAAAAAAAATGATACAATCATTTCACACAACAGGCTACCTATTAGACTCTCTATTGACAAAAGTTTCACCGCCCTCCCTTCATTATAACCGAAGTTATCGTGCCCTAAAGAATCAACAAATCAGCATGCTTATCTCTGCTTACCCTAAGCAGAAAATGCTCATCTTTGAACTCAATCATAACATTGACCTAGTGAACGTCTACACCAAGTTTGAACATTCTAGCTTAATTAGAAGGAGAGTTATTGTGTTCCGAAGTCCGGACCTTTCAAATTCCTTCTATTTTTCATTTTCAATTCAAAATTGTGACCATCACATGACCGAAATCAAAATTCTGATCCGATAGATTTTTAGGCATTCCTTCAAGGATTCCGAAAATATAACTCCCGAGTCTGTAAGTAAAATAGCAAAAAAGCCTTTTTGATTTTTCACGTTTAAAGATGGTGGCACTTCCGGTTCGATCGACAAACTCCATATTTTGTGTACGAATCAGTAATTCCTTGTCTAGTATCGAAAAAAAAAATTAGGTCATTCTGACCTATATTTCGACGATTTTTTTGAAAACTTTGATCCTTAATTTCACCAAGGGGAGATAATTTAGAAAATTTCTAATTATATTTTTGAAGTCACATTGGTAAGATCTACTTGTATACTAAATTTCATGAAAATCGTACAACTATTAAAGAAGTTGTCAAATTGGTCTAAACTTCCGGTTCGAAATCACAGCGACGAATTTTCGAAATTCGAAAATGTGAAACTGCAGATGAAAATGATTTTTTTCAAGGTATTCAAAGAAAAAAGAATTAGTAAAATCGGTCAAAAAATAACAAAGTTACGACTATGCATTGTCAGTTTTTTCGTTCGTAAAATTCGGTGATTTCGGATTCGTAAAACGTTTTGATAATATATTTAAACAACGTTCGCACCCCATTTTTGGGGGGGTAGGTCAAAGTTTTAGAAAGATCCCATGGTTAGATTCTGAGAAATCCGATTTGCAGAAAATACACAAAAAAAAATAATAACTAGATCTGCTACTGTCCCATGCAGATATGAAAGCTTTCATATTCATCGTCACGTGTCATTGATTGTATCAAGTATCCTAAATAAAAGGATAAGAAGAAAAAATTATCAAAATTGGTCAAAAACTCGCGAAGTTACAAGTCTAAATATAGTATGAAACATTGCACCCAGGCATAACAATAATCTAAAAACTAAAGGGAAATAACTGAAACTTGTATTACTGTAATGAGACGGATGAGAAAATGAAATGAAAATGGCGGGAAAAAAAATTAAAAATGGCAGGTTGGACAGGCGACCTTTCTCCTTGTCACGTACAACCGGGCATTCGAAAACACGCTAGTTAACTCAATGACAGGCGCGCGTGCTAACCATTCAGCCACCCCACCCCTTTGAAATCAGACACGTGCAATATGTCATATAGAGAGAATAACAAGTCGCTCACAACAAAATCGTAAATTAATGAGTTTAGGTCAAAGGGTTGAGCTACTGTTTTAGAGTATTTATTTGTTTTAAAGAGACACGTTATGGGTTGTTCATAGTTAAATGAAAGTTTAATTTTAAATAAGACCAATAAAATTAGGATTTAATAATGCCAGACTAATATTTCCAATATGTTTGGTTTTAAGTAGGAAATCGTGACGACTTCTTAAGCATGTTTTATACAAAAGATCATAGACTGAATTTTACAAGAATGGCACTCTGCAATAAAAAAACTGGCCAAAGCAAGATTTCTATGCAGAAATTAAATAATTGCTAGAACCAGAAAAATATTTATCCACTATAATAAATAAGCAACATAGACAAAATGAAATGAAATTCAATGGGGTTTAACGTCCTACTGTTCTGCTCCTAAAATGGGCTAATGAAGACGGGCATATGCCATAAAGTGTGCAATGAGGGAAATTTTACCCGGGCAGCGGCGTTGCGGCCTACGAGGTTGGACAGGCGACCATACTCCTTGTCACGTACAACCAAGAAATCGAAACAACGCCAGTTGACTCAATGACAGACGTTATGATACAGAGCGCACGTGCTAACCATTCAGCCACGCAACCTCCCTAAAATCGGCAAATTGCTGACCTACAGTGAGAAACATTTCAACCGGGCCAAATTTTCTATTTTAACAGTTTAATTTGCACGGTACCTTTAGTTATCAACCGAATATTACAAAACTTTTAAATATAAGCTCCCCCTGATTAGCTTAAGCGTTCGCAATAAACGTTTGCCCCTTAAAATCGGCAAATTGCTGACTTTAAAGTGAGAAACATTACAACCGGGCGAAATTTTCTGTTTTATCACTTTTACAGTACCTTTGATTACCAACCGATTATTACAAAACTTTAAAAATAAAAGAGAAAGAGAGAAATGCGGCCTAATGCCCATTCGACACAAACTAGGTCATTTCGTGACTAACATATGTTTTTTAATTTTATTTAAAAACTCCCCTTGCGCTTACTGGTCTTTAGCCGTTGGGAGGAAACCGAAGAACACGGAGAAAACCCACGAGGTTGGACATCATACTTCATGTCACGTGCAACCTGGAGATCGAAACGACGCCCATTGACTCAATGACAGACGTTACGATAGAGCGCGCACATGCTAACCATTCAGCCTCCCTGAATTCGGAAAATTGCTGACTTATAGCAAGAAACATTTCAACCGGGCGAAATTTTCTGTTTTAACAGTTTAATGTGCACGGTACTTTAATTACCAACCGATTATTACAAAACTTTTGAAAATAAGCTCCAACTGACCAGCTTAATCGTATGCAATAAACGTTTGGCCTGAATTGAAAGTTCTGCACGGAGAAAGTTCATCTTGATTTCCCGGCGTGGTTCCCCGTTGTCAGTGAGGCAGAACGGAGGGCCTGACAAGCACAGCTGTCTAGTCGTTCGGATGGGACGAAAAACCAAGGTCCCGTGTACACATTGGAGTGCACGTAAAATATCCCTAAGCAGCTGGAATTCGATACTGTTGAATAAGCTCTATACGATGACTAAATGTGTAGATTGTAGTCACCCACACTGCATGTTTCGCTTAACAATGAAAGGGTGCCGTTTTCAATTTTCGATCCTTTTGTTCTTCTACTCCTGATATGTTGGACTGTTGATCGATGGTTTCATATAAAAGACTACCAATAAGACTCTTTGTAGAAGAAGTTCCCAAAAAATATTATGTTGACTTTACGAGAAAGACCTCTAAACATGCTCCAAATTGTAAAAATACGACTTTTTGGATTTTCAATCTCTTTTTTTCGGCTATCCCTGATATTTAAAAAAAATGATACAATGATTTCAAACAACAGGCTAGCTATTAGACTCTCTATTGACAAAAGTTTCTCCGCCCTCCCTTCATTATAACCGAAGTTATCGTGCCCTAAAGAATCAACAAATCAGCATGCTTATCTCTGCTTACCCTAAGCAGAAAATGCTCATCTTTGAACTCAATCATGACATTGACCTAGTGAAAGTCTACAAGAAGTTTGAACATTCTAGCTTAATTAGAAGGAGAGTTATTGTATTCCAAAGTCCCGGCCCTTCAAATTGCTTATATTTTTCATTTTCAATTCAAAATGGTGACCATCACGTGACCGAAATCAAAATTCGGATCCGACAGATTTTTAGGCATTCCTTCAAGGATTCTGAAAATATAACTCCCGAGTCTGTAAGTAAAATAGCAAAAAAGCCTTTTTGATTTTTCTCGTTTAAAGATGGTGGCACTTCCGGTTCGATCGACAAACTCCATATTTTGTGTACGAATCAGTAATTACTTGTCTAGTATCAAAGAAAAAAATTAGGTCATTCTGACATATATTTCGACGATTTTTTTGAAAACTTTGATCCTTAATTTCGTCAAGGGGAGATAATTTAGAAAATTTATAATTATATTTTTGAAGTCACATCGGTAACATCTACTTATACACTAAATTTCATGAAAATCGTACAACTATTAAAGAAGTTCTCAAATTGGTCTAAACTTCCGGTTCGAAATCACAGCGACGAATTTTCGAAATTGGAAAATGCGAAACTGCAGATGAAAATGATTTTTTTCAAGGTATTCAAAGAAAAAAGAATTAGTAAAATCGGTCAAAAAATAACAAAGTTACGACTATGCATTGTCAGTTTTTTCGTTCGTAAAATTCGGTGATTTCGGATTCGTAAAACGTTTTGAAAATATATTTAATCAACAGCCACCACCCATTTTTGGGGGGATAGGTAAAAGTTTCAGAACGATCCTATGGTTAGATTCTGAGAAATCCGATTTGTGGACAAAACACAAAAAAAAAATAACAATAATAATCTTAACAGAAACAATAAGCTTTCATATGTAATATGAAAGCTTAACTAGATCTGCTACTGTCGCATGCAGATATGAAAGCTTTCATATTCACAGTCACTTTCTGTCACATGTCATGGGTCATAAGAATAATCCGAACAAAAAAAACCCCATTAAAATCGGTCACAATCTAGTGAAGTTAATGTGATTTTTCACTCGTAAAGAACTTTGTCAGCACGAAAAACATCAAAGGCAAAAATCGAATTTTTGAAATATTCAAATACCAAAAATTTGACCCGTATCCCGGCTATCCTGAAATGTATTAATTTCTTCAGACATAGGAGACGCATTGAACATACTATGCCCTATTGTGTTTGTTTACAAGTTCGTAAATGTCGATTTTTCACTATGTTTCATATTCACTTCAAAATGGTGACTACCAGTTGACCTAAATCAAAATTCTACTCTAAACGTTTTTTTAGGCCTTCCTTCAAGGATTCAGAAAATATAACTCCCAAGTCTGTAAGTAAAATAGCAAAAAAGCCTTATGGACTTTTCACGTTTCAAGATGGTGGTACATCCAGTTCGATAGACAAACTTCATATTTTGTGTACAAATCAGTTATTACTTATCTAGTATCGGACAAAAATAAATTAGGTCATTCAAGGGGAGATAATTTAGAAAATTTCTAATCATATTTTTGAAGTCGCATCGGTAAGATCTACTTACTGCTAAATGTCATGAAAATCGTACAACTATTAAAGAAGTTGTCAAATTGGTCTCAACTTCCGGTTCGAAATCACAGCGACGCATTTTCGAATATTACAAAACTTTTAAAAATAAGCTCCCTCTGACCAGCCTAATCGTTCGCAATAAACGTTTGCCCATTAAAATCGGCAAATTGCTGACTTTAAAGTGAGAAACATTACAACCGGGCGAAATTTTCTGTTTTATCACTTTTACAGTACCTTTGATTACCAACCGATTATTACAAAACTTTAAAAATAAAAGAGAAAGAGAGAAATGCGGCCTAATGTCCATTCGACACAAACTAGGTCATTTCGTGACTAACATATGTTTTTTAATTTTATTTAAAAACCACTTGCGCTTACTGGTCTTTAGCCGTTGGGAGGAAACCGAAGGACACGGAGAAAACCCGCGAGGTTGGACATCATACTTCATGTCACGTGCAACCTGGAGATCGAAACGACGCCCGTTGACTCAATGACAGACGTTACGATACAGCGAGCACATGCTAACCATTCAGCCTCCCTGAATTCGGAAAATTGCTGACTTATAGCAAGAAACATTTCAACCGGGCGAAATTTTCTGTTTTAACAGTTTAATGTGCACGGTACTTTAATTACCAACCGATTATTACAAAACTTTTGAAAATAAGCTGCAACGGACCAGCTTAATCGTATGCAATAAACGTTTGGCCTGAATTGAAAGTTCTGCACGGAGAAAGTTCATCTTGATTTCCTGGCATGGTTCCCCCTTGTCAGTGAGGCAGAACGGAGGGCCTGACAAGCACAGCTGTCTTGTCGTTCGGATGGGACGAAAAACCAAGGTCCCGTGTACACATTGGAGTGCACGTAAAACATCCCTAACCAGTTGGAATTCGATACTGTTGAATAAGCTCTAAACGATGACTAAATGTGTAGATTGTAGTCACCCACACTGCATGTTTCGCTTAACAATGAAAGAGTGCCGTTTTCAATTTTCGATCCTTTTGTTCTTCTACTCCTGATATGTTGGACTGTTGATCGATGGTTTCATATAAAAGACTACCAATAAGACTCTTTGTAGAAGAAGTTCCCAAAAAATATTATGTTGACTTTACGAGAAAGACCTCTAAACATGCTCCAAATTGTAAAAATACGACTTTTTGGATTTTCAATCTCTTTTTTTTCGGCTATCCCTGATATTTAAGAAAATGATACAATGATTTCAAACAACAGGCTAGCTATTAGACTCACTATTGACAAAAGTTTCACCGCCCTCCCTTCATTATAACCGAAGTTATCGTGCCCTAAAGAATCAACAAATCAGCATGCTTATCTCTGCTTACCCTAAGCAGAAAATGCTCATCTTTGAACTCAATCATGACATTGACCTAGTGAACGTCTACACCAAGTTTGAACATTCTAGCTTAATTAGAAGGAGAGTTATTGTTTTCCAAAGTCCCGGCCCTTCAAATTGCTTCTATTTTTCATTTTCAGTTCAAAATCGTGACCATCACGTGACCGAAATCAAAATTCGGATCCGATAGATTTTTAGGCATTCCTTCAAGGATTCTGAAAATATAACTCCCGAGTCTGTAAGTAAAATAGCAAAAAAGCCTTTTTGATTTTTCACGTTTAAAGATGGTGGCACTTCCGGTTCGATCGACAAACTCCATATTTTGTGTACGAATCAGTAATTACTTGTCTAGTATCAAAAAATTTTTTTAGGTCATTCTGACCTATATTTCGACGATTTTTTTGAAAACT
This sequence comes from Patella ulyssiponensis, assembly GCA_963678685.1. NCBI lineage: Eukaryota > Metazoa > Mollusca > Gastropoda > Patellidae > Patella > Patella ulyssiponensis. Next base: position 16,319,174 of record OY783232.1, on the reverse strand, counting down.
TTGATCCTTAATTTCGTCAAGGGGAGATAATTTAGAAAATTTATAATTATATTTTTGAAGTTACATCGGTAACATCTACTTATACACTAAATTTCATGAAAATCGTACAACTATTAAAGAAGTTCTCAAATTGGTCTAAACTTCCGGTTCGAAATCACAGCGACGAATTTTCGAAATTGGAAAATGCGAAACTGCAGATGAAAATGATTTTTTTCAAGGTATTCAAAGAAAAAAGAATTAGTAAAATCGGTCAAAAAATAACAAAGTTACGACTATGCATTGTCAGTTTTTTCGTTCGTAAAATTCGGTGATTTCGAATTCGCAAAACGTTTTGAAAATATATTTAATCAACAGCCACCACCCATTTTTGGGGGGATAGGTAAAAGTTTCAGAACGATCCTATGGTTAGATTCTGAGAAATCCGATTTGTGGACAAAACACAAAAAAAAAATAACAATAATAATCTTAACAGAAACAATAAGCTTTCATATGTAATATGAAAGCTTAATAATAACTTTAACAGAAACAATAAGCTTTCATATGTAATACATATGAAAGCTTAATAATCTTAACAGAAACAATAAGCTTTCATATGTAATATGAAAGCTTAACTAGATCTGCTACTGTGCCATGCAGATATGAAAGCTTTCATATTCATCGTCACGTGTCATCGATTATATCAAGTATCTCAAATAAAAGGATAAGAATAACAAACTATCAAAATTGGTCAAAAACTCGCGAAGTTACAAGTCTAAATATAGTATGAAACATTGAGTAATCTGAAAACTAAAGGGAAATAACTGATACTTGTGTTGCTGTAATCGGGATGACTTCCGATTTCAAAACTTTCAGAAAAATGAAATGAAAATGGTAAGAAAACATCGAAAAATTAAATGAGATAACTTTGAACAAAACTAAAACTTTTTGAATCAGGTTGAACTCAACTGTTTGAATATGTACGTTAAATATGTAGATTTGGAAAATTATAAAGACATAATATCAAAATCGGTCAAAAACTCACAAAGTTACAAATTTAAATGTAGTGAGAAACATTGCACCCGGGCAAAAAAATAATCTTTAAACTAAAGGGAAATAACTGAAACTTGTATAGCTGTAATCGGGCTTCCAAGATATGTTATATAATTATGGTTTCCAATATGTTTGGTTATAAGTAGGAAATCGTGACGACTTCTTAAGCATGTTTTAAACAAAGGGTCATAGACTGCAATATACAAGAATGGCACTCTGCAATAAAAAAAACTGGCCAGAGATTTCTATGCAGAAATTAAATAATTGCTAGAACCAGAAAAATATTTATCCACTATAATAAATAAGCAATATAGAGAAAATGAAATGAAATTGGATGGGGTTTAACATCCTACTGTTCTGCTCCTACAATGGGCTAATGAAGACGGGCATACGCCATAAAGTGTGCAATGAGGGAAATTTTACCCGGGCAGCGGCGTTACGGCCTACGAGGTTGGTAAGGCGACCATACTCCTTGTCACGTACAACCAAGAAATCGAAACAAGGCCAGTTGACTCAATGACAGACGTTATGATACAGAGCGCACGTGGTAACCATTCAGCCACGCAACCTCCCTAAAATCGGCAAATTGCTGACCTACAGCGAGAAACATTTCAACCGGGCCAAATTTTCTATTTTAACAGTTCAATTTGCACGGTACCTTTAGTTATCAAACGAATATTACAAAACTTTTAAAAATAAGCTCCTCCTGACCAGCTTAATCATTCGCAATAAACGTTTGCCCCTTAAAATCGACATATTCATCGTCACGTGTCATCGATTATATCAAGTATCTCAAATAAAAGGATACGAATAACAAACTATCAAAATTGGTGAAAAACTCGCGAAGTTACAAGTCTAAATATAGTATGAAAAATTACATAATCTGAAAACTAAAGGGAAATAACTGATACTTGTGTTGCTGTAATCGGGCTGACTTCCGATTTCAAAAATGAGATAACTTTGAACAAAACTAAAACTTTTTGAATCAGGTTGAACTCAACTGTTTGAATATGTACGTTAAATATGTAGATTTGGAAAATTATAAAAACATAATTATCAAAATCGGTCAAAAACTCACAAAGTTACAAATTTAAATGTAGTGAGAAACATTGCACCCGGGCAAAAAAATAATCTTTAAACTAAAGGGAAACTTGTATAGCTGTAATCGGGCTTCCAAAATTAGAGATATGTTATATAATTATGGTTTCCAATATGTTTGGTTATAAGTAGGAAATCGTGACGACTTCTTAAGCATGTTTTAAACAAAGGGTCATAGACTGCAATATACAAGAATGGCACTCTGCAATAAAAAAAACTGGCCAGAGATTTCTATGCAGAAATTAAATAATTGCTAGAACCAGAAAAATATTTATCCACTATAATAAATAAGCAATATAGAGAAAATGAAATGAAATTGGATGGGGTTTAACATCCTACTGTTCTGCTCCTACAATGGGCTAATGAAGACGGGCATACGCCATAAAGTGTGCAATGAGGGAAATTTTACCCGGGCAGCGGCGTTACGGCCTACGAGGTTGGTAAGGCGACCATACTCCTTGTCACGTACAACCAAGAAATCGAAACAAGGCCAGTTGACTCAATGACAGACGTTATGATACAGAGCGCACGTGGTAACCATTCAGCCACGCAACCTCCCTAAAATCGGCAAATTGCTGACCTACAGCGAGAAACATTTCAACCGGGCCAAATTTTCTATTTTAACAGTTCAATTTGCACGGTACCTTTAGTTATCAAACGAATATTACAAAACTTTTAAAAATAAGCTCCTCCTGACCAGCTTAATCATTCGCAATAAACGTTTGCCCCTTAAAATCGACATATTCATCGTCACGTGTCATCGATTATATCAAGTATCTCAAATAAAAGGATACGAATAACAAACTATCAAAATTGGTGAAAAACTCGCGAAGTTACAAGTCTAAATATAGTATGAAAAATTACATAATCTGAAAACTAAAGGGAAATAACTGATACTTGTGTTGCTGTAATCGGGATGACTTCCGATTTCAAAAATGAGATAACTTTGAACAAAACTAAAACTTTTTGAATCAGGTTGAACTCAACTGTTTGAATATGTACGTTAAATATGTAGATTTGGAAAATTATAAAAACATAATTATCAAAATCGGTCAAAAACTCACAAAGTTACAAATTTAAATGTAGTGAGAAACATTGCACCCGGGCAAAAAAATAATCTTTAAACTAAAGGGAAACTTGTATAGCTGTAATCGGGCTTCCAAAATTAGAGATATGTTATATAATTATGGTTTCCAATATGTTTGGTTATAAGTAGGAAATCGTGACGACTTCTTAAGCATGTTTTAAACAAAGGATCATAGACTGCAATGTACAAGAATGGCACTCTGCAATAAAAAAACTGACCAAAGCAAGATTTCTATGCAGAAATTAAATAATTGCTAGAACCAGAAAAATATTTATCCACTATAATAAATAAGCAACATAGAGAAAATGAAATGAAATTGAATGGGGTTTAACGTCCTACTGTTCTGCTCCTAAAATGGGCTAATGAAGACGGGCATACACCATAAAGTGTGCAATGAGGGAAATTTTACCCGGGCAGTGGCGTTACGGACTACGAGGTTGGACAGTCGACCATACTCCTTGTCACGTACAACCAAGAAATCGAAACAACGCCAGTTGACTCAATGACAGACGTTATGATACAAAGCGCACGTGCTAACCATTCAGCCACGCAACCTCCCTAAAATTGGCAAATTGCTGACCTACAGCGAGAAACATTTCAACCGGGCCAAATTTTCTATTTTAACAGTTTAATTTGCACGGTACCTTTAGTTATCAACCGAATATTACAAAACTTTTAGAAATAAGCTCCCCCTGACCAGCTTAATCGTTCGCAATAAAGGTTTGCGCCTTCAAATCGGTAAATTGCTGACTTTAAAGTGAGAAACATTACAACCGGGCGAAATTTTCTGTTTTATCACTTTTACAGTACTTTTGATTACCAACCGATTATTACAAAACTTTAAAAATAAAAGAGAAAGAGAGAAATGCGGCCTAACGTCCATTCGACACAAACTAGGTCATTTCGGGACTAACTTATGTTTTTTAATTTTATTTAAAAACTCCCCTTGCGCGTACTGGTCTTTAGCCGTTGGGAGGAAACCGAAGAACACGGAGAAAACCCACGAGGTTGGACATCATACACCATGTCACGTGAAACATGGAGGTCGAAACGACGCCCGTTGACTCAATGACAGACGTTACGATACAGCGCGCACATGCTAACCATTCAGCCATTCAGCCTCCCTGAATTCGGAAAATTGCTGACTTATAGCAAGAAACATTTCAACAGGGCGAAATTTTCTGTTTTAACAGTTTAATGTGCACGGTACTTTAATTACCAACCGATTATTACAAAACTTTTGAAAATAAGCTCCAACTGACCAGCTTAATCGTATGCAATAAACGTTTTGCCTGAATTGAAAGTTCTGCACGGAGAAAGTTCATCTCGATTTCCCGGCGTGGTTCCCCTTGTCAGTGAGGCAGAACGGAGGGCCTGACAAGCACATCTGTCTAGTCGTTCGGATGGGACGAAAAACCAAGATCCCGTGTACACATTGGAGTGCACGTAAAATATCCCTAAGCAGTTGGAATTCGATACTGTTGAATAAGCTCTATACGATGACTAAATGTGTAGATTGTAGTCACCCACACTGCATGTTTCGCTTAACAATGAAAGGGTGCCGTTTTCAATGTTCGATCCTTTTGTTCTTCTACTCCTGATATGTTGGACTGTTGATCGATGGTTTCATATAAAAGACTACCAGTAAGACACTTTGTAGAAGAAGTTCCCCAAAAATATTATGTTGACTTTACGAGAAAGACCTCTAAACATGCTCCAAATTGTAAAAATACGACTTTTTGGATTTTCGATCTCTTTTTTTCGGCTATCCCTGATATTTAAAAAAAATAATACAATAATACAATGATTTCACACAACAGGCTAGCTATTAGACTCTCTATTGACAAGAGTTTCACCGCCCTCACTTCATTATAACCGAAGTTATCGTGCCCTAAAGAATCAACAAATCAGCATGCTTATCTCTGCTTAGCCTAGGCAGAAAATGCTCATTTTTGAAGTCAATCATGACATTGACCCAGTGAACGTCTACACCAAGTTTGAACATTCTAGCTTAATTAGAAGGAGAGTTATTGTATTCCAAAGTCCCGCCCCTTCAAATTGCTTCTATTTTTCATTTTCAATTCAAAATGGGGACCATCACGTGACCGAAATCAAAATTCGGATCCGATAGATTTTTAGGCATTCCTTCAAGGATTCTGAAAATATAACTCCCGAGTCTGTAAGTAAAATAGCAAAAAAGCCTTTTTGATTTTTCACGTTTAAAGAAGGTGGCACTTCCCGTTCGATCGACAAACTCCATATTTTGTGTACGAATCAGTAATTACTTGTCTAGTATCAAAAAAAAACATTAGGTCATTCTGACCTATATTTCGACGATTTTTTTGAAAACTTTGATCCTTTATTTCGTCAAGGGGAGATAATTTAGAAAATTTATAATTATATTTTTGAAGTCACATCGGTAACATCTACTTATACACTAAATTTCATGAAAATCGTAGAACTATTAAAGAAGTTGTCAAATTGGTCTAAACTTCCGGTTCGAAATCACAGCGACGAATTTTCGAAATTCGAAAATGTGAAATTGCAGAAGAAAATGATTTTTTTAAGGTATTCAAAGAAAAAAGAATTAGTAAAATCGGTAAAAAAATAACAAAGTTACGACTATGCATTGCCAGTTTTTTCGTTCGCAAAATTCGGTGATTTCGGATTCGTAAAACGTTTTAAAAATATATTTAAACAACGTTCGCACCCCATTTTTGGGGGATAGATCAAAGTTTCAGAAAGATCCCATGGTTAGATTCTGAGAAATCCCATTTGCAGAAAATACACAAAAAAAAATAATAACTAGATCTGCTACTGTCCCATGCAGATATGAAAGCTTTCATATTCATCGTCACGTGTCATCGATTATATCAAGTATCTCAAATAAAAGGATAAGAATAACAAACTATCAAAATTGGTCAAAAACTCGCGAAGTTACAAGTCTAAATATAGTATGAAACATTGAGTAATCTGAAAACTAAAGGGAAATAACTGATACTTGTGTTGCTGTAATCGGGATGTTTGAATATGTACGTTAAATATGTAGATTTGGAAAATTATAAAGACATAATATCAAAATCGGTCAAAAACTCACAAAGTTACAAATTTAAATGTAGTGAGAAACATTGCACCCGGGCAAAAAAATAATCTTTAAACTAAAGGGAAATAACTGAAACTTGTATAGCTGTAATCGGGCTTCCAAGATATGTTATATAATTATGGTTTCCAATATGTTTGGTTATAAGTAGGAAATCGTGACGACTTCTTAAGCATGTTTTAAACAAAGGGTCATAGACTGCAATATACAAGAATGGCACTCTGCAATAAAAAAAATACTGGCCAGAGATTTCTATGCAGAAATTAAATAATTGCTAGAACCAGAAAAATATTTATCCACTGTCTGCTCCTACAATGGGCTAATGAAGACGGGCATACGCCATAAAGTGTGCAATGAGGGAAATTTTACCCGGGCAGCGGCGTTACGGCCTACGAGGTTGGTAAGGCGACCATACTCCTTGTCACGTACAACCAAGAAATCGAAACAAGGACAGTTGACTCAATGACAGACGTTATGATACAGAGCGCACGTGCTAACCATTCAGCCACGCAACCTCCCTAAAATCGGCAAATTGCTGACCTACAGCGAGAAACATTTCAACCGGGCCAAATTTTCTATTTTAACAGTTTAATTTGCACGGTACCTTTAGTTATCAACCGAATATTACAAAACTTTTAAAAATAAGCTCCCCCTGACCAGCTTAATCGTTCGCAATAAACGTTTGCCCCTTAAAATCGACAAATTGCTGAATTTAAAGTGAGAAACATTACAACCGGGCCAAATTTTCTGTTTTATCACTTTAACAGTACCTTTGATTACCAACCGATTATTACAAAACTTTAAAAAGAGAAAGAGAGAAATGCGGCCTAACGTCCATTCGACACAAACTAGGTCATTTCGGGACTAACATATGTTTTTTAATTTTATTTAAAAACTCCCCTTGCACGTACTGGTCTTTAGCCGTTAGGAGGAAACCGAAGAACACGGAGAAAACCCACGAGGTTGGACATCATACACCATGTCACGTGCAACCTGGAGATCGAAACGACGCCTGTTGACTCAATGACAAAGGTTACGATACAGCGAGCACATGCTAACCATTCAGCCATCCAGCCTCCCTGAATTCGGAAAATTGCTGACTTATAGCAAGAAACATTTCAACCGGGCGAAATTTTCTGTTTTAACAGTTTAATGTGCATGGTACTTTAATTACCAACCGATTATTACAAAACTTTTGAAAATAAGCTCCAACTGACCAGCTTAATCGTATGCAATAAACGTTTTGCCTGAATTGAAAGTTCTGCACAGAGAAAGTTCATCTCGATTTCCCGGCGTGGTTCCCTTGTCAGTAAGGCAGAACGGAGGGCCTGACAAGCACAGCTGTCTAGTCCTTCGGATGGGACGAAAAACCAAGGTCCCGTGTACACATTGGAGTGCACGTAAAATATCCCTAAGCAGTTGGAATTCGATACTGTTGAATAAGCTCTATACGATGACTAAATGCGTAGATTGTAGTCACCCACACTTCATGTTTCGCTCAACAATGAAAGGGTGCCGTTTTCAATGTTCGATCCTTTTGTTCTTCTACTCCTGATATGTTGGACTGTTGATCGATGGTTTCATATAAAAGACTACCAATAAGACTCTTTGTAGAAGAAGTTCCCAAAAAATAGTATGTTGACTTTACGAGAAAGACCTCTAAACATGCTCCAAATTGTAAAAATACGACTTTTTGGATTTTCAATCTCTTTTTTTCGGCTATCCCTGATATTTAAAAAAAATGATACAATCATTTCACACAACAGGCTACCTATTAGACTCTCTATTGACAAAAGTTTCACCGCCCTCCCTTCATTATAACCGAAGTTATCGTGCCCTAAAGAATCAACAAATCAGCATGCTTATCTCTGCTTACCCTACGCAGAAAATGCTCATCTTTGAACTCAATCATAACATTAACCTAGTGAACGTCTACACCAAGTTTGAACATTCTAGCTTAATTAGAAGGAGAGTTATTGTGTTCCGAAGTCCGGGCCTTTCAAATTGCTTCTATTTTTCATTTTCAATTCAAAATTGTGACCATCACATGACCTAAATCAAAATTCTGATCCGATAGATTTTTAGGCATTCCTTCAAGGATTCCGAAAATATAACTCCCGAATCTGTAAGTAAAATAGCAAAAAAGCCTTTTTGATTTTTCACGTTTAAAGATGGTGGCACTTCCAGTTCGATCGACAAACTCCATATTTTGTGTACGAATCAGTAATTCCTTGTCTGGTATCGAAAAAAAAAATTAGGTCATTCTGACCTATATTTCGACGATTTTTTTGAAAACTTTGATCCTTAATTTCACCAAGGGGAGATAATTTAGAAAATTTCTAATTATATTTTTGAAGTCACATTGGTAAGATCTACTTGTATACTAAATTTCATGAAAATCGTACAACTATTAAAGAAGTTGTCAAATTGGTCTAAACTTCCGGTTCGAAATCACAGCGACGAATTTTCGAAATTGGAAAATGCGAAACTGCAGATGAAAATGATTTTTTTCATGGTATTCAAAGAAAAAAGAATTAGTAAAATCGGTCAAAAAATAACAAAGTTACGACTATGCATTGTCAGTTTTTTCGTTCGTAAAATTCGGTGATTTCGGATTCGTGAAACGTTTTGAAAATATATTTAATCAACAGCCACCACCCATTTTTGGGGGGATAGGTAAAAGTTTCAGAACGATCCTATCGTTAGATTCTGAGAAATCCGATTTGTGGACAAAACACAAAAAAAAAATAACAATAACTAGATCTGCTACTGTCCCATGCAGATATGAAAGCTTTCATATTCATCGTCACGTGTCATTGATTGTATCAAGTATCCTAAATAAAAGGATAAGAAGAAAAAATTATCAAACAAAATTGGTCAAAAACTCGCGAAGTTACAAGTCTAAATATAGTATGAAACATTGCACCCAGGCATAACAATAATCTGAAAACTAAAGGGAAATAACTGAAACTTGTATTACTGTAATGAGACGGATGAGAAAACGAAATGAAAATGGCGGGAAAAAAAATTAAAAATGGCAGGTTGGACAGGCGACCTTACTCCTTGTCATGTACAACCGGGCATTCGAAAACACGCTAGTTAACTCAATGACAGGCGCGCGTGCTAACCATTCAGCCACCCAACCCCCCTTTGAAATCAGACACACAATATGTCATATAGGAAGAATAAGAAGTCGCTCACAACAAAATGGTAAATTAATGAGTTTAGGTCAAAAGGTTGAGCTACTGTTTTAGAGTACTTAATAGTTTTAAAGAGACACGTTAAGGGTTATTCATAGTTAAATGAAAGTTTAATTTTAAATAAGACCAATAAAATTAGGATTTAATAATGCCAGACTAATATTTCCAATATGTTTGATTATAAGTAGGAAATCGTGACGACTTCTTAAGCATGTTTTAACCAAAGGATCATAGACTGAATTATACAAGAATGGCACTCTGCAATAAAAAAACTGGCCAAAGCAAGATTTCTATGCAGAAATTAAATAATTGCTAGAACCAGAAAAATATTTATCCACTATAATAAATAAGCAACATAGAGAAAATGAAATGAAATTGAATGGGGTTTAACGTCCTACTGTTCTGCTCCTAAAATGGGCTAATGAAGACGGGCATATGCCATAAAGTGTGCAATGAGGGAAATTTTACCCGGGCAGCGGCGTTACGGCCTACGAGGTTGGACAGACGACCATACTCCTTGTCACGTACAACCAAGAAATCGAAACAACGCCAGTTGACTCAATGACAGACGTTATGATACAGAGCGCACGTGCTAACCATTCAGCCACGCAACCTCCCTAAAATCGGCAAATTGCTGACCTACAGCGAGAAACATTTCAACCGGGCCAAATTTTCTATTTTAACAGTTTAATTTGCACGGTACCTTTAGTTATCAACCGAATATTACAAAACTTTTTAAAAAAAGCTCCCCCTGACCAGCTTAAGCGTTCGCAATAAACGTTTGCCCCTTTAAATCGGCAAATTGCTGACTTTAAAGTGAGAAACATTACAACCGGGTGAAATTTTCTGTTTTATCACTTTTACAGTACCTCTGATTACCAACCGATTATTACAAAACTTTAAAAATAAAAGAGAAAGAGAGAAATGCGGCCTAATGTCCATTCGACACAAACTAGGTCATTTCGTGACTAACATATGTTTTTTAATTTTATTTAAAAACTCCCCTTGCGCTTACTGGTCTTTAGCCGTTGGGAGGAAACCGATGGACACGGAGAAAACCCACGAGGTTGGACATCATCCTTCATGTCACGTGCAACCTGGAGATCGAAACAACGCTCGTTGACTCAATGACAGACGTTACGATACAGCGCGCACATGCTAACCATTCAGCCATTCAGCCTCCCTGAATTCGGAAAATTGCTGACTTATAGCAAGAAACATTTCAACCGGGCGAAATTTTCTGTTTTAACAGTTTAATGTGCACGGTACTTTAATTACCAACCGATTATTACAAAACTTTTGAAAATAAGCTCCAACTGACCAGCTTAATCGTATGCAATAAACGTTTGGCCTGAATTGAAAGTTCTGCACGGAGAAAGTTCATCTTGATTTCCCGGTGTGGTTCCCCGTTGTCAGTGAGGCAGAACGGAGGGCCTGACAAGCACAGCTGTCTAGTCGTTCGGATGGGACGAAAAACCAAGGTCCCGTGTACACATTGGAGTGCACGTAAAATATCCCTAAGCAGTTGGAATTCGATACTGTTGAATAAGCTCTATACGATGACTAAATGTGTAGATTGTAGTCACCCACACTGCATGTTTCGCTTAACAATGTAAGGGTGCCGTTTTCAATTTTCGATCCTTTTGTTCTTCTACTCCTGATATGTTGGACTGTTGATCGATGGTTTCATATAAAAGACTACCAATAAGACTCTTTGTAGAAGAAGTTCCCCAAAAATATTATGTTGACTTTACGAGAAAGACCTCTAAACATGCTCCAAATTGTAAAAATACGACTTTTTGGATTTTCAATCTCTTTTTTTCGGCTATCCCTGATATTTAAAAAAATGATACAATGATTTCAAGCAACAGGCTAGCTATTAGACTCTCTATTGACAAAAGTTTCATCGCCCTCCCTTTATTATAACCGAAGTTATCGTGCCCTAAAGAATCAATAAATCAGCATGCTTATCTCTGCTTACCCTAAGCAGAAAATGCTCATCTTTGAACTCAATCATGACATTGACCTAGTGAACGTCTACACCAAGTTTGAACATTCAAGCTTAATTAGAAGGAGAGTTATTGTGTTCCAAAGTCCCGGCCCTTCAAATTGCTTCTATTTTTCATTTTCAATTCAAAATGGTGACCATCACGTGACCGAAATCAAAATTCGGATCCGATAGATTTTTAGGCATTCCTTCAAGGATTCTGAAAATAAAACTCCCGAGTCTGTAAGTAAAATAGCAAAAAAGCCTTTTTGATTTTTCACGTTTAAAGATGGTGGCACTTCCGGTTCGATCGACAAACTCCATATTTTGTGTACGAATCAGTAACTATTTGTCTAGTATCGAAAAAAAAAATTAGGTCATTCTGACCTATATTTCGACGATTTTTTTGAAAACTTTGATCCTTAATTTTGTCAAGGGGAGATAATTTAGAAATTTTTTAATTATATTTTTCAAGTCACATCGGTAACATCTACTTATACACTAAATTTCATGAAAATCGTACAACTATTAAAGAAGTTCTCAAATTGGTCTAAACTTCCGGTTCGAAATCACAGCGACGAATTTTCGAAATTGGAAAATGCGAAACTTCAGATGAAAATGATTTTTTTCATGGTATTCAAAGAAAAAAGAATTAGTAAAATCGGTCAAAAAATAACAAAGTTACGACTATGCATTGTCAGTTTTTTCGTTCGTAAAATTCGGTGATTTCGGATTCGTAAAACGTTTTGAAAATATATTTAATCAACAGCCACCACCCATTTTTGGGGGGATAGGTAAAAGTTTCAGAACGATCCTATCGTTAGATTCTGAGAAATCCGATTTGTGGACAAAACACAAAAAAAAAATAACAATAATAATCTTAACAGAAACAATAAGCTTTCATATGTAATATGAAAGCTTAATAATCTTAACAGAAACAATAAGCTTTCATATGTAATATGAAAGCTTAACTAGATCTGCTACTGTCCCATGCAGATATGAAAGCTTTCATATTTATCGTCACGTGTCATTGATTGTATCAAGTATCCTAAATAAAAGGATAAGAAGAAAAAATTATCAAAATTGGTCAAAATCTCGCGAAGTTATAAGTCTAAATATAGTATGAAATATTCCACCCAGGCATAACAATAATCTGAAAGGGAAATAACTGAAACTTGTATTACTGTAATGAGACGGATGAGAAAATGAAATGAAAATGGCGGGAAAAAAAATTAAAAATGGCAGGTTGGACAGGCGACCTTACTCCTTGTCACGTACAACCGGACATTCGAAAACACGCTAGTTAACTCAATGACAGGCGCACGTGCTAACCATTCAGCCACCCAACCCCCCTTTGAAATCAGACACGTGCAATATGTCATATAGGAAGAATAAGAAGTCGCTCACAAGAAAATTGTAAATTAATGAGTTTAGGTCAAAAGGTTGAGCTACTGTTTTAGAGTATTTAATAGTTTTAAAGAGACACGTTAAGGGTTGTTCATAGTTAAATGGAAGTTTAATTTTAAATAAGACCAATAAAATTAGGATTTAATAATGCCAGACTAATATTTCCAATATGTTTGGTTATAAGTAGGAAATCATGACGACTTCTTAAGCATGTTTTAAACAAAGGATCATAGACTGAATTATACAAGAATGGCACTCTGCAATAAAAAAAAACTGGCCAAAGCAAGATTTCTATGCAGAAATTAAATAATTGCTAGAACCAGAAAAATATTTATCCACTATAATAAATAAGCAATATAGCGAAAATGAAATGAAATTGAATGGGGTTTAACGTCCTACTGTTCTGCTCCTAATATGGGCTAATGAAGACGGGCATATGCCATAAAGTGTGCAATGAGGGAAATTTTACCCGGGCAGCGGCGTAACGACCTACGAGGTTGGACAGGCGACCATACTCCTTGTCACGTGCAACCAAGAAATCGAAACAACGCCAGTTGACTCAAAGACAGACGTTATGATACAGAGCGCACGTGCTAACCATTCAGCCACGCAACCTACCTAAAATCGGCAAATTGCTGACCTACAGCGAGAAACATTTCAACCGGGCCAAATTTTCTATTTTAACAGTTTAATTTGCACGGTACCTTTAGTTATCAACCGAATATTACAAAACTTTTAAAAATAAGCTCCCCCTGACCAGCTTAATCGTTCGCAATAAACGTTTGCCCCTTAAAATCGGCAAATTGCTGACTTTAAAGTGAGAAACATTACAACCGGGATAAATTTTCTGTTTTATCACTTTTACAGTACCTTTGATTACCAACCGATTATTACAAAACTTTAAAAATAAAAGAGAAATGCGGCCTAATGTCCATTCGACACAAACTAGGTCATTTCGTGACTAACATATGTTTTTTAATTTTATTTAAACCCCCCCCCCCCCTTGCGCTTACTGGTCTTTAGCCGTTGGGAGGAAACCGAAGGACAGGGAGAAAACCCACGAGGTTGGACATCATACTCCATGTCACGTGCAACCTGGAGATCGAAACGACGCCCGTTGACTCAATGACAGACGTTACGATACAGTGCGCACATGCTAACCATTCAGCCATTCAGCCTCCCTGAATTCGGAAAATTGCTGACTTATAGCAAGAAACATTTCAACCGGGCGAAATTTTCTGTTTTAACAGTTTAATGTGCACGGTACTTTAATTACCAACCGATTATTACAAAACTTTTGAAAATAAGCTCCAACTGACCAGCTTAATCGTATGCAATAAACGTTTGGCCTGAATTGAAAGTTCTGGACGGAGAAAGTTCATCTTGATTTCCCGGCGTGGTTCCCCCTTGTCAGTGAGGCAGAACGGAGGGCCTAACAAGCACAGCTGTCTAGTCGTTCGGATGGGACGAAAAACCAAGGTCCCGTGTAAGCAGTTGGAATTCGATACTGTTGAATAAGCTCTATACGATGACTAAATGTGTAGATTGTAGTCACCCACACTGCATGTTTCGCTTAACAATGAAAGGGTGCCGTTTTCAATGTTCGATCCTTTTGTTCTTCTACTCCTGATATGTTGGACTGTTGATCGATGGTTTCATATAAAAGACTACCAATAAGACTCTTTGTAGAAGACGTTCCCCAAAAATATTATGTTGACTTTACGAGAAAGACCTCTAAACATGCTCCAAATTGTAAAAATACGACTTTTTGGATTTTCAATCTCTTTTTTTTTCGGCTATCCGTGATATTTAAAAAAAATGATACAATGATTTCAAACAACAGGCTAGCTATTAGACTCTCTATTGACAAAAGTTTCACCGCCCTCCCTTTATTATAACCGAAGTTATCGTGCCCTAAAGAATCAACAAATCAGCATGCTTATCTCTGCTTACCCTAAGCAGAAAATGGTCATCTTTGAACTCAATCATAACATTGACCTAGTGAACGTCTACATCAAGTTTGAACATTCTACCTTAATTAGAAGGAGAGTTATTGTCTTCTAAAATCCCGGCCCTTCAAATTGCTTCTATTTTTCATTTTCAATTCAAAATGGTGACCATCAAGTGGCCGAAATCAAAATTCTGATCCGACAGATTTTTAGGCCATCCTTCAAGGATTCCGAAAATATGACCCCCGAATCTGTAAGTAAAATAGCAAAAAAGCCTTATTGATTTTTCACGTTTAAAGATGGTGGCACTTCCGGTTCGATCGACAAACTCCATATTTTGTGTACGAATCAGAAATTCCTTGTCTAGTTTCGAAAAAATTTTTTAGGTCATTCTGACCTACATTTCGACGATTTTTTTGAAAACTGTGATCCTTAATTTCACCAAGGGGAGATAATTTAGAAAATTTCTAATTATATTTTTGAAGTCACATTGGTAAGATCTACTTGTATATCGTACAACTATTAAAGAAGTTGTCAAATTGGTCTAAACTTCCGGTTCGAAATCACAGCGACGAATTTTCGAAATTCGAAAATGTGAAACTGCAGATGAAAATGGTTTTTTTCAAGGTATTCAAAGAAAAAAGAATTAGTAAAATCGGTCAAAAAATAACAAAGTTACGGCTATGCATTGTCAGTTTTTTCGTTCGTAAAATTCGGTGATTTCGGATTCGTAAAACGTTTTGAAAATATATTTAGACAACGTTCGCACCCCATTTTTTTTTTGGGGGGGGGGGGGGGTAGGTCAAAGTTTCAGAAAGATCCCATGGTTAGATTCTGAGAAATCCGATTTGCAGAAAATACACAAAAAAAAAATAATAATAATCTTAACAGAAACAATAAGCTTTCATATGTAATATGAAAGCTTAATAGAAACAATAAGCTTTCATATGTAATATGAAAGCTTAATAATAATCTTAACAGAAACAATAAGCTTTCATATGTAATATGAAAGCTTAATAACTAGATCTGCTACTGTCCCATGCAGATATGAAAGCTTTCATATTCACAGTCACTTCCTGTCACATGTCATGGGTCATATAAATAATCCGAACAGGAAAAAATAAATCATTAAAATCGGTCACAAACTAGCGAAATTTATGTGATTTTTCACTCGTAAACAACTTTGTCGGCAAAGCTTAATAACTAGATCTGCTACTGTCCCATGCAGATATGAAAGCTTTCATATTCACAGTCACTTCCTGTCACATGTCATGGGTCATATAAATAATCCGAACAGGAAAAAATAAACCATTAAAATCGGTCACAAACTAGCGAAATTTATGTGATTTTTCACTCGTAAACAACTTTGTCGGCACGGAAAACATCAAAAGCCTTATTTTCCCGGACGTTGTCTAGAAATGAACAGAGTGTTTAATTACTAACGGCGTTTAGTTTTTACGCCAAATTACCACTTTACCGAGAGCCGTCTAGAAACTTACGGGTGATTAGTAATGCAATGCCGTTTATTTTTCCTGTCTTTTAATTAGTTTGTCGGGTGTCATCTAGAAAACGCACGGCGTTTGTTTTTGTGTGAAATATTTAATTTCTATCTCCCAATTTTAGAAACTATGTTCCGATTTAGAATCTTAGCATAGTGTCTAAAATTCTCGAATGAATTGCATATTTGTTGAATATCTTCTGTATTGCCGACGTCCGTTGGGAAACGTCCATTTGCAATGAATTGACAATTTTCCCGGCGTAAATAAAACTCAACAATTTATTCATTAGAAATTAACGAAACAAATGGACGTATATCTTGTTTCTTATAATCTTGTTTCCTGGATTATTTACCCGCTCCCGCCATCAATAACAAATGTATTTGTGAATTTACAAATTAATGTGTCCAGTACTCATTTCGACCACAAATGAAACGTAATTTTCGACATTTATCTAGGCGCCTTCGGGGGACTGTTTTCGCCAACATTTATTTTTGTATCCCGTGGGAATTTTGAAGAAATGCAGAAGGAGGGGAATTGGTAACAGGCACAGTTTTCCCCCATTGACACGGACCGCAAATTGTATCTAGTTTAGTCTTGTCACAATAAAATCGAGTATTTCTAATTAAAAACTAAAGCAAAACAAGCAGGGTCATTATAATATTTATTATCCAAATACATGGAAAGTTCCTCTACAAACTATATACACATCTATTGCAGAAAAAACACTTATCAGTTTAGAAATTACACACTTACATTCGGGATACCTCACATTCAATAAATCCGCTTATTGTTTACAACCACCAAAATATAAAAACATATTTACACACTAAAGTTCAAAATATAATTACATGTTATTGTCGGCGATATGACTTCGATGGACGGGGTCGTTAAGTATCCCAACATGTATAGATAAAACTTTATTAAAGTCGCATTTTATTTGTTACATATTTACAACACGTAAAGTTGTTTACAAACACCAAAATATAAAAACATATTTACAAGTAAAGTTCAAAATATAATTACATGTTATTGTCGGCGATATGACTTCGATGGACGGGGTCGTTAAGTATCCCAACATGTATAGATAAAACTTTATTAAAGTCGCATTTTATTTGTTACATATTTACAACACGTAAATTTGGTTGTTAGTTTAGTTTAAACAATATTTTATTCAATAAACTGAAATGGATTGAACAACAAATTTGGTTGTTATGGTTACCAAATATCTGAATGATTTATAATCTTATTTCCTAGTTATTAACCCGCTTCAGCCATTAATATCAATAAAAGTATCCGTGTAAATTTGTGAATTAACAAAAAAGGTGTGTCGCCATTTATCTAGGGTACATTTATTTTGGTATCCCCGAACCTTAAAATGTTGACTAATACAGGAGGGGAATGTCCGAGTACATCATCACTAGAAATGTCGACAATGAATCAAGTCATAATACATATAGCGGATTGTATAGATAACGCCCATAAAACAAAATTCCAATAAAGCTCAAAAGTAACAATAACCAACGAATAAATTTAACATTAACGAAAATTAAAAAAAAGGATAAATTTAGCGACAAAAACCACCAACAAAATTGTAATGAAGCTTTAACGAAACAATAACTATAACAAGATAAATCCAATAACAAATCTTTAAATATTCATTAACAAAACAAAACAATACCCAACAAATAAACACGTATTAACTCTTTAACAGTCAGACCCGAAAACAGTAAGCAACCACAAAGTATCCCCTTCTCTAACATAAGGCACTGGCTTCGACAACAATGTTACATCCACATACTTTCTCACATCTAACTCAAATTTAACAACATAGAAGCATTTCGACAGCATGCACTGTTTAACCACCCCGGTCCAGTCCACCTCCCCGATCAACAGGCTTTGGGTCTCGTTACAGTAAAACCTGACACATTGTCCACAGATCAATTTTCCTTCGTAGTTCATGGTAATGATTGACGGCGATTTTGCTGTGAAGGCACCGCGGTAGGTGATATTTGCTTCATTCTTATCTGAATGGATTATCTTGAATTCGAAGATGTCCTCGTTTGAATTTAGTGGTACCGGTAGTTGGAGCATGATATCGGCAGACACTTTTTTTCTTTCTTTCATCGTTAGTTGGCTTTGCGAACTCGTTCCAAACTCACGGCAGGTCATTAGAGATGTTAACCACTGAAACTAGAAAATATAATATAGGTCAGTTGCTTAGTTTTGTAGCGGGGGGGGGGGGGTAAAGGGGATGGGTCGAGGCGTAATAGTCAAGCGCGTACATATTGCCGTGCAGGTAAAAAAAAACTATTTTTCAAATATTTAAGGGAAAATTCATGTTTTTTACATTGGCATTAGATTTAAAATTATCATATATTTGTCTGAAGATTATAATGTCGATGAGACGTTAGACACCGTATGATTCAAGAGAATTTGAGTCAATTTCAAACTTACTTCTATGATGTGCCTTGCCGATTTTTCGGGTAGTTTGCGGTTAGTGATTGCATCCACCAGAGTTTGGTTGTACCGTTCAAATCCATACATCCAAAAGTTTTGCACATTTCCAAGCCTTGTTAAATAATATGGTAAATGATGGGCAATGTGAAAATTGATTGTCTGAAATAAAAAAAAAGGAAGCTACTGTGGTATATGTATATTTAACAGGCCATAAGTGCTGTAATATATTCAGAAGACGTGTGTATGTATGTCCGAATTAGTGTGGACGGAATGTACGAACACATAAGTACAAGACGCTGTATTGGGGACAAGTAACTTAATTGCATGGACACAGGAAAGTCCCTCTCAATCTTAGCTAGTGCAACATGCCAATCATTTTCCATATTACTTCCCTGTTCCGGTTTGTTAAACAGCAAGCTTAGGGTGTAGGTGAAATTACTCAGTGTCTCCTGCTGAGTCTCGTTCAACATTCCACGAATGCAGAAACTTAATATACCGGTAGTAATAATCTGAAGAAAAAAAAACATACAGAGATTTCAAAATTGCGCTGGAAACCAATATCTAAATTGTTGGTAATAATGGATTCTGACAGAACACTTCCAGGATTCCAACCGTTGAATTAGGGAATGGACTGATTAAAAATCATTGTCGGTTCAAATAGTGCCCCCCCCCCCTCGCCAGTGGCATCAAAAAGAATATGCAGCCTACCTGCATCCAAGATCCAAGTGTGACTCTTGGTTTTTCCTTCTATCTTTGTGAAAAGCGTTTTCGGAAAATCACCAAATCCGTCTGGAAAAACGATGCTGTTTAATCTCTCATCTGCTTTTGCTTTCTCAGTCTGTGTAAGAATAAAAGGATGCACAGGTGAACTGAAAAATAAAGCTATTTTTAAAAATATATATTCATGTTTTTTGGGTACCCTCCCATTTCGCCTACGTCCCATTTCGACTACAGTATATAAACAGATTATAAAGTCTGGTGGTTTTATTATCCCGACTGAATGATAGGGGGAGTGTGACAAGGCTATCAACAGTCAAGAAATTCAAGCTGAGGTATGTCATATCACTAGTCGGGAGGTTAATTCTTGAGCAATGTCGTAAGAAAACTTATATTTATATACATATATGCATACCCGGTGGGTAAGTAGAGGTCAGGTGTTCGATCTCTGTATTGGCCGAAGACTTAGGTCCCGTGTATACATTGGTGTGTATGTAAAAGATCCTATGGCAGTTGGAATTCGTTGGCTCATTGCGTCTCTGCCCGTGCAAAATTTTCCTTATAGCAAACTGTATGGCGTATGCCTATCGTCATTAGCTCAGTCATTATCTCGGAGCAGAACAGTAGGACGTTAAACCCCATTTCACTTAGTGTTATAAATATATAAATATTGAGGTTACAAATCACTAAACAAGAGGATTAAGCAATTAATGTTATGTATATCATGTTAATTTCTACCCAAAAGGTACATCCACTACCGACCCCTACCCCAGATTTATTAACTATGGATGAACTTGGGGACATCAGGGACACGGATATCGCCTCTCTAGTGAGCGAGATTGAGGATGTGGAAAGACTACAAGATGAAATGGTTTGTTTCAATAAATTACTACCAATCTCGAAACCCCCCCAAAAAATTGAGAAGAAATTTCTCTGGTGAATCGGGGTAGCCATTTTCCCGAAAGTGACGAATCAGATCTATACAAAAACTTGAATTTGTACGATTAGGATCCAATTTTTTATGTCAGAGAGTTGACTTTGGATTCAAGGATCATTTTACAACAAACGAAACGACGATCCGACCTCTAGTTAGCGAGAAATCGACCCAAAAAGATTGACCAATCACAGGTCAGAATGGGCGGGGCTTAGGTTTGGAAAAAAGTGGTAAAAATGGCCGGTGAACGGAACCAGAGGCTAGTCTACGATATCACCTCTGGTGGAAGTGGACGTTAAACTCCCAGTAACGAACGAACGAAAGGAACCAGAGGCCTCCGGCCCCGTGGCTGCCTCTGGGAACGAGATTGATCCGTTCCAACAAAAGAAATTTTAATGTCTGATCCAATGTATAATCCACGATGTTTTCATAGATTACTTGGTTCATTTTATTGTAGATATTGTATTATTATTTTCTACTTCGAATTGCAAGATAGTTAATCATTGATTTTAACAATCAACAATTTATTTCTTAAATTTTCAGCCTGAACTTCCAAATCTGTACCCGTGCAAGTACACCGATACTGAAGAGGTATTATTTTACTATATTTATCATACCGTCGAACAATTTCCATGTTCTGGCATATTTAACATTTGTATTTTTCGATTTGAATAATTATAAAGTACGTGCATCTTATTGATAACCATGTGATTCATTTCAGATTCCATTGCCTTGTTCAGATTACAACAAACCAAATTGCAAGACAGAATTTTTAAATGAAGGGGTAAGAATTATCACTAAGCTAGAAACTTGCCTAGATAATTGACATTTCTGTTAACAGGAATTTTAATAGATTACAGTATTACAGGTATCGCATTGCGATAATGAGCACAGATTTATGTAATTATTAATTGATCTCATCATAATATCGAATTAATTTGTTTTTTTAGATTTACATAGAAACAGACGAATGGGTTGGTGTGTATTGGACAGAAGGGTTGTATGTGGGGAACGTCACCAAAATTTTCGATGGTGGGAAAAGGTTCAAAATTAAATACATCACCAATCCGGATAAGACAAAAAATTGCAAATGGATTGAACCGGTCGATATATCGATAACCAAAGACATATATATATATTGGGGAAAGCTAGTGTGGAAGAAATAGAAAATGGCAAGTTTGTTGTGAAAAACTGGGAAGTTATTAACAATATAGAATACAGACTGGGTGCAAATTCGCCAGTTTTCTTCAAATTTAGGAATGTGACCCCCACAGACAATACAGTTTTGTTAAAGAGAATCCTGTCATCAACTTGTCAAAGACAATACCTTGTAGTCTAATTATCTAATACAGATGATGTGTTGTATAGGCCATGTTAAGTATCATATTACACTGCTCTATATTTAGATTGTTCAAGTTATATTTTATAAAATGAATGCTTCACAACAATTTAAAATACTAATGATAAATAAAAATGTAGAAATTCTGAAATGTTTAGGAGCTTTTATATACAATTCGTTCATGTCTCTGTAAAGTATGTATGTTTATATAATTATATACATGTATGTATTATGTATCCTTAGTTGTCTCATTTATATTTTATTAATTTCATCTGTATGTGCACATAACCTTGTAAGGTTTTTTATGCAATAAAGTTTCTTCTATAAGCCTTGGGGATCAGATTGTATAAGACTTTTAATTCACATTCAAATTAGATGTAGAAAAAAAAATTTACTATATAAAAATTACATTTGATTCAAATATAACATAAAGTTATACTAAGCTTATGATATTTTAAATAAGATACAATAGAAGAAACTTTATTGCATAAAAAAACTTACTAGGTTATGTGCATATACAGATAAAAATAGTAGAAAAATACATGAAGTGAGCAAAGATACATATACATGTAAACAATTATACAAAGATACACCACTTTACAAACACATGAACAGATATACAACAGATCTGAAGTCTGAAGTGTCAAGATTAGTAACCCAGATCTTTGGGATATAAATATATTATAACTGGATGAAAATTGTGACCTCTTGAGGATCTAGAAGCTAAAGCGAGATCCAGCCCGATACATGACAATATCGAAAGAAACCAAGATCTTTGAGAGATATGTCCATATTTCAAGTTCCGTCAAAATCGGTTAAAAATTATGGACAGATAAATGGACAGGGGCAACAGCAGTATACATCCACAAGATAATGTCGTCGTATAAAAATAAGGACCTGATGAAATGAGCTCTCTAAAATTAAAATAACTGTCTGTTATCTGTGTTCTTCCTCGAATAAAAAGAACATGTTATCTTGGGGATTACATGTCATTTGGGACTCACGTCATTTGGGACTCAAAAAAATATGACCGCACCATTTGGGACTCAGGTATACGACGTTTGGGACTTTGGTATACGTGGTTTGGGACTCGTTGGGACATTTATAATCAGTGTACCTATACCTCACAATATACATGTACTTAGCATTATTCATATTTCTGCCTATATGAAATATATTTTAATTAGAAAATCAACGATTCTTTGGTTTTGGTTAGAGCATTGGTTGGTTATATGACAGTCTCCATTTGTAACAGGGTTAAGCTCTTGTCTTAAACTTCATCATATTAATTCACCATATTTAAAATGGCAGTTTAAGAAATGTTACTTTAAAGTAACTAAGTCAGTCTCTAATTCAATATCATCCAAAGTCTTCGGAATTCAAAACACAAAATAATTGTCAATTTAATCAACATGGATGTTGTCATATTACTGGGAAAAGATGAGCTTCTAATATCCTATATTCAAGACAAAATAGACATTTTACCATTGGTACACGAATCGTGTACCAAAATGGTTTCAGGCCGAGTTTAAACAGGGGCCTCAAAGAACGAGCCTAGATATATCAAACGTGACCCATATTCTTATCTGTAAAACATGCACAATGAATACTATGTGGATTGGAATAACCAGACGCTTTAGATTGCTATTCGATTGAGACTATACTGGCGTATTTCGCCGAATATAACTGATTTGAAATCACAGTCAAAACGGAAAGGATTGAGTGTAAATCAATTTATATACATTCATATTACATTATTATATGCGTTGCGACCCATTTGTGTCAATTTCTAGATCCCAAATATTAGTATTAGCAATTTAGCTCCTTTAATTTTAAACTGAAAATTAAGTATTTGTAAATACTGTACGAAAATACACACTACTACTGTCTTGGGTTTAAACATTCAAATCATTGTCCAATTAACCTACATAATACATAATATGTTCTGTTTTCAGAAAAAATAGAATTATAATTTTAAATAGTCCACGTTTTTTTGGGGTGATAAAACTTGGTTTTTGGAAGAAATAAACAACTGATTCCCCAGAAATGATATCAGTTATAATAAAGGGCTTTTTATTTTATAAATCAAAATGTTGTCATTTGATACTCCCAATAGCAGGCAGGTTTAAAGTTGTCAACACGTAACAGGGTAATAATGCTATCAAGTGGGACATTTTGTTTAGAGTAACATACCAGCGAATTAAATGTCAGTGAACTGGACACAACACAAACATCCAAAATTTAGCCCTTTGTCGGTACCCAGTCTGTATACTGAATAAGTACGAGCAGTACCGGAGGCAGTACTGCCCCTAAGCGTGTGTATTCACATTGTGATATCGTCGACAGTGATGGGTGAACCTGATATATGTGAATGTTTTTCATATCGCCGACAATAACATGTAATTATATTTTGAACTTTAGTGTAAATATGTTTTTATATTTTGGTGGCTGTAAACAACTTTACGTGTTGTAAATATGTAACAAATAAAATGCGACTTTAATAAAGTTTTATCTATACATGTTGGGATACTTAACGACCCCGTCCATCGAAGTCATATCGCCGACAATAACATGTAATTATATTTTGAACTTTAGTGTAAATATGTTTTTATATTTTGGTGCTTCCCATATGTTCTGGCAACGCACCGGTGAAAGAAAATCAAAATCAAAGAATAACTGCAAAAATGATGGCCCTTTAAGTATACAAGCTGCTTTATGTACATCAGTGCATCTCAGGTCCCTGGGCCTTTTGTGCTAAAATTTAAAAATCTTTCTTATTAAAGGCAGTATTTGAGTTTTGTGAAAAAATACGACAAGTTACAAACAAATTACACAGAAAACACTCATAACCTGGAATTTTTTTCAAAAATATATTTTTTTACTGTCATGTCATGAAAAATGTACAGAATTTACATGTAGCATCTTTCTAAAAACCAATAATTTTCCACTTTTTTAGATAGCCCGACTGGCAAGTAATATATTTTTGGAAACCCTGGACAATATGCAAACAGAAAAATTACAAAACTGTTGCATTGATTGAAATTATAAAGGTCTGTACTGAAACATGTAACCCCACCCCCTAAAAATGTCAAGGACTGAATCAATCTTATCTTTGGTTGCAAAGCTAACATCACCAAAAGAATCTGTCTAACAGATATGATTTACCAACCCTGGCTAATATATGAACATAAAAACTAAAGTAGGTGCAATAAATGTGAATTATGGTTAAAATAGGCCTTGCTGAAAGAAAAAAATGCCATAATTGGCCTATGTCCACCCCTCTCTAACAAAAGGGTCACAGAATACACAATTTTTACAAATTTGGAAATAGTTCGATGTTATCAATATCTCAAAGCTCAGAGGCACCATACAAATCTTTATTGCAATTCTGGTGCTGAATCAAGAAGATGTCTGGACCTTTACATGAATTGCCTGAAAAAATATAAGTCAAAATGGTAGTTATAACAGAGTTGACATCATAAAAGAGGCCTGAAAAGGATCAGAATTAACATTTTACTGTTCTATAAGTAACATAAATGCAACAAACACCACAAATCCTAGATTTCGATAAGAAAATATTGACCATTAAACTGACATTTACACATCTACACCAGTTTTGTATCAGGGTATGGTCTTATTGGCCTAACATGTCTCAGGGTTCTAAGTTTGCCTTTAAACAAAAAAGATTAGAAATCCTTGAAATGTACAAAATAACCATTTATTGGTGTAAAATAACATTCCTAACTGTAATTCAACAACAAATTCCAATTATTATCATTTAATTGTCAACACAGGTGCAATTAAAACTCTCAAAACACATTAATAAAAAGGGTGGGGTGGGGCATTTATAGCCTCTGTAAACAGAATGGTGGGGTGAAAAATGTCTATAAAGACTGGGATATTGCTTCCTTCACGAAGGAAATGCAAGAATTTAATGTTTCCAAGAAGAAAAAAATGCTTTTTTTGGCTAAATTGGTAGCCAAATTGAGCCAACCCCTGTTTTGAACATTTTGTATAAACCCATCTGCTGTATATTATTAACTCAGTGTTGCCAATTTTCAATTTTCTGTAGGAAAACTGCAGCTATTTCTAAACCTGACAAACTTATAGATCCCATCTAACTTACAATAGCAATGAAAATAAGGGGCATTTTTAGAAATTTTGACTAATTTGAGTAGGCATGAAGGCATTAATTTCTACATCGAAATGGGTGAATTTGCAGATTTTTTTGTGAATATTCCTGATTTTTAGACAAAATTAGGTGAAATTACAAAGTTGTTCACTTTATCTATGCTTTCTGAGGCTGAATACACCAAAATTGGACATCGAAATATTTTTCTTACTGTTAGAAATTAAATAAAAACTGAAAATTGAGAAATTTGCAGTGAAATCACAATTTTTCTCCAAACTTTGTTTTTTTTTTAAATTTAACCTTTTTTTTTAGTTTTTCTGTAGTCAAAATACTTTATACATATTTTCTGACAATTTAGTCATCATATTTTCAAAACTAAGGCCTATCAGTCACAGCCTTGTCATACACAGACAGGCCACAGATCACTAATTATTTCCCCATTGACTTAATTCTCGTCTCTTAGATCGGCTGTAACTTTTCCCCAAATATTCGTTGGGTAGAACGCTTTCTGCCACAGATGGAGCAACATGTGGCAAACTCTGGCCCAAAAGCATGTATGAGGTACACCATGAAAAACTTGAGATACACAAGCTGGAAGTTAGAGACAGCTAACCAGGCAATTTTCGGCCCCCCCCCCTCTTTCAACGTAAGCAACCTCACAACTCTTGTATCCTTCCGCCTCAAAATCATGAATATTCACCAAAACCTGGCAGAAAATGTATTTTCAAACCCTTTTCTTCGATTCTACACCAAAAAGTAAACAAAAATCACCACGCAAAAGGGGGAAAAAGGGAAAGGGAGAGAAAGACTAAAAATAACTTGGCCCTACAATTTGTGGGTACCGGCGTAGAAATATTTAGTGATCTGTGTCCTATATAGGGGTGAAACTCCAGGTATCACCAACATGCCCTTTTTATATGCTTCCAATATGTTCTGGCAACGCACCGGTGAAAGAAAATCAAAATCAAAGAATAACTGCAAAAATGATGGCCCTTTAAGTATACAAGCTGCTTTATGTACAGCAGTGCATCTCAGGTCCCTGGGCCTTTTGTGCTAAAATTTAAAAATCTTTCTTATTAAAGGCAGTATTTGAGTTTTGTGAAAAAATACGACAAGTTACAATTCCGCCATATCAATCGAGTAACCTACTAAAAAGACATATTAGTATCTACCGCTAGTTTGCTTCATTGTGTGGCAGGCACAAATGTTAATGTTTCCTTTTTATACGCCCACATTTTCATGTGGACGTATATTGTCGTTGCCCCTGTCCGTCCGTCCGTCCACAATTCTTTGTGAACAGTCTACAGGTCACAATTTTTATCCGATTTCAATGAAACTTAAAATATAGGTTTATCACCCTAAGATCTCAGTGCCTTTCGATATTGGCATGTATCGGACCGTAACTTCACGGGTTATGGCCCCTGATTGTACGAAAAATCACGTTTTTTAGCTTGTGAACAGTGTAGAGGTCACAATTTTGAACCGATTTGGATGAAACTTGAAATGCATGTTTATAACCCAAAGATCTTGGTTCCTTTCGATATTTGCGCCCATCGGATCGTAACTTCCTGAATTATGGCCCCTGATTCTCCGAAAAATCGCCCTTTTTAGCTTGTGGTCCCTCTGGAGGTCAAAATTGTTATCCGATTTAAAAGACCGTTTGATTATATCACCGTTCCATGGTTATGAAGGTTGAGTTCGAATTTCGTGAAAATCGGACCAAAATTGACAGACGAAATGGCCGCCGTTTGTACGCGAATGGTGTGAAAATATGTTATATCAAGGTTGTGGACCTTATGGAGGTCACAATTTTGAACCGATTTTGATGAAACTTGACATGTATGTTTATAACCCAAAGATCTTGGTTCCTTTCGATATTTGCGCGTATCGGATCGTAACTTCCTGAATTATGGCCCCTGATTGTCCCAAAAATCGCCCTTTTTAGCTTGTGGTCCCTCTGGAGGTCAAAATTGTTATCCGATTTAAACAAAACCTTTGATTATATCACCGTTCCATGGTTATGAAGGATGAGTTCGAATTTCGTGAAAATCAGACCAAAATTGACAGACAAAATGGCCGCCGTTTGTACGCGAATGGTGTGAAAATATGTTATATCAAGGTTGTGGACCTTATAGAGGTCACAATTTTGAACCGATTTTGATGAAACTTGACATGTATGTTTATAACTCAAAGATCTTGGTTCCTTTCGATATTTGCGCCCATTGGATCGTAACTTCCTGAATTATGGCCCCTGATTGTCCGAAAAATCGCCCTTTTTAGCTTGTGGTCCCTCTGGAGGTCAAAATTGTTATCCGATTAAAAAAACCGTTTGATTGTATCACCATTCCATAGTTATGAAGGTTGAGTTCGAATTTCGTGAAAATCGGACCAAAATTGACGGACAAAATGGCCGCCGTTTGTACGCGAATTGTGTGAAAATATGTTATATCAAGGTTGTGGACCTTATAGAGGTCACAATTTTGAACTGATTTTGATTTAAATTGACATGTATGTTTATAACCCAAAGATCTTGGTTCCTTTCAATATTTGCGCCCATCGGATCGTAACTTCCTGAATTATGGCTTTTGATTGTCCGAAAAATCGCCCTTTTTAGCTTGTGGTTCCTCTGGAGGTCAAAATTGTTATCCGATTTAAAAAAACGTTTGATTATATCACCGTTCCATGGTTATGAAGGTTGAGATTGAATTTCGTGAAAATCGGACCAGAATTGACGGACAAAATGGCCGCCGTTTGTATCCGAATGGTGTGAAAATATGTTATATCAAGGTTGTGGACCTTATAGAGGTCACAATTTTGAACCGATTTTGATGAAACGTGACATGCATGTTTATAACCCAAAGATCTTGGTTCCTTTCGATATTTGCGTCAATCGGATCGTAACTTCCTGAATTATGGCCCCTGATTCTCCGAAAAATCGCCTTTTTAGCTTGTGGTCCCTCTGGAGGTCACAATTATTATCTGATTTAAAAAACCGTTTGATTATATCACGGTTTCATGGTAATGAAGAGAGAATTTGTATTTTGTGAAAATCGGACCAGAGTTGACGGATAAAATGGCCGCCGTCTGTACGCGAATTGTGTAAAAATCTGTTATATCAAGGTTGTGGACCCTATAGAGGTCACAATTTTGAACTGATTTTGATGAAACTTGAAATACATGTTTATAACCTAATGATCTTGGTTCCATTGCATATTTGCCCATATCGGATCGTAACTTCCTGAATCAAGGCCCCTGATTGTACGAAAAATCACCCTTTTTAGCTTGTGGTCCCTCTGGAGGTCACAATTATTATCCGATTTAAAAAAACGTTTGATTATATCACAGTTACACCGTAGTTATGGGTGAGTTTGAATTATGATTTTCTGATGATTACTTAAAATGCAACAACTCTTGTTGACTGCCCGGACGATTTGGCTGCTGTGTGGGCGTATGTTTCGTTGCCTGGAACCTATTTTTATACGCCCACATTTTCATGTGGACGTATATTGTCGTCGCCCCTGTTCGTCCGTCCGTCCACAATTGTTTGTGAACAGTCTACAGGTCACAATTTTTATCCGATTTCAATGAAACTTAAAATGTAGGTTTATCACCCTAAGATCTCAGTTCCTTTCGATATTGGCATGTATCGGACTGTAACTTCATGGGTTATGACCCCTGATTGTACGAAAAATCATGTTTTTTAGCTTGTGAACTGTGTAGAGGTCATAATTTTGAACCGATTTGGATGAAACTTGAAATGCATGTTTATAACCCAAAGATCTTGGTTCCTTTCGATATTTGCGCCAATCGGATCCTAAATTCCTGAATTATGGCCCCTGATTGTCCGAAAAATCGCCCTTTTTAGCTTGTGCTCCCTCTGGAGGTCAAAATTGTTATCCGATTTAAAAAAACGTTTGATTATATCACCGTTTCATGGTTATGAAGGTTGAGTTCGAATTTCGTGAAAATCAGACCAAAATTGACGGACAAAATGGCCGCCGTTTATACGCGAATAGTGTGAAAATATGTTATATCAAGGTTGTGGACCTTATAGAGGTCATAATTTTGAACCGATTTTGATGAAACTTGACATGTATGTTTATAACCCAAAGATCTTGGTTCTTTTCGATATTTGCGCCCATCGGATCGTAACTTCCTGAATTATGGCCCCTGATTGTCCGAAAAATTGCCCTTTTTAGCTTGTGGTCCCTCTGGAGGTCAAAATTGTTATCGGATTTAAAAAACCGTTTGATTATATCACCGTTCCATGGTTATGAAGGTTGAGTTCGAATTTCGTGAAAATCGGACCAAAATTGACGGACAAAATGGCCGCCGTTTGTACGCGAATAGTGTGAAAATATGTTATATCAAGGTTGTGGACCTTATAGAGGTCACAATTTTGAACCAATTTTGATGAAACTTGACATGTATGTTTATAACCCCAAAAATCTTGGTTCCTTTCGATTTTTGCGCACATTGGATCGTAACTTTCTGAATTATGGCCCCTGATTGTCCAAAAAATCGCCCCTTTTAGCTAGTGGTCCCTCTGGAGGTCAAAATTGTTATCCGATTTAAAAAAAAGTGTGATTATATCACCATTCCATGGTTATGAAGGTTGAGTATGAATTTTGTGAAAATCGGACCAAAATTGACGGACAAAATGGCCGCCGTTTGTACGCGAATAGTATGAAAATATGTTATATAAAGGTTGTGGACCTTATAGAGGTCACAATTTTGAACCGATTTTGATGAAACTTGACATGTATGTTTATAACCCAAAGATCTTGGTTCCTTTCGATATTTGCGCCCATTGGATCATAACTTCCTGAATTATGTCCCCGGATTGTCCGAAAAATCGCTTTTGTTCGCTTTTGGTCCCTCTGGAGGTCAAAATTATTATCCGATTTAAAAAAAACGTTTGACTATATCACCTTTATTTGGTAATGAAGAGAGAGTTTGAATTACGTGAAAATCGGACTAGAATTGACGGACAAAATGGCCGCCGTTTGTACACGAATAGTGTGAAAATATGTTATATCAAGGTTGTGGACCCTATAGAGGTCACAATTTTGAATCGATTTTGATGAAACTTGATATGTATGTTTATAACCCAAAGATCTTGGTTCCTTTCGATATTTGCGCCCATCGGGTCATTAACTTCTGAATTATGTCCCCTGATTGTACGACAAAAATCACCCTTTTTAGCTTGTGGTGCCTCTGGAGGTCACAATTATTATCTGATTTAAAAAAAAACGTTTGATTATAAAAACCAAACAAATTCTAATGATTTTCTGATAATTCCTTAATATGCGACAACTCTTTTTGACTGCCCGGACGATTTGGCTGCTGTGTGGGCGTATCTTTCTTTATCTGTTCAGCAAGAGATATTTTGGCAATGATTTTATTTTAAGTGTGTGTTGATCCAGACGAATTTCTTGTTTTCATCTTGTGACACGGTGTTCGGAACTGAACTCGTGAAGATACCATGTGTATCATTAGTTAACCTGATTTTGTCCATTCATTCATTATTTTACGTTTATCTTTTTTATTGTTGCTGGTCATATCAAGGAGGGGGATGTGTTCAGAATTAATGTCCACTGTGTAGTTTTTTTATCTAAAGAAAGTTGGTTGATATCTTTTTCACGTGACGGTGTCATGGTAACGGCCAGGGCAACGGCCAGGGGTGACCATTTTTTAACTGTATGGAACGAGAGTGCTTGGTTATTTAGAAGGATAGGGTCGTATTTTGTTCGCTGTTAAAATCGTATAATATATATAGATAGAAAAGAATAGTTGTGTACTGTTTTGTGTTCATATTCGGAACATTTTTGGTAGCAGAGCGTGGTTTTATATAAAACATTTTTCGAACTGTAAGTACACTACTTTTTATGTCGTGCGTTGAAATAGACCTAATTATTGGAATTCAGAAATGGCAGATTCGAAGAATAAACCTAACGAAGACGAGATATTAACGACACTGTTAAAAAAGAGAAGAACAGCACATAGTCATTTGGCAAAGGCACGAATCAATTTAACTTTAGCGTTAACAAGCAATGTGTATGACATTAACGAAGACAATATAAGATCTGCATTGCAATTTGTAATGGCTAGTCAAGAGGCGGCGATTGATGTATTAACAGAACTGACCAACATTGACCGCGATAGTTTCGAGTCGGAATTAGAACATTTAAAAGACCACAAACAAATTAGTGACTTAGTTACTCAGGCCACCCAGTTTCTAGCCACTCCACGATCTAACGCACAGTCAAGGGACGCTGCGACACAAGCATCGTCGCATGCAGCAGATCATATAAATACATCGGTTCAACCATCTTGTGAAAATAGTTCTTCGTCGTATAATAATAAGGAAGACTTTATTCGTCAAGTCGATAGAGACATATTTCAACAACTTAATAAAGTTTCAATTCCCAAATTTAGTGGTTCAAAGCTAGATTACCAACTCTTTAAAGACGCTTTCACGGAATGTATAGATAAGTCTTCATGTTCGAAATCATACAAAATGCTACAACTACGCCAACATTTAGAGGGGGGTGCCTTAAAAGCCATAGAAGGATTTCCAGCTTCAGAAATCGGTTATGATGTAGCCATCAAACGTTTAGATGATAAATTTGGAGGTCAACGTCGATCAGTATTGATACATTTGGACACAATTCGTCAAATGCGTACGGTTAATTTTAATGATTTGAAGAATTTCGAAAATTTTGTTGAGAAATTAGAACTTAGTATAATCGCACTTCAAGAGAGTGGTCGAACGGAAGAATTTGAAGCAAATTCAATGTTTTTCTGTGTAGCAAGATCGAAACTTTCGCCTGTAAACGTAACCCAATTCAAACGATGGGCCGCTTTAGAGAAAAAAGAAGAAACTTTAATGAATCTGCACACATGGTTAGCGGGAGAAATTAGATATCGAATCGAAGCCCAGGAAGAGATAGATGGTTTTCAGTCGAGCAATAGAGCGTCTTCGTCATCGTATTCGCCGTCATATAATTATAGATCGAAATATCCACAGCCAAACAGTAGAGCCAGAACTTATCATTCGGATTCCAGTCGGTTCAATACTCCTCGTCGTAATTGTTGTATCGTATTAATTGCTCTTATACATTGTTATTCTTTTTTAAATGTACCTATTTTATATGTAATGCGTTGTACAGCCCATTGAAACTATGTGTAATGCGCTATATAAAAATAAATTATTATTATTAGTATGAGATCAAAATCATACTTTTGGTCTTAATAATTGTCCGATGTTTAAATCGCTCACCGTACATCAACGTTGGAATTGTGCTAAAGAGAGACGGCTATGTTATAGATGTCTAAGTCCTACACATCCAGGTTGGAAGTGTCTTAATTCAAAGATGTGTTCTGTCGACGGATGTCCCAAGAACCACCACTTTTTATTGCACGGAGGGGGATACTACACAAATAACGCTCCACAAGAGTATGAGAATGCACGACAATCATCGTTCGGACAAGAAAGAGCCACTTCGGTGAAACTACCCAGCAAGCAAAATACGGACGATGCACGTTGTCAATATCCAACCGCGCGTACTCATACGCAATTTAACGAACACGACAGAGTAGCTATGCGTATTATTCCAGTTATACTCCAGAATGGTAATAGAAAGCTTTCATGTAACGCATTGTTGGATGAATGTTCAACCGATAGCTACATTAACGAAAACATCGCTGCAGAATTAGGACTTTGGGGAAAATTAACGCAAACGAATGTCAGTGTTTTAGGGGGAAAAAAGGATAGACTTGATACGACAAGTGTTAGGGTTAATCTTAGTAGTATCGACGATAGTATGCATTTACAACTCGAGGCTTTTACAGTATCAAAGGTCACTGGAGATATGAAAATAGTCGATTGGTTGAAACATTCGAATAACTGGCCTCATCTTCAAGGCATTCCGTTTCCAAGAGTATCGGGTCATCGACCAGAAGTCGATTTATTAATTGGTTTTAACGCATCTCAAGTTCATCGTTCAATTACAGAAATCGCTGGTCGTCCAGGTGAGCCAATCGCAAGACTCACATCATTAGGGTGGACATGTATAGGCCCAGTATGTTCATCGAATAACTTTAATCGTAGAAATAGAACAATTCATTTCGCTCGTACGTATTTTATAAGTGATAACCAAGAGCCACACGTAGACTCGTTACTTCGAAGCATGTGGGAATTAGAATCGTCCGGGGTCGTGCCCAATGCTAAGTCGAATACCAAGTCGGAACAAGCAGCAATTGATTCAACTAAGGATTCTCTAACTTATGATACAAACGCATCTCGATATACCGTGGGTATTCCGTGCAGACCTAACGAGCCTCAACTCGAATCAAATTATGCTCTCGCCAAATCGCGACTCATCAACTTAGAGAAATCATTAATTAAGCGTCCACTAGTAGCTCAAGAATATCAACGAATCATGAATGATCATTTAGAGAAAGAATACATCGAAGAAGTTTCGCCCATAGATACTCAGGCATCGTCGTGGTACCTACCACACTTCGCGGTTGTTCGTATGGATAAGTCTACAACTAAAGTCAGAGTTGTAATGGACGCTGCCGCTCAATGTCAAGGAAAGTCCTTGAATGATTGCATTTACCCAGGGCCCAAACTTCAAAGAGACTTGTTTGATGTCTTACTTCGCTTTCGGAAAAGTCCTATCGCTGTAGCCGCAGATATAACCGAAATGTTCCTACAAATAAAGATTAAACCCGAAGATCGGAAGTTTCATAAATTCTTGCGGGGGGACTTAGTTCCAGATGCGCCTATAAAAATATATCAATACAAGCGACTGGTATTTGGCAATTCTTCGTCGCCATATTTATCACAAGCCGTTGTTAGAGAACATTGTACATCGAACATTGAAAAATATCCAGCCGGTGCGAACTCCGTTCTCAATTCTATGTACATAGATGATTTATTAGATAGTGTGGATGACGTATCTACAGCTATAGAGTTGCGCCGAGAAATATCTGCAGTTTTACTAAGTGCAGGGTTCAAGATTCGTAAATGGTTGTCTAATGACCCAAGGGTATTAGAAGAAATACCCATACAAGATCGTATGGGTCATCTTTCAATTGAAGATAGCAGTTTACCTTCACTAAAAACTTTAGGCATTTTGTGGAATGCAGGTAGCGACGATTTTACTTTCAAAATTAAAGAGCCGAATAATGTAACTTTAACTAAGAGACATGTAGTAAGTCGAGCTGCTACGTTATTTGACCCATTAAGTTTTCTGTCGCCCTTTACTATCCGGGCAAAAATCGGCATCCAAAAGACATGGATACAAGGCCTTCATTGGGATGACGCATTACCTGAAGAATTAGTAAAGCCATGGGAGAAATGGTTTCGCG
The DNA here is from genome assembly GCA_963678685.1 of Patella ulyssiponensis. NCBI lineage: Eukaryota > Metazoa > Mollusca > Gastropoda > Patellidae > Patella > Patella ulyssiponensis. The sequence continues at coordinate 16,283,861 of OY783232.1, read as the reverse complement.
AATTACCTCAATTGAGCGAAGTCAAATTTCCGAGGTGCTTAGTGAAGTAGCATTCAAAAATTACTCGTAAATCGATTCACACTTTTGTAGACGCGTCTGAAATGGCGTACGCAGGAGCTTGTTATTTACGTTGTGAATATGAAGATGGTAGCATTTCTGTCGTTTTGATCGTTGCTAAAACGCGCGTCGCACCATTAAAAGCGATTTCGATTCCTAAATTAGGTCTTCGTCTAACTATTACAACATGTGAAGTATTAAACATTTCGAAAGACGAAGTGACATTTTGGTGTGACAGCCAAAATGTTTTATATTGGATGAAAGGCGAATCTCGTAGTTATAAACCCTTTGTTTCGCATCGAGTCGGAGAGATTCACGAGAATTCGGATCCTAATCAGTGGAGGTATTGTCCGACTAAACTTAATAGTGCTGATTTAGCAACCCGCGGGATCTCTGCAGATGATCTTATTCATAGTGATATTTGGTGGTACGGACCTAATTTCTTCATGAAGATTCGTCGTCGTGGCCAGATGTTCTCATAGTGTCAAGTTCTGTAGAGACCCAAAAAGAAGTTCGTAGTCATTGTTCCAAAACTTTTGTAATCACCCCTGTTAATCAAGAATTAGGTAGATTGTGCCCATCGAGATTTTCGAATCTTACCAAGTTACATCGGATAACTGCTTGGATCTTTCGATTTATCAATAACATTCGTAATCTAGACAATCGTGTAACTGGTAATGTACTTACATCGTCAGAGATGGATAATTCTGCAACCTTTTGGTATAAGTTCGCACAGCGGGAAGCATTTCTTGAAGAAATCAGGGACTTAGAAAAAGACAAAGGTGTTAAAAACAATTCGAAATTGTTATCGCTTAATCCGTTTATAGATGATCAAGGTGTTCTTCGCGTCAATGGTCGTTTGTGTCGAGCTGAGACTTTATCTTATAACGCGAGATATCCTATTATCTTGTCTACGAAGGGAGACATTACTCGTCTTATCGTTTATAGTTATCATGAGAAGGGAAATCATGAAACGGGTACTTCTTATCTACTATCGGAACTTCGAACTAAATTTTGGATTATTCGTGCTAGAGAGATAGTTAAGTCGATTCAACATAAGTGTAATACATGTATTCGACGTAGGACAAAACCTGCGCAACAAATAATGGCTCCTTTGCCTAAAATGAGACTTGGTGAACCTATGTGTGCTTTTGCCAGAGTTGGCGTGGATTATGGGGGACCTTTTCTTACCAAACAAGGACGAGGAAAAGTTCGAGCTAAAAGATACATGTGCTTATTTACTTGTTTAGTAACGCGCGCCGTACACATCGAAATGGCTTGGAGTTTGGATACCGCCTCTTTTTTATGTGCTTTCAATAGATTTGTAAGTCGTCGTGGTAAACCGGTTCAGATGTTATCGGATAATGGCACTAATTTCGTTCGGGCCAGCAGAGAACTGACAGAGTTATTACAACGGTTGGATAAATATAAAATAGGCAACTCGATGTCAAATATGGGAATATACTGGCAGTTCAACCCACCTATCGCGCCTCACTTTGGTGGAGTATTTGAAGCTTTAATAAAGTCCGCTAAACGTGCTATGAAAGCGGCTATCGGAGACGCGGATGTCACAGATGAGGAACTCATGTCGGCAATGGTAAACGCAGAAGGTCTTTTGAATGATGAACCAGTGTTAACGCCAAACCATTTTCTGATAGGGCAAATTGGTGGAGAATTGGCGCCAGAATCTACAGACTTAACTCCGCACAATCTTAGTAATCGTTGGCGTAGGGTACAAGATCTAGTATTACAATTTTGGAGACGTTGGTTGAGGGAATTCTTACCAACTTTAAACGCTCGTAAGAAATGGCGTACTACACACAGAGACTTTAAAGTAGATGATATGGTTATTTTAATAGATCCGCAAACTCCAAGAGGAAAGTGGCCATTAGCTCGTATTGTTAAAATCTATCCAGGAGGTGATAGACATGTGCGCGTGGTAGATGTAAAAACAGGAAAAAACACATACAGGAGAGCAGTGATTCGTCTCTGTCCTCTTAAAAACGAATAATCGTGTTGACATCAAACCATGGACGGTCCACGATCACACCAAATTGATATAATTACTGGATGATCTAACATAAATTTACACATAGTTTGTTGGACCAGCAACCCCATCTCATCATCTTCTTCTTATGGGGGACATGCTTTGCAAAAACACTAAGACTCCGCCAGTTAAAGTACAATCAATGTGAAACTTTGCATTGATGTTCTTTGGACAAAAGTGCATCGATAGATTTCGAGTTTTAAAATATGATGTCACAATTCCAAGATGGTGGAGATGATTTAAGTACCAAAGGCGGTACACAATTACGCATTTTGAAAGAAATTTCAAAACTTCCATTTCTTCAACATAATAAGTTTGACATTTCTTATAACGATATTACTGACTACATATTGGATAATGATTCTATATAATTTTATTTAAATTTCTTCTAGATGTCTAGTCCTGTCTGGATTATCGCCCTTATTTTTATGCCTTTATAAATACACTAATAACTTACGATTTCCTTAGCATTCCTGTTTTGCATTTCTTACGTGGGACATTATATAATAATTATACTATGGTTTGTACAATTGTATGGTCTCAAAAACTAATAGTTTTTTTATATTTTAACGTTATTTTATCTGGATTATCACCCTTTTATCGGGAAATTGCACCTTCTAAACCACTACGTCATAACAACTATTACGGCAGATTCAGGTCACGCCACTCAGTCAGCAGGCGGCTGTCTCCCTAGATAGTCTATATTCCTTTGCTTTTTGTATTCAGTTTTGTTTGTTTCTGTGACGGTTGTAATGTGTGTCCTAAATGCATTCAATATACTTCAATCCTCTTTATTGATTTAGTTTTTTGAACTAGGCCTACTTCTCTGATACATTTAACGGTGTGGTTACTTGTATAGCGGAATTTATACAACAATATGCTTGCATTCGTAATTCTTGCAACATATAATAGATCTCGACTCATGCTGACATTATATAATTATTTCTTTGGGTTGCATTCCCAATTGTTTTCAAACTTGAGTGAAGTCTGTGTCACCACAGGCCCGGGACTGTACAGCGCAGTGGACGCTTACATCTAGCCCCCGGATCCATTCACTCTTTTTGATTTGTTTTTGTTTGTGGTCCCTGAGTGTGATGTTTTGTCCATATATTTGTTTTTATGTAGAATTGTGTGTGGTGCAACCCTCCTGCACTTACTATTTAGAGGATAGAGCATGGTCCTATTACAAATTACTGTACACTTTGTGTGTATATGGCACCAACTGGGTTAATGAAGACAGGCATACACCATGCAGAGTGGAAATTTGCCCAGACAGTGGTACTCCATAATAGCTAACTCTTATTTCGAATTCCGTATTGGCTCAATATTATTTGGTGGCATCCACAAGGCAGAGTATACTTTAATTTTTTCAATATAAGTTTAACGTCCTACTATTCTGCTCCGAACTTGGCTAATGAGGACGGGCATACGTCTTGCCGGGACAGTGGTACTATGACCTACTCTTACATTGAATTCCAACTGTCAAGGTATCTTTTACATGCACGCCAATGTGTATATGAGACCCAAGTTTTTTGTCCCATCCAAAGAACTAGATAGCTGTCTTTGACAGGCCCTTCGTCCTGCATCACTGACAAGGGTAAACCATGATGGAAAAGCTGGATGAACTTTCTCGGCCAATGCAGGGATCAAGGGATCAAACACCTGATCTCCAGACTTGCGAGCTAGCATCTTACCTATTAAGTCACCGTGATCTCCCTAAATTTTTCAGAATACTTGAAAATACCTTTTATTTTGAACATTGGTTCCCTTGGGGAAATTATGCTCTTGTCTCTATCTATCTGCGAATCTGATTGACTCAATATTATAGGGTGGCATTCTTAAAGCAGAGTATACTTAATCTTTTTGAAATACCTGAAACGACTTTGTTTTTAGAACATTGTTCTCGAAGGGAAATTATGCTGTTGTCGCTTTGTATCTGCAAATCTGATTGCTTTTTAGAATTGACGATACAATATTTTATTTCATTTAATGAAGTAGAACAGGATATATTATTTTTATACTAGGTTAATATACATGTGTTAAATCCAATCATATAATTGAATATTGATATCATAACGCAGTTGTGTTTGAATTTTGTGATATTCTCAGGGAAACCAATCCTACATCCACACATACATGCTCTGCCATGCCATGCTATGCCATGCCAAATGCCATACCACATACCATACCATATCACCATACCATACATATCTTAACATCTAGAGTTTTAAGCAAATAGTTCTTAGTAAAATGAGGTTAAATTGTATTGACTTTAAGTGTATGAGTTTTCAGCTTGATATGATCAATTAAATTGTTGACTTACCGTAAGTGTACAGTATAATAATGTGTAATACCTTTTCTGACTACATTAAAGTCTGTTTCAGAAAGACTTGAGAAACTTAGAAAACACTTACACAGCAATTGACAGTTATAGGGTTTCAGCCAGTAAATGGACAGCAAACATTGATGTAAAAAGACATTGATAAAGCATCTGAATTCTCACGACAATAGTGGTAATATTTACATATTCTACCATATATATCAATATACACACAAAACATAGCAAACAAATACAATAACACTCCAAATTTTTAGTATATTATTACGGGGATGATTAAATCTTAAAGCTGCTGATTCTCATTTGTATTTATCCATGGCTTAATCGACATTAAAATGAAGTCAAAAGTTAATTAAGAAAACAGAACCCAAATATCAACAGTAGCTAATTATAATCTCCTGGCATGGATTCAATTGGATTAAAAAGAGGCCCATTAAAAGATTTTAACAAACACTTATTGTTGATGCAAAATTTTCAGTTCATCATATCTGAGAACCTTTGCTATGCAAGTGGCACAGATACTATGTTTGTAATGATGTCAATTTGGGGATGGGGGGCTGAAGCCCTACTGTAATTTGAAAATATTTGTTCCTGAAGCCTCCACTACTGGAACCCGTTCTTGTTTCTGACTACACTGGCAGTCACCATAAAATGAGTTTTATTTCACTTAAAGGGGCATTATGTAAGATTTAGATAAAGAGCTGGCCGTTCTCACTATAATATTTCAAAAATAGATAATGCAAAAGGAATATATGGAAAATTTCATTCAAATTACTTTATTTTGCGAAATAGTTATCAATGGTTGTATTTATGACGTGTGCATTGATTGTAACTACCATATTGGTCATTTGAGTTTTAGCTTTGCTTCTCCATTTTAAAATTAAATCATTAAATGGCCAAACCATTCTAATCTACTTTAAATCGAGGGATCCAATGGTTCGAGAGTTGATTATGAACTTGCCATGTAAATAGATATCTAATCAATAATTCATATAACATTTAAGGCCCAGTAGGCAGATTTATCACTTACGTCATGCCTGTTTAATCTACGAAGTAACGTGTTTAATGGAGACCGGAAAACTGTTTTGATTTAAAATGTTTAAAAGTGAGGTGTTTAAATCGCTGATCAGAAAGATGAACATAATTGAATAATAGCATATGTAGGTTAATGATATTAAGTTAATAGGAAAGTGAAAACATCAAAATCAGATTTATTTTCTATTTAATTACAATCACCTTTAGATTTAACATTAAAAATTGTATAACTTGTAAACAATATTATAGCTTATCTAGTCTATTACAGGTTGAAGAACATTTGTCACTTTGCCAAAGTACATAATTCCATTTCCATGAAATTAAATTAGAACTTCTATATTTTATAATATTAAATACACATGATGGATGAAGTTTAAAAAGAATGAGTTGAAATATTGAAATCTTTAATAAAATAATTTTGGCAAGCAAAGAAAAAAGATTGAAAAATAAAGACAAAACAAAAATCCAATGACGAAAAAAAACAAAAACTTTGAGATATGTAAATGGTGTTGAAGGGTATATATTCAAACTATGTAGAAACTCACAGTTATTTACATTAGATTTGAACAAAGTTTGTACAAGATGTTTTTATGAGATATAATGGGCGTTACAACGGCAGAACTGACTCAAAAATTTGAATAATAAAAGTTAAGTAATCCAGGAAAGACTTTTGGCACCTATAGAATTTGCAGGGTTGATGTGACCTTGTCTACAATGTACAGTATGTATAAGTTTTTATATATGTACATTCACTAAAACATATCAGTTTTTATTTCAAACCTGTCATTATTTCAATAGGCACAATACTATATTCACATGCTGCATGGTCACATACAGCTATCAACCAGTAGTTATTAGTCTAGTGGTCTAACACCTGCGCCATAGATAATTAAGCTGTCACTGAATCAAGTGATCTGGTTTTTGATCCCAAGCTTCCAGGAGTCCTGGTCGTCTGCCCAACCACATAGTTTCCTACCACTACTAAAAAATACATAACGTGCAATCCAGTTATTGAAATGAAATTTTACTCTATGCTAAATGATATAGTTTATGTTGAGTGGACTTTAAGCTCTCTCTCTCTTTCTCTCTCTCTCTCTCTCCTGAAAGGGGGGTCAGATGGCCAAAAGGTTAGCATGTGGTGCTGTATCTTAAAGCCTGTCATTGAGTCGGTTGTACGTGGCAAGGAGTAGGGTCGCCTGTCCAACCTCGTGGGTTCTCTCTCTCTCTCTCTCTCCCTCTCTACCAAAACCAGAGAAGAACCACAGGCTTTCTCTCCCTCTGTCTCTGTCTTCATTAGTCAAGCCAGTGCAGCAAAAGAGGGACATTAATTACTCTGTATAAAGCAGAGCTACAGACCAGTTCATGGGAGTCCATGAAGTCCCTTTGTTGACTTCAAATCAATCAAAATTTTGTTTTCCAGAATTATTTGAGATTTAAACTTTGAGATATCCGATTGAAATCTAGTTCACATAGTAGAGTTACAGACCAACTCAATGAAAATTCCAATTAATTTAATTATAACACTTAGATTATTCTGTGTAGGGCAATTTAATTTGCTAAACACACCTGCAGTGTTGTCTTTGGGTTTTTTCAGTAAAGAAAGTGGGATATTTCTTATAAGATTTACTCAGACAGGTTCTGGTTTAGTTTTTTTGTCTTAATCCTACATGAAGGAATTTCTACTCTGTACTCAACAAGTGGTCCTTACACACAAGCCTGTGTAGATTTTACACGGTGGCTTTTCGAACCAAGTTTAAACAGCTACCGGGTAGGCATACCGAGAGTCAGAGAAGTTAAAGTTTTTACCACTTAAGACTGTTTACTGGCTTAGGTTTCTGCACTGAATGCCTTGAGTAGAAGACTGGTGAGATTAAAAAACTGAGACTTGTTGAAGGGAGATTTGAAATACAGCTGAACTTTTTGTCCATTTATACCAAATTATCAAGATGAAATTTCTTCATAAGTTAAGGTTTTTATTTAAAGCAACTTTAACTTGGTTGGATTTTTCATTTTTACTATATTGCTTAATTTAAATTCTTTGGAGCTCAGGAATTAGTGCATTTTCTCTTTTTTAAAACTGTGAATGAATTTTTACAACTAATAGCATGTCACTGTGGTCTCCTAATTAACAGGCGCTACATATGCATAGTGTCATAGTGCATGAACTTCATGAATAAGTATAATTTACACAGAACCAGGGCTCTCATTTTTTTCATATTTGTCGGTCTTGACTGACTGATAGCGAAACTGACCAGTTAGCAAACTTATCAGTCAATTTACATGCCATGAAAATAGAATTTCAAAGAATTTAACCTTAAAGCACAATAAATAGAGTTCAAAAATATTTTTAAAATTTTAATACTTGATGGTGGGGTAAAAGTTTGATGTGAAAGCCATACATAGAACCAAGATTTTGTGCACAAATAAAGGCCATTGGAAGCAATGTGTGATCATGTTATATCTATACATTTACAAACAATCATTGGAATCATTGTTAATATATGACATTAAAGACAATCATTGGCCTCTTGACTACAAGGAGATCATGGTGGCTAAGTAGGTAAGACACTGGCTTGATAGCCTGCTGGTCGGGCGTTCTATCCCTGCATTGGCCGCAAAAGTTCGTCCAAATTTACCAGCGTGTTTCCCGTGTCAGTGATGCAGGACTGACGTATGGTTTTTAATTTTATTTCAAAAATTCGTTTGCGCATGGGGTCTTTAGCAGTGGGAGAAAACTGGAGGACACGGAGAAAACCCACGAGGTTGGACAGGCGACGCCACTCCTTGTCACGTTCAACCTGGGATTTGAAACCACGTCAGTTGACTCAATGATAGGCTTTATGATACAGCGAGCATGTGCTAACCATTCGATCATCCCCCCCCCCGACAAGGACAGCTGTCTAGTCATTCAGATGGGACAAAAAACTGAGGTCCTGTGTACACAATGGCATGCACATTTAAGATCCCTTGGCAGATGGAATTCGATGTTAGAGTAGGCTGTAGTGCCGCTGCTTGGGCAAAATTTTCCTCATAGCACACTGTATGGCGTATGCCCGTCTTCATTATATTAGCCCAGTTTAGGAGCAGAACAGTAGGACGTTAAACTCCAGTCCATTTCATTTCATTTCTAGACTACAACAGGAAATTTGTTTGTTATAAAAATAATCAATTTAAAAATCGTTCAGCTTTATGTAATTTGTGAAATGCCACCATAAAGATCTGTGATAAACAATTACTGTTTATATGGTTAATAAAAAGCTTTCTGCACTATCATTATGTACAAGTGGAGTTCATTGACATCATAAGCCAGATGTCAAGGTTAGAGCTAGAGAGAGTGACAAACGCAAAAACCAAGCCAATACTTTTTTAATTTGAACTATGTGTACTAAATAGAACATAAACGTCAAGATGTTCTTTCCTTTTCTGATTTTCTTTTGGCCTTTGACCTAGATACCTCCATGAAATAAAATATATTTTTGGAGGTCTTTATATGTGTTAATGGGGTTAAAAGGTTAGAGTAGTGCCAGATAACCAACTCATCTGTTGCTGATAATATAAGCAACTTGTATGTATACACTTTCTGTATAGTTTATAAGTTATACCTTTTACTTTCAACAAAAAACTTACAGAGTAAACAAAGCTACAGTTGTAATATCTCAAAACTTGAAGTTACCCCTAGTTTATCCAGTAATGGTTTTCAATTTCAAAATAAACTGAAGGCTGATGCCTCCCCTAGGCGTTGTCAGTATAGTTTGTAGTTATAATCAACACAAGTCATTAGTAAATAAACCAGATACCAATCATATATCCCACCGAATAGCAGCACTGACAACTGATGGGATAATCAACTCATGGTACTGGGCACAGTGTCCCTTGCACTGAAGCCAAGGGTTTTTTTCTTGGACTCTGGGGTCCTTATTGCAAACTTAGGTTGCTTATCAGGATTTCATTGCAAAATCGTGGTTTTATTTTGGGGCATTTCAAATTTGTATTCGTGTCATTGGCTCCTTTGCTATACTCTACTGCTATACTCTGCCACAAGGGTTTTTTTACGATCCTCAAACTTTTTGGTTATGGATCAATGCAGCAAGGATATTTATTCAATTTGATTCACTTGCTCAGTTCGTTTGACACATCCCTTTTTTCTGGATAAGCTAGTGACTTGGCGCCAGGCAGTATCTGGTCAGCTTTATTTATCTCGATGACCAGTGGCAGTCTATTTCTCAAAATATATTCATTCACTTTGCTTCACTCACTTCGTTCCATTGACACATTCTTCTCTGGTCTGATAAACTAGTGATTTGGGGACAGTTAGTATCTGGTAAGCTCTATTTATCTTGATGATCAGTGCCTGAAATACCGACTGAGTGCAGTTCCGGCAGTCTATTTTTCAAATTTTCGGGGGTTTCATTGACTCTCCTCTCTGGTCGGATAAACTAGTATCTGGTCTGAAGACTGCATTTCCGACTGTTTAAACTTTCTGGGGGAGGTCCCACATACCCTCCGTAAGGGCTTGCTACTTTGTGCTCACAATGGGGTTTCGTGGAGATTGGCAAGTCTGTTCGTTTGACACATTTCACTGTGATCAAGTGACAAGCGGTATTTCGTCATCTATTTATCCTCCTCAGCTACTGTTATTGGCTTATCCACTATATGTTGCCAATGTTATTAGGGCTATACTCTGCTACTGTTATTTTCTCTTCCGCTATATTCTACTACTGTTTCTAGGTCCTCCTTAGCTAGACTCTGCTACTGTTATTGGTACCTCCTCTATAACCTGCTACTGTTATTGACTCCTCCACTATAATCTGCTTCTGTTTGTCAACCATGCTATAATCGTCTTTTGGGGAAAATCATGATCTGGCTTTTTATTATATCTATAACTTACAAAAAAAAATGTAAATAATGTTGGTTAATAAAATGTTATCAACGTACAGGATTACCCGAAAAATATGTGTTATGGATAGAAAAAATTGTTTTTTCACACTTAACATCATTTTATTGTGTTTTGATAATTGCTTAGAATTCTATCATATCACACGTGTCAAAAATAAATTGATGAAGCTGTGATCTATAGGAGAGAGAAAATCAATTTCTAACACATTTATTTGTTATGGCTGTTAGCTATATACGATCAAACTGATATTATACATGGAAGTACAGGGCTTTGTTGGGAGGACCAGTACAGTCAACCTATGTCAGTTCACCTGAAGCTAACCACAGTTTTCTCAGGTTTTTACACTAGTGTAAATTTGTCAATAACTGGTGATGTGATGTCACATAGACGTAAATGTTGACTTTTAATTACTTGATGAACAGTGAGCAGTCGTGTGGGGTCACCACAAAATAAATAATCTATAATGCAGGCTACAATAAAGGTAGTGAGATTTCAACAGAAATATTTACCTATACTTTATGCACTAAATGTAAAGAAATATAGGGTAATAAGTTCCAACGATTCTGTGTAATATTATGTGTACATACTCTGAGAATCATAAAACTTATATATTTGTCCCCCCCCCCTTTCGAAGAAAGTTGGGGGACTATTAAAATGGGTTCATCCGTCTGTCTGTCTGTCTGTCTGTCCTTCGGTCTGTCTGTCTGTCCGCCTGTCCGTCACACTTTTTGGGACACAATAACTCTCTTCCTAATTGAGCTAGAAAGTTCAAAGTTGGTGTATGTGTTTATTAGGTCAATGCCTTGATGGAGTTCGAAGATGAGCATTTTCCGCTTAGGGTAAGCAGATATAAGCAATTTGATTGGTTGATGCTTTGGGACACGATAACTTTAGTTCTAATAAAGTGAGAGTGATGAAACTTGGCGTATAGTTTCATTACAGTAATACCTCGACTAAGTTCGACAATGAACCATTTTCTGCTCAAGGTAAGCAGAGCGATACGCAATTTGATTGGTCGAGACTTTGGAACACAATAACTCTCCTTCTTATTGAGTTAAAATGTTCAAAATTGGTGTGTGCTTATTACGTCAATGCCTTGATGGAGTTCGAAGATGAGCATTTTCTGCTTAGGGTAGGCAGAGATAAGCAATTTGATTGGTTGGTACTTTGGGACAAGATAACTTAGGTTCATCTTGATTGATGATTTTTATGCCAATACAATGACTGCATTCTCATTCAGTAATGGATTCGACAGTAACAGTGTATAGAAACGATTGACGAGGGCCCTTTCCCTTGGCCAGAGGGGCTCTTTTGTCAATCGTGGGGGCCCTTTTGTCTGCCTTTAGAGCCCTCCCTAACTAGGGTACATTTTCATTTTTCGCATCGGTTTTAGCATTTTTCTTTATAAAACACTTTTGGATGACACTTCGTGTACAGTTTGATTGCTCGATACGTTTGAAAAAAATAAATGTGCGATTAATTAATATGTGTCATCTATTTATTTTGGGATTTCGGCGGGGGACATCAGCCTCACTGTTGGCTTGTTTAAATTCAAAATAGTTGGTTCACTAACTATAACCACTGTTCTGTTACCAAAACAGTGCTGTTGTGATGTATATTTTAAAAAAAAAAGGACACAACTGATCTCTACAATTATTTAATGTATTAATATTTGGTTTCCAAGAAAATATACAAATTAAGTCCTTTTAAAGGAACAAAACTTCATATCTTGAAAAAGGTCTTTTGATGTGCATCAGAGACGGAAAATGTCTTTTTTTTCACATTAGGTGATATTTATCTTGTTAACAAAAGGTAGAAGTAAAGTGTACATAATTCTGATTTATTAACAGAAAGCTATAATGTTAATCAAAATGCTATCAACTTCAAGTGCTTAATTTTGCAAGCGGGCTTTTTTTTTTCGTTTTTAAATTTTAATGCAAAATTATGAAGTTTTTATTGAGTGTAATACTTTTTTTTTATTTAGTGATTTAATCTAGGAGCTGTGGTGGTTCAGTGAGTTAAATTCCATCTTCCCTTTGTCAGTGGTTCAAGATGGAAGGCATGCCAATGAAAAGCATCTAGTCATTTGGGTGGGATCAAAAACTGAGGCCTAAAATACAGTTGGAATTTGAATAAGAATAGTCTGAAGTTCTTTTGTTTAAACAACATTTCCCCAAAAACACACTGACCAGTTTCACGAGCTTGGCTGGTGCAAAATAGTAAGATGTTACATCCTATTTCATTTCTGATTTCATGGCTCTATAACCTTTTCTTAAGAATTTTAGACATTGGAAGCTGCAGCTGACAAAAACGTTGTGTGTTTAGACAATGGCTGCCACACAATTATACAATATCATTTAAAAGGTGACAAGTTTGAAATGTTGGGGTGAGAAATCGATGACAAAAAGTTTTGGTTTGCTCCACAGAGATAATATCTATCACCCACCAGAAATTCTCCTGCTGACCTTGGGTGTGTGCCCTGGGATTTACTTGTTGAATGTTATTCATATCTGAACAATTTCTATACTCCTCACTAATTATCTGGTGTATATTTATAAACACTGAAACAACTTGAGGATGAATTAATTGATTTGACATATGGAATCTGGAAGAAAAACACCCATACACATAGTTTGAAGTGAAATTTTACACTATTTAAATCTCTTGGGAGTTAACTGACATGACTTGGCAACTGTTGTTATTTGACGCTTGTCTGAGAAACTTGTATCTGATGATTCATTAATTCAGCTTAAGTGAAAAATTTTCATAACATCAGCCCAGTTTATCTTGAACTTTGTACCACTTGTTTAGACCTCTGTGTTTTTCTTAGGTTCTTGGTAATTAATGTAGTGGCAATAATCTGGAGAAGGTGGAGTATATGGCAATGGACTTTTCACTTACTTTTTCTGTTTATATATAAATCAGCTGTTCCAAGCAGGCAGTAATTGTTCCACCCATAATGAAGTTAACAATCTTTATTTAGATCCTCTTTTCAGTAGAGCTCAGATTTCAAACTTCCCACCATATTGTGTGAACAGTCAACATGGCAGCACATAATAAAACTTCTTAGATTTCATATATCTGTCATGTCCCCCTAGTTATTTACAGGGGTTTTGTTTTCTTTAGCAACTGTTCGTGTTTCTTTAATTTATTTCTTTAATGACATTAGAAGAGTTATAACAAAATAGAGAATACTTTTATTTTAAACACTTATGTAGAGCACAGAAATTGGCTGTATGACAATATTTATAAAAGTGCAATTTTATTGAGTACTGTGAATATATGTACAAAAAATGTTAATTGAATTTATTATCATTTTTATACGACCACATTGAAATGTGGTCGTATATTGTCGTCGCCCCCGTCCGTCCGTCCGTCCGTCCGGCGGTCCGTCGGTCGGTCCGTCGGTCCGGCGTCCACAATTGCTTGTGGACGCTCTAGAGGCTAAAGTTAATATCCGATTGACTTTAAATTTATGCACAGTGTTTAAGGCCATGAGACGAAGAAGCCTATTGTTTTTCAGCGATTTCCGATAATAACTACCAGAGTTATGGCCATTGATCACTTCAAAAAATCTTGTGGACACTCTAGAGGCCAAAGTTAATATCCGATTGGCTTTAAATTTATACACAGTGTTTAAGGTCAAGACGAAGAAGCCTATTGATTTTCAGGGATTTCCGATAATTAGTGCCAGAGTTATGGCCCTTGATCACTTAAAAAAATCTTGTGGACGCTCTAAAGGCCAAAGTTAATATCTGTGTCCAGTTAACGCCCTCTAACGGCAGTTGGAATTATCTACCCCGGAAAGTAGTCTTCGACCTCCAGTTACTAAAATATCGCATCTGTCGCTACAGAAATATAGCATTAGACAAGACAGGACAGGTCCACTTAGAGTTTTGGATGTTTTCAAATAAATCCGTTGATTCTATGGATAGATTAAAAAATTTTAGAAGTTTAGCCGAACCTGCGTGTTTAAATCTATCGGCAGGATGATTTACCCAATAGGCTACTTCCCAATATAAACACTATAGACTATAGAGACACTATATTAATATTATACTATAATATGAAAGGGGGTGGGGTGTCTTTTTCACCTCCAACAACCGTCGATTCCTTTTATTTTTAATTAGCCGCCGACGAACGCCGCTTTTCTCAAAATAGAAGATATCATTAACTAAAGTCTGAATAGAGACTATTACATTTGCCTAAACATAAAATCTTCAACCTTTATGATCATTATTTTCCATATAATATAAGACCGTCGATTCCTATTGCCATAGCTGTCCGCCGGCCGCCGATTGTTCTCAAAATACAAGAATAGAGACTATTGCATTTACACGCTCATGAAAACTTCAACATTTAAAAAACAAAACAACATATTAACACAATTCAGAAAAGGGATTATTTGATTTGTACAACGATAAAATCTTAAATAATAATGATTGTTATAATTTCCACCACAGATTTCAAATATTGTTCATATTAAAACAACATCGCAATAATAGAAATTAAATATTTTGGTAGGTACAAAATTAAATTACATGTACATAAGAAATGGCCGCCAATATATGTAAATACCGCCAACTTTAGCACACTACTCACAATGCACATTATATTTCACATTTTATCTTCCGCAATATAAATTGGATTTAGTTGGTCTTAAAGGGCCAATCCCGATAACTTTTTGGGGAATAAAACTGCTTAATTTTGTGTTAAAATCCTTTAAAATCCATAACCTAAGGCCCATCTACTAACCCGATATTTGTGATACGCTTGTAATTAACTTAAACCTGACAGTCTTCATCTGGAAATGGAGATCGTTGTATTATACAGTATCTGGATAAAACCAGACTTTTTTCTATAAAAATAATATGTAGGTGAAATTTACCTTTTGTTATCAAGTACAGTGCATGGGTCATTCACTGTATAGACCTCTCAAGAAACGTTAATCGATTATCAGGTCACCCAATGAAAAAATTGACCCGAAATCTTAAAAGGGTTACGTGTCCGGATAAGCAGTGTTGACGGACACGCCCAAACGACTGAATATTTTGAGCTGAAATTTTGAAACAAGGTAAATACACCATGCCACTATATTTTGGTCCATAAATTTCATAAATACTCGGACTTCAATTTTTGAGACTCTGTTCTTATCGGGATTGGCCCTTTAAATTAATAATAATGCCTAAATGTGTGTCCCGCGGGGTGGGTTAGAAGTCTTCATCCCACCCACAAACACTTGAACAAATAATAATTCTCCAAACTTGGAATGGGCTGAAAATATCTTTACATTTTCATAATTTATCGCGGACATTATTCAAAACAGCTGACAAACCTAACCAAAATCATCAGTATAACATAGAAATAATTTTAGTGTGGTATAATAATTATATCTGTGTAGCTTATTACTTAGATTAGACTGAAGCGTCGAGATTATTGCAATTTACAATTTAGAAAAGTCATTAAAAGTCAGATTATTCATTCATATTTTAAAAGTTAAAAATGCCTTATACATCTATGTGCGTACACATGGGCTGAATGATTATTATTCCTTTATTTGTCTAAGATACGTGAAGATGGCAATGTGAAATCGCACGTTAAATTGACAGAACTTAATTAACTGTTTATAAGTGTATGAATTTCAGGCCCGTATAGCTAGCCCAAAATAGTTAGGGGGGCAAAGACTTCCGGGGGCGCCGATGTACCTACACCGCGGAAGGGTTTATAGAATGCTCTCCATAGGCGTACGGGGGTTCGGGTTAGCCTTACAGACGTCTAGGAGACACCTTGACGACCTCAAACGCGTGTTCTTGCTATTCCAGTCCCTGAGACAGTAGGTGGTCTGATAAAGCTTAGATGGCCGAGTCGAATTCCAATCAATCGTGTATATTCCACGTCCCTGGAAAGAGACACCTCTCAAATCATGCCGTTTAAGAAGCCCCATTGAACAAGTTGTGGGCGCCCATCAAATCTGATTCAGCATTATGTACTATTTGCGGCCCAACATTTTAAGGCGTCCCACCATTCATGTCATTATGGGCGGCTCTCCGGGATAAGGCACCCCACAGACCAAGTCGTTTTGGGCGCCCAATTCATTCGTGGGCGCCAAACTAATCTCACTAGCATTTATATCATGGGTGCCCCTCCTGGATGGGCCCCCTTAAATCATATCGTTTGAATTTTGAAGATTATCAAGCCGTTTTGGGCGCCCAATTCATTTATGGGCGCCTAACCAATCTCACAAGCACTATATTATGGGTCCCCATGATCTCGGCATTATGCACGCCCCTCTAGGATGAGGCACCCCACAAAACATGCTGTTTGAATTTAGAAAATTATCACGCCGTTTTGTGCGCCCAATTCATTCGTGGGCGCCTAACCAATCTCTCTAGCATTATATTATAGGCGCTCATGATCTCGGCCTTATGGGCGCCCCTTTTGACTAAGGCAGCCCGCAAATCATGCCGTTGTGGGCGCCCCATTGATCTAGTCGTGGGCGCCCAACCAATCTGATTCGGTATTATGCACTATGTGCGGCCCAACATTATAAGGCGCTCCATCAATCATATCATTATGGGCGCCTCTCTGGGATAAGGCACCCCACAGATCAAGCTGTTTGAGCGCCCATTTTGTTTTGTTAATCGAGTGGGTTATTGTGAGGCGCCTCACCATTTAGCGAGGCGCCATAAAATCAAGTGGCATTGGGTGGGCCCCAATATCGTCATGGGCGCTCAACCAATGTCACTCGATTTTATGTGGCGCCCATACTATTATGGAGACATTGGTCTTTAGTCTCGTATTGCGTCATTTGGCGCCCATTGAGGGAGCCGATTTTAACCAAGGGGTAAAGGGCGCCTTTGAGGGAGCCGATTTAAACAAGGGATAAAAGGCCCATGGGCCGAAATTTTCCAAGGGGGGGGGGGCAGCTGCCCCCTTGCCCCCCACTAGCTACGGGCCTGAATTTGCTCAGGAATTTAATTTGATTTAACGAACAAAAACAAGGGCGACACCATTAGCTCGAGCGGATGTATAAACCTTGTATAGACTGGTCGATTATTGAATGGAGGAAGTAAGATAAGTGTACAATATAGAATTAACAATTCTCCGGGAGTATATTGCTACTGTTTATTACTATAAATAACGAACATATTATTATTGCGACTATTGGGATGAAAATAAATGCAGTATGAGGTACAGCCAGAGCTCTATATATAAGGCTCTGGGTACAGCTATTGGATATTGGAAATAATTACATTTTGAAACACTGGATACGTGGGAGAATCCCGACTAACTAAAATGAGAGGTCAGGAACTTTTATAACATTTGTTCTATTTTTATCTTGTTTGTGTTTATTACTATACAAGATATTCACGATAAGATATAATTTGGTGATTTATTATATATTAAAGTTTGGGAATTCCCAGGGGTTTTTTTTTTGTCCTTATCCTCTATCAATTATAGGTAATGGTAGGTGATGTTCAACACACAGGGTATGTTCACCTGGTACCACCTTTAACATAAAGTGTTAGCGTTATAAAAACCTGTTACCTCTTCGCCCAATTCGCCCGTGGCCCAAATTCGCACGGTGCCCAAATTCACCATAGAGTTAAAAAAAATTAGAACAGGCAGGTCAATTTAAAGTTTTGGATGTTCCCTAGATTCTATGGATAGATTAAACTTTTCCGAAGTTTAGAATTAGTGAACCTGCATGTGTAATTCGCCCGGGCCTTGAATTCGATGGCTTTAACATTCACGGGACATGCTAATTAATTTGATACCAAATTCGTGATGGGCGAACATACCACATTGAATTTATGTACATATCTAGGTTTATTCCTGTAACTTTATTTTAATATTCTAGTTTATTTGTTTATTTATCAATGTTTATTATAATACATATATCATAGTCAACGATACATTCTGGTCAGTATTGGACTTCGTGCTATATTTTACAAAATGCAACGCTGCGACAGTTTTAATGATCACAGAGCATAGAGTGTCAGAGACAAACACTAATGCAATCCTTCAATATACTGTGTGGATCCGAATCCTGTTTGTTTACCAAACACAGGTTGTTTTACCCATATTTTTGTGCAAACTGATTTAAAGAAAATAAAAATAAATGTAAATAATTTTGCATATGATACATCATATTATAAATAATCATAGAAAATTTCGAACACTGAGCTTTCGATTCATTACTTGAAAACCACAAGGAAGGGGGTAATATTGTGATAGCCTGTTCCACCAATACTTTTATGTACATAAAATAATGTTCATTTAAAATAAAAGAACCCACTGAAACGGTTATACGATTCGTAAACTGAAAGCAATAACGACCATATCTCAGTTAATGTGGCTAAACAGATTTGGTTCAAATTTTACATGCTAATTTGAACATGCTCGATTTGGCGATGAAAATAGCTTTGGTGTGAGAGCGTTGCGCGTTAGATCAAAGCTCTTTCAGTCTTGCATTATCACAACGAGCAGTGCCGTATGTCATTATCCTAAATGAAAAACAAGTATCGGTTGGGGAGAAGTCTTTCTCAATAAAGGCACCTAAATTGTGGAACAAATTACCGCTTAACCTAAGGAACTGTGCATCACTTTCAATTTTTAAAGCAAATCTCAAGACGTTTTTATTTACAAAAACTTTTTATTAAATGTGATACGGTGTTGTTTTCATATTTGTTTTCTACTATTTACATGTACTTTTATTTGTATGTATTGTATCTTCCTTTTAGGTTTGTAAAGAGCATCTGGGCACTCTATAGGTGAAAGATGCGCTATATAAATACATCATAATAATACTAATAATAATAATCTATTGCAATAATAAAAACTGCTTTATATTGTTCACCTATTCTTTCAAATTATTCTTACGAGAACCGCCGTTTTCTGTTTTTAATTTGAAGTTAGAATTGTCTTTTTCCTGCTGCTGATTTTTAATCTTATCACCATCACCATCGCAAGAAGATGTTCACCATCTTTTGAATCATGCCCTTGTGGTAAAACTGGCATTGACGTCCATATTAAAATCAAAAGGTAAGTTCAGAAGTTGTTTGTGGCGAAAGTCAAAGCTCGTAATCCGGAGACGTACGCTGGCCATTCACCTGGAGGTTCGTGGTTTGATCCCGGAGATGACCGTAACAGGCCCCAGAGATTTTACAGGCATGATCCCTCTTTGTCATCCGGACAAGCAGAATTTTCGGCTAGACGTGTGAATTAAAGAGAACGAATATATTTGTTCGGAAAACAAAACATTTTGATTTTCAGTTGGCAAAATAAAATAAAATGTCTGAAATTCAATGACTTTTACGTGATAATAAAACGCAAATTACGCTCTCTAAATTGAATACGGCGAATATTGATAGTTTTTATCCCAGTGATTGTGACCTATGATTTCAACGTACATCAGAACGCACCGAATCTTTAAAAAACCCCTGGATGTGCACCAATATGTTGAAACAAATGATGATAAAACTGAAGCGATCATGATTGGATCAGAACACTCGCTATCAAAATCAGATACATTAACTTGGAAAATTGCTGACTCAAAAATTAAATCAATCTACAGTCTGTATGTTTACATCGATTCAGAATTCTCCATGGAAGTTCAGATTAATTATATCTGTAAAACCTGCTTAACTTTCCACCTCCGCTCTGCCTGAAACGTTCGTCATCTCTGGTTCGATCGCTTGTATTTTCAAGATTAGACTATTGCAATACACTTGTTATCTGGAATATCCCACAAACTGATATCAAAACTCCAAACAGGAACTCGCACATTACACCAACCTTCATTGGCTGCTAATTAAATCAAAAATAGATTTTAACCCCGGGCTGAAATTAGTTTTTGCCTTCCGATTCCTGGTTACAAGGAATACAATTAAGCCACTTGAGTGTTCATTCCGTATGGCATCAAGTACAATTTGCATGTTTGTAGCTGAGGTGTGTCCGTGTCGTGCTAGATACGAGGACTACAGATGAACTATTAAGCATTCCAGAGACTGCCGACATATGGCTACAGATGACAGCTAAGTTTTCCACACCCTGAAACTATCACCGTAGTGTATTAAGAAGCCCGAGAAGAGTGGACCTGGGTACTACACTGACAAAGGATTCTTTTCAATAATACTTTTGGGTCTTGTAGATGCCTAATACAAGTTCTCGTGGACGAGTGTCGGTGCCCATGGGTCGGTGTCGGACTGCTGGGTCTTCAACAGATAAAGCCCTTGTTCTGCATTGGAAAATGACGAGATTGGTCTTCATCCTCAAGTAGTATTGCACGGGTATGTCAGGGACATGCCCTGCTTCTTGGTGAGAAATGACGCCTTGTTATTGCGAACTTAGATATGAAGCCCTGCCGCCTTCGTCGAATGACAAGACCTCAGCGTATTTTCAACTAGCACACCCCGCGCACGCCGTGTTATTGAGAATCGATTTGGCATTTTGGCACGCCGTTGGGGATGCCCCCTGACAACACTGACGAGGAGCAGTTGATTTACTCTTTGGTTCCATGTTAAAAACTAAATGATGAAAATATTCAGTTGATATGCAGGAAGAAAAACATTAAAACGCACTACTAGCTTGCGTTTCCCGCTCGTCAGGCGGGTAATTGTCGCGTGCTATAATAAACACGTGCATAACAAGTACGGGTCGTATCAGTGGTGCATGAAATTGGTTGATTGAGAATAGTTGCATAATCCTACTGCTTCACATGATATCCTACAAAACAACTATAGAAAACAGAGTTATATTGGGACCAGGGCCGTTACATCTAGCAAGGGAGCAAGGGGTGCATTGTACCCCCAGAAATATAAGGCGCCCCGTCCCCCCCCCACCAAAAACTATATAATAATTTGACAATCATTCAATTACACAAGATACACCTGATTAGGATCACACAGTGATGCTCTTACTGATCAGTTGGTCGGTTTTAAGGGCTCCCTGATCAAACTATCTTATATCACTTACGTGGAGGCGATGGCGCCCCACCAATCTGCTGCACCCCCACTTTTAAAAT
Organism: Patella ulyssiponensis; assembly: GCA_963678685.1. Taxonomy (NCBI): domain Eukaryota; kingdom Metazoa; phylum Mollusca; class Gastropoda; family Patellidae; genus Patella; species Patella ulyssiponensis. Next base: position 16,262,461 of record OY783232.1, on the reverse strand, counting down.
CCTACGTACGGCCCTGATTGGGACGTGCACAACCACAAACAATAGAGTTTCTACAGATGACTACACTGGTTGGTGTAGCATAGGGATTACTATCCGGCATTTATATATTTGTATATTCTGGGACTGTGTATTAAGAACTAGAATAACCAAGGTTACGCTTGTAGAGAAAATCGTATTTTTGTCATAGTTGGTTTTTTTATCATCATACTCTTTTGAATCAATTTCTATGTCAGATGCCCTTCATGTACGTCTGGTGTACCATGCAGACCATGTAAGCCGTACTACCGTTCTCAACTTTGTTCCCGTTTTGAGAACTGTACAAATTGTCAAGATTGGCAAAAGGGTGGTTGCTCAGAGTGTGGCCCCAATAAATATGGGAGGTTTTGTCAAAAAGGTCAGTTAATTTGGATATTTTTTTCTTTATATAGTTCGGTCGTGTAATAAATCATAATGAAATTTAAGGTACATTGCACCGCAGGGTAGGGTTATGTAATTCCACGATGGAATCCGTTAGTTTACAAACAGGAACATTAGCATTTCTCTCGTCATCATTTATTTTCTTAAAAATTATGGCCGTATAATAAATTTAATGAAATCTGACGCCCAAAACACTGCACCTGCACGAAGGCTGAAGTCTTGAAAAAAACTGGAACATAGCTCTATTGTCATCATTCATTTTCTTAAATTTGCGATGGATGTCATCCATGGTTTATTTTTTAAAAAATATAGGTTAACAAAATATTGTAACTTGTAACACTTCATTAAAATTCTTCTTCTGAAAAACTGCTATATAATGGTTTTGAAGCCAAATATTAGAAAAGGAAATGAAAAGGTGTTTTCCTACTTTTCTGCGTTAACTATATTGAAGGCAGATTTATATTATTAGGAAGGGAATTAATTGTGATAAAATTCACATAAAGCTGAACCTTCATAGATTCAAACAATGGACAATTATCCTGAACTTATGGGATATATTTTAGATTGTGGATGTTTAAATGGTGGGACTTGTACAAAAATAGGCAGTTGTACCTGTAAATCTGGATTTGTTGGGAACCATTGTCAGACTAAAAAAGGTAGGTACTGGTAATATATAGTTTTAAAACTTGATCTTAAAGAGAATTTTTATGGTAAATTACTTTAGGATCTGCACATGTCATTATCATCTACATGTAGAGTGAGCTACTCTTATCGACACAGAAATTAAAATCACACAAAGTTTGCTCCTGGCAGAAATATTAAAAGACCTGTTTTGGTGGGCGTCATGTTGGCAATAGGTTAGGCATACTTTTCTGAAACAACAGATAGCCTACCACTTTTCATTTTCAGAGGTAGTATGGCTAGAAAGAGGTGGTAAATTTATTCTTTCTTATAAGATCTATCTAAATATGAAGTCACCATTATATAAATACTTGTACTACAGTTTTGGATTGTGGACACCCTACAGAACCAATATATGGTAATATGGTACTCACAAAAACAACAGAAGGTGGAGTTGCGACATATAGCTGTCCAGAAAATCATCTACTCTATGGTCCTAAAATACGCACCTGTTCAGACACTGGACAATGGTCAGGAAATACACCCACATGTGGTAAAACAAAATGATTTCTGATACATATTGATATTTGGATGGTCGTGATACAACAACCAATTAGAGAAATATTTATTGATGATTGGGCAGAAAGTTAAACAAAAATACGACTGAATAAAGCAAAAATTAAAGGAGCTAAATCGCTAATATTTGGGACCTAGAAATTGACTCTAATGGGTCGCAGCGCATATAATAATATAATATGAATGTATATGAACTAATTTACATTCAATCGCTTGTGTTTTTACTCTCAAATCAGTTGTGTTCCTCGAAATATGCCAGAAGTCTCAATCAAATAGAAATCTCGAGGGTCTTGTTATTCCAGTCTTTTTGCATGCTCTCGCCGTTTGGTATGACTTGTGGGATGTCTAGCCTCGTTCTTCAAGTCCCGTGCTACAATTGGTGCTGAAACGCATTATGGTACATGATTCGTGTACCAATGATAAAATGTTGATTTTTGTCTTAAATATTGCAGAAGCCCATCTTTTCCCTGTAAGATCACAACACTTGTTGATTTAAATTGACTAATAATCCATGTTTTCAATGTCGAAGAATATGGACGATATTGAGTCAGAGACTTAGCTACTTAAACTCTTGTGAAAAATAGGGTTCTTACTAAAAGTATTGTTTTCAAAAAATGTTTCTGATAATTTTTCAGGAAAGAAATAATCCAAATACTTAACTGAATATTTCTTAAAAAATCAAATCTGTCTACGGTTCTGTATATTTAATGTGTATTTGTTTGTAGATTTTGTATTATAATATAATATCTTATTTAATAGAATATACTTGTCCAGTTCCACAGCAATCAGACCACATGATTGTGGATATTGGTTATTTATCATTCGAAATGGGTGACTATAGAAGCGGTAAGTATAATTAAATTGGAAATCAACTTCATCCATTAAAGAGAAACATAATTTTTGGAGAACCTCCAAATGTTTACATTTGGATGTGGGAAGCAGTGGGCAACATTAAGTCCAGTAATTTTGGAAATGGGCACTCAATTTTTCAGATCTGAGTATTTTCTAAGATAACAGCTTTTTTTATGCTCAGCTTCCTTTAACTGGCTATAGATTTGAAAAGAAAGGTGATTTGGATGATGCAAAACATTTATTCCTGCCATGTGGACCTAACGAAATCATAGTAGTTCGATGAGACTCTCTGGATAAAGTTTCCATCCCTTGCAGTTGACGCATGAAAGCAACGTGCCTAAATAAATACATATAACTAACTGTATGATAGTGTACAAATACAGACATCCCTGATGGCTCATTGAATAAGACATTGGCTTGCTAACCATGGGTCCCATATTGGATCCTGGTGTATGCAGAGAAAGTTCACCAGGATGTTGTGGTGGGATTTCCTCTTGTCAGTGCTGCAGGACAGAGGGCCTGACGAGGAAAGATGCATAGTCGTTTGGATATGATGAAAAACCAAGGTCCCATGTACACATTGGCGTGCACGTAAGAAAGATCTCTTAGCTGTTGGAATTCTATACAAAAGTAGGCTGTAGCGTCAATGTCTGGGCAAAATTTCCTTCATAGCACACTATATGGTGCACAATGTCCATCTTGATTAGTTCTGTTCGAGCGTACAGTTAGGACGTTAAACTCTTAAACCCCATTTCATTTCATTTACTTCTGATGCCATAAAGAAAAAACCTATATTTTTGCACTTGATGTACATTCATTATATTTGTTGAATGTTTCATGTACTGTATGTATAGTATAATAATAAAAAAGATACACTACTGAGATCAGTGACATTAAAAAAGGTTTCTGTTTTTGGCATATTTTGAATTTTCAATCTCGATTAGAACAGAGTCTCAAAAATTAAAGTCTCAGTATTTATGAAAGTTATGGACCAAAATATAAGAGGCATGGTGTATTTACAATGTCTCAAAATTTCAGATCAAAATATTGAGTCGTTTGGACGTGAACGTCAAAACTGCTTATCCGGACATGTATCCCTTTAAGATTCATTTTTTTCATTGGGTGACCTGTTAATCGACCCCTGTTTCTTGAGAGGTTTATAAAGTGAATGGCCCATGTGCTGTACTTGATAACAAAAGGTAAATTTTACCTAAATATTATTTTTATAGAAAAAAGTCTGGTTTTATCCAGACACTGTATAATACAACACCAAATTAAGCAGTTTTATTCCCCAAAAATTATCGGGATCGGCCCTTTAAATAATAGGCAGTGAAACATTTTTTTCATCTAAAATTTTTAAACTTTTAAAGATATCAGGTTAGTACGAACTGCCAATTTCCAATGTGAAGAAGGATTCGCTTTGGTAGGACAGGACACATTAAATTGTTTACCAGGGGGTATATGGAATGGAAAACAACCAAAATGTGGTAGGTAATTTATGCTTATTATTAAATTGAAAAATTTATTATACAGATTCTTTATTTTACTCCCCCCCCCCCAAGTCCATCATTACGAAGACATGCTAAAGACATTGGTTATGTTTTGATTTTTGCTTTTCATGCTTGCTTCTCTAATTCAAGTGTATGACTTCTTGAAAATTAATTTTCCAATACAATAACCCCAAAATAATCATCATCACTATTCAAAAAAATGTACATTCAATAAGTGAAATAGAAATTTATGGGATGACTTTTTCAGGCTTTTATGCTAGTTTCAAACACATTTTCTGTGCAAATTTGACAAATTAATGTTGGCATATTGGACATTTGATTAAGAACAACTAGATATCTTTGTTTTGAGGCAAGGACTGTTGTGCGGTACGAGCCCAGAGGAATGACGAAACGCTGTATGTCTATAATTTTAATGAATCATCTTATCTTTACAATAAACGATGTAAAACAAACGATGTAAATCAAAATAACGATGTACGGCAAACAGCCATTTTCCCTCGAACACCCTACGACCTCTAGCGGACACTAAAGGAACTAAAAGCTAATAAGAGTTACCTCCAATTAACCACTTTTGAATAATACATAATTACTATGACTATCTCTTTTCGAACATATCCCCCTCCTTGATGTGTTTCCCAATAAACATCAATAAAATAACCTACAATAGAAGGTGATCTACAATACACTGAAACTAGAAACTATGACATTGATCTACAATAAAGAGCATTTTGAAACTATTTACGATTTAACTATATATAACGAATGTCTAGTTTTAACTAGCAATGTCTTTTTATCAAACTGTCTCTATTTCTGATAACGATACGATTTCGAGGTCTATTTAACGAGACGATTAACTATTATTCGATGTCTACACAACTTGTATACGCTGTCTAGTCTATGCCTCTAAATGACACAATCTGTGAATAGGCCTTTTAAATACCGACTGACCTACTTGAATCTCAACGACTCGAACATGACCATCACTGCCAGGAAATGTTTTAACGACTCTGCCTACAGGCCACTTTCCACGGGGGCTGTGGGGTCTATAACTATAACTAAGTCACCGATCTCTAAGTTTTTACTAGAAACATTCCACTTTTTACGATTATTAAGAGTGGTCAGAAATTCCCGCATCCAACGATGCCAAAACTGCTTAATGAGATCCTGAACACGTCGCCAGCGAAGACGAGGATTAAATTTCAAATAATCGACAGATTCAGGTGCTAACTGTCCACTACATTGTCCAAACAAAAAATGGTTAGGCGTGAGAAATGGATCATCGGGGCTATCACTAACATAGCATAAAGGACGCGAATTTAACAAGCCTTCGGCGTGTATAAATGCTGTCAATAACTCCTCATCAGATATATCTGCATTTCCTAATATCGAATCTATAGCTCTCTTCGATGTCTTGATAAGCGACTCAAACACTCCGAAATGTGGAGCTAGTGGTGGATTAAACTTCAAGTCGACTCCTCTATTAGCTAAAGAATTACCAATTTTATCTTGATCTAAGGCAAGAAACAATTCTCGAAGTTCACGATTGGCACTTACGAAATTAGTACCGTTATCCGACACTACTTGGATAGGCTTGCCTCTGCGACTAACGAACCGATCGAAGGCACTAAGAAAACTGTCAGTGTCTAAACTCCACGACATCTCTAGGTGTAAAGCACGCGACGCCAAGCAGGTAAATAAGCATAGATAACGCTTAGTTCGCACCTTACCACGACCTTGTTTTGTCAGGTACGGTCTTCCATAATCGACTCCAACTCTTGCGAACGCTCTTAAAGGTACACCTAAACGCATTTTAGGCAATGGGGCCATGAGTTGTTCTACTGGTTTTCTTAGTCTTCGACGACACTCTGGACATTTGTATTTGACTTCTTTAATCAATTCACGACCACGAAGAATCCAATACTTCTCTTTTAAATTAGCGAGCGTATGAGAAGTTCCACAACTATGATTTACTAGTTCATGATAATAATTAACTATTAAGCGAGAAATCTCATGTTTCTTTGGTAGAATAACTGGATTACGACAGTCATACGATAAATGTTCAGCTTTCTGAAGTCGCCCATCTACACGAAGAACGTTATTCGAGTCGAGGAATGGCTTGAGTTGCACAAGACTAGATTTACTATCAACCATGGTTCCCTTTTCTATACACCTGATCTCATCTGCGAACGAGTCATGTTGAGCATATCTATACCAATAGTTTTCCGATTCTATCAGTTCATCTATCTTGAGAATACTGTCTCTACGGCGATCATCAACGGATTTACGAAGATTATTAAAGAATCTAAATACCCACGAAGTAACTCTGACTAAATGAATCCATTTCGAATATCTAACCGGGTTAAGTCGACCTTGATCTGACTTTACTGGAAAAGTAACAAATGCGGAAGAGGCGTTTTGACGAATTTCTTCCGAAGCGTTATCTGGAACGATTAAATCTGTTTTAGGCCAGTTACAACTATCATCTAAAAGAAAGTCTGGACCATGCCACCACAACTTACTATTACTTAAAGCTTCAACCGATATGCCTCTGGTAGCTAAATCCGCGCTATTAGTTTTCGTTGACGTAAACCTCCATTGTTCTGGACTGGAATGACTATGAATTTCTCCTATTCTATGAGCGACAAAAGGTTTGTAAATACGAGACTCGTTACGAATCCAATAAAGGACATTCTGACTATCCGACCAATACGTAGCATCTGTTGAGGGTACTGATAAAGTTTCACAAACTGTTTGAGTTAGACGTAAACCTAGGACTGCTCCTGAAAGTTCTAATTTTGGAATTGATAATGTCTTAAGCGGAGCGACACGCGTTTTAAAAGCAATTATAACTACCGAAATACTATTATTGTCATATTCACATCTTAGATAACAAACAGCGGCATAAGCTTTTTCTGACGCATCTACGAATGTATGAATCGACCGACGATTAACTACTAAACCATGTGTGACAAGGCAACGAGGTATTCGAATTAAGTCCAGCTGCATAAGCTCATTAAACCATTTGTTCCAATATGACGATAAGTTCCCTGGTAACTCTGTGTCCCAATCTAAACCTTGAATCCACGCAATCTGGATACCTATTTTGGCACGAATAGTAAATGGAGCTAAAAAGTTCAAAGGATCGAATAGAGTGGCTGTTTTGCTTACGACAATTCTCTTAGTTAAAATCGATTCTGTAGGCTGTTTAACTTCATAAGTAAAATGACCATTTTCCGCGTCCCAAAGAATTCCTAAAGTTTTCATGGTTGGAAGACTTTCATCATCTAACGATAGTTTAGCGACTCTGTCTTGTACAGGAATATCTGACAGTACTTCGGGTTCATTCGATAACCATTTGCGTATTTCAAAACCAGCTGCTTTTAACAGTTTCGTTATCTGATGTCTCAGTTCTATGGCTTTTGGTATTGACGAAACACTATCCAATAAATCATCCACATACATCGAGTTGAGGATTGATTCTGAAGCTAAAGGGAAGGCTTCTTGATTTAAAGTGGCATGATGACGAATAACTGCTTGTGACAGAAATGGGGACGAAGTATTTCCGAATACTAAACGTTGATACTCAAATATCTTGATGGGTGCGTTTTCGTCCAAATTTCTCCATAAAAATCTGTGATACTTTCTGTCATCTTGGTCTATCTGTATTTGCAAGAACATCTCGGTGATATCTGCAGCTATTGCTATCTGGTTACTACGGAATTTAATTAAGATATCTAAAAGCTCTCGCTGTAACTTTGGGCCTGAATGAATACAATCATTTAAAGATTTACCTTCATATCGAGCGGCTGCGTCCATGACAATTCGAACCTTCGTTGTCTCTTTATTAAGGCGAACTACAGCGAAATGAGGAAGATACCAAGAAGTGCTATCTGAAAGCGATTTAACTTCTGCGGTGTAACCTTTAAGTAAATGATCATTCATTATTCTTATGTACTCTTCAGCGACAAGAGGACGTTTCTTTAAAGATTTCTCTAAAGTTTTTAATCTGGATTCTGCTAAGACGTAATTATCTTCAAGAATAGGCTCATTTTCCTTCCAGGGAATTTTAACTTGATAACGATTATCAACCAGTTGCATCGATTTATCTGCACGATCGAGAATCTCTTGTTCTACCGGTGTGGCTTGTTTACTATTGACGACTACACCCATAGACTCTACATCCCACATCTGACGAAGTAATGTGTTAGTGTCAACTTCTAGACTGCTCATTATATTAAATGTTCTAGCATAATGTATAATGCCTTGATTACTATACGATTTTGGACCTAATGCTCCCACACAAGTCCAACCAAGTGGTGTAAAATGTCTACATGAGAACCTGAGATTTCCGGAAAGTTAATACCACTAAGGCCACGTTTCTCAACCTTTTCTCACCGTTCACCCCTAAATAAATTGTCAATCGACCCATTTACCCCCAGAGTTTTGAGGAGGTTACTGACCGCGGAGCCGTGGCCGGCAAAACCGGTCACCGCGAGCGCCGTAGGCGCGAAGCCCAGAAACCTCACCACAGATGAGACACTGAGGCTTCTCGACGCCATCAGCGCCTGTTCTGGACTTGAACCCGAATGATGCATGCTCTTCTTGGTATTTACGCTTCTTTGGGGGCATGATTTTGAATTAAAATCACATGGAATCAAAAGCACGTATAAAAATTCAAAATGAAACTAAATTGCGGACCCGTCTGGACACCTGCGCCGTTTCCCACTCACACAGCCAAGTAAACTAGCTATCACCATGTCACCCACTGATGAGTGGATCGCGAGATCGAGGCCTGGATCGAGCACGATCATCAATTCAAATTGAAATCGAGAAAAAGTTGACAACTGAAATCTTGAAATGCAACTTCACCTCTCATAGGACTGCTGGAGCAACTGCACAAACTTTATATGACCATTTTTGAAGTTACTGGGAGTGTGGTCATTCACCCCCTGGACGCGAGCCATTCCCCCCTTGGGGGTGAATTCACCCCAGGTTGAGAAACATGGCACTAAGGTGTGGCCAATTCGATGCCTTTTTTGACTAGTCTATTACGGGCATGTTTCCTGTTACACTATCCACAGTAAATGCACTAAATGTTACCTTAAGCGATTTATCATAGCTCGTTAAGTTAACTTTGACACGAGTTGTATTAAGTTCATTGGTGCGCCCACCTAACACTGACACATTAAGTTGATGGAACGCCCCTTGAAGACCGAGTTCCGACGAAACATCTTCATTTAGATAACTGTCTGTGGAACATTCATCGAGTAAACAGTTTAACAGTTTACCCCGACTACCATTTTGAAGATAAACTGAAATTGTTCGAAATGCGATATTTTCAAAATCGTTTTGACTTGACGATGTATGCGTGTGTGCACGCATTTGCGATTGCGGAAGCGAATAAGCTGGTGCCGAACGAGTTTCTTCTGACTGGCGAACTCTACTATCTTGCGACGAATAGTTACTCTGTTGATTCGAATTATCAAAATATTGTTTTGTTAGTCTGGATCCCCCCCCCGTGAAGGAGTATGTGATGTGTTTTTGGACAACCATCTATCGAACATTGCCTCGCATTATTACAATCCATACCAATATGTGACGAATCTAAACAACGAAAGCACAAATTCTTTGATTTGGCGACCTCCCATCTGTCGTGTACTTGCATCGATTTGAATACGTGACAATCTTGTAGGTTATGATCTTTCTGACATATCATACATGGATTTCTATTTTTTGGATACGAACGATATTTATTAAACATCATATGGCTCTCCAACGACTAAACGGGGTAGTCTAATCAAAGTGGTGTATAATCGATGTCCGAATGATTTTCTTTGTGTCCCAGCCTCTCAGCCTAGGTGGCTGGTGGTATGATCTTACCCTGGGAAGCCTCTCAATGAAATCCGGAGAAACTTAAACAGTGAATGTTCTTTATAAAGAGGTTACGTGCATGAGTCAGTACTGAGCCCCGGGAAATTGACCAGGTAGTTCTTTTATCGGATTGGTCGGCTGCTAAGACGCTACCCTAGATTTTAACACAGTGTATTTATATGGGCACCTAGGAGGGTAGCTAACCACGTTTCTAACGCATGGGATTACCATATTTGGATTATCAGACTATGATATCATTGCCCGATTATATCAAACTTCCAGACATATTCTTGTTATTAAACAGAGCACCTTACAGAACTTAAGTAACCTCTACAGTATATAGCCCCTATAGTGTTACAGATTGGCCTAGCTCCTACAGGTCTAATAGGGGAGATGAGTTTGTTTTGTGTTGCTCTCGTATTGATCATACATTTTGTTAAATACATTCGTTGTGTGCTTCAATAGGTTTGGCTCCACTGTAGATGTTGGTGCTCGGAATCGGACACAGTGAGTTGAGAGAGGCCTCTTTCATCATGCTAGCTTCCGCAATGAGCATCGGTCGACCTGATATAGTCTAAATGGAATTTAGATGATGCTTGATGAATGCAAAAGTATTAAATCTGAGGCAGACTCAACCTCTCAATGGGATGTCTACATATTTTGACATCAAATGTAGTCATTTTGTAAAATTCGAATTTCCCCGCCAAAACTGGTCGCCATCTGGAATTATTTCCCAATGTTGACTCCGCGGTATAATTATTAACCCAAATGTGTATGGAAATGGATTCAGAAAGGATACATTTTGATACCAAGCTCGATCATATAATAATTGGATACAAATTTACATTTTTCAGTCAAAACCGGCGGCCATTTTGAATTTTGGCAAATTTGACCCATTTTGGCACTGATTTCGGGCTGGGACTTAATTTCGTGATAATATACTGTAGACCAACCATAAATCGTAGTCGACATGCCTATTGCAGCAATTGTCTGCTCTTTTGAGATCCATCCATCTAGGGAATCATTTAATCACTAAAATATGTACAAAAATGGATTCAGCTACCTCGAAAACGTATATTTTCACACCAAACTTGATCCTTATGTAAAATACGAACTTTCCCGCCAAAAACTGCCCGCCATATTGTATAACCCCCAATATTGATTCAACGGTCACACTTATCACAAAAGTTTTTATGGAAATGGATTCAGTTACCCCGAAAACGTATAGGTTGATACTAGATCTGATCATATTATGATAATTAGGTGGAAAATGGAATTTACCGGCCATAACAGGCGGCCATTTTGAATTTCGGACACGTTGACCCAATTTGGCATGGATTTTGGACTGGGACTTTTTTAAAGTTAAAATATAGGTCAAAACCGAACATAAATCGTCGTTGGCATTTCTATTGCAGCAATTGCTCGCATTTATCCTATCAATCCATCTACAACATCAAATATAATGGCTAAGAAACCATCAGAAAGGAACAATTTTCGTCGTGACGTCATAACGACCTCTTATAACACCATGACGTCACTTGGAAAGACTGTACAGCACTCACAAAGTAATGAATTACTAAGATATTGCTTTTATAATAGCATTGTCTTACACCTGAGCCTTCTCAAACAACGGCTTTGATAGAATATGAGCAGAAAAAAGGGGAATTTGGTCCAATGGTGGCCATTTTGTTTGACGTCATATCTAGACCCTTTGCGGTAGCTCAATTTCAGAAAACTTTTGATATGTTGTTGTCTAGACCATATACTTCAGGAAATAACCATAAAACGTTTTCTTGCAATTTTTTTGAGGTTAGCCCATTTTTTTCATTACTTTGACCCTACTAATAATAAATTTAATGAAATCTGACGCCCAAAACACCTGCACGAAGGCTGAAGTCTTGAAAAAAACTGGAACATAGCTCTATTGTCATCATTCATTTTCTTAAATTTGCGATGGATGTCATCCATGGTTTATTTTTTAAAAAACATAGGTTAACAAAATATTGTAACTTGTAACACTTCATTAAAATTCTTCTTCTGAAAAACTGCTATATAATGGTTTTGAAGCCAAATATTAGAAAAGGAAATGAAAAGGTGTTTTCCTACTTTTCTGCGTTAACTATATTGAAGGCAGATTTATATTATTAGGAAGGGAATTAATTGTGATAAAATTCACATAAAGCTGAACCTTCATAGATTCAAACAATGGACAATTATCCTGAACTTATGGGATATATTTTAGATTGTGGATGTTTAAATGGTGGGACTTGTACAAAAATAGGCAGTTGTACCTGTAAATCTGGATTTGTTGGGAACCATTGTCAGACTAAAAAAGGTAGGTACTGGTAATATATAGTTTTAAAACTTGATCTTAAAGAGAATTTTTATGGTAAATTACTTTAGGATCTGCACATGTCATTATCATCTACATGTAGAGTGAGCTACTCTTATCGACACAGAAATTAAAATCACACAAAGTTTGCTCCTGGCAGAAATATTAAAAGACCTGTTTTGGTGGGCGTCATGAAACAACAGATAGCCTACCACTTTTCATTTTCAGTGGTAGTATGGCTAGAAAGAGGTGGTAAATTTATTCTTTCTTATAAGATCTATCTAAATATGAAGTCACCATTATATAAATACTTGTACTACAGTTTTGGATTGTGGACACCCTACAGAACCAATATATGGTAATATGGTACTCACAAAAACAACAGAAGGTGGAGTTGCGACATATAGCTGTCCAGAAAATCATCTACTCTATGGTCCTAAAATACGCACCTGTTCAGACACTGGACAATGGTCAGGAAATACACCCACATGTGGTAAAACAAAATGATTTCTGATACATATTGATATTTGGATGGTCGTGATACAACAACCAATTAGAGAAATATTTATTGATGATTGGGCAGAAAGTTAAACAAAAATACGACTGAATAAAGCAAAAATTTAAGGAACTAAATCGCTAATATTTGGGACCTAGAAATTGACTCAAATGGGTCGCAGCGCATATAATAATATAATATGAATGTATATGAACTAATTTACATTCAATCGCTTGTGTTTTTACTCTCAAATCAGTTGTGTTCCTCGAAATATGCCAGAAGTCTCAATCAAATAGAAATCTCGAGGGACTTGTTATTCCAGTCTATTTTGCATGCTCTCGCCGTTTGGTATGACTTGTGGGATGTCTAGCCTCGTTCTTCAAGTCCCGTGCTACAATTGGTGCTGAAACGCATTATGGTACATGATTCGTGTATCAATGATAAAATGTTGATTTTTGTCTTAAATATTGCAGAAGCCCATCTTTTCCCTGTAAGATCACAACACTTGTTGATTTAAATTGACTAATAATCCATGTTTTCAATGTCGAAGAATATGGACGATATTGAGTCAGAGACTTAGCTACTTAAACTCTTGTGAAAAATAGGGTTCTTACTAAAAGTATTGTTTTCAAAAAATGTTTCTGATAATTTTTCAGGAAAGAAATAATCCAAATACTTAACTGAATATTTCTTAAAAAATCAAATCTGTCTACTGTTCTGTATATTTAATGTGTATTTGTTTGTAGATTTTGTATTATGATAATATAATATCTTATTTAATAGAATATACTTGTCCAGTTCCACAGCAATCAGACCACATGATTGTGGATATTGGTTATTTATCATTCGAAATGGGTGACTATAGAAGCGGTAAGTATAATTAAATTGGAAATCAACTTCATCCATTAAAGAGAAACATAATTTTTGGAGAACCTCCAAATGTTTACATTTGGATGAGGGAAGCAGTGGGCAACATTAAGTCCAGTAATTTTGGAAATGGGCACTCAATTTTTCAGATCTGAGTATTTTCTAAGATAACAGCTTTTTTTTATGCTCAGCTTCCTTTAACTGGCTATAGATTTGAAAAGAAAGGTGATTTGGATGATGCAAAACATTTATTCCTGCCATGTGGACCTAACGAAATCATAGTAGTTCGATGAGACTCTCTGGATAAAGTTTCCATCCCTTGCAGTTGACGCATGAAAGCAACGTGCCTAAATAAATACATATAACTAACTGTATGATAGTGTACAAATACAGACATCCCTGATGGCTCATTGAATAAGACATTGGCTTGCTAACCATGGGTCCCATATTGGATCCTGGTGTATGCAGAGAAAGTTCACCAGGATGTTGTGGTGGGATTTCCTCTTGTCAGTGCTGCAGGACAGAGGGCCTGACGAGGAAAGATGCATAGTCGTTTGGATATGATGAAAAACCAAGGTCCCATGTACACATTGCCATGCACGTAAGAAATATCTCTTAGCTGTTGGAATTCTATACAAAAGTAGGCTGTAGCGTCAATGTCTGGGCAAAATTTCCTTCATAGCACACTATATGGTGCACAATGTCCATCTTGATTAGTTCTGTTCGAGCGTACAGTTAGGACGTTAAACTCTTAAACCCCATTTCATTTCATTTACTTCTGATGCCATAAAGAAAAAACCTATATTTTTGCACTTAATGTACATTCATTATATTTGTTGAATGTTTCATGTATGTATAGTATAATAATAAAAAAGATACACTACTGAGATCAGTGACATTAAAAAAGGTTTCTGTTTTTGGCATATTTTGAATTTTCAATCTCGATTAGAACAGAGTCTCAAAAATTAAAGTCTCAGTATTTATGAAAGTTATGGACCAAAATATAAGAGGCATGGTGTATTTACCATGTCTCAAAATTTCAGATCAAAATATTGAGTCGTTTGGACGTGAACGTCAAAACTGCTTATCCGGACATGTATCCCTTTAAGATTCATTTTTTTCATTGGGTGACCTGTTAATCGACCCCTGTTTCTTGAGAGGTTTATAAAGTGAATGGCCCATGTGCTGTACTTGATAACAAAAGGTAAATTTTACCTAAATATTATTTTTATAGAAAAAAGTCTGGTTTTATCCAGACACTGTATAATACAACACCAAATTAAGCAGTTTTATTCCCCAAAAATTATCGGGATCGGCCCTTTAAATAATAGGCAGTGAAACATTTTTTTCATCTAAAATTTTTAAACTTTTAAAGATATCAGGTTAGTACGAACTGCCAATTTCCAATGTGAAGAAGGATTCGCTTTGGTAGGACAGGACACATTAAATTGTTTACCAGGGGGTATATGGAATGGAAAACAACCAAAATGTGGTAGGTAATTTATGCTTATTATTAAATTGAAAAATTTATTATACAGATTCTTTATTTTACTCCCCCCCCCCCCCCAAGTCCATCATTACGAAGACATGCTAAAGACATTGGTTATGTTTTGATTTTTGCTTTTCATGCTTGCTTCTCTAATTCAAGTGTATGACTTCTTGAAAATTAATTTTCCAATACAATAACCCCAAAATAATCATCATCACTATTCAAAAAAATGTACATTCAATAAGTGAAATAGAAATTTATGGAATGACTTTTTCAGGCTTTTATGCTAGTTTCAAACACATTTTCTGTGCAAATTTGACAAATTAATGTTGGCATATTGGACATTTGATTAAGAACAACTAGATATCTTTGTTTTGAGGCAAGGACTGTTGTGCGGTACGAGCCCAGAGGAATGACGAAACGATGTATGTCTATAATTTTAATGAATCATCTTATCTTTACAATAAACGATGTAAAGCAAACGATGTAAATCAAAATAACGATGTACGGCAAACAGCCATTTTCCCTCGAACACCCTACGACCTCTAGCGGACACTAAAGGAACTAAAAGCTAATAAGAGTTACCTCCAATTAACCACTTTTGAATAATACATAATTACTATGACTATCTCTTTTCGAACATATCCCCCTCCTTGATGTGTTTCCCAATAAACATCAATAAAATAACCTACAATAGAAGGTGATCTACAATACACTGAAACTAGAAACTATGACATTGATCTACAATAAAGAGCATTTTGAAACTATTTACGATTTAACTATATATAACGAATGTCTAGTTTTAACTAGCAATGTCTTTTTATCAAACTGTCTCTATTTCTGATAACGATACGATTTCGAGGTCTATTTAACGAGACGATTAACTATTATTCGATGTCTACACAACTTGTATACGCTGTCTAGTCTATGCCTCTAAATGACACAATCTGTGAATAGGCCTTTTAAATACCGACTGACCTACTTGAATCTCAACGACTCGAACATGACCATCACTGCCAGGAAATGTTTTAACGACTCTGCCTACAGGCCACTTTCCACGGGGGCTGTGGGGGTCTATAACTATAACTAAGTCACCGATCTCTAAGTTTTTACTAGAAACATTCCACTTTTTACGATTATTAAGAGTGGTCAGAAATTCCCGCATCCAACGATGCCAAAACTGCTTAATGAGATCCTGAACACGTCGCCAGCGAAGACGAGGATTAAATTTCAAATAATCGACAGATTCAGGTGCTAACTGTCCACTACATTGTCCAAACAAAAAATGGTTAGGCGTGAGAACTGGATCATCGGGGCTATCACTAACATAGCATAATGGACGCGAATTTAACAAGCCTTCGGCGTGTATAAATGCTGTCAATAACTCCTCATCAGATATATCTGCATTTCCTAATATCGAATCTATAGCTCTCTTCGATGTCTTGATAAGCGACTCAAACACTCCGCCGAAATGTGGAGCTAGTGGTGGATTAAACTTCAAGTCGACTCCTCTATTAGCTAAAGAATTACCAATTTTATCTTGATCTAAGGCAAGAAACAATTCTCGAAGTTCACGATTGGCACTTACGAAATTAGTACCGTTATCCGACACTACTTGGATAGGCTTGCCTCTGCGACTAACGAACCGATCGAAGGCACTAAGAAAACTGTCAGTGTCTAAACTCCACGACATCTCTAGGTGTAAAGCACGCGACGCCAAGCAGGTAAATAAGCATAGATAACGCTTAGTTCGCACCTTACCACGACCTTATTTTGTCAGGTACGGTCCTCCATAATCGACTCCAACTCTTGCGAACGCTCTTAAAGGTACACCTAAACGCATTTTAGGCAATGGGGCCATGAGTTGTTCTACTGGTTTTCTTAGTCTTCGACGACACTCTGGACATTTGTATTTGACTTCTTTAATCAATTCACGACCACGAAGAATCCAATACTTCTCTTTTAAATTAGCGAGCGTATGAGAAGTTCCACAACTATGATTTCCTAGTTCATGATAATAATTAACTATTAAGCGAGAAATCTCATGTTTCTTTGGTAGAATAACTGGATTACGACAGTCATACGATAAATGTTCAGCTTTCTGAAGTCGCCCATCTACACGAAGAACGTTATTCGAGTCGAGGGATGGCTTGAGTTGCACAAGACTAGATTTACTATCAACCATGGTTCCCTTTTCTATACACCTGATCTCATCTGCGAACGAGTCATGTTGAGCATATCTATACCAATAGTTTTCCGATTCTATCAGTTCATCTATCTTGAGAATATTGTCTCTACGGCGATCATCAACGGATTTACGAAGATTATTAAAGAATCTAAATACCCACGAAGTAACTCTGACTAAATGAATCCATTTCGAATATCTAACCGGGTTAAGTCGACCTTGATCTGACTTTACTGGAAAAGTAACAAATGCGGAAGAGGCGTTTTGACGAATTTCTTCCGAAGCGTTATCTGGAACGATTAAATCTGTTTTAGGCCAATTACAACTATCATCTAAAAGAAAGTCTGGACCATGCCACCACAACTTACTATTACTTAAAGCTTCAACCGATATGCCTCTGGTAGCTAAATCCGCGCTATTAGTTTTCGTTGACGTAAACCTCCATTGTTCTGGACTGGAATGACTATGAATTTCTCCTATTCTATGAGCGACAAAAGGTTTGTAAATACGAGACTCGTTACGAATCCAATAAAGGACATTCTGACTATCCGACCAATACGTAGCATCTGTTGAGGGTACTGATAAAGTTTCACAAACTGTTTGAGTTAGACGTAAACCTAGGACTGCTCCTGAAAGTTCTAATTTTGGAATTGATAATGTCTTAAGCGGAGCGACACGCGTTTTAGAAGCAATTATAACTACCGAAATACTATTATTGTCATATTCACATCTTAGATAACAAACAGCGGCATAAGCTTTTTCTGACGCATCTACGAATGTATGAATCGACCGACGATTAACTACTAAACCATGTGTGACAAGGCAACGAGGTATTCGAATTAAGTCCAGCTGCATAAGCTCATTAAACCATTTGTTCCAATATGACGATAAGTTGCCTGGTAACTCTGTGTCCCAATCTAAACCTTGAATCCACGCAATCTGGATACCTATTTTGGCACGAATAGTAAATGGAGCTAAAAAGTTCAAAGGATCGAATAGAGTGGCTGTTTTGCTTACGACAATTCTCTTAGTTAAAATCGATTCTGTAGGCTGTTTAACTTCATAAGTAAAATGATCATTTTCCGCGTCCCAAAGAATTGCTAAAGTTTTCATGGTTGGAAGACTTTCATCATCTAACGATAGTTTAGCGACTCTGTCTTGTACAGGAATATCTGACAGTACTTCGGGTTCATTCGATAACCATTTGCGTATTCCAAAACCAGCTGCTTTTAACAGTTTCGTTATCTGATGTCTCAGTTCTATGGCTTTTGGTATTGACGAAACACTATCCAATAAATCATCCACATACATCGAGTTGAGGATTGATTCTGAAGCTAAAGGGAAGGCTTCTTGATTTAAAGTGGCATGATGACGAATAACTGCTTGTGACAGAAACGGGGACGAAGTATTTCCGAATACTAAACGTTGATACTCAAATATCTTGATGGGTGCGTTTTCGTCCAAATTTCTCCATAAAAATCTGTGATACTTTCTGTCATCTTGGTCTATCTGTATTTGCAAGAACATCTCGGTGATATCTGCAGCTATTGCTATCTGGTTACTACGGAATTTAATTAAGATATCTAAAAGCTCTCGCTGTTACTTTGGGCCTGAATGAATACAATCATTTAAAGATTTACCTTCATATCGAGCGGCTGCGTCCATGACAATTCGAACCTTCGTTGTCTCTTTATTAAGGCGAACTACAGCGAAATGAGGAAGATACCAAGAAGTGCTATCTGAAAGCGATTTAACTTCTGCGGTGTAACCTTTAAGTAAATGATCATTCATTATTCTTATGTACTCTTCAGCGACAAGAGGACGTTTCTTTAAAGATTTCTCTAAAGTTTTTAATCTGGATTCTGCTAAGACGTAATTATCTTCAAGAATAGGCTCATTTTCTCTTCCAGGGTATTTTAACTTGATAACGATTATCAACCAGTTGCATCGATTTATCTGCACGATCGAGAATCTCTTGTTCTACCGGTGTGGCTTGTTTACTATTGACGACTACACCCATAGACTCTACATCCCACATCTGACGAAGTAATGTGTTAGTGTCAACTTCTAGACTGCTCATTATATTAAATGTTCTAGCATAATGTATAATGCCTTGATTACTATACGATTTTGGACCTAATGCTCCCACACAAGTCCAACCAAGTGGTGTAAAATGTCTACATGAGAACCTGAGATTTCCGGAAAGTTAATACCACTAAGGTGTGGCCAATTCGATGCCTTTTTGACCAGTCTATTACAGGCATGTTTCCTGTTACACTATCCACAGTAAATGCACTAAATGTTACCTTAAGCGATTTATCATAGCTCGTTAAGTTAACTTTGACACGAGTTGTATTAAGTTCATTGGTGCGCCCACCTAACACTGACACATTAAGTTGATGGAACGCCCCTTGAAGACCGAGTTCCGACGAAACATCTTCATTTAGATAACTGTCTGTGGAACATTCATCGAGTAAACAGTTTAACAGTTTACCCCGACTACCATTTTGAAGATAAACTGAAATTGTTCGAAATGCGATATTTTCAAAATCGTTTTGACTTGACGATGTATGCGTGTGTGCACGCATTTGCGATTGCGGAAGCGAATAAGCTGGTGCCGAACGAGTTTCTTCTGACTGGCGAACTCTACTATCTTGCGACGAATAGTTACTCTGTTGATTCGAATTATCAAAATATTGTTTTGTTAGTCTGGATCCCCCTCCGTGAAGGAGTATGTGATGTGTTTTTGGACAACCATCTATCGAACATTGCCTCGCATTATTACAATCCATACCAATATGTGACGAATCTAAACAACGAAAGCACAAATTCTTTGATTTGGCGACCTCCCATCTGTCGTGTACTTGCATCGATTTGAATACGTGACAATCTTGTAGGTTATGATCTTTCTGACATATCATACATGGATTTCTATTTTTTGGATGCGAACGATATTTATTAAAGGTTGTAAAAGTTCCAGAGCGACCGGTGTTAATATTATATTTTGGTTTTGACATAAATGACGATTTATTAAAACCTTCTACTTCTTCTTGTGCTTCGGTTCTAACTTTAACCTCTGCCGACAGCCATCTATGAAGCGAAACAATATTTTCATCTTTTTTCTCAGCAACGATCCAACGCTTGAAATGTGTCACTTGAATTGTTGATAGTTTTGATTTAACGATACAATAAAACATTGAATTAGTCTCAAACTCCTAGTTGTTTCTGCCATTATCTTGAAGACTGATGATAGCTAATTCTAATTTATCAGCGAACTCTTCAATACTTTTTAAATCAGGACTAACGGGTTTCATTTGACGGATTGTATCTAAATGCATAAGAATACCACGACGCTCACCTCCGAATTTATCTTCAAGGCGTTTCTTGGCTGCTTCATAGCCTATCTCTGACGCTGGAAAACCTTCAATAGTTTTAAGTGCATAGCCTTCTAAACATTGACGAAGTTGTAACATTTTATATGCTGGACTGCATGTTGCTTTATCTATACATTCAAAAAACGCATCTTTAAAAATCTGATAAAGTTTCTTGTCACCCGAGAATTTAGGCACTGTGACTCTCTGTAAATGATGATACATGTCCTTATCAATCTGCTGAGAATTATTGAACTTTGATGCGCTATTAACAGATTGTTGACTGTTCGATGAAACTCTATCATTTGACGAATTCTTATCGTGAAGTATTGGGTCAGGTTCTGGTGAAGAAATGTTTTGAATCGGAGTGCTAACTTCACTGTTATTGACACGACTTGGTCCTGTATCACTTGATGGCATAATCGGAGTTGTCTCCCTTGAACCAGCAATATGCCTAACCGAACACGGTACTTTCGACAATATATTCGTGGCTCTTTCAACAACGTTAATAACTGAGGGGTCATTCTGAACAGAGTCTAATTCTACATCATATTTTTCTTCGTCAATGTCACAAAGAATTAATAAAAGGTCTATATATAACGTCTTCTTGAGATGACAAAACCTGTCCTAGGGCGCTACGAATCCGGCGGCTAGCTTCAATTTCTGACTCGACCTCAGAACATAATAATGCAGTCAAATTAATTCTGGCCTTTGTTAGTTGCGTTTTCAACTTACGTTTCTTCTTTAATAATTCTTCTAATCTATTATCACTATCATTACTCGTATCTTGACTTGTATTAACTGTGGCTTTGGGCGAGCGCGACATTTTCTATGTTGACGTTCGATGACTTTTTTCGATGCTACTTACGATTAACAAACCACGCTCTGCTACCAAAAATATGTGCGGTACGAGCCCAGAGGAATGACGAAACGATGTATGTCTATAATTTTAATGAATCATCTTATCTTTACAATAAACGATGTAAAACAAACGATGTAAATCAAAATAACGATGTACGGCAAACAGCCATTTTCCCTCGAACACCCTACGACCTCTAGCGGACACTAAAGGAACTAAAAGCATAATTACTATGACTATCTCATTTCGAACAACTGTGCCAGCGTTTCCAGGGCCTTCAAATAGCGCCGAGATCAAGCTAGCATACAATAGCTACCAGACAATAAGACCTTCTACCAGACAATTAGGGACAATCAACTCAGCATGCAATAAGGAATTTGCTGGATGACCATGACTTCAGTGAAATCACGTGCTCCGTTTGGGCTAATCCGAGCCTTCGATAAATAAAATAAATTGAAAGTAGTCTATTTTTAGTAATTAGGTTATTGTTTGATGGCGACGAAATTTTAGCTCAAAATAAAAAGGGTTTTATCTCTTCTAAAGTGTGTTATTATGAATGTGCCAGAAAATAACAAGTATATTCAAAGAGCCATTGAAACTTACTTTCCGGTGATGTATGACACGATAACTGGAATTTCGTATTAAGACCCTTATTTTGACATTAATTACTCGCCCCACCCCACCATTGAATACCCCCCCCCCCCGTCATAATACAGTTTTTCACCACCCAACTTTGATCGCTTATTAAGGTAAGTAAATATGAATGTGCCAGAAAATTAGTTATATATTTGAAGAGAGAATTAAACAGGCTTTTCAGTGATATATAACATAATGGCTGGAATTTCGTACTAAGAACCGTATTTTGGCATTGAATACCCCCCCCCCCTTCATAATAAAGTTTTTTACCACCCAACTTTGATCGCTTATTAAGGTAAGTAAATATGAATGTGCCAGAAAATTAGTTATATATTTGAAGAGAACATTAAACAAGCTTTTCAGTGATATATAACATAATGGCTGGAATTTCGTACTAAGAACCGTATTTTGGCATTGAATACCCCCCCCCCTTCATAATAGAGTTTTTTACCACCCAACTTTGATCGCTTATTAAGGTAAGTAAATATGAATGTGCCAGAAAATTATTTATATATTTGAAGAGAGAATTAAACAGGCTTTTCAGTGATATATAACATAATGGCTGGAATTTCGTACTAAGAACCGTATTTTGGCATTGAATATCCCCCCCCCTTCATAATACAGTTTTTCACCACCCAACTTTGATCGCTTATTAAGGTAAGTAAATATGAATGTGCCAGAAAATTATTTATATATTTGAAGAGAGAATTAAACATGCTTTTCAGTGATATATAACATAATGGCTGGAATTTCGTACTAAGAACCGTATTTTGGCATTGAATACCCCCCCCCTCCTTCATAATAGAGTTTTTTACCACCCAACTTTGATCGCTTATTAAGGTAAGTAAATATGAATGTGCCAGAAAATTAGTTATATATTTGAAGAGAGCATTAAACAAGCTTTTCGATGATATATAACATAATGGCTGGAATTTCGTACTAAGAACCGTATTTTGGCATTGAATATCTCCCCCCCCCTTCATAATCATAGTAATAGCGTTTTTAACATCCAAATTTGATCGCTTATTAAGGTAAGTAAATATGAATGTGCCAGAAAATTATTTATATATTTGAAGAGAGCAATAAATCAGCTTTTCAGTGATAAATAACATTATTGCTGGAATTTCGTACTAAGAACCTTATTTTGGCATTGAACACCCCCCCCCCACCCGCCATTTATGATCATAGTAATAGAGTTACGCACCATCCAACTTTGATCGCTTATTAAGGTAAGTAAATATAAATGTGCCAGAAAATTATTTACATATTTGAAGAGAACAATAAACCTGCTTTTTAGTGATATATAACATCATGGCTGGAATTTCGTACTAAAAACCGTATTTTGGCATTGAATACCCCCCCCCCCCTTAATAATACAGTTTTTTACCCCCACCCCGCAACTTTGATCGCTTATTAAGGTAAGTAAATATAAATGTGCCAGAAAATTAGTTATATATTTGAAGAGAGCAATAAATCAGCTTTTCAGTGATATATAACATTATGGCTGGAATTTCGTACTAAGAACCTTATTTTGGCATTGAACACCCCCCCCCCCCCGCCCTTCATGATCATAGTAATAGAGTTACGCACCATCCAACTTTGATCGCTTATTAAGGTAAGTAAATATGAATGTGCCAGAAAATTATTTACATATTTGAAGAGAACAATAAACCTGCTTTTTAGTGATATATAACATCTTAGCTGGAATTTCGTACTAAAAACCGTATTTTGGCATTGAATACCCCCCCCCCCCTTCACAATACAGTTTTTCACCACCCAACTTTGATCGCTTATTAAGGTAAGTAAATATGAATGTGCCAGAAAATTAGTTATATATTTGAAGAGAGCAATAAACAAGCTTTTCAGTGATATATAACATAATGTCTGGAATTTCGTACTAAGAACCGTATTTTGGCATTGAATACCCCCCCCCTTCATAATAGAGTTTTTTACCCCCACCCCCAAGTTTGATCGCTTATTAAGGTAAGTAAATATGAATGTGCCAGAAAATTATTTATATATTTGAAGACAGCATTAAACAAGCTTTTCAGTGATATATAACATAATGGCTGGAATTTCGTACTAAGAACCGTATTTTGGCATTGAATACCCCCTCCCGCCCTTCATAATCATAGTAATACAGTTACGTACCATCCAACTTTGATCGCTTATTAAGGTAAGTAAATATGAATGTGCCAGAAAATTATTTATATATTTGAAGAGAGAATTAAACAAGCTTTTCAGTGATATATAACATAATGGCTGGAATTTCGTACTAAGAACCGTATTTTGGCATTGAATACCCCCCCCCCACCTCCTTCATAATATAGTTTTTTACCACCAAACTTTGATCGCTTATTAAGGTAAGCAAATATGAATGTGCCAGAAAATTATTTATATATTTGAAGAGAGAATTAAACAGGCTTTTCAGTGATATATAACATAATGGCTGGAATTTCGTACTAAGAACCGTATTTTGGCATTGAATACCCCCCCCCCTCATAATAAAGTTTTTTACCACCCAACTTTGAGCGCTTATTAAGGTAAGTAAATATGAATGTGCCAGAAAATTATTTATATATTTGAAGAGAGAATAAAAAAAGCTTCTCAGTGATATATAACATAATGGCTGGAATTTCGTACTAAGAACCGTATTTTGGCATTGAATATCCCCCCCCCCTTCATAATACAGTTTTTCACCACCCAACTTTGATCGCTTATTAAGGTAAGTAAATATGAATGTGCCAGAAAATTAGTTATATATTTGAAGAGAGCAATAAACAAGCTTTTCAGTGATATATAACATAATGGCTGGAATTTCGTACTAAGAACCATATTTTGGCATTGAATACCCCCCCCCCCCCTCATAATAAAGTTTTTTACCACCCAACTTTGATCGCTTATTAAGGTAAGTAAATATGAATGTGCTAGAAAATTATTTATATATTTGAAGAGACCATTAAACAAGCTTTTCAGTGATATATAACATAATGGCTGGAATTTCGTACTAAGAACCGTATTTTGGGTGGTAAAAAACTGTATTATGAAGGGGGGGGGGGTATTCAATGCCAAAATACGGTTCTTAGTACGAAATTCCAGGCATTATGTTATATATCACTGAAAAGCATGTTTAATTATATCTTCAAATATATAAATAATTTTCTGGCACATTCATATTTACTTACCTTAATAAGCGATCAAAGTTGGGTGGTAAAAAACTCTATTATGAAGGAGGGGGGGGGGTATTCAATGCCAAAATACGGTTCTTAGTACGAAATTCCAGCCATTATGTTATATATCACTGAAAAGCTTGTTTAATTATCTCTTAAAATATATAACTAATTTTCTGGCACATTCATATTTACTTACCTTAATAAGCGATCAAAGTTGGGCGGTAAAAAACTCTATTATGAAGGGGGGTGGTATTCAATGCCAAAATTCCAGCCATTATGTTATATATCACTGAAAAGCTTGTTTAATGCTGTCTTCAAATATATAAATAATTATCTGGCACATTCATATTTACTTACCTTAATAAGCGATCAAAGTTGGGGGTGGGGGTAAAAAACTCTATTATGAAGGGGGGGGGGTATTCAATGCCAAAATACGGTTCTTAGTACGAAATTTCAGCCATTATGTTATATATCACTGAAAAGCTTGTTTAATGCTGTCTTCAAATACATAAATAATTATCTGGCACATTCATATTTACTTACCTTAATAAGCGATCAAAGTTGGGGGTGGGGGTAAAAAACTCTATTATGAAGGGGGGGGGGTATTCAATGCCAAAATACGGTTCTTAGTACGAAATTCCAGCCATTATGTTATATATCACTGAAAAGCTTGTTTAATGATCTCTTCAAATATATAAATAATTTTCTGGCACATTCATATTTACTTACCTTAATAAGCGATCAAAGTTGGGTGGTAAAAAAACTCTATTATGAAGGAGGGGGGGGGTATTCAATGCCAAAATACGGTTCTTAGTACGAAATTCCAGCCATTATGTTATATATCACTGAAAAGCTTGTTTATTGCTCTCTTCAAATATATAACTAATTTTCTGGCACATTCATATTTACTTACCTTAATAAGCGATCAAAGTTGGGTGGTGAAAAACTGTATTATGAAGGGGGGGGGGATATTCAATGCCAAAATACGGTTCTTAGTACGAAATTCCAGCCATTATGTTATATATCACTGAAAAGCTTGTTTAATGGTCTTTTCAAATATATAAATAATTTTCTGGCACATTCATATTTACTTACCTTAATAAGCGATCAAAGTTGGGTGGTAAAAAACTTTATTATGAGGGGGGGGGGTATTCAATGCCAAAATACGGTTCTTAGTACGAAATTCCAGCCATTATGTTATATATCACTGAAAAGCTGGTTTAATTCTCTCTTCAAATATATAAATAATTTTCTGGCACATTCATATTTACTTACCTTAATAAGCGATCAAAGTTGGGTGGTGAAAAACTGTATTATGAAGGGGGGGGGGGAATATTCAATGCCAAAATACGGTTCTTAGTACGAAATTCCAGCCATTATGTTATATATCACTGAAAAGCTTGTTTAATTTTCTCTTCAAATATATAAATAATTTTCTGGCACATTCATATTTACTTACCTTAATAAGCAATCAAAGTTGGTTGGTAAAAAACTCTATTATGAAGGGGGGGGGGGGGTATTCAATGCCAAAATACGGTTCTTAGTACGAAATTCCAGCCATTATGTTATATATCACTGAAAAGCTTGTTTAATGCTCTCTTCAAATATATAACTAATTTTCTGGCACATTCATATTTACTTACCTTAATAAGCGATCAAAGTTGGGTGGTAAAAAACTCTATTATGAAGGGGGGGGGGGTATTCAATGCCAAAATACGGTTCTTAGTACGAAATTCCAGCCATTATGTTATATATCACTAAAAAGCTTGTTTAATGATCTCTTCAAATATATAAATAATTTTCTGGCACATTCATATTTACTTACCTTAATAAGCGATCAAAGTTGGGTGGTGAAAAACTGTATTATGAAGGGTGGGGGGGGATATTCAATGCCAAAATACGGTTCTTAGTACGAAATTCCAGCCATTATGTTATATATCACTGAAAAGCCTGAAAAGCCCGTTTAATTCTCTCTTCAAATATATAAATAATTTTCTGGCACATTCATATTTACTTACCTTAATAAGCGATCAAAGTTGCTGGGTGGGGGTAAAAAACTCTATTATGAAGGAGGGGGGGGGGGTATTCAATGCCAAAATACGGTTCTTAGTACGAAATTCCAGCCATTATGTTATATATCACTGGAAAGCTTGTTTAATGCTCTCTTCAAATATATAACTAATTTTCTGGCACATTCATATTTACTTACCTTCATAAGTGATCAAAGTTGGGTGGTGAAAAACTCTATTATGAAGGGGGGGGGGTATTCAATGCCAAAATACGGTTCTTAGTACGAAATTCCAGCCATTATGTTATATATCACTGAAAAGCCTGTTTAATGCTCTCTTCAAATATATAACTAATTTTCTGGCACATTCATATTTACTTACCTTAATAAGCGATCAAAGTTGCGGGGTGGTGGTAAAAAACTCTATTATGAAGGAGGGGGGGTATTCAATGCCAAAATACGGTTCTTAGTACGAAATTCCAGCCATTATGTTATATATCACTGAAAAGCCTGTTTAATGCTCTCTTCAAATATATAACTAATTTTCTGGCACATTCATATTTACTTACCTTAATAAGCGATCAAAGTTGGGTGGTAAAAAACTTTATTATGAAGTGGGGGGGGGGGGGTATTCAATGCCAAAATACGGTTCTTAGTACGAAATTCCAGCCATTATGTTATATATCACTGAAAAGCATGTTTAATGCTCTCTTCAAATATATAAATAATTTTCTGGCACATTCATATTTACTTACCTTTATAAGCGATCAAATTTGGGTGGTGAAAAACTGTATTATGAAGGGGGGGGGGTATTCAATGCCAAAATACGGCTCTTAGTACGAAATTCCAGCCATTATGTTATATATCACTGAAAAGCTTGTTTAATGCTCTCTTCAAATATATAACTAATTTTCTGGCACATTCATATTTACTTACCTTAATAAGCGATCAAAGTTGGGTGGTAAAAAACTCTATTATGAAGGGGGGGGGGGGGTATTCAATGCCAAAATACGGTTCTTAGTACGAAATTCCAGCCATTATGTTATATATCACTAAAAAGCTTGTTTAATGATCTCTTCAAATATATAAATAATTTTCTGGCACATTCATATTTACTTACCTTAATAAGCGATCAAAGTTGGGTGGTGAAAAACTGTATTATGAAGGGTGGGGGGGATATTCAATGCCAAAATACGGTTCTTAGTACGAAATTCCAGCCATTATGTTATATATCACTGAAAAGCCCGTTTAATTCTCTCTTCAAATATATAAATAATTTTCTGGCACATTCATATTTACTTACCTTAATAAGCGATCAAAGTTGCTGGGTGGGGGTAAAAAACTCTATTATGAAGGGGGGGGGGTATTCAATGCCAAAATACGGTTCTTAGTACGAAATTCCAGCCATTATGTTATATATCACTGAAAAGCCTGTTTAATGCTCTCTTCAAATATATAACTAATTTTCTGGCACATTCATATTTACTTACCTTAATAAGCGATCAAAGTTGCGGGGTGGTGGTAAAAAACTCTATTATGAAGGAGGGGGGGTATTCAATGCCAAAATACGGTTCTTAGTACGAAATTCCAGCCATTATGTTATATATCACTGAAAAACCTGTTTAATGCTCTCTTCAAATATATAACTAATTTTCTGGCACATTCATATTTACTTCCCTTAATAAGCGATCAAAGTTGGGTGGTAAAAAACTTTATTATGAAGGGGGGGGGGGTATTCAATGCCAAAATACGGTTCTTAGTACGAAATTCCAGCCATTATGTTATATATCACTGAAAAGCATGTTTAATGCTCTCTTCAAATATATAAATAATTTTCTGGCACATTCATATTTACTTACCTTTATAAGCGATCAAATTTGGGTGGTGAAAAACTGTATTATGAAGGGGGGGGGTTATTCAATGCCAAAATACGGCTCTTAGTACGAAATTCCAGCCATTATGTTATATATCACTGAAAAGCTTGTTTAATGCTCTCTTCAAATATATAACTAATTTTCTGGCACATTCATATTTACTAACCTTAATAAGCGATCAAATTTGGGTGGTAAAAAACTCTATTATGAAGGGGGGGGGGTATTCAATGCCAAAATACCGTTCTTAGTACGAAATTCCAGCCATTATGTTATATATCACTGAAAAGCTTATTTAATGCTCTCTTCAAATATATAACTAATTTTCTGGCACATTCATATTTACTTACCTTAATAATCGATCAAAGTTGGGCGGTAAAAAAACTCTATTATGAAGGAGGGGGGGGGGTATTCAATGCCAAAATACGGTTCTTAGTACGAAATTCCAGCCATTATGTTATATATCACTGAAAAGCTTATTTAATGATCTCTTCAAATATATAAATAATTTTCTGCCACATTCATATTTACTTACCTTAATAAGCGATCAAAGTTGGGTGGTAAAAAACTTTATTATGAAGGGGGGGGGATATTCAATGCCAAAATACGGTTCTTAGTACGAAATTCCAGCCATTATGTTATATATCACTGAAAAGCATGTTTAATTCTCTCTTCAAATATATAAATAATTTTCTGGCACATTCATATTTACTTCACTTAATAAGCGATCAAATTTGGGTGGTGAAAAACTGTATTATGAAGGGGAGGGGGGGGGGGTATTCAATGCCAAAATACGGCTCTTAGTACGAAATTCCAGCCATTATGTTATATATCACTGAAAAGCTTGTTTAATGCTCTCTTCAAATATATAACTAATTTTCTGGCACATTCATATTTACTTACCTTAATAAGCGATCAAAGTTGGCTGGTGAAAAACTGTATTATGAAGGGGGGGGGGTATTCAATGCCAAAATACGGTTCTTAGTACGAAATTCCAGCCATTATGTTATATATCACCGAAAAGTTTGTTTAATGCTCTCTTCAAATATATAACTAATTTTCTGGCACATTCATATTTACTTACCTTAATAAGCGATCAAAGTTGGGTTGTAAAAAACTCTATTATGAAGGAGGGGGGGGGAATTTAATGCCAAAATACGGTTCTTAGTACGAAATTCCAGCCATTATGTTATATATCACTGAAAAGCTTGTTTAATGATCTCTTCAAATATATAAATAATTTTCTGGCACATTCATATTTACTTACCTTAATAAGCGATCAAAGTTGCTGGGTGGGGGTAAAAAACTCTATTATGAAGGAGGGGGGGGGTATTCAATGCCAAAATACGGTTCTTAGTACGAAATTCCAGCCATTATGTTATATATCACTGAAAAGCCTGTTTATTGCTCTCTTCAAATATATAACTAATTTTCTGGCACATTCATATTTACTTACCTTAATAAGCGATCAAAGTTGGGTGGTAAAAAACTCTATTATGAAGGGGGGGGGGGTATTCAATGCCAAAATACGGTTTTTAGTACGAAATTCCAGCCATGATGTTATATATCACTAAAAAGCAGGTTTATTGTTCTCTTCAAATATGTAAATAATTTTCTGGCACATTCATATTTACTTAGGTTAATAAGCGATCAAAGTTGGATGGTGCGTAACTCTATTACTATGATCATAAAGGGCGGGTGGGGGGGTGTTCAATGCCAAAATAAGGTTCTTAGTACGAAATTCCAGCCATAATGTTATATATCACTGAAAAGCTGATTTATTGCTCTCTTCAAATATATAAATAATTTTCTGGCACATTCATATTTACTTACCTTAATAAGCGATCAAATTTGGATGTTAAAAACGCTATTACTATGATTATGAAGGGGGGGGGAGATATTCAATGCCAAAATACGGTTCTTAGTACGAAATTCCAGCCATTATGTTATATATCATCGAAAAGCTTGTTTAATGCTCTCTTCAAATATATAACTAATTTTCTGGCACATTCATATTTACTTACCTTAATAAGCGATCAAAGTTTGGTGGTAAAAAACTCTATTATGAAGGAGGGGGGGGGGGGGGTATTCAATGCCAAAATACGGTTCTTAGTACGAAATTCCAGCCATTATGTTATATATCACTGAAAAGCTTGTTTAATGATCTCTTCAAATATATAAATAATTTTCTGGCACATTCATATTTACTTACCTTAATAAGCGATCAAAGTTGGGTGGTGAAAAACTGTATTATGAAGGGGGGGGGGGGATATTCAATGCCAAAATACGGTTCTTAGTACGAAATTCCAGCCATTATGTTATATATCACTGAGAAGCCTGTTTAATTCTCTCTTAAAATATATAAATAATTTTCTGGCACATTCATATTTACTTACCTTAATAAGCGATCAAAGTTGGGTGGTAAAAAAACTCTATTATGAAGGAGGGGGGGGGGTATTCAATGCCAAAATACGGTTCTTAGTACGAAATTCCAGCCATTATGTTATATATCACTGAAAAGCTTGTTTAATGCTCTCTTCAAATATATAACTAATTTTCTGGCACATTCATATTTACTTACCTTAATAAGCGATCAAATTTGGGTGGTAAAAAACTTTATTATGAAGGGGGGTGGGTATTCAATGCCAAAATACGGTTCTTAGTACGAAATTCCAGCCATTATGTTATATATCACTGAAAAGCCTGTTTAATTCTCTCTTCAAATATATAAATAATTTTCTGGCACATTCATATTTACTTACCTTAATAAGCGATCAAAGTTGGGTGGTGAAAAACTGTATTATGACGGGGGGGGGGTATTCAATGGTGGGGTGGGGCGAGTGATTAATGTCAAAATAAGGGTCTTAATACGAAATTCCAGTTATCGTGTCATACATCACCGGAAAGTAAGTTTCAATGGCTCTTTGAATATACTTGTTATTTTCTGGCACATTCATAATAACACACTTTAGAAGAGATAAAACCCTTTTTATTTTGAGCTAAAATTTCGTCGCCATCAAACAATAACCTAATTACTAAAAATAGACTACTGTCAATTTATTTTATTTATCGAAGGCTCGGATTAGCCCAAACGGAGCACGTGATTTCACTGAAGTCATGGTCATCCAGCAAATTCCTTATTGCATGCTGAGTTGATTGTCCCTAATTGTCTGGTAGAAGGTCTTATTGTCTGGTAGCTATTGTATGCTAGCTTGATCTCGGCTCAAATAGCATCATAACTACCCTGTGCGTGAAACTGCAATAACAGGGATGCAGTGTTACAATTTCTATCGATCAGCAAAAACTCAGTATTTATTATGCTTAATATCAGAAATATGACCGATGTCTAGGTCATATGTTATTTTGTTATTTTATTATTTTTCAATTCTGTTTTAAATTTCAAATCTATATTTTAATTTTCATTAATTCTTGGTTAGTCATAGAGGCAGACAGCAATTAACCCGTCAGTCAAATTATGACAGACTGGCAACTAAAGTGGTTGATCTGTTAAGTCTCTTCTAACTATAATTGTTTTAAAGGCCTTGAGTCTCAATCCTTCAATAATTATATGTTTATGTCAACACTTTCTAAGTCACTGATTTGTATAAATAGACAAATGTATGCTAGATGATCATTAGGCCTAGTTGGAGAGACCAGCTTAGGGAACATACTAGTTGGAGGTCCGACATAGGAAATTTTAAGTTGTTAAATTGTTGATGTTAATTAATTGCTCCTGAAATTAAGTGTTGAAGATCCATTCCAAGAATCTGTAGTCATTTCTGATCCTTAAGGAACACATGTCCACGAGCTACATTCCCTGAGAGTCAAACGGTGTTAAAGCCCCAATACCACTCTTGTTGAAACTGAATAATATGTCCCATTCTTCATTCTGGTCAACAAATTGTATTATTTTACAATATTCCAATTAATTGATGATATAAATTTCATCTTAGCACACCTAATTTAAAAGAATGGAAAAATTCAACTAATTGATTTGAAAAGTCTAACGTAAACCTTTTCAAATGTGACTTGGATTTTAAAATATTTTCGAACCTTCTGGACAAGTAAAATAGGTTGTGATAGATAATTTGTAGGACACTTAAACATCTAGTACTTAAAATAAGGCTATTATTTATTTTCTCGAGCTGCCAAGCCACCAAGAGTGTTATTGTCCCTTTAAATACTACAGGGAATTTATTGAAAATATGTTTAGTCTCTGTCATGAATTAATGAGGGTAGCTATAATGTAGTAGTGAATAAGAAAACAGCAATTCTGAATGTGTTAAGGAGGCAGAGTTTGCCAATCCATTGCTGAAACAAAAGATTTATAAATAGTTTTCTAGCAGTTCATGAAACGTCTGTGCAAAATTCTCTACTCCAAGTAGACTAGTGTTTGGAATTTGATGATATGGGGAGTGTCATTGGGTTATTCTTATTCTGGTATGTTGTCAATTTTAAGGCGTCCTACTTTAAAAAGGATGTTTTCTCTTATTTTTTCAGTTCAAAATTGTTTGAAGCCTTTTAATGTAGACCATGGTGATATGATTGGTTCTCATTTCCTACATGGATCAAAAGTTCAGTTTAAATGTCACCAAACTTATAGATTAATTGGTGCTGATACTATTATATGTGACCAAGGACACTGGGATTATTCTTCTCCAATATGTGGTATTTATTGATTTTTGTTTCTTTAATTATGAAATGCATTTATTTTTTTATAACTGGTCTTTACTTGTCATGTTTGGTTTAAAAGTCAAGAGCGTGATAATAAGTATACATGTATATTGATACTGCACGAGGGTATCAGCTTGAGTGTTATATGGGGAATCACATGGCTAAATTGGTAAGACGCTGGCTCGCTAGCCTGGAGGTCGATCCCAGTATTGGCCAAGAAAGTTCATCCAGAGTTTCCGGCAAGGTTTCACCTTTTCAGTGATGTAGGACGGGGGGCCTGAGAAGAACAGCTAATCGTGCATATAAAAGATCCCTTGCCAGTTGGAATTCGATATAACACTCAAGGCCATAGCGCCGCTGCCCGGGCATATGCCTGTCTTCATTAGCCCAGTTTAGGAGAAAAACAGTAGGACATTAAACCCCATTTCATTTCATTTTGAGTGTTATATCAATACATAATGCAATGTCTTGTTCAATACACAATCAAGGATGATTTTCAAATCTACATTTAAATAAGAAATAATTATAATATATTATCACCAATACAGTTTTTCTATTCGAATAAAACTACAAATCGAACAATCTTTATTTATCAGATTTGTTTCCCATTCATAATAAAAAAAAATTCATTAAAATCTTGCATCCATAAAACAAGTTGGGTGTCTGATTTCAAGCATAAAGTTACTTGTATTTGTAAGTAAGATATTTTAAGATGTTAGATTCTAAAAATGTTTAAATCGGTTTTAATTAGGATTCGTTTCTCCTGTTATTGAATGCTTTTCTTTTCTTACCCTAGTACCGGAACCCAAATGTCCAGAACTGAAAATTAAGTACGGTGAAGTCCATTATAAAGGGAATCGTATGATTGGTACAGAAGCCATCATTTTATGTGATACTAATTACATCCTGTCTGGAAGTAGGATAAGAATGTGTGAAGATACTGGCCGTATATGGTCAGGAGAAGAGGCAGTGTAAGCTATTTTGATACGCCCATATTATACAGGGGGCATACAAGTATAATGTTGCATGTAACCTTTGCCTTGTATCCAATATTCCAAAGGCTTATAAATTTCATGTGACCAGTCTACATAGCAGTGTTATTTGTGGAGATTTTCAAATTTGCAGAGATAATTCATAAGTATCTTCTATCAAAGTTACCGCCCCACACACACAGACACACATACACACACACAGTAACGGATTATCAGTGAGGCTGATGAGGCTGCAGCCTCAGGCCTAAAGATTTTGTAAAAAAATATTTTTAGACTTGTCTGATACAATTAAAAACGCATAGACAATGAATGTTAGGGGAGTGGGGTTTAGGCCCAACGGGAATCAACAATGTAAGCGATTCGAATTGTACAACTGCGGAAACATTGACAACATCAAATGTAAGTATGCCTACTCGCTCGGGATCGCCTGCGCAAATTGTCGTTGAAACGCCGTATTCTCATGATGTCTGTGTATGGGACAGGATAATCACGACGACGATAAGAGATTATTTCACTTTTGTGGGAACATTCAGACCATAATTTTTCTGGTTCAGAGCGAAAGTTCTCTGATGAAAAATTTGTTCGGCACTGTTCTAAAGAGTTATTTTTCTTGACACATAATAATGGTGGATCTATTGAGGGACAGTGGTTGTGCTACTCTCCTTCAACAAACCGTTTATACTGCAGTTATTGTAAATTGTTTTCGACCAACTGTAAAGGAAGCGGTTCTCTATGTAATGCGGGGCTGGATGATTGGAAAAACGCCAATAGAGCCCTTAGTCACCACGAGAAAAGTCAAGATCATGCTAACGCTGTACGGGAATTTGTAATATATTCTTCTAAACGAAACTGCAGGGTTGATGTTGCACATTGTGTGCAGACAAAAACTGAAAATAAGTATTGGTGTGAGGTGCTACGTCGATTAATATCAGTGATACGATTTCTATCCTCTCGTGGTCTGGCCTTCCGCGGGCACGGCGAAGTACTCGGATCAGCGCATAATGGTAATTATCTAGGCATACTAGAGCTAGTATCTAATAAGTACGATCCCTTTTTGAAAGAACACATAAGACGGTATGGGAACTGGGACGAGGAAAAGCTTCTTATCTATATTCGTCCATATGTAATGAGTTGATTGAAATATTGGGTAAGAAAGTACTAGATACCATCATATCTGAAATTGTTCGTTGTCGATACTATTCTATATCTGTGGACTCGACTCCCGATATCTCGCACTGTGATCAGTTGACGATAATCATTCGATACGTTATCGATGGTCAAGTCACTGAACGCTTTCTAAGGTTGGAAGCAATTCACTCGCACACAGGTGCGTCACTCGCATCAGTCATTATGGATTTCTTGAAAGAGTGTGGCATAGATATCAGTCACTGCAGAGGACAGTCATACGACAATGCCTTTAACATGTCAGGCATTTACAATGGGACACAGGTACTGATTAAAAAAGCTAACCCCCTTGCGGATTATATACCCTTTCAGTCTCATTCATTAAATTTAGTCGGGCAGTCAGCTGCTCATTGGCAACACAGTATTTCGCTTTCGTAGAATGTGTCTATGTATTCTTCTCCAAATCAACACATCGTTGGGGAAAACTAGTGCTTGAGCTTAAAAAAGTTGATTGCCCTGTTCCCAAATGCCTTTCGGACACCAGATGGTCTGCCCATTACCGAGCTGTAGCCGCACTGAAAACCGGTTTTAGTATTATGAGAACGATACTTGAATCCATGGCCAATGACAACTCTGAGAAGAGCTCTACAAGGCTTGAAGCAGAGGGTCTTAAAAGGGCTTCGAAAAGCTTGAGTACGGCATCATGACCGAATTATGGTTTGTTATTTTGGAGCGGTTCAATAAGACCAGCGAATATTTGCAAAGTAAAATTATGTATCTCAATTGTGCTACTGAACTACTTTCGTCACTTAGAGCATTCGTTAGGGAATTGAGAAATTCATTCACCCGATTCGAAGATGCTGGTAAAATACTCTCCGGTTGCCAATTTTACCAGATGGAAGTCGTTCGACGCAAAAAGAGAAACAGGGTTTTTGATTATGGTGCCAGTGAAGATGTGGTAGAGACCATGAATCCATCTAATCACTTTCGCAGACGTACTTTGTTATACTTGATCAACTAGAATCCGCAATTGTCAAACGACAGACGGCCTACAGAGATTTTACTGGAAAATTCAGATTTCTGTCACGGTTATCCGAACTCACTGCATGCGTTGTAACAGTTTAGTTATTTTCTGCAAATTAGAAAAAAAACGCCCCAGATACAGTATGCCTCTCTGTTTCATATGTCATATTGTTTCCTTTATTAACTTTGTCTAAATAAAGGGCTAATAGAAAAAATATCGAGCAAAAGATCTTGCGCTAGTTTCGATGTAAACACCCCATCATGAGGAAATATTATCCTTGAAAATAGGTGCATGTGCAGTTGGTTTCCGGTGACGTTTCTGCTGTCAAAGCATTTTGTACGACAAATTTCAATAGTTATAACTAATATATTTTAATAATATTATAACCTCAGTCAGTAACGTAACGAATCCCGTTTTTAATGTTAGCAACTACCTTGGCCCTAACTTTAAAAACTAAATAGGCCCTCCAGCAACTGCCGCCTCAGGCCTTGGTGGAGCTTAATCCGCCACTGCACACACACGCACACACGATGATCACCACCACCACACACCAAATGTATTTTTGTTTTACTGTGGATGATACTAAAGAAGACTTACAAATAATTGTTAGCCATGTAAATTTACTTACTTAAAGATACATTAGTTAAGAGTTTAATAAAGAGTTGGCCATTCTTGTTATAATAATTAAAAAACAGATGATAAAAAAAGGAAATATTGAAAATTTCAGTCAAATTATTTTATTCTGAACGGAGTTATCAGTGTTGGAAGTTTGGACAAGAAATGGGTACAAATTTCTGCGACGCCTTAACCCTTTGAACACTGACTTTACATGGGGTGTTGCACGTCCCTCCCTGGATTTACAGGACGTCATATTAATTATGACGTCAACGTAATTGGAGCTTGAACATGCCCCAAGCCGCAAAACCGACATTTCGGGTATATGCGATACAACGTCAAGCCGGTTTTGCGGCATTTCGGGTTCTAAGGGTTAACGACAATATGTCGATCGTTTGATTGACAGACGATAACTCCACCCACATATTCTTGATTATCCAGTAACATGCTCAATAGTAATAGTACTCTCGCTTGACAGGCCTTTCATCGTCAGTTTCCGGTAGCGCACGTTACCGAATAACAGTAAACGTTATCTTGATCAGCCATTTCTGATTTATTATATAGAAGGACGACTGTTTAAATCCGAGCTGTATCCAAGCCATCCGTGGGTTTACAGGGTTAATTTTGTGCTTGTTGTCTAAATGAAGGTCTAATTAATCATTTCTATAACATCTGAAGCCTAAATAAAGACAATATGTTGATTTAGCTCTTGCATAATGTATGTTTAAATTTACATTAGGTAAGATTAGATCAAGAACTGACTGTTCCCTTTATAATAATTAGAAAATAGATAAAAAAAAAACCCCAAAAAAGGCTGATATTTCAGCCAAATTGCTCTACTCTGTACCAAGATAATTTTCGGCTAGCCTCGATCATCATTACTAATGCTGGTTCCATAATTAACCAAGTCTTGATTATGGAATCAAGAGTTGATTATGGATCAGGTAACATTTAAGGCCTAAAGAAAGGTCTACAAAGGGAAGATTTAGCTCTTGAATAATGCATGTTTAAAGAAGGGTGGTGCAGAGTGTTTAAAATTATAGTCAGTAAAGGAGTTTCCTTTGATTGGCATAACATATGCAGGTCTAAAATAGAAATTTCAACCCCTCTATCTCAACTCATGTGAACAAGATTTTACATCAATTGACATTTCTATATTAGCTGATATAAAAATAAAATGTTTTTTTTTCATAAATGTTCAGGATGGTTTTATAATCATGAGAAAGGGTTATGGACCATTTAAAGTCTGTTTTGACTATTTGGGGAGAGACATTAAGAGGCTATTTAACAACCATTGTGTATTTATTGTTTAAAGTTGTATACCGGTATATGAAGACCAGGAAGATAATGATAATGAATGCAATACTGATGAACCTGAAAATGGCTCTCTGATAAAAAGAGGTGATGATGATTGGATTGAATATAATCACTTGTACCGGTACGTACAATATACACCTATTTTATTTAGACCTTTATAGTCAGTCTGATCATACGAGCCATGCTTTCGTGCAAAAAATAGTAGGATAAAAACCCGCATTTACAATAACTACCACAAAATATCTTATATTTGGACATATTTTGACAGACTTAAGCCCCCTTCCCTCCCCTTGCAACCAATTAATGGCTGTAGAGTTAGTTAGTTGAATTGCTAGGTTTTTTTATGGACATATTTATGTATACTCATATCACATTTGGTCTTATTATATGGTTAATAATCTTTATAATGTCATTAGGAACACACCAAAATTTTGACTGATACTTCAGCCTATAAGGTATACACTGGTATGACAATGAAGATTTAAAATATAATACGAATTGGTTTAGCAAGGAAACGGGCCATGTGATTGGTGCAGTCAGTGGCTTTCGGAATACATAAAAGTCGGTAAATGCAGCCAGTCAAGCAGACCTGACTCGATGATCCCCATAGTGACTGCCAAACTGTACAAACCTTCTCAATAGTAAATCTGCAATATACTAACAGGATTACCGTTGATCACCACCCCGTAGAATACAATTGACCTGTGTCAATGGCACTCCTGATAAATGATATGACTAAACTGGACCCAAGGCAGAGGCGTCCTTGTACTATGTCTTCTCTCTTGATTCTATTTGCTTTATATTTTTGGACATTTTCAACAACAAAAATTAGAACGGAAACAACCTTTGTTGCTTTAATATGCTAGTGCAATCAAAGTATAATACATAAAATATTGTAATTCCTAAAATTTACTGTCCGTTTGAAAAATGGTTCATATCAAAATGTCTAGACCTATTTGATTTGGGGATGTTTGCAGGTATGAAGATCAAAAGGGTCACGATGAAAGAGTAATATATAAATGTAAAGATGGATATTATCTTAAGGGTGAAAGGGACAATTTTTGTGTTAATGGGAAATGGATGAAAGAAATTCCATTGTGTATAAAAGGTAAACTTTATGACTTTCCTCAGACAGGACCATAGCTAGCGAGGGAAGGGTGGGCATGTTGGTCATTGGTTTTGTGTTGCATCCAATGGAAAGGGCACCAAAGGCGCCCATTGGGGTAACTGATTCGTTTCCTATTGGGTAAACCACCCATTGGGTGTCCAATTCCTTTCGGGGTGTTGGGATGGCCTAGTGGTCTATAGTGCCGCACTTCGACCTCTAGCTGGCCGGTCACCTCTGGCTTGCGGCTGTGGTTTCGATCCCTGGTGTGAGCGTATGTGGCATGGAGATAGGGCGCCTTCTCAACCTCGTGGGTTTCCTCTGGGCACTCCGGTTTCCTCCCACTGCTAAAGACCCCTACGCGCAAGCGAATTATTGAAATAAAATTGAAACCATATGTTAGTCCCAAAATGACCTAGTTTGTGTCGAGTGGACGTTAAACCCCATTTCTCTCTCTCTCCAATTTCTTTCAGGGGTGGCAGCTGGTTCTCTTGCCCCCAAATCTCGGTGTATTTTTAGACTCAAGCCTAACAATGGAAGCTCATGTAACCAATCTATGCAAAATTTGTTATTTTCATTTGAAATCCATAAGTAATATCAGACACCTGCTAACAAAAGATGCTACTCACACACTTGTCCGATCTTTAGTGTTTTCACGATTGGACTACTGCAATAGTATCCTTATTGGTCTAAAACAAAGTTTACTCTCTAAACTTCAAGTTATCTAAAACAATGCTGTCAGGATAGTTAGTCAATCATCCCGACGATCTCACATTAAACCCATACTGAAGGAACTACACTGGTTACCAGTTCACTCAAGAATCGACTACAAACTTCTTTGTGTTGTTTATAGATGTCTTCATGGTTCCAGTCCTGCATATCTATCAGAGCTAATAAATCATTACGTACCATCCCGTAACTTAAGATCCCAAGATATGTGCTTATTACGCATTCCAAAGTACAATCTACAAACTTTCGGCTCAAGAACATTCCAGTACAGTGCACCTTTTTTGTGGGATTCCTTACCCCATTATCTTAAAACAGCTCCATCACTTGAATCTTTTAAAACGAAATTAAAAACTCACCTATTTACCAAAGCATTTTAGTTGAAGTGGATCAGGATTTTTGTCTAAATAGTGACCATAGAGTACATAGTACGCGCCTAGAGCATGCATTTGTGGATGAATTGGCGCTTTACAAATATACATTATTATTATTTATTATTAACCGCACCCCGCGCTAGCTATGGACCTGTCAGATTTCTCTGAAGGTTACGTTATGCACATTTATACATTCAGCATTATGGAAATGATTCCCAGATTTAATTGCTTCAAGATACGTTGTGTAAGATTTTGATAAAAAGCTGACAGTTCCCACTATAATAGTTGAAAAATAGATTATGAAAAATGAATATGTTGAAAATTTCGATCAAAGCAATTCATTCTCATTGAAGTTATGACTGTTTGAAGAATACATGTATCATTGTCTCGATTTTCATTGCTATTGTTGATATGATAACAAACAATGTTTTGATTAAATAGTTTTAAATGACGATCAGGTTTCAGTCGGTGAACATCAAAATCAGTTGATGACCAAGAAAGTTGATTATGAGCTTTGACAAATTAAACATGGCTGTCCAAGCTGGGCATGGAATATGGGCCACCTTGCATGGAAACTGACAGTTTGTATTTCTGAAAAATAGTAGCACAGAGATTCAGATAGCCGTAGAGTGTACATACAGATTTATATGAGACTTAATGGTACTCAGAATTAACCTGTTTGAATTATAGAAATATATCTGCAAATACTGGAGTGAGCAACTGGTTGATACAGTTGGCGAGATCTGAGACAGTGCCTATTGTCTCCATAGGGCTATAATTCTTTGTATTAGACATTGTTTTAACACTTTGCCTTTTTCAACATGAAAAGATGGTTTTAATTTCAGTTATTACTTGTCCAGACCTAGTAGCACCTAAAGGATGTAGTAGATGTTTTGGAAAAGATTGGTACTATTACTTTTTTTCTGATAACATCAGTATAGTATCCTGCTTACTTCTGTATTCAACTATATTAGGGTTTGCTCTGTCAATTTGTTAAATTCAAGTACAAATTTATTTCCGTACTGTAGGAATGGCTGCACACATCTTCTTGTCTGCTCCGAAAGCATTACCCAAGAGAAATGGGAACCCAATTTCAAAAATTCTTAATGCACTTTTAGGTTTACATTATATTATTTTAATCTAGTATACTCAAATCCATGACCAAAGGCAATACACTACTGGTGTCCCATTCTATTTCCATTTTTTGAGCTAAGGAATAGGTGCTAGATTGTGGTAAACATTTGTCAGATTATCCTTGTGATCTTAAAATTCCTTTCTTCTTTCTTTATTTTTTCATTCAAGTATTACTCAAAAATGTAACATTTGCTGAACTTGCATCTTAGTAATGGGAAATACCGGTAGAACCATCAATTTAGAAGACAAAGGGTTTATACTTTGTGGCCCATGCTAAGATTTCTATTTCCATGCCCTTAAGCTGAGAGCCGGGAGGTCCCATGTCCAATCCCTGCGTTGGCAAAGAAAGATAATCAAGAATTTCCAATGGGGATTCTCCATGTCAGGGGTGAAAGATCGAAGGCCTGGGAACAATAATCATTTTGGATTGAATGAAACATGAGGTCCTGTGTACACATTGACATGCACGTAAAAGATCCCTGAACAGTTGGAATTTGATGTAAGAGTAGGCCTTAGTGCCGCTGTTCGGGCACAATTTTCCTCATTAGTCCAGTCTGGGCAGAAAAGTTGGATGTTTATCTCCTTTTCATCCATTCCTATTTGGACCATATGCTCCTTTTGCCACAATATGGCCTTTCTGCTCTCTATTGCTTACCCCCACACTCCGGGATGTAGACCAATCATTAGATGTGATCAACCAGTAAGGTAGGAGGAAGACATTTTAGACCAATTAGCTTCCTTCAAGATTTTAGTATGCTTTCAACAAATTTTATTTTTCAAATCATAGTTCTAATTCTTGGAAACCAATTGCTGATTGTGTACCAAGGATTTCTGATGTGCATATACCAAATGATCGCTTCCCAAATGGAACTGTCATAGAATTTATTGAAGATCCAGTTTTATATAGTTTATCTGGATCAAGATGTCGCACTTGTCAAAATGATGGTAAATGGTCAGGTCCAGAGACAGTCTGTGAGCAAAGTAAGTATGGCAACCCAAATTGTATTTAAGGTATGAAATAACTGTAGCTATATGGAAAATGAACCAAAGGTTGATGGTCATCTTGATAATACGCTCATATGCTCCTGCCTGCCCCCGCTATTACAGACAGATCTCCTTTACCAAACTAAATCAGAGAGGGACATTGAAATGGCTTGTTTATCCTTACGTCCATCCTGATTTGGTTTCCTGAGCATATCTCATTAACCACTCAAGTCAGTTCAAGATACCCAATATTAATGACCATATCATTTCATTTAGCTTAAAGTCTTTGTGCATCATTTGTATTTTGTGGACTTCGTCAAATTTTACATGACTCAATTGATTATTGAACATTTTATTACGAAAACAAAATCAAAGTATTATTTATGGATAATCTCCGCACTTCGATTGATTCTGATAATAAATAGGTTACATTGACTTGTCTTGACTATATCCAATACATCATTTGCAGTAGATGCTGAATATTTTTCTGATATTCCCATTTTCTGCTTTCTCAGTATTGCAGTTTGCAAGAAATAAACAAATGACATTCAGAGACTTTAACTTAGCAATAAAAAACTGTTTGTGGTATGAATGGTGTATTTTTTTAAGAGACCCAACAGAGTTAATAAAAAAAACTTAGTTTTGACACTGGTCAAGCAGGAGACAAGACTAATGCATATACTGGTCATCATTCTATGGAATTCCATTACTGCTTATTACTGAGTGAGGTTTCGATTGGGCTTCTCTCATAATTATCAAGCAATTCTCTGATGAAATATCTGTTATACTCTGTAACAAGAAAGAACACCATATATAGAGGGAGACGTGGACAGAATACTTAAAAAATCTTAGTTATCAGGAACCAATACAAGTCTCTGATAAAATATTTGTTAGACTCTGTAAAAAGAAAAAAAAGAGAACAATATATAGAGTCAGATAATCTCTGTGTTCTGATATTGTATATGTGTTGATAACTTGTACCAGTACCAGTATCCTCTTATTATTCCACAGAAATAGAACTAAACTAACGACAGGACAAACCCTGGATGATATTTCTATAACCCTTTCATATTTACTTGTATGACACCATAGATAGAGTTTCCTGTATTTCTGTTCAGAGGAGGGATGGTCTAACACAGTCGATGCACAAGTGGATTATTGAAATATTGATGTGTTATATCTTAGTCCCATAATGATCCAGTTTGTGTTGAGTTGAGTGGACATTAAACCCCATTTCTCACCCTCTTTTCTCTTTAGTATGTGGTAAGCCATCCAGTTCTGTTTTGAAACGAAATAAACTGGAAAATCCCAGAGGAAAGACAGCAGTAAGAGGTCAGTGGCCATGGCAGGCCAGTATATATTGGGAAACTGATGGTTACCCTGTTTTAAATTGTGGAGGATTTCTGATATATGATCAATGGATTGTTACAGCTGCTCATTGTGTCACAAATGGTAGGTTGATATAGCTGCAAAATATTTTTGTATATTCCGTAGGTTGTACACTATCAGTACATCTAAAGATTACTTTGGTCAGCATCAAAGTTTTCCTTTCAGATAAGCTGCTGTTAAGATATATGGCATTGCATGCTTATCGTTTGATAAAATTACTAAAGCTAAAGGTTATTGTGTTGGTGTGTGTGTTTGGGGGGGGGGGTTGTTAAAACAAAGAATTTTAAAAATTACTTAAGCCAACCATTATTTTATCCCTGTGAA
Source organism: Patella ulyssiponensis (assembly GCA_963678685.1). Taxonomy (NCBI): domain Eukaryota; kingdom Metazoa; phylum Mollusca; class Gastropoda; family Patellidae; genus Patella; species Patella ulyssiponensis. Next base: position 16,217,543 of record OY783232.1, on the reverse strand, counting down.
AAGCAACTATGTGCCGAATCTATGCCACAGGATTTATATTATACACAATCATGCTTTACTTTAGATTAGAGATTTATATTTCTTACACTGTAAATTCCAAAATTTACACAAGCCCATAAGGGTCAATTAAATGAAGATAGGCTATCTTGTAATTACAAGCTCGGTTATCTTTTAAGGTCGCCATACACCGATTTCATGCTCCCATAAATACCATTGACTTCATACTCCCACCAACTACTTATTTATATCATGATTCATCAACTTTAATGCGCCCCTTGAAGCTACAGAACTATATTTATATTTTTTGGAAAACTTCTTTAAATTTTTATTTAAAGTAAGGAAAATGATGCCAATGAGGGGAATGAAAATAATGAGAATATGAACTTAAGGATGCCGATCCCATAACATACAAAAGTACTTCGTTCGCCTGGGGGGGTGGATGGCCGATTGGTTAGCACGCTGTATCATAAAAGCCTGTCATTGAGCCAACTGGCGTGGTTTCGAATCCCTCTTTGTACTTGACAAGGGAGTAGGGTAGCCTGTCCAACCTCGTAGGTTTTCTCCGGCTCCTTCGGTTTCCTCCCACTGCTAAAGAAAGAGAGAAATGGGGTTTAACGTCCACTTTACACAAACTAGGTCATTTTGGGACTAACATATGGTTTCAATTTTATTTCAATAATTTCGCTTGTGCGTAGGGATTTATAGCAGTGGGAGGAAACCAGAGTGCCCGGAGGAAACCCACGAGGTTGAGAAGGCGCCCCTATCTCCATGCCACATACGCTCACACCAGGGATCGAAACCACAGCCGCAAGCCAGAGGTGACCGGCCAGCTAGAGGTTGAAGCGCGGCACTCTAGACCACTAGACCATCCCAACCCCCCAGAGAGAGAGAGTAAGAGAGAGGGGGCTATCTTGTAATTACAAGACAGGCTATATAGAGCTATCTTGTAAATACAAGAAAGCCTTTAGGCTATCTTGTAACGACAAGACAGTTATAAAAAAAAATGGCTAATAGGCTATATAGGGCTATCTTGTAATTACTATCTTGTATGGTCTTCTGTAAAAATTAAAATATCACCCCAAATGAAATCTTAATAGAAAACTGGCCATCGTTAAGTTCTGAATGTGTTTTTTAACATTTTAGCGAGAGGCAAATATGCAAAGGACGAAGACGTTAGCGTAACTTTAGGTCATGTAGAAAAACAATATGTAAAGGCTCCACACTTACAGGTAAAGCTGACTGACTAATCTACTAATATTTATGGAAGCATTTGTAAAATCTTTGAATTTTATTATGGATTAAAATATATAATACTTAATGTGTATTAAAGACATCAATTGTTTGGTGACGTCAGTAAAAATTATTGGTGATATATGTCGAGGAAGCTAGGCTCCTGATTCATTAAGATGCAATTAACATTTGTGTTGATCGTTGCATTTTTCTTTTGTTGTTAAAATGTGAATGTTTGGTTTCTTTAAAGGTTGATACATTTCATACCCACCCAGACTACAAAGTTGAAACATATGCGTCCAACATCGCTTTGGTTAGATTAAAGAAAAGTGTGGAATTTAACAGATGGATCCGTCCAGTTTGTCTTCCAAAGAGCAAAGAAAGTTCCAATATGACCAATATGACAGGTATTGAGGGCATAGTCACTGGTTGGGGTGGCAGTTTACCACACCTGAAAATGACTAAAGTCCGCATCATTGATCAAGAAGTTTGTAGACAGTTTTATAGAGGTACTATATAAAAATATTTATGATATAATTCAAATCAATAATAGGTGCTAGTTACTAATTTGTCGAAAAGGATTACAGGTTCCCTCCTTGATGAATTAAGCCCTTTATGGACTATGGACTTAAAACTTGATTGTCCTTTTGGATTTATGGTACTATATTTTATTGTTGATTCAAGGTTGTCGAGTAGGACTTACAAGCTTTGTTGTCAAACTTTACTATTTTCAGTTATTTGAGATTCATTAAAGAGCTAATCCCGATAATTTTTTGAAGAATATAACTGCTTAATTTTGTGTTAAAATCCCTTAAAATCCCCTACCAAAGGACCGAGCAACTAACTCAGTATGTGTGATACGTTTCGAAACAACTTAAACACATCAGTCTTCTTCTGGAAATTGAGACCGGTGCCCCAAGCTGTATTATGCGGTGTCTACGTAAAACCAGGCTTTCTTTTAAATAAAAATAATGTGTAGGTGAAATATACCTTTCGCTATCAAGTACAGCACATGGGCCATTCACTATATAGACCTCTCAAGGAATGGGAATCGATTATCAGGTCACCAACGAAAAAATAACCCGAAATCTAAAAAAGGTTACGTGTCCTGATGAGCAGTTTTGACGTTCACGTCCAAACAACTCAATATTTTGAGCTGAAATTTTGAGACAAGGCCACTTCACCATTCTCCTACATTTTGGCGTTTAAATTACATATGTACTCGGTCTTTTATTTTTGAGACTCTGTTCAAATCGGGACTGTCCCTTTAAGTGTGGTTTAAAGGTCGTGCAGTATCAATATACATGTATTACTCAATGTCTTGATTGAGACTTTTAAAGTAGAGATACACTATACCAGTGATGGGAGTTCACTTGTATATTCCGGACCTGTCCCACGTTATTTTCCAAACGTCCTAAATTGGCTTGATAGTGACTACACTGTGCATGCATTTCAATAAAACCATGAAGCAACTGTGAGTCAATATCTTACCACTGAGACCAATGGAGGTTAGATAAAGAGCTGACAGTTCTCACTCACTATACAGTTAAAAACTAGATAATGTAAAGGCTATTTGCTGAAAATTACAGTCAAATTGATTTTCTCTGAACTGAGAATTTAGCAATTGAATTTTCGGCCCAGCCTAAATCATCATTACTAAAGTTGGTACAATAAAAAAAACTTAAAATACAGATGTGACGTCACCCTTTGATGTTGGCACACCTTTATTTCAAATAATCGCACGGGCAACATGCCAATCGTACATTATTTATACCAGCAAAATAGTGAACTAGTGTGACGTATTTCACTGTAAAAGCACATGCGGGGTGTCTGTATTTTAAGTTGTTTAATGGTCTCGAGCTTAAGACATTGCGTAATATATTGTAAAAACACTCGGGCCTACATAATGTTTCGCTCTCGACCATTAAACAATACATAGTCTCGATTATCCATTTCATGTTTAAATCATGAATGAAAGGTAAGCAGCAAATCGGATCCTAATCCAGTAAAAAAGCTGACTAGCGATGACATCCAGAGCTTACAGTTCTCACTATATAGTTAAAAACTAGATAATGTAAAGGGAATTTGTTGAAAATTACAGTCAAATTGATTTTCTCTGAACCGAGAATTTAGCAATTGAATTTTCGTCCTAGCCTCATTCATCATTACTAAAGTTGATACAAAAAAAACCCACAGTCTTGATTATCCATTCCATGTTTAAATCATGAATGAAATGTAAGCAGCAAATCGGATCCAGTAAATATCGCTGACTAGCGATGACATTGAGAGTTGATTATGGTCTCTTTGTAAATCGGCCGAAAGTAGATTGATATATGTATGATACCATAGTGGCCGATTCATTGGTTTGCCAATCGGCTAGATTAAAGATCAATCGGCTAAAGCCGACAAAAAGCAGTCTGGATAGGTTGATTAATGTCTAATCAATAATTTAGGTAACATTTCAGGAATAAAGAAAGACCTGCAATTTGCATAATATATGTTTAAGCAGAAGATACATAATTATTTACAATTTACTAGATTCAAGAATTTGCAATTTGTCAGTAACAGCATTTTGTCATGTAAACTGACTACATTATAATTTTTCTCTTTTTTTACGCATATATTTAGAACAGGGTATTGATAATATGGTGAGTGATAATCATTTTTGTGCAAGGGTAGTAGTGAGTAATCAGTCTGATGTCTGTAGTGGTGACTCTGGTGGACCTTTAGTGATACAAGGTAAATACCAAAAAATGTAATGAAATGGGGTTTAATATCCTATTTGTCTCAACCGACTGTGCTAATGAAGACAGACTGACTATACCGTGGCCCCACAGCCTACTTTTATTTAGAATTCCAGTTGTCAAGGGTTCTTTTATATGTGGGTGTTCAATCTTTGCATTGGCCGAGAAAGTTCCAGAGTTTCCGGCGTGGTCCCTCCTTCTTAGTGATGAAGGACGGAAAGCCTGACGAGGACAGCTGTCTATTCATTCGGCTAGGACGGAAAACCGAGGTCCAGTGTACACATTGGAGTGCACATAAAAGATCCCTTGACGTTGGAATTCGATATAAGAGTACATGTAGGCTGTAGTGCCGCTGTCCTGGCAAAATTTCCCTCATAGCATACTGTATGCTGTACTCCTGTCTTCATTAGCTAGCCCAGTAGGGAGTAGGACGTTAAAACCCCATTTCATTTCTTTTACATGCACGACAATGTGTACACAGGATCCTTTTTTATGTCCCATGCAAACGACTAGACACTGTCCATACCAGGCCCTCTGTCCTGCACCACTGGCAAGGGGAAACAGTGCTGGAAAATCTAGAGGAACTTTCTGTAACAACACCAATAGCAACCTACTGGTTGGCAAGTCAGTGCCTTAGTCATTGAGCCACGGCGTCTCCCAGGTAATACAAACAAGTGATTGTAGAATCTGACCATAGTAAATTATTTCTCTTCAAGATACACTCTTGACAAAAATATTTTAACCTGTGCTTTAATTAGCGTAGGTGTGGATAGGGACCATTGAGATTGGGGGAGGGGGGGGGATTCTTGCCTAAATCTAATGACAATAATTGCCTGAAAAATCGTTTTTTTACTGATGAAAGAGGTTATTTTGTCAAAAGGTGTTGCTGCACAAAAGTGTTAAATTACATTAAGAAATTTTTGAAGAATTATTTTGGTTGAATTATTCAGTAATTTATCATGTATTTAAAAACTTATCGTCAGTGCCTGGCATGTTTAATATTGTATATTTTAGATAAAGAAGGAAGTTGGCAAGTTATTGGAATGGTCAGCTGGGGAGCATTTGCATGTAATAGTCCAATAGGAGGGATGGATGTTTATATACGTGTACAGAATTTTATTGATTGGATCGAGCTTATTACTGGCATACAGGCACCACCATGACTGTACAAATAGAAGGTAACCTGTGGATAATCTTCGTTAGTCTGTACAGGGTATCAGTTCTTCTGGACTAATAATATACTTTTTACAGTAAAAGTTTTTTTGAGAATTGGATAACAGTGGGAAAGAACTTATATAGGCTTTGCCTGTTGTTCAATCCTTTTCAAACGAATAAAATATTGTTTAAACTAACTGTGCTAATAAACATATTGCTTCCTTGATTGACGCAAATACTCAGTGAAACATGGATGATCAACTCTCAATTGCGTAGGGGCTTCTCCTTGTTCTTACTTCTCCATCCCCTAACTGTGGAAATCAACTGAATGACTTGTGGATCAAAAAATATATAAACAAAAACTAATAAAGTTGTGTGTAGTCCATATAAAATATTTATTTCCTGAACAATACAACAGTAAATATTGTCATATAAATTATCAATCTAATGTAACATTGTCATAGCTTTTACAAAATAAAATATATAATACTATAAAATAAATGTTGATTTCAATGCATTGCACATTTTCATATAAATTTCATAAAATATCCAATTAAACATATAAAGGGGAAGTGAGGATTATATTACAGGGTTTTTATCAGATATACTAGCTGACTTTAATGAAATCAGTAGTCGTTATAAAGATAAAAGAGTTTGAACATGACAACAGACAGTTCAGACATCAGAAGACAGATACTCTCTCGCGCCCACATTTGATAAAACTGGAATATGCCTTCAAAGATACATTATGTAAGATTTAGATAACGATCAGACCGTTCTTGCTATAATAGGTCAAAAATAGATAATGAAACATGAATAGATTGAAAATTTCGAACTGTATTCTGTGTGAAGATATGAAGGTTTGACGTTTTGACAAAATATAGCATAGATTGTTTAGCATAGCAACGGTAATTGACAATCGATTATCTATTTTATCGTTCAACTCTTAAGATGTCCCAGTGACGTAATAATATATGGGTTTGTCATCTTTATAAATATTTGAAGCATGAAAAAAGTACTTCATCTTTAATAGATAAAAAGATTAATATGCAGGGTATATGTATTTAAAGCTATCGTTACTACTGGTACATGTATAAAATAAATATATCTAAAACATAAAATAATTTTTTTTTTTAAATTTACGATGTTTCAGACAGTAGTTACCATTTGTAAAGATTAAAGATGGAATTCAGTATCTTTTAAATTGGATTTTACATACAAATGAGATTCAATTGCACAATTAGAAAGAATATAATAATGTTTTGAAAGCCCTTGAAAAAACCTAAAGTTTCCAAATACTGCATCTATTATGAATTTCTGAAAATTAAAACAACTGTGGTATAGCATGTTATTGTAACAAACATTTATTAATTAACAGAACGTGAACCCTGTCATTCATTACAGCCTTTGGAATTAACGTTGCAGTTTTCCTGTCATGTCTTTTATTTATCATAAGCTTTCTATGAGATGTATCATTCTCTAAAGCTATCTTCAACTCTTCAGTTTACTTACGTGGTATGAGTTTCGTTCAATTTATCACTTTATCGTTAACTCATAAGTTTGTTTCAAAACATCACTTTATCTTCAACACATCAGTTTATCTTCAAATCAATGGTTTGTTTCCAAATCATCACTTTATCATTAACTCAGCAAGTTATCTTCAATTCATCAGTTTATCTTTAAATGATCAGCGAAATGATCATTATCTTTAAATCAGATCACAATATAAAACAGAAATGTCCCCACGGCCACCCAATGACTGGCATAATTTAATTGTGACCATTTACTGAGAGTGTGGGACATGGTGTAACCCTGAAAATAAACAATGAGAAACAATAGTATAATATATTCGGACCCATTGTATTAGATATTTATATAAAACAGTTATCAGGGAAATCCAACCTTTTTAAGATTATATTACAATTTATTCGCGAAAGCGCTGTACCGTAATTCAAAACAAAGACAATCGGCACGGCTTTATCGTAACTTCCTGTCGAGCCATTCCGAATGCTACTGTATGCGTGAGGCTATTTATAGCTCTGCTGCCATAACCGCAATTTTCTTTTCGGTTTTACACTCGTTTGCGATTTTTCTCCGGCTGATTCCATGATCGTTCACAAACACAGACTGGTGCCTCGTGTGTGTGAAATAGCTTTATTTATAAACCGAAAAGAAAATTGCAGTTATTCCGTGAGGAATATTCCCAAGCCTACCCAGGAGTAATTATCCGTTCAAGAAATGGTGAAAATTATGCGAACTGCACATTATGTCGACAAGATTTTTTTTAATTGGACACGGAGGAATTAGCGATGTTAAAGACCACGTGGGAACGAAAAAACACAAGTCGAATGTCATTGCTAGTGATACTAGCGGAAAACTTTCAATGTTTTTGGTATAATTTCATACTATTTATCAACATGAATGTTCATTAAATTTAAGGTAGCTAATTAATGAAAAACCGTATTTTTTATCAATGCAGCCGTAACCCGGAATAAGTTGATGGAAACCGTACTTATTACGGTAAAACCGGAGTAGTTGGCAGGTATATCTGGATGACGACAACAACAGAGAAAATATGTCCGTTGTCAATGTAGTGTAGTCCACCGTCAGAAATATTTCTGAAATTATCAATATCAAATGAAGAGCAAAGTGGAAAAATGATTTAAGTCACTTTTTCAAAGAACCCCAGTTAATGGTGCCATCTGGTAGCAAATTGTATAAGCTTTCTGTGGAACAATCAATTTCAGGTAAAAAGGATCAGAGTTACATCGAACCAAAGCCCTTCTGAAATGACCTCCCGGACAAATACGTCCATCGTACCATTTATTTGACGTTAATTTGGCTGAAAAGTGGAAGTCAGTTGTTGTACTGGTATTTTGATTCGTATTAAACATCATTTTGAAGTTGTAATTAAACTCACTTGTTCTGTTCGTGTCAAACATTCTCGTCCAAAACTTTGTTTTGCCTTTTATGTGAAAAGACACAAATGTGCCTTAGATCGTTTTTCCCCTGGACTCTTCCAATATCATGCCTTAAGTTACTCAGTCTGGATTTTTGAAATATTAATCAAGCATGTCTGAACAACAGCAACATTATTTTTCAAAATCAATTCAGGGGGTTGGGATGGCCTAGTGGTCTAGAGTGCCGCACTTTGACCTCTAGCTGGCCGGTCACCTCTGGCTTGCAGCTGTGGTTTCAATCCCAGGTGTGAGCGTATGTGGCATGGATTTCCTCTGGGCACTTCGGTTTCCTCCCACTGCTAAAGACCCCTACGCGCAAGCGAATTATTGAAATAAAATTAAACCATATGTTAGTCCCGAAATGACCTAGTTTATGTCGAGTGGACGTTAAACCCCATTTCTCTCTCTCTCTCTCTCTAAATCAATTCACAAACTAACTAAAATTTTGCTTACCATTTCCTCATCTGAGCTATTATCAAACATTAAACCAAGATACGCCAGATGAAACATTGATAATAAAACAAAAGATAAATTCGTCAGCATTACAAAAGGATTCATCTGTAAATATAAACATAAAAAAATTATACATAAAATAAGTTGATCAGTGCATAAGAAAGAGAGAGAGAAATGGGGTTTAACGTCCACTCGACACAAACTAGATCATTTCGGGACTAACATATAATTTCCAATTTTACTTCAATAATTTGCATGTGCGTAGGGGTCTTTAGCAGTGTGAGGAAACCGGAGGACCCAGAGAAAACCCACGAGGTTAGACAGGCTGATCAGTGCATATATCGTAATTGATAATTATATCCTAGTTTATGAAATGTGAAGGAAGGGGGGTAACTTTCATGACTTCTTTTGTTTCCACACGACCCATTCAATTTTAGAAAAACATTACGCAACAGAGGAAATTAATTGATTTGTTGAGTAGTGCATAATTTAATGTCAAATATCCTATCAAAATTTACACGGAACTGTATCTCTGTATTTTAGATTAAAATTCTACGACCAATTGGTTATATAATAGAACTTACTATTTGAAATTTGTGATCACATTTTTCTTTACATCTTTTAGCTAAAATACAGGCATCGAAACTACTGGCTAACTTTAATCTTAACACTGAAAAAAAAAGTGATGTGAAATGTCATTGAAGTTGGATCTTGTAGGGTTGAAGACTAGATGTTAAAGAATGTGCTATAAGTTTGTCAATCGACAACCAGAGAAAAATAACTTTTACTTTTACTTTGAACTTCTATAAAAGCTTCCATTACTTACTGAATTCTATATAAGAATAAAAGCCTAGAGACAATAAAACTGCAGCTAGCTGAAAATTTAAACCCTGAAAGAAACCAAAAAAAGATTTTCAATATCAATTTCTTTTCAAAAAAACATTAGAGCAAGTATAAATTATTAATCGTGGGTGAAAAATTCAAAAATTAATCTTGATTATTTAGTCCCAAAATCGTTGTTGTCACACATCTACAATCTACAACACAAACAGTATCCTAAATCTCAAATCAAGCAGTTGTAATTATTTGAATTGGGGGGATTATCGTTAAGAAATTCACATTGAAAATTTGCCTATAAAAGTTGACAACTTTCTCTTTATTCTCCAAATATAAGCTTTACATATTCTACTAAAGGTAATTTACATGTTCTGTATTATGTAATACATCACTATAGGCAGTATGATAATCATAATATCTTTATATTATAAGACAAGAAAGTTGTGTTCATGTGTTCAAAATTTTGGATTTTACAAAGTAATATAAATTGTCAAATATTATGTGAAATGATTTAACCAAGCACAAAAAGATTTCACATCATTAAATTTGGATAATGGCCACTTGATGATCACATACCAGTAATACAAGGGCTGGCTGAAAAGTTCTAAGCCTTAAAACCACCCTTTTTTAGGGTGGCTGAAGAAAATTTCAAGGCCTTGCAACATCGTTAAGTGTGTAAAAGTTGGGTGGACTATAATTGGAAAAATTAATGGAAACCATCGCTTTTGTATTGGTCTTTCACAAATAGGCTTGGTTGGAATTGAAGAGAACTTTTCAGCTAACCCTTGAAGAGTGTTATTTGATCATATATGGTACTTTGAGGGAGTAAAATGTTAACATAAAAATCAACTTACATGTAATAAAGAACTAGCACCGTAAGTTAACAAGACAGCCACAAAATTACCCAGAGGTCTAGCTGTTTTAAATACATCTAAAATAGAACAAAGGTTGCCAGGTAACTAAACATAAGCTAACATCCACAGCTAAATAGTCCATACAGCTATGCGCTAAACAACACTCACAAATTTAAAAAGGATCAGATCATAACTGAAGCCTATATAAGGTGCCAAGAAGATTTTGTAATGAAGGGGAATAACTCTTGAAAGTTATTCGAAATCTTTGAAAATAGGTTCTTCTTTCTAATAGGACAGACAACAAGGAAAGGTTCATAATCGCAGCCTATAGCATAAAGTTCTAACAATGTTTCAAAACAAAGGGGTAAAAATTTGGAGGTGATAATTCACAAACATTGAAAATCAATGGGTTTCATTGAGATAGACAACAGATATATGGATTATCATAGTCTATGTTGTGCTTACAAGGAATGTGAAGGTCAGACCGATACTCAGACAGACAGGGGTGATGACAATATATGACCAGATTGAAGTGCAGGCATGTAAAAAGAAATTAAAAAATTATTACGTCAAAATAGTATAGTACTAAATATATTATCATTTCAAATACATCAGTTTTCCACTTCAAAATTTTAATAAAATAATGGATATAATCCACACAGCCATCAGCAGCTGCATATGTTCCATGTTCGCCAGATACACTCATGAAAATTATTAAGGAGGATTGCACTATAATGCAGGTTTCATTATATTATAAGTCTGGGGATGCAGTGCTCTTTACGATATAACTTTATACCGAAGGTCTGTGGGGCAAATATCTGTTACTTACATGTCTTTAACCAGGTATGCATGGGTAGATTCCAATTAGTTACAACTTCTACAAGTGAATGAGGTATTTCTATTTTGTCTGGTCTCACAACAGAATAATCCCTGAAATATTATTTCTTACATTATTATACAGAGAAGGTATAATATAAAAACTTAGTCATTCATTTCCATTCATCCAAAACATCTCACTCAACTGTACCAAAATTGTCATGTACCTCTGGTACTTTATAGTCGAAGTTCCTGATTTTATATGAAATCCAAAGTTGTTTTAATAAATGTGAAGAAATATAGATAATCATTCTCATTTTATTATTACATTGCCAGCTGATCATTAAAATTGGAAGCAGTTTTACATAAGCATTAAGTTGCTTGTTACTGTATCCAATTTATTCATATTATTTCCTTCCTGATTGTATATGAGACAGAGAGAGAGAGAAATGGGGTTTAACGTCCACTCGACACAAACTAGGTCATTTTGGGACTAACATATTATGGTTTCAATTTTATTTCAATAATTCGCTTGCGCATAGGGGTCTTTAGCAGTGGGAGGAAACCGGAGTTCCCGGAGGAAATCCACGAGGTTGAGATGGCACCCTATCTCCACATACGCTCACACCAGGGATCGAAACCACAGCCGCAAGCCAGAGGTGACTGGCCAGCTAGAGGTCGAAGCGTGGCACTGTAGACCACTAGGCCATCCCAACCCCCTTGTATATAAGAACTCTGAATAAATACATCAATTGTGTAGAAATAACCCATTAACCTGGTCTGAAAGTTTTGACTCAAATCTGTCAGCAATTTGGATATGATTGCTAAATTTGCTCAGCTGTAAAAGTGTCTGTATAACAATCACTTACTACTATAACATCGGTTATAAGTTTTTTGCCCTTTGAGCATTATCCCCAACTAAATATAAAAACCATAAGTTTGCATTTCTTTTAAAAGAATTGTAATTGATCAGTTTTATTCATTAAATATGTCAAGGTCTGTCTTCATTTGCCAAGTCGGCCAATCGGTTTAGAAAAGTAGGACGTTGAACCCCCATTTCATCTCAGTCGAAACATGTCTAGGACTGTAGGACCCCTCCTTTGAAAGTCTTTATAGCATATATTTTTATAGGTATTTGTACACTGGATCAAATAATTTTGCCAGGACAGCACCTATATTACTCAATGTGGAACTTTTAAAAGGTTTCTGTATACATATATGATATATCTTACCATTTAACAGAATCAGCTGTTTGTGTATAACCAAATCCTGATAACACATGGGTAGCCTCTGATAGAAAACATACAAAATAATGACTGAAACGAAACGACTGGGCATCTCTATATGCTAATAACCAACTGAAACATAGACAGAAGAACAATAATAATCATGTTTTTGTAAAATAATCATTTCTGTGATTTGGTTCCTGCAACTACTTTTGAAGAGTAAAATTATTGTAAAACTGTTTTTAGACTTTTTATTGTGGAATTGAAATCAAAGCACGGTCAGTCTGATTAAAATAATGATCTATATTTTGTTTCGTTTTTTTTAAACTTTTGGTGGCCTCCACTGCATGAAAATTTGACCGTTTGTAGGGGTCATTCAAGTGGCTTTTGACCCTTGGAGATCAGACATTTAATTAACCAATCAGCATTGATGTTTTTAGTGGGATACCCACAGTTTCATGTACCACATGCCAAGATATCGCGGTAACAGACCGCTTCATTTAAAAATATCTCACATCAACCTGAACGTGGGTTATATAACTACTCTTCCAGATCCTAGTGTTGTAAAGACAAGTAAAACAAAGTTTTGAACTATAAAAAAACGAATCGTAATAGGATCTGTGTTTTAATTAGATTAAAATACAGTTAAATAATTTTTTATATGTCACTTGAAAAAAACACCATTTGTAATAGACAACACAGGAAAACTTCGAAACAAGATATAGACAAAACAAATTTCATAATTAAAATGCAAATGGTCAAATGACTCTGAAATTGGTCTTCAAATGACTCTTTGGCCCTAAATGAACACTGGGGTTAGATGGCTGAATGGTTAGCATGTGCGTGCTGTATCATAAAGCCTGTCATTGAGTCAACTGGTGTGGTTTCGAATCCCTGGTTGTACGTGACAAGGAGTAGGGTTGCCTGTCCAATCTTGTGGGTTTACTCCGGGACCTCTGGTTTCCTCCAAACTGCTAAAGACCCCTACGTGCAAGAGAACTATTGAAATAAAATTAAACCATGTTAGTCCCAAAATGACATAGTTTGTGTTGAGTGTACGTTTTACCCCATTTCTGTCCCCCAAAATGAACAACGGCACTAAGTTTGATAACATTCCATCTAAAAACTTTGTTCTGGTTTGCTTTTAAAAGCTTTTCAAGTCAAAACATTGACACATTAATCTGCAATTTACTTAGTATCTAAAAATTTAGATTATGAATAGGATCCTTCCTTAAAGATACATTATGTAAGATTTAGATAAAGAACTACCGTAGCCATTCTTGCTATAATAGTTAGAAAGTAGATAATGAAAAATGAATAATTTGAAAATTTCATTCAAATTACTCTATTGCAAACGAAGATATTAGCCTTTGAAGGTTTGACAGACGTGTGCAATTATTTCAATCACTGACCTGGTTGATCAAAGCTAAGTCTCGTTCGTCCATATTTGGGGATCACGTGGCTAAGTGGGTAAGGCGCTAGCTCGCTAGCCCGGAGGTCCAGTGTTCGATCCCTGAATTGGCCGAGAAAGTTCATCTCGATTTTCCAGCGTGGTTTCCCCTTGTCAGTGATGCAGAACGGAGGGCCTGACAAGGATAGCTGCCTAGTCGTTCGGATGGGACGAAAAACCGAGATCCCTTGGCAGTTGGAATTCGATATAAGAGTAGGCCGTAGTGCCACTGCCCGGGCAAAATTTCCCTCAAAGCACACTGTATGGCGCATGCCCGTCTTCCATTAGCCCAGGTTAGGTGCATAAGAGTAGGACGTTAAACCCCATTTCATTTCGTCCATATTTGATTAAATCAAAGTATCGCTGAACCGTTTCAATCTATTTAATATCGGAGAAATCTGATGCCATCGAGAGTTGATTAAGGTCTGGATCAGTTAATTAATGCCAAATTAATACTTTAGAAAACATTTCAGGCCAAAAGAAAGACCTGCATTAGGCAGATTTAGCTCTTGCATCTGAATAATTTTAGAAAGTTGTCGAAAGCCTTAAAAAGTTTGACTTTAAATAAGGGAGGTAACTCTCAATATGAAATCAAATTATTTGAAATTTCAATCAGATTTTTTCTAATATCATCAAAGAAACAATCCCTGATGCCTTCACAACAGACGACTGCAGGTGTATAAAAATGGACGATTAACCCAATGATGAATATATAATTACCTAAATGAACCCTGTATAATTAACCAGGAGGTAAAACATGTAGAATAAATTAAACACAGTACAGCTAAACTACAACTAAATAAAACTTTTATAATCCACCATTTACACTGTAATACAAAAACATTCAGTAATAAAAGAAATGATGAAATTAGGTACCTTAGAAAAAAAACATATTTTCACATCTTGCACGCACAAATAGATTGTTTTGCATTGTCAGTATTTAATCATCATCAGTATCCCCAGTGGTCTCATTCAGTTCTACTCGACTATACCCTGGGTTCATCCATGGGGGGGGGGGGATCACGTGGCTAAGTGGGTAAGGCGCTAGCTAGCTAGCCTGGAGGTCGAGTGTTCGATTCCTGCATTGGCCGAGAAAGTTCATCTCGATTTACCTGCGTGGTTTCCCCTTGTCAGTGATGCAGAACGGAGGGCCTGACAAGGATAGCTGCCTAGTCGTTCAGATGGGACGAAAAACCGAGGTCCCGTGTACACATTCGAGTGCACGTAAAAGATCCCTTGGCAGCTGGAATTCGATATAAGAGTAGGCCGTAGTGCCGCTGCCCGGGCAAAATTTCCCTCATAGCACACTGTATGGCGCATGCCCGTCTTCCATTAGCCCAGGTTAGGTGCATAAGAGTAGGACGTTAAACCCCATTTCACTCACTCATCCATGGGACATTCACGTATTCAAATTATCTGCCCTTGATCAAAGCTTAATTTTAAGAAAATGAAATAAAATGAAATGGGGTTTAAAGTCGAGAGCAGAAAAACTTGAATGACTGTCTCCCCCATGATTGGAGTGGAATGGAATGAGCTCACTGGGGATAATGAGGGTGGTATTTATTTTGCCTAAAAGAGATGTTGCATACTTAAATCATAAAACCTTTTTGTCAGTGTCTGTATCTTATTCTTATGTCCTTTTTTCATATTAATTTATAGTACATTATTTGTTACTGTAAAGTTTACATACCAATGGTTTATTTTCTTGTAAACCGGATATATAATCTTTATAACTAAACCATGGACCAAATATCACAGATCCCACATGTAAACAATAACCACTAAATTCTAATATACTGGGTAATCTTTCTATAGCTCCTGATGACCAGTCAAAACCCAAAGATATAAGTTTCATTGATAATATCATTTGGGCACCTGCGAGAAAACAAATATCACTCGAATATTAATAAACAAAAAAAATACAAAATCTACATAGAAAAAGACATGTACAAATGAGGCAATGCTTTGCCATTTATGTTTTCTTAAAAGTAGCAAACAGTTGGCACCGATAATGTTTTTTAAAGAAATAGATCTAATCATTAATAAATTAAAATGTTACCTCTCATACTATGCCAGATCTTTCCATCAACAATTATAAGTTCACTGTAACAAAAACAAGCATATATATCACAAATTAAATGTTGTTTAAAGTTTAATGTCTTGTCAACACAATAATTTAGTCAATTTCACACAAACAAAAGACATTAATGATCTTATCTGTACTGGGGAATTTTGTCATGGCAGCATTTGTCAGAGGAATAAGAACAGTAGTCCATGTTATACATGAAATTCATAATGATAGTGAAATTGAGTTTTTTTTCATCTCAATAGATATTAAAGCTTCACGATAAATCTTCAATCACAAACAGAACAATATATTTAAGCTTTCTAAAGACTGAAGTAGAAGGCATATCTCAGCCATTTGATAGCCCAGAGAGGTGATTTTGAGCTTTTCCTATGAGTAGATATAATACTAGAACACTTAGTCAATTGCTTAATGCCTCTCCAGGATTGTGAATAGATGTCTAAAAATATTGTTTAGGTTATATTTATAGCACAGCTTTCATGAGTTATCAGGTTTAACACAGAGACCAGAGGTCAAGATGTTAAACCTGGTAACGAATGAAGCGTGCTATAAATGACTTGTAATACTGACACCTCCTCAACATCATCGTGGTTACTGTACGGAAAAAACACCCCACTTCTATACATGATTTCTACAAAATCTAGCGTAAACCAGCAAAAGTGTGCAATAACACTGAAAATGTCTAGTTATTGCACAGTTACGCCCCAGTGAGTTTAGTAGAGGTAAAACAATCTCCTTATTGAACGAAAAGAACAAAGGAAGATCTCCTGTCCGTGTAAAAAATAACATATGACAGCCCAAAAAATGACCTGCATAGGCAGATTTATACAATGTAATGCATCTTTAAGAAAAGCGCATAATTTTTAAAAAGCTCACTTACCACATCAAAATATAGGATGCAATAAAAACAGATACAAATATTCCCACTTGTGGTCGTGAAAACTGGGATGTTAATAGTACTATGATGTAGGTAGCAATTAAAGACGCTATGATATAAACTAATGCAAACTCAAAGAAGCGATACAAAATCATCAGTCCAAACACACAACTCACAAAATGTAAAAACTTTAATGGTGATGCATAATCTTTGAACACTGAAACACAAGAAAAAGAGCATTTAGTATATTCTAAAAATTAAACTGATTATACCATAATCATAACAGGTCAGACAGTACAATGAGTTATATAACTGTTACGAATAAATTGTAACAAACTAGTTGTTATAAATTGTACTGCTTCTGAATTTCTTATATATTCTATAAGATTATTGCTTGGATTGAAAGGTAAAATTAGTTTCAAAATACTCTCTCAGCAATAATAAAATCCTTGGCTCAGAGATGTAAAATAAAAATTGGAACACTTTTATGGATGTACTACTTCTGAACTTTATTATCATGCTACGTTTCAATACTCGTACAGGTATTGTTATCAAGCAGTTAATTATGAGTATTGAAACGTAGTACGTCCATATAAGTGTTATAATTCTTAGTGAAATCAATTTCTATATATGTCTTATATATAAGGATGATGTAAAGTAAAATAATTACATCACATACATAGACTTCCAATCAATTCTATGATGTTGTTCAAGTATATCGTGTTTATAATAAATATAAATGACTACCTGTATGTGCTAAGAGACAGATGATTCTAAAAGATACACAAAACATAAATAGAGGAATAACATGAGACATAGCTTGACTTGCTGTTGGTATAACACAATTCTCATATAGATTACTTATAGGTATACGTTCATACACATCACTGTCATCATCATAACCACCATATGATTCTAAAAGTTCTGCTAGTTCTGGACTATACTCTCCTTGTAAATACTGTTGCAATAATTCATAGTCAGAATCATCCAGTTGGTCAGGATCAAAATCAAGCA
Source organism: Patella ulyssiponensis (assembly GCA_963678685.1). Lineage (NCBI taxonomy): Eukaryota > Metazoa > Mollusca > Gastropoda > Patellidae > Patella > Patella ulyssiponensis. The sequence goes on along the minus strand of OY783232.1, from coordinate 16,199,841 downwards.
TGTCATCCATTTTGTTACCTTTCTGAAATAAAATAGAAGTGTGCTATGAAGAGGATTTTGCGCAGAAAGCGGGTAGCAGTTAGCAATCGATCTGATACCTGTTGGGGAAAGCAAGGGTAGCAGTTAGCAATCGATCTGATACCTGTTGGGGAAGCAAGGGTAGCAGTTAGCAATCGACCTGATACCTGTTGGAGTGACTCCAAAGAAATCTAATAAAATAAAAACCAAGTATGAACAATCCAAACCATTCGACAAAATTCAAAGTCCTAAAAAACGTTATAGGCAAAATAGTGTAATCAGCAAATGGACTGTTCATCGTGTACAAGATACACAACAAACAGTGGTAACAGGTGTCCGGAAGAGTAAGCTTACCCTGCCTGGTGCCACACCCGCCATAGCTGCATCCAAACTATTAGTCGAAAGCTCCGTAAAATAGCGTGATCGGCCAATGGACTATCGGTATGCAAAATGCACGTGATGATCAGTGTTAACGATGTAGTAGACATAATCAGACAGATAGTAAATAGGATACGCGTCAATTAAATATATCTAAAATAATAGCTGAGAGAGACATGTTATATTTACCAATCAAGTCAATATGACGGCCATAAAACTTTTTAAAAGATTTTAAAAGTTTAGTGCGCAAGTATCCTTGTAGTTGAAGCTTAGTTGACAAATGTCTCAATCTACTTAAAAAATCAGAATAAAAAGAACAAGCTCTCGCTTAACGAATTAGCTGAGACACAAACACTCCATAAGCTGGTGATGCAGGAATGTTACTACCGGGTACTAATAAATGGAAAGTTAACAATCGGAAACTCAAAGTCATCACGTTTATCATACAATTTAACACTCAGTCTATGGCAATTGTCAAAATCGAGACGCAGATCCAAGTAGGAAGTGTAATTGTCACTGTCAGTAGTATTTTTAATTTCAAGCTCATCAGGATTATATGAATTCTACATAATCAATAAATTTAGGATTATTCAGTGATAGAACATCATCGATATACCGATAAGTAAAATTAAAATGTTTGACTAATCGTTTATTTATTTTAGCTAGTGCCTGTATGTACTCGGCTTCATAGGAATAGAGAAATAAATCAGCAAGCAAAGGTGTACAGTTGGTGCCCATGGGGATACCAACCACTTGCTGATATATTTCTGCTCCAAATTCAATAAAGATGTTATCAATTAAAAAATCCAACATCTGACTGAATTATCTTGATGGTGGTGAATTTATTTTTGGAATCACTATGGTACTTAACGAAATATGAAGAATTGTAATTAACAACTAAATATTGATATCTAGCAGTACCCGATTTAGATGAAAAGACACTGTAAATAATGTCTTTCAACCGGGCTTTTAATTTACTATGGGGAATTTTAGTGTACAAAGTAGACTGGCCCAGTCTCTTCTATTTATTTTACATTTCGATTTATATAAAAGTATTAATTTTTAGTAAACCAACACTTTCATTTCCATTTGTATAAAAAAAAAAATTTGAGTAAACCTGTAACCAGCACCAGAGACTGGACAATTTGCGAGCTTCACAATAAAATGGGTGTTCCTGTCCTGTTTTACGTTGTTCCTTATTTGGAATGATTGACAGTTGTCAAGCAAGCCCCGAGTCACGTGACACGAATTTGTAAATAAAGTCTCGATTATGACGTGTGTAATTATTTATGTTCATTCACCTCATCCCATACGTTGTATCCGTTCATTCGACAGATATTGTCCGTCAACAAAATTCTTAGATTGTTAAAGTATCACTAAATAACAATAACTGTTATCCACAACAAACATCTCCCACCTACACCAGTTTGCCGGTTAGTCGACAGCCATGTTTATTATCACATGATGTTAGATATGTCGTGATCACGTGCACGACGTCACACGACCTACATAATACAGATTGACCTACTAGATGAGAATGAAGCTCTATTTGCCCAGTCTCTAGAGATTACGTTTTTTTGGGGGGGTTTTTTTTGAGAGGACTGGCCAATTTTTGGTGTGTGGAGAAGACTGGCCACCAGTCTATGTACAAAGTAGAAAAGTCAAAAGTTTGAATAGATGAGACCGAAGCAAGGGATCTAGATTGCAAAGGATCAAGTAATTCTTTGGAATTTTTTAATATTCACATTTGGTTTGTACCACTACGAGAGTATATCTTGTCACAATCTAAGGATCAATTTGACCTTTTAGCTATATTGCACACTAACTTTTATAAAGATTGGTTGTCAGACACTGACATACACCCAAAGCCATTAAAACACAATGCCATATTCAGAGTTTATTTTCTGCAACAACTTTTAACAAATGTACAAATGTCATAACAATTGACAAAATCAAAATAACAAGCATCTGTGGATAATTTCATGAAAGTGGCGAGGAAGAGTTCTACGAGACAAGCAATGGTCGATGGGTGGACATTAAAGTGTCTACCTGTGAAGCCCCTGATCCAGCATGCCAATAGCTCTGTTTCTGTTGTTTTCCGAAGCGATGAATGTTGAAATTTTGATCTGTATTTAAAGGGCCAGAGTGCGGTGAATGCACGAGCGGAACGTGTGACATGGGACTTCTTAAAATCATGAAAAAAGACAAGTGTTGCGTTTGCACAAATAAAATTCATTGCACAGAACTGATATTGGGTTCAACCCAGAACTCCACAAAACGAGACCCATCACAAGTTTCACCTATATGCCATAAAATAGGAAAGCCCCAAAAAAATGTTTACCAGAAATATTTCACAAATTAGGCATTGTGTTTTTTAATGGCTTTGAGCATATATGTGCACAACAATTTATACAGGTTGTCACGTTGTAAATCGGAAAGAAAATAAATAGCAAAATACCACTTGAGTGTTGACACGATTCTTTGATATACACAAATTCAATACCTGTAGAACTGATCATTAGAAATTGGTGAAATATAATATGCTTATTCATTTTACAGTTCTGAACATGGAGTATTAATGTTCTGAACATGGAGTATTAATTTTTTACAGATCTTAAAACTGATTATTAATCTTATACAGATCAATGTTGCTACAATCCACTCTTTCAGCACATTTGTGCATTTTCAGAGTACCGTTAATTCACAGAACAACTACAGTATATAATTATTAAATTATACATATGTGTATAATATAATCTGATATGATATTAAGAAATGGTACTGTCTAGATAGGTCACGATGTTGTTTGAAAATGCTAAAATAGGCTGTGGAAAACCCAAAAAGCAAATTTTAGGCCATCATTATATAACAAAAAGACAATGAAATAAAAAGAAAATGCACAATAATAAAACACAGACACAACCATGTGCATTTACAGACCAGATTTCTGGACAAACATGTCAATCTTTTGCCATCAGGCTCTTATCAAGAAACAAATATCATTATACAACCTACCACTACCAAAGCCATGATTTAATATATTCTTTGTATGCTAGAGATTGAAAGCTTGACTTCCAACCACAATAATAAGTGTTAAAGACAGTTATCTATGCTACAAACTGTACAACAAGCGGTTGTCAGACAAATAGTGTGAAAAACAATCATGGTGACAATGGTTGTTATATAAAAGACACAGACCAGATTTTAATTGTGCACTACCAAATACATACAGTAGTATAAGTTTTTTTTAGAAAGCAATCGTTTACAATAAATTGGTGATGGCAGAGATGTACGTAACACTCAAACAAAAATGTATGAAGTCTCTAAAAATTTTCCTAAATTATTCTTCCTGTATACAATTTTCATTGTTCAGCGTTTCAATAAATGTGAACATTGGTGGTTTTTTTTTCAATAGTATAACCATCATGTGCCATATTCTCAATTTTAACCCAAACACACCAAAAAAATTTTCAACAAAATAAGGAGAAAGTTAAGAAATGTTGAAAAATATGCTAATGGTGGCAGTAATTTACATTGCTTCAACAATCAGTTTCTGAAAAATAGCCTATTTATATAAATACTTTTTGTTTATTTTTTTATCTTGTTTTTAAGTTTTCAATTTATTATACTAAAGCAAACAACTGGACAGTCACTAATTTTTGAATAATGGTGGTATATTTACCAATCAGAAATCATATGTGGTCACAATTGTATGTGCTGTATATTACATGTACTAACAGAAGGCAATCAGTAGTTCTAGAGTTAATGCCAGTCACCCAGTAGATTAAAATATGTTTTCAGTTGCACACCTATGTTTTCTTTATTTCTCAGCAAATTTCTTCAATATCTTTAATTTTCACATTTCATACATATCTAAGATCTATATTTGAGATTATTTAAAAATATATATGTATTGATTTAAATGTATAAAACGACAGACTTTGTAAAGCTGACAGATGTGTACTGTAGGCCTACATGTTTATTTACTGTGTGCCTACATATTTAATCAATCATTATGTTTCTCAACAGAAAGCTTGGATGGCAATTTCAGAGAGACAACGATACAGGCTACACTGAAACGGAATTCCAACTGCCAAGGGATCTTTTACCTGTACGTCATATGAACGTCACATAGGATCCTTGTTAGGCCCCCATCTTGCACCGTTGACAACAGGAAACCAAGCTGAAAAATTCTGAACAAGTTCCTCCACCATCAACGGAAATGAAATGAAATGAGAGATAGAGAAATGGGGTCTAACGTCCACTCGACACAGACTAGGTCATTTTGGGACTAACATATGGTTTCAATTTTATTTCAATAATTTGCTTGCGCGTAGGGGTCTTTAGCAGTGGGAGGAAACCAGAGTGCCCGGAGGAAACCCACAAGGTTGAGAAGGCGCCCCTATCTCCATGCCACATACGCTCACACCAATGATCGAAACCACAGCCGCAAGCCAGAGGTGACCGGCCAGCTAGAGGTCGAAGCGCAGCACTCAAGACCACTAGGCCATCCCAACCCCCTGAAATGAAATGAGGTTTAACGTCCTACTCTTATACACCTAACCTGGGCTAATGGAAGACGGGCATACGCCATACAGTGTGCTATGAGGGAAATTTTTGCCCAAGTGCCAAGGGATCTTTTGCATGCACGCCAATGTGTGCACGGGACCTCGGTTTTTTGTCCCATCCAAACAACTAGACAGCTGTCCTTGTCAGGCCCTCTGTTCTGCATCACTCACAAGGAGAAACAACGCCGGAAAATTGAGATGAACTTTCTCGGCCAATGCAGGGATTGAATACCCAACCTATCCAGGCTAGTGAGCCAGCGCCCTACCCACTTAGCCACGTGATCCCATGGCCAACAACGGTAGCACAAACCCGATACCTCCAGGCTAACCAGCCAGCATCTAAGATTACAATACAGTCTTGACTAAATCTTAAAAGATGTATATCTCCATTTTTAAGAACTTGAAATAAGAATCATGGATGTATTTTTTAACTATTATACATACCATTTTACCTTCATTTTACGTCAATTTGCTTTTTTGATTAGATTCTTTTTCGACATGTATAAGTCGAAATCAAAGAATAGATCCATATTTGATGTTTTTAGAAATTTATTTATTTGTTGTAACCTATCTTTAAATATCATAATTAATATTATTATTAATCATGATACCCTACCGTACTTGTTGTCTACTACTAGTTTGTACATCATTTTACATTCATTTTTTTTTTATAGTATGATGTCGGTAATTCTATTTCTAAACTGTTAAGTCCAGTGATTTAAGTCGAAACCGAAGAGAAGATCTTTTTAGATATTTATTTATTTATTATAAAATACCATATAATATTAAAAAACTTATTGAATATTCTATTTAAATCCTAATTCTTCTTATGACAACTGATACTGATGACTTTAGCTTATTTTATTAATGTTTTTTAAGGGTTTCGACATTCTTTAATGATCAATACTAATATGTTAATAGATATACTTACTAAATTTCTAATTCCGAGGTTGAGAACTAAGTAGATCTGTTGAATATTCTTGAATTCAATAAAATAATAAACCAAATCATATACTACTTCTCATACACGCCGCCATTCTCATGGACAATTTTATGTTTTATTTATAGGGTTGCAAATTGATATGTCAAAATCAATCGCAGGTGTTTCTTTGCCATTTTTAACTGTCATTCTGTTAAATTGTCAGGATTTTATATAAAATGGTGAATATATCATAAAATGAGTTTATGGTAACATGAAACGGAGCCTATGCTAAAACGTATTATATAGATACCCCCAAAATGGACGAGTCTATGTTTTACAACAGTTACTTCCCTTAGAAAGTTGACTTTTATAAGAGTTTTCTCCCCTTTATAGTCGGACAGGGAGGAGCGTCAATAATTAAATGATGGAACAGGTAAACACATTTCAAATATAATCTTAACTCAAACATCATTGCTGCGGTAGATGCCTAACGAAAATTTAAAAAACCTGAAGTGGCGCAAATAATAAGAATTACCAGATCCACTCAGGGCAGTGAACTTTTTACTTTTGTAAAGTGAACCTTCAAGAGCCAGGAGCAGGTTGCCTACTCTTTGCCCTGGCGAAGTGCCTTCCCCCTTCCTGGGATCTCACCATGAATGACGGATCCTCACTCATACCGTCGACGGGCCCTCTCGAACTTTAGAGGAGGTTTGAAATTTCGAACTGAAATGGTGGTCTGTGGAGTATATTCCGGGCGGGAAGTCATGTACTTTTATAGTTCATATAGAAAAAAAACTATCGCAGCTGAGAGGGGACCAGTAAGAAATTGATCCCACTGCCGGTCTTGGTCCGATGATATATCGATTCACGATTCTTGTCAAGCGAGATAGTTAAGTGAGAAACAGGGGCCCGACGGAAATTTTGGACTTAACAAAGACCGCAACCTGTCAACCAGCAGAAATAATATTTCGGGTTTCAGGTTATGGAAACATTTCTGATATCAACTTCCCGCTGCCAACCCACTCAACGTAGAATCGTTGATATCTTTTTTTGTCGTCTGGCCGATGCCCCTTGGGTACCCCAAGAAATGGTACCACTACTGATGTCTTCCGCCTTACTCTAGCCACAGTAGTGGCTCATCCTACAGAGTTTCTTTGCGCAAGTTTTTCAGTCAAATGACTACAAAAAGGTTACTGGCCTATAGCTCCCATAATTTACATATAAACTGACCCAAAACAGTACTGCACATTGAAATAAAGGTGAAGCCTTACGGCATAATAATATGATTTAGTGAAACCCAACAGCTACGCGAAATTTCAACAAGCCGGTGTCATGGCAGCTCGCGTAATACGTCGACATTACAAGAAAAGTCGCTGAATGCAAGGTGCAACGTCCCCAAATCAATACTCCACATGATGATCTCTGACTGCTGTATACAACCAGTAGGTATTTTAGAACTTTGGTCGGCGATTTTTCGGGGGGGGGGGGGTCTTTGGGCTGCATCCACAAAAAAGAAAATTTGCAGAGGGGCTTAAAATTAAAATGTGCAAATCAGGCCGGAAATTCAATCTAGATAAGCTACAATTATTTTTGTTGTTGATGGCAAAGGAATAGAGGCACGCAGAATTTCTATTTGCAATCTACGTGGTGTAGCCTGTAAAATTCACATGGTTTTGCAATAATGTACCGTTATGAATAATGTGCTTGTCTCGGGTTTTAAACCAATAGATATTGATATGTTTCTATGCATACTACTCTCAGGAAATAGGCCAAGCATTAGAGAGCAAACAGTAGGCCTTTTCTCCCTGGTCAAGTTCGCCGTGTTGTGATTTGTAATACATATGGCCGAGACGATCGTAGCTTTTAAAGGGACAATAACACTCTTGCTGGCTTGGCAACTCCAGAAAATAAATAATAGCCTTATTAAAAGTACTAGATGTTTAAGTGTCCTACTTGTTGTGTAAATTATCCATTACATCCTATTTTACTTGTCCAGGGGGGGTCGCAAATATTTTAAAATCCAAGTCACATTTGAAAAGGTTTACGTTAGGCCTTTCAAATCATTAAGTTGAATTTTTACAATTTTCAAAATTAGGTATGTTAGATGAAATTTGTATCATCAATTAATTGGACTATTGTAAACTAATACAATTTGTTGACCAGAATAAAGGTTGGGACATATTATTCAGTTACAAGACTGGTATTGGGCCTTTAAGAAGGAATAATAAAAATATGTCCTTATCTATTCGGGTACCGTAATAATTGCTTAAAATGTGTAAGTAGAAAATGAATAAAAACAAAAGAATGCGTGGGCCTTTTCTATTTTTCTCGCATTGTCTTGTCCAGTTTATGGATTGTTAGTTTTGAACAGATATATCATCTCACAATCTAATATAACAACTTTTCGTCTTCAAAGGCGTTATCTGTGAGTTCTTATTAATTTTTTTCATTGCTTTATAGTTCCCCCTGGAAAAACCCAACAAGTCAAATTTTGGTGAAAATTGAGTTAGACCCATATTTTCTCAATCACTGAAAATACTTCTAATTATCTTCATCTAAAAAGACAAAATAAAATTGGTTTTATATTCAGTAGGTTAATTCTGAAACAAACAGTTTTCCTTTGTTTTCTCAAATCTATATTCAACAGTGTTACTAGGTTTTTCCAGATTACGGTTGAGTTGGCTACGGGTGTCAGGACTGGTGAAGTTCAGCCCCGGGTGTGATGACTGGTGATATTTACAATCGGCAAAAGTTTGCAAAATATGGCTTTTGACCGCATATATTGTTAATCAGTGTTACATTATATAACATTATTTCACAAAACCTCTGAAGTTGAAACATAGGAATTAACACCAACAACCCAATTCTCAATCGGCCCCGTGGCGTAAATTCTAAGAGCCATTAAAACTGACAGCCATCTTAGATCATGACAGTCGTTTTAAAAATACAAGTGGCTAACGGAATTTTCTTAAGAACGTAAATGGACTACCATTAAAACGTTAGTGTTTGTATCACAAAGGTTTAAATCCCATTTCCCAAACCATATTTGCTTATGATAATAAGCATATTTAGAAACATTGCTTTAGGCATCCAGATATTTACGAATGTGTAAGAAGAAAAACCAAAAAATTAAATAGATTTTGAATTGTTTATTATTATACATAAATGGTAGCACCATGGGATGACACAAATAAACATGACAACATGATAAAGACATATACAAATATAGACGACAAAGTATACATGGCATATATTGCTTACTAAATACACATATAATGATGATGAAATGCAGTGAGTACATTAATTAGTAGGACTGTGATTATTACTGCGTATGACCAGATGAAAATCTTTGGTTTGGATAGCGGACGGGGAATTTATTCAATTAATGTCGTCCTACAGTTATGCTGATGAATGATAGTCTACATTTTTGTTACTATTAAATGCACCCATTTCTTAGCAAACATTTTGACATTTGACAAACACAAGATAATAATAACAATAACAATATATACATAACATAGTGTAACTACAGCACTAAATAATAAATAGGCACTTTTTGATTAACATCACTCAACAATGTCACTGTCATTCATATCACGTGATCTTTCCTAAAGTACACGATTGGTTAATTAACCAGTGACATCAACAATAGCACTTGTCACTCGTTAATGATGGAATCGTCCTCACGTGATTGACACAATCAACTAAAACAACATGTGTCCTTTCTCTTAATGACATGAGTTTATACTTTAGCTGAGTCTTTTCTCAAATAATTGACTCAATGTCATATCAACATATATATATATATAAATGCTGAACACAGTTCACTGGATCACAATTTGATTCCCAATCTTTCTTCTTGTACAGGTAAGAAGTTCTCAGTGTTCCTGCCACGTTAGTGTTCATGTTTTGTTTGTGTTTTTCGATCAACGAAATAGTTCATCCTTTTCACAAATTCATTCACCTTTCATTCATTCACTGGAATAACTTTAAATATCACTTTTGGAATTGGTCTACTGTCTTCAAGCTGAAATAACAAAACCATGGACAAATTTATTAATATGAACTAAAATTGGTATTGCTGGTGGGAAAATAAAGAAAACTAGTTAAAATTATTTACATTTACATTTTATCTTTTAGGTATAAATTAAAGTTAATCAACTACTTACCACAATGTTTACAACATGGGTTGTCTTTCTTTTTAGGATCACTGCAGGATTTAGGACAGGTCATGGAACACTTCATGGAACCATTAGTACACGTACACAGTGCACAACTGCTTAAAGCTGAGCTACCAGGTTGGAAAGTTTGACCATCATCATACTTCTTGCCGCCAAATACACATGCTGAAATAATAAAAGAGGAATATTAAATATGATCAAAATTCAATTTCAGGATAGCAACAATCTATTGATGTTTAATTGTATGTATTGCATAATTTCGACTGAAGAAAAGAAAGCGGGAGTTACCGTAAAATTATTACAAGATGTTCATACAGAAGAATTACTTGAATACTTACATCCACTTTTCTTTTCTTCACTGACTTCTGATAAGGGTTGTTCATCAGCACAAGCATCACAACAGGCGCCCTGTTTTCTAATCTTTCGGCTACAAGTAAGTTTGGGACATTGAGGTCGTCGACACACAGGTGTTCCAGACTGCAAAAAGAGACAAGAAAAAATTAATATATTTTTGTTAAATAAGATATTGATCTTTTAAAAATTGATATTTTAATAATAAAAAAAAATATATTAATTTAAATTTCAGGTATATGAAATACTTATGCAATATATCCTTATTTTAAATTTTTAATACTTACATTGCAGGTGCAGTCGATGCATTTCATATAACCAAAAGGCATGACACGGGGATGCCATGTAGCTCCATTGGCAAAGATCTGTTCTTTAAATGTACAGGCACCTTTCATATCAACATCTTGTAGTGGTTTTACGACAGCTTCTGGTTTCTTTTCTTCAGCTGAAATTATACAAAATTATAAAACAAATTAAACATCGTTCAATAAATTGTCGACATCATTTACATTACATAATACTAAGGAATACTACTTATGGAAATATTCGAGAATACACATTGATTGGTTTGAATGTATAATGACTTGAAACTTACGGGCACAAACTTGACAACAATCGGTAGGGTTCAATCGGATTCGTCGGGATTTAGGACAGTCGAGTTGAGGACACTTTCGTTCACATTTCGATACACCACCAGGCTGAAATAAGGAAAATAAAAATTTATTAGTGGATTATTACACGAAATAAGATATTCATATATTAAACTTATGTAAAGTGCTATACCATTTTCACGTTACATTTACATGAGACAATATGTGCCGTCGAAACATATATCCAAATATACAGTTGCTATATTTACTTACCATACAAGTGCAAATAACACATTTTGCATAACCCATAAGAGGAAGGAACGGATGCCATGTAGAACCAACACGGTGACGTCTCAGATCACCATCAAGCTTACAGAAGACGTCTTTGCTGGATTCAGGAGTTTCTTGGACACAAGTAGGACAGCATTCACCTTCAACGGTTACCTTGTTGGCACAGGTCAGGACAGGGCAGATCAAGGCATGACATTCAATCTTTCCTTTCTGTAAATATAAAATGTTACATTAATTCAAATGAAGCAGAAAAACTTAATAAATAAATCTAAAGATCAGCTAATTGACATCTTCGATTGGTTTTATTTATTTGTATGTATAGAATATTGATTTAAATCTACTTACGTTACAGCTACAGGTATTGCAGGTGGCGTTTACATCAGGCAACCAGCTATCACCATTCTCATAAACACTACCCTCATAAAAACATTTATAACGATTAGCAGCAACTACTTCTTCTGATGTCTGTTCATCAACTAATATATCCATATCATAATCCTGGCTGTATTGCCAACAGGTATTAGGTACACTCACCTGAAAATATAAACAAGAAAATGTTTAATAAATTGAAGCACCCGAGAACAACGAGATGGACAATGATTAATCTACATTGATAGTATATCTAGTTTATTACATCATTTTAAATATAGTGAACAAAAATCTCTGATAAATTAAATAAAACTTACGTTTCCGGCAAGGCGGGTTTTTCCAATAATTACAACAAGTAGTGCGGTGCCATCATCAAGATCGCGGAAAAGGTCTTCGGGGATCTCTGTAATACTTCCGGTAGCGAGGCGGGATTCGTACAGTTTGGTGGAAGGAATCTTCTCAACAGTAACATAGGTATCTGGATCAGTGGGACTAACTAGGCTGATGGTGATGTCGTTCTGATTATCCTTGCTGGTGATGGTGATATCGTAATGCAGAGAACAACCAATTTCCATAGAGAACCAGGCATTACCAGCTTGACCAAAAGAATCCGAAGACAAGGCACTCAGTGTAGCAGGAACAACTGAAAGAAAGGAAGAAATTAGAAATTTAAATTATGAAAATTGGTATCAGCTATTTGACGAATTGTTGCCTCGTTATTTTATTATTGTTATCCAATCATTTTATAAATACACATTTCATCGCAATATATTGTTTAATTTGTAATAAATACTTACCAGCTCCATTGGAGTAATGTTGATGATAGGGAAGGGCAATAACTCGACCTCTAAGTTCACTGATCCGGTGTTTGGTAGTAGCGACGTTGAGAAACATTTTATTGGTAAGGAAAAGATGCAGATTATCAGCAGTCATCTTCTTGAAGGTGCCATTAGACTAAAATAGATAAACAACAATTTATAATATTTTAAATTAATATCATGCAATTCATATTTGACAATAATTTCAGAGACCGGTGTGTATTCTTCCCAGGGGATCTGTTTACAAATGAAATGAATTGAGTCTTGCAGGATTTATATTGATTATATAAAAGCTTAATATTGTGCTTACCCATCCATTGAAGGAGTTTTCATCAGCTTTAAAATTCTTGTGTATACTACCAATAATCTGTCGCCGGTTCTTTTTGTTAACTGCGCCCTCTAGTCGAATACGGTGAACTTTACTGGTAAGACCGGTCAATCTAATCTTGTACTCAATGGACCCCTTTTCTCTCAATTCAAATATGGCACTACCAGACGAGCCTAATTTCACGTTTTCTAGAGAAGCACCAGAGGATAAGATGGCTTGGGAAACTGAAAGAAAAGAGTGAAATGTTGTAGATAAGAATTATGTTCCTGTGTGCATTACATTTCAGTTGAGCCGTTGACGCATTAATAAATGGTCGAAAATTTGCATTGATACCAAAAACACCGGCTTGATACTGGTATTTTTCAAATAAATAATTCAAATGTACTTACCACCACAAGTAAGCTTTGGTCGGATATCACCACTGACACTAGCACCATTTGACGAAGTCAGGCGAAGATGAAGACGACCACGTGCCAATTGTTTAGATTGGCGTTTGTTGCTAAGAGTCCAAGAACCCCGGATGAATCGAGTCTGAAATGAGGAAAGAGAGATTTAATATGGCGTGATGGAGGTGGATTTGTTTATAATAATTGAAATAGGCTAATTTTGTTTATAAACAATGTCAGCTTCAAGAAGAGTTCACACGTTGCTGGATATTTTCATATTTAATAACTTATGTTGTTTTTATCTTGTTAATATATTTTAGACAGCTTACCCTTGAGTCGGCTTTACCGGTAGATTGGTGCAAGACTTTACTCTTCTTACCAATAGTGACGAAATATTCTTCAGATGAACCTAGAAGCAAATACCAGAATTAAATAATTGGTTGAAAAGGAAATTCTTTTTATGGTTACCAAAATTTCGGAAAATTCAGGATATAACTAATTTAGAGTAAATTAACAAGTTTATACATACCTGGGAAAAGACCATCAAAAGTGATGACGTAATCAACAAGGTGGGTTCTGGGGTTGTAGATGACGGACAGAAGTCCACCAATACCAGCGGGTTTCGGTGATGCAAGCACAGAACTGAATACTTCTACAAGAAAAGAAAAATAAATGTTAGTTTTTCACATTGTTACGAGAAACTGTTCACATAAAGCTTCGATATCCGCTAAGAAATAATTAATTTTAGTTACGACTTAGCAGCAACGTAACACGTCGATGCCATATTGACAAAGATGGCGGGTCTTTTGTGTCTTGTTGTCAGGCCAACCACAGAGATGAATTCAAGTTGCGTACTGTACAATAATTGGCGAGGTATCACGTTATGTGGTTTATGGGAGGAATGTGGGATATTTACTTCATTTTAACTTAACACTATACTATACACGTCTTAGTCGTCGATGTTAACTGTTGCTTTTTAAATCTCGTCATCTCACGTGTCAGCCCACCACCCCCATTTATCAAAGAACAGATTAGTTTAACCCTAGTAATAAAAATCAACAAAGAGCAATTTGTAAACCGAATAGATAGGTGCTAAGTTTGACTTCAGGTGGAAATAAGATACGAAAATATTTTTACAGAGCAGACGACATGTCGGTTATTGTGTTATTTTTCCCGCCCTTTCTCTACCAGACGATAAACATGTCAGATTCGCGTCTCAATTGTTAAAGTAAATGGGGAAATGGAGAAGTAAAAATTTGCACTTGCTCGTAATACGAGACGAATTAATTCACGGATGCTCGTAAAACACTAAAATCAACAAATACCAAATTAGCGACAAAACTTGAAAATTGCAAAATAAATTATGGAGTATACGTGAAAAGTTGAACCTCCGTGTGAAAAGGGGGAAATGTATAATGTATATTTGTTAAATATAAACATATCCTATATACATGTATATAGAATACAATAGAGGAGATCATTGGCGAATTCATTCAAGGACAATTGGAAATATAATGCAAGACCTTTGTGGTCGTTGAATGAACGGAACGCTCGAGCCATTTGCCGAAGCAAAATAAATGTAAGACGGAAGACGTTGACTTACCTCTCTTGGCATGACGGTTGACCATTAAACGACCAGATACCAAACCACTAGAGTGACGGGAAGAAGTGATGACCGCAAAAAGACGTTCTTTTCGGACAAACTGGACATAAGCAGTGGGAACCTTGGACCAAATACCACAGAATCTCTTATCACCATTTCGTCGTTTCTCGATGGGTCGTTCGAATAACACATTACCATTAGCATCGGTGATCTGTAAAAACTTTGGACGATCTAATCTGAAATAACAAAATGATAGGTTAAGATAAATTTTAAAAATTGGGCTTCGAACAATAGAATTCTTTTAATATTTCATTTTGTATCGTTTTTTCTGGAACTAAATCAATTGGGTTAATGTTAATCTGTTTCTACAATTAAACTTACTTGTGATAACGAA
This sequence comes from Patella ulyssiponensis, assembly GCA_963678685.1. Lineage (NCBI taxonomy): Eukaryota > Metazoa > Mollusca > Gastropoda > Patellidae > Patella > Patella ulyssiponensis. The sequence continues at coordinate 16,184,644 of OY783232.1, read as the reverse complement.
CAGAATATCTGATTTCATCATTACTGATAACAGACAGGTAAACAGCGGCTACAGCGGAAGTCTCGACACCCTGGCGTCTCACGTTCTTACCAACCAAAAGGGCAACAAACTCTGTTCTAGCTCGTCGTTTACCATCTGAACTGATCATCGTGGCCACTTGCTTGCTAATACCAAGGGTGAACTTATCTTCAAAACTCTTCACTACAAAAAGAATCAAAATTGGTATTAAAAATGGATAAGAAAGATGGAATAATACATTCCTTGTTAAAACAAACGAGTAGTTCCGAATGGTTATTGGCTTTGAACCAAAGATAACGTATTGGAACATTTTTTAATGATTTACACAATAGAATTGAGCAGACGGGTAAAAAGAACTATATTTATCTAATAATGGCATTTTAAGTTTCCCAGAAGTCATGAACCTGATCAATTACCTACATTAATGATGTTGTTAGCACGTGTCGTATATATATAGCAAGTATATAATAGTAATAAACACATATATACACAATTCTTTTAACCCGTGCGACCGTCTCGTCAAAATGGCGCCAAAATTGTTGATAAATAGCACGATAATTATTAGAAGATAATTCAAATCGGTGACGTCAAAAGCGGGAACAAAGGTTTTAGAGGGTGGGGCCATGGTCTGCTCTGATTCTAATTGCCACGAGGTATTTTATCGTAAAAATATTTAATTTTACAAATTTTAATTGGTAAGAGGTATGCTATCAGCATATGTTACATCTTTCTATGGTGTTTATGAGAAAGGGTCGTTTTATCTGAGTATCAATCTGTGGGTAAAAAATTCTAGTTATTTCTACTCGCTACACGAGATACAAGCAGGATTTACAATAGTTATCGCCGTGATTAACTGATGAAATTTGTAGTACGTACAAGATTGTAAAGGAAATCTCCATGAATACAAATTTGTTTTTAAAAAACTTTTTCTGTAGCTTATATATAGATGCGCTATATCCAACAAAAGGGAAAACTCAAGTTAAAAACTGAGTATACCGACAATGATTTGGTCTGCGCGAGACGAAAAGGTGTAATGTAAAGCCAAGATTAGTAAACAAATAGCAGAACATCTTAAAGCAGATATAATAGCCGCTATTCAAAGCATATATAGTTACCTTTACCGAGCATAGGGGTTGAAGGAGACTCTTCAACATGGTTAGGCTATATTCAACCACGAACAATTAGCAAATATCGAATAATACCAAGTCCTGATTATCCAGACTAATCGCTATTTAATAAGCCATGCCTCATTGAACATGTTGTACTGGCTACTCAAGACTCTGTCAATATAATATTCACACCCCTGGGCGCATTGATATTGTTCGTTTAACACTTTTCGTTTCGAGGGGTTTTTCGGTGCCTTATTTTTGCATCAGTGGGTGGTCGTTATATTCATGCATTCATTGAGACAGGATGTGGCTTAATCCGTTTCGTTAATTCTACCATTGTACAAAGTTAACAGCCGATAAAACAAACCATTTATCGACAAATAGTGCTTTAATATAATGGTAGAGGAGTTTGATCCAATATTTTCGCTTGTGAAATGGAAATTTTGAATGCTTACCTTCATCGGGACAAACTTTACAGCATTTACCCTTTGGAAGAACTGGATTAACACAGTTGGGACGAGGACACAGATCTTTAATATTCTTACACTTAGTCTGACCTTTCATATCAATGATACCTTTACGCTCAACCTGAAATAAAAGACACCTAATTAACACCAGAATACTTGATATCTTAATTAACAATGAACTTCCCAATAAAATTTAATCACAGACAGATCACGTGTCAGGATTTGATGCCGTTCCAAAACAATATCCAATTTGTTTGGGTTTTAAATTGGACGATATTGGGATAACCAATACAGTGGTTACATGACCCAATGATCTTTATAAATAAATTATAATAAATGGGAGTATAGGTAATTTGTTAAGACAGTGTTGTATGTAACCCTGTAGGTTGTTGCCATATTTGTATATGTCGTATCACGAACATAAAAACCCAACCTAGTCTATAAGAAGGTTGTTTAATTAAACACAGAAGCTGGAGATACGAGACTTAACGGGGAGATGCTAAACACCCACAGACTCATTTAAACATCGAATAGACCGACAAGTCACTCTACAGTTATCCTCTATTTTCCCCAGTGAAGACACCCGTATTCAAAGGTACCCTTGTCCAGGAATAACAAAAAATAGAAAGAAATAAACGCATAAACACCTTTAGTCTGTATAGTGATTAAATTTGATAAATGTTCAGGGATGGTATCGAGGTATCAAATATGACATCGAAGATATATCATGAGATGAAAAGCGCATACCGGTATAATGCTGTTCATTGGAGCAGATATAGTTAATGTATATTTAAATCAAACTATCAAATGATGATTGTGACGACAGGAATAATACCCAGTCGTATCATAGTCAATAATCAAAAAGCTTTTCTTTGACTTGAACGATAGTAAATGTAATATTTAACATAGCTATAATGATATATAAAGGGCGTGTGAATGAATTAAATAGACTGTCAGTGAAAGTGTGTCGATATTTTCTCTATATAATATATGTACACATGTATTATAACAGGTATTAGATTATTAAAAAATTTGACTTACAGGCACGCATTCACACTTTACACAAAACATCTCACCAACAGGTAGTATAGATGGGGTCCATTTCTCACCAATATCATAAAACTTGCCACCCAAAATACAACCTGAAGTTTAAAAAACAAAACATAAAATTGTGATATTCACATTCAACATGATATGCCTTCCAAATATATTACAGATAGCAGAATTTAACAAAGTACAGAATAATCAATAAACTATATTACAGTCAATATAGGGTAGTATTATTAATGCCAGCGATTGGTGTAAAATAAACTATATTACATACCTGGCCTGTTCGGTTGAACTCCACGTAAATTCTCTTTCACAGGTTTCAAAGGAATCTTTCTTAACTTCGCATCGGAAACGTAGACGGAGAGAACCAGAAGAAAAACAGCTAAATCCATACTAGAAAACACCGACATTATCACTTAGCTCACGGAGAGCACCCGTCTAGGGTAACACTTAATAATACACTAAAATTACTAGATTCCAAGATAGATATACACTGCACACAAGCACCTGTTGTCACGTGATTACAAATCACAGATGATGTCAAGAATTTAGCAATGAGTTAAGAGAATAACGGAATGGTAGTTCTAGTAGTTGACAAGGTGAAAGAAGCTCAATGAATGATGATCACTGAGATTTTTGCTCACTACTTATACTCAATTTCAGCCGTGAAACCACAAACTTCTTCCAACAATACAATCAAGGGATTAACAGTCGGTCCACCTTGGGAAGGGTTTCATCCTACCTGCTTTCTTAATTGATCTTTACCGCTAAGTTGTTACAACGACGTATTCTTCCGATCAGTCGGCCAATGGCTTCATTGATACAATGACGGTACATACAACACTATCTTTGAAGTTCATACTAACGTGTTGTGATTGGTGGAAAACCTGTGGTATACGAGAAATAGTTTTATACTAATGTAAACGATATTGTTATAATGACAATTTAATAGACGTTTTATTTTCTAACACTGAAAAAAAATTGTAAGAATTTTCTGTATTTCATAGCGATCAGTCATATCTATTTGTATTTTTACTATTAGGTGGATCTGATCTGGAAAGTTATTTATGTTCTAATTATAGATATAAATACATATGATATAAAAATTAAAAATATATATATGTGTGTGGGTTTCAGTGTCAAAAAAGTGTATGAAAATATGATTTATCAATCACTACTCATTTTAAAGAGAAAAAAAGAATATAAATATTGTGCATAATCATTTTGCCTAATATGGATTCTTCAATAATTTTACGTCTGTGAAATATATTTTAAATCTGTTGTTTTCACTGAACAACATTAGACTAATATTTTTTTTTTTGTATATTTTGCCCTAGACCATAATAAATATACCCTTCATATATATGAAGATAAAGCACTGAATTATCTATAGAATGTTGTTTATAATAAATATAATAATAGCATATTGGTTTGACAGATTTAACCGGGATATATTGAACAGTACAAAATACACCTTCTCGGAAGTCACACAAAGAATATTTTCTTTATCATAAACAAAGCTCCGTAAATTTTACACGCCAATTAAAATGAATGTTACAGATTTCCACGATTTCGTATTGAACGGGGGAGATTTAGCAAATACAAACATAGGTGCATATGTTTTAGACTGTACTAAGAATATTTCATATGCGACCTTTAAATTATAGAAAATGACGGGTGATAATTAAATCGTAAATACCCAAATATGAACAAATTAAGCATCTTTACAATAGAAGTTAAGTATTGGTCCCCATATTATAGTTTTTAGTATATACGAATTAAGGGAATTATACCATGCACCAATAACATATTGAAGAATTGCGTGTTGCAACAGAAGAAAGGTAAATATACAATATATCTATATATAAAAGACGAATGTAAACAAATAGTAATGTATCTATTCTATTTATTAAGAGTTTTTCTGACTTGTATGTTTTTGTACTGGTATTAATTTGGAGCCGTTCTGAATGTTCACTAAAACGGAACGAAAGGCTAAACATATAATTGTCAAACTGTACAAAAGTTACGCGAATTTTTTAGTCAATTTATTTATTCAAGATGTCTACTTGAAATAATTGCCATTAATCTGAAAAGAGGCGTCAATGTAGGGTTTTAAATTCCCCGTTTCAAAATTGACTACATGTTTTTACTTCAGTGTGGGAAATCTCGAGGGATGTTTTAATATCGATGCTATAATTGTATTTAACTATTTGTATCCCAATTTGATCATTATAATTGATTTCTACTTTTGATTTATTTCTTATCTGTTATTGTTTAAAATTGCAACTTGAATAGGTGCAAGCAATAGAGATAAAGTGTTTCCCAGGTAGTTTTCGTAAACAATTTTCATACATAATTGCGTTAGATTTATTCAGTTTAAACTTTATTGTTAAACATTAAAATGATAAAAGTTTAGATATATACATAAATTTACATATTTAAAAAAAATCATATATTTTTTTCCAGTTTTCTGAGAGATGGTACCGACGAGAGTTCTTTGTGGGGCTTCCAATTAAGAAAATCATTTTAGATAAACAACAATTAGAAGTAATTACTTTGACGGTGATCTTAATTACCACGATCAGCGGAGAGCCGAAATTAATCACGGTATCTACTTATGAAAACAAATTGGGTTTCTTCACTCCGTAATTAATTTGGGGAAATATGGATTAATGAAAGAGAAATGGTTTTAATAAACATTTTTTAGTATGTCTACTTCCTTCATTAAAAGTGTACAGTAGTAGTGAAGAAAAAAACAAACACGACAAAAAGTATATATTGTGTAATATGTAGTCGAGACAAATTCATTATCCTTATAATTTGTCTGTCATTTCTAAAACTCTTTATGAACCTCGTCAAAATTTTAAAAAAATGTGTGAAACCGACCAGAAATTGAATAACCGCAAAACTGATTAAAATCTGCGATAAAATGGAGGTCTAATTATACATAATACCACTACATCGCGCTCAATATTATCACGGTTTCTATACATGTAAAATATCTTTGTTCAAATTCGTTACATGTACCGTTTTTATGTAGGGAAATCATCATTTTAATCTTAACGTTTTTAATATAAATTTGTCGGCCACACACATCTATCTTCATTGAAGGTAATGTTGTCAATGAGACATACCGCTTATAAATTAAACGGTATTCGATACAATACTTTTTAATACAATAAAAACAAATTGTTGATTCCAAGAGATACCATTATAGTGCTATATGTGCTATTGCTGTTTTTTAAGGAATATATATAACTTAAAACAAAAGTATTATAATCAAGCCAACCCATATTATAAAGATTGTCTTCGATTTTATATGCAATTTTAATGTGGTATGATATGGATATTTCGTCTGTATAATCGGTTCAAACAATATAGATATACTATTCAATTCTGTGAGTAAGCTTGAATTTAAGTCTTTTGTTTAAAAAATATATATCTTTTAAATTTACAATAGAAGAATGAACGTATTGTAAATGACATTTATTAACTGAACCTGGAATACAGAAAACACAATTCTATGGAATACAATTAATGTTTTTTCCTGAGCGACATTTCGACTGGAATTTTTTTACTTTTTAAATCATATTTCGTCATTATTATTATGCAACGTTAATAACGTCGCCCAAATAGTAATTCCACAGAATTGTGTCCTGTAAAGTAAGCTAGCTGACTTTGAAGTCTGCGACGCATCGTTAATATTCTTTCTAAGAAATGTCTCTTTAAATTTAATGTTGTTTACAGGTAATATATTTAGTATTGGGATTTTTTTCCGTTTATATCTTTATCATAATTTATATCGACATTTAAACATATGATTAAAAATATTAGGCTAACATATGGGATTTTTGTATGCAAGATACCAAAAAAATTAATGTGTTTTTTTTTCTTATTCAAGATACCAAATATAATAACTGGAACACGTGTGCCGTTCACCTTTGAAGAAAAGTTCCTAAGATATACTCAAAATAATAACGAATTTTTCGGATCGACTTGTACTATATTATATTTTAATTTTCTCTGTATTAGAAATATGTATCATTATATACAAATTAAAGTTGGAAAATGGTTATGTATATTACATTTTATATGGGTTGTAGTCAACCAAAAAAATATTGAAATTCAATGCAACTTCATTCATAAATGCCTCTAGTTTTATTAAGAGAAGAACTTTTGTTGGTTCAGTTATGGTTTCGATATTTCGGCACATTTTGAAAATCTACCTACTTTACAGTTTAAACATGTATCCATCTGGATCATTTCACGGGCCATGGTTTCATCATTAGCTAATGATACAATCTGAATGGTTTCCCTCTTTCGGTAATTGCTTTGATGATGGCCTTAATCCCAATAAAAACAGAATTCGTATATCAAAAGCAACGAAAAGTGTTGTTTTCATAAGAAAATGACCAAGATATATTTTAATTGATTCCCAATAAATGGTTAATTTAAACGCCATTGATTTGGTTTATATGTAAATGGTCCAGTCGTGAATGTTGTTATTGCAGAAGTTTGTAGTTTTATAAACTCTATGATAACTTTATTTAAGAAATCGACCCTTTGTCATATATACTTTCTACACATTTCAGAAATCTCTTTCCAATCCCTATTATACGAACTTAAATTGAATGGCAATTTATAGATCTTGATTTTTTTTTCTTTCCTTGCTGTTAAAATTACCGAATGCTACACAAATGAAATGAGATTTAACGTCCTACTGTTCTGCTTCAACTGGGCTAATGAAGACGGACATACGCAATGAAGATAATTTTGCCGTGAAAGCGGCGTTACGGTCTACTCTGATATTGAATTCCAACTGCCAAGGGATCTTTTACGTGCACTCCAGTGTGTACACGGGTTCTCGTTATTTTGTACCTTTCCAACGACTAGACAGCTGACTTTATCAGCCACTTCCCCCGTCCTGCACCATTGACAATAGGAAACCACGCCGGAAAATCCCGATGAATGGTACAAATCAAAGATTATGATATTGATATTGAGTAACCAAATACTGTTTAAAGCCGATTACTCGTAAGTGAAAACAAACGAAACCTTGTGAAATTGTGAAAAATATACATAACCCGATTTAATACTGGAAATATGAAATCATTTCTTACGATAACTGTTAAAATAACAGAATGATAATCCGAAAGCACAAGGCACAATTTGTAAATCGCAACTGTCTTCATTAGCCGGGATGGAGAAAGGTAGGACTTTAAACCCCATTTCATTTCATTGTATGTTATAAAGAAGCAATAAGGTGTTTAAGTAGATTGTGAAAATATTGAATGTATTAAATGATAATATTTGTGATCGGATTAGAAAGATAAAGAATTAGGAACTAATTATGAACACGTGCGGCTAATCAAGATATATAATCTGTTAAACCAAGTTAGGGGTATTAAACGGACTAGCCACACTTGCCACGTGTAATAATCTGTGACACAAATTTGAGATTTGAGGTGTTTTAATCTGTTTCGAGATTTAGATTTACCAATAATGAAACGTTAATTGACTTAATTCATTAATATGATAATTTCAAAAATAGCGATTTCACAAAGAGCAAATTGTAGGAAATTCATTAAACATTGCTAGTCCGTTCTGTGCCTTATTTTCAAAACTTTTAGCATTTTTTGCATGTCGTATGTTATTGGGGAGATCACGTGACTAAGTGGGTAAGGCACTGTCTTGCTAGCCTGGAGGTCAGGTGTTCGATCCCTGCATCGGCCGAGAAAGTTCATCTCGATTTTCCGGCGTGGTTTCCTCTTGTCAGTGATGCAGAAAGGAGGGCCTGACATGGACAGCTGTCTAGTCGTTCGGATGGGACGAAAAACCGAGGTCCCATGCACACACTGGCGTGCACGTAAAATATCCCTTGGCAGTTGGAATTCGATATAAGAGTAGGCCGTAGCGCCACTGCCCGGGTAAAATTTCCCTCATAGCACACTGTATGGCGTATGCCCAGGTTAGGTGCAGAAGAGTAGGACGTTAAACCCCACTTCATTTCATTTCATGTATGTTATTGCTGTAAAGTGACTGTTAGTCCACATCTAGATCTAGATCTTTTTTGCACAAGAGTACATTCTAATGCATATTGTCTTTGAAGCAATTGTGTCGTGAATTGCATTTTGTAAACAAAAATAAATGTGTAAAAACTTGTTATTTTTCCAATATTTCGTCTGAATGAATAAGAAATTAATATACTTACACCTTAGTTAAGGTATTTATCACATTTCCACTGATTGCTACTACTGGTTTGAGTCCAGCTAGGTTATTCAAAATTTCCAAAAATGTCCTCGTTTCCATCGTGAATGTTGTATTGCTAACGAAGCTACCACATGGCACATTTAAAAAAATCGTAGAAACAATAATTCTCTTGCAGTTTACTTATCATATACAGATGATAGCCAACCTATTCCTCTTCCATCGAGGAAATTTTTTTAACTCTCTGCATGGCCAACGAATTACTGAAGCATTTCATATGTACATCTCATTGCCATTCCGCCCCTCAGAGGCATTATAAATTGGAAGGTTTTTACAAAAATACATGTATAACCAACTTTTTACAAGTTAACGAAGAGTTAATTCCAATTAGAGAACCGTATACATCTAAAAAAATACCAAAACCCACACTTAAATTCAAACCTTTTGACATAAAAAAAAGAAAATATTTCCATTCAATCATAAGCCATTGATCCATTCAACAAAATTGTTACAAATTAAAACGACCCCAACAGACTAGAAACTGAGTTAGCCAGACCGGAAATTCTGCTTGAACGTGTGCTATCTACAGTTAAAAGTCCAGGTACAGTAGTTGTCACTAACTAAATATTAGAGATGTGACTTATCTTTCATAGTTCAATAAAATCGACGACCAATACCACACATAATAACCATGAAAAGTGAACTCGGGGTTAATATGAACTATTTTACATGTCAATTTTATACTTACTGTTCAATTTATGGCGGCATTTCTCAGTTTATTGGCGCCTACTTTAATTCCCTTATACTTATTTATACAATTCTTATACAAGCAGGGATTATATTATGACGTATGCGCGATATTATATTTATATATTGATGTAATTATGAAAGAGGTGACAAATTTTTGGCAATTGAAGATCTTGATTCGCTGTGCAATCGTAGTAACTATTATTGCAGTATTTACTAGTAGGTATTTATTTCTAGGCTACAAGGTGATCAGAAATACTTTCTGCTGAACAAAGTCCTCGAGTAGTATGTCACTGCCACGAAACGCGACTCCCGTCGTACCGATACCAGCAGGAGGTAAATTATCCTTGTAGTTGTCACCAGATATGAATCAGTGCGAGATAATTCTTCTTGTCTGCGATTTCACCTAAAGAAGCGCCAGAACATGATAGAAGTTTTCGCCGGATTGGTAAAAACATGAATAAAATTAAATAAAACATGTTAACTAATTACGTGTAAACAATATTTGAACGCATGTTTAAAACATTAAAGTGGGAATTTCATATTTTCTAAGAAAGTCAAAACATAATTATTTCTATGTCTTTTGCTCAAAAGGTTGTCAACTCACTATTATACGATCATAGGCAATACTTCACAGGTATTAAAATCACTGACACAGGCTGTCATAGGAAATAATAACACAATTACCTCCCTTGTTTTCCCATTCCCCTCCATGCAATGGCGATCTTCAAACGTTTGAATTTGAAGTTGAAAATGATATTTTTGCCAATTTCTCACCTGGCAATAGTGAATTATAGGATTAATAGGATTATTCTTTAACAAGGTAGGACTGTTTATAGATACAATCTATTTTAGGGCTTTATTTTAATACATTTTAAAAATATAACTGAAAAATATGAAATTGGACTTTAACCTTTTGATTTCCAGTTTAAAAGTGGTACAATCACTCGCGAAGTATACTTTACTTTCAGTACACCAGCGCTATGAATGTGGATACCTAGGAGAGACTATAGATAGGTCAGGACTTGGAATTTTAATACGTAGGCGAGACTCAAGACTTGGAATTTGGATCAGGGCCCCCAAGCGCCCCACCCCACCCTTCGATCCGCGCCTGGATGAGAATGGATATCAGAAGATACATGTAGTTTGACCGAGAAATTCATCTTAAATAAATAGAACAAATTATCTTATATAAAATCATTTAAATGTAAGTTCTGATGTCAAGTATATTATAACTCTCAAACTGGTCAATGCTGTAATTGCCTTGGTAAGCAGTGGCAGGAAACAAAATAACATCTCGAAAAATCCACCAAATTGATCAGATTGTGGCAGTAGCATTTACAAATGGAAATACGAAACACACAATTCTTTGGAATGAACAGTAATTTCATTCCATCTATTGTTTCCTGTGTATGGCGCAACCATGTGATGACAGACTTAATAATCTACAGTTTACAAACTTTGGGAGTTTTCCACAAGGCAGGGTATGCGCACCCCTTATTTTGTTTCTGTTGGAATATGAAAACTCTCGGGAAGCATACGCGAAAGGTTCGAGTACTTCTTTAACACTTTGTTCGGGGAGGAGAATCCCAATTAAGTTTCACCCAATAACACAAATAAATGCCATATGGCAGTCGCATATTACACAGTGCACAATGTGCTTAATCTTTCCGGAACACTTGATAACACTTCACTGTTGGAACCTTTCAGACATTTGACATACTGTATTTATGATTTTGCTTTGTACTATTATTTTTTTTTTTCTTATTATTACGGAGTAGTTTAAGACACGCTGGCTCGTATCACAAAATTTCTAAATATTCAAATAAGTTAGGCACCAGCCACCTCAAAATGGTAGGATTATGTAGAGGAATTTGCTCTCTTTAATTCTCGGCGAGTAAGGCACTAAACAGGACGTTCCGGGTTCCATCCCGGTGTTGAGCGAGAATGTTTCTCGGGATTTCCCAGCGTCATATTTCTTGTCATTGTCGGATAGCCTCCATGTGCACGTTGGATGCATGTAAAAGAGCCATTGACAACCGGAATTCGAAATAAGAGTAAACCGAATCGCCGCTGTCCAGACCAAAGTTTCTCCATAGCACACTGTATGGCGTATGTCAGTCTCCCTTATCGCGGTCCATGCAGAAAGGTTGGACGTCTAACCCCATTTTATTCATTTCTCTCTTTATCTATACTGTACCATTTTGCTACCGTACCATTTTGTTTGGTTTTTTGTTTTGTTTAACTGACTTTACCCATATTGTCTTTTATGACGAAACTAGTACTAAAAAAATACGTAGGTTACATAGAGCAATGTTAGCTTTAATATCGCGTAAGTTCCTCCAGTATCGGTCTAGACGAGTTTATAGCCATAATCTAACACCGGAAGTCGATTAGAAGAACCACCCATGAATCGTAATTGAAGGATATAAATACGACAAATATTGCAATATTTTAGAATAACAATAAATCATTTATTCAGCGCCTGAATTCTATTTATTTTGGTATTTAACTTTATTTAATTAATATTTTATTGACAACGGTAATTATTCCGTCCAAATCAGCATATGGTTGGATTTAAAGAATTTGGAAATATAAACAAAGTGAAACGTAATACGCAATAGTCGCATTGGTAGACCCATTATTTTAATATGTTCAGATAAACACAAATAATATACTTATCCTGTAAAGTGAAAAAAGTTGTGATATTAAAAATAAAACTATTGTGCAACTGATAATAAGCATTAAAGCATATTTTGGACCTTTTGACAAGCAACGTCAGCAACACCAAATATTTGTTATAGGCCATTTGACCAGGGGGGTTGTGTGGAGTACTCGTGAGATCACCAGGGCTGTTATTGAGTCGAGTGACGTAGTTTCGATTCCTCGCTTGTACGTGACAAGGAGTATGGTAGTCGGCCAAACCTCGGGAGGTTCCCCCCCCCCCCGATTCCCTGGTTTCCTCTCACAGGTAAATACCTCTATGCTCAAGTGAATTATTGCGGTAAAAGTGAACCATATGTTAATCCCGAAATGGTTAAGTTGCGTCGAATGGACGTTTAACCCATTTCTTCTTCCTCCCTATTATTGGCCATGATTGAATTCAAACGTTAGTTTAATATCCTAATCTGTAGAAGAAAACTTCCAACTGGATATACAATTGATATCCCAATTGTCGGATATCCCAATAACCCGTCATTCCACGACAACAGACGGAGCGAAATTCAAGTTTATGCGAGATCATTAGGATATTCGTTAGTCGAAAGTCAGTAGTGAATGTAAGGAAGTCGTGCAATTGCAATCGCGACGGAATCTAGTTCCGTCGCTGCCCTGTCGGTAGTTATAACTTAGGCGGTGTCGGTAGAACCGTACTGTGATCAGACTCGGGGAAATTGCATCCGTAATTATTGGTGGTGTTCAAACGGGACATGCTTAATCACCCTTCTTAGAATTAAATGGATCCAAACACGGGTACCCCTAACACTGAGTGTATATGGCGAATATATACACGTAAAATGACTGGTGTTGAGGGTATGCCCTCTCATTCTAGAAGACCTGGCATTACATTCCTGAGAAGTTCGCATAACTAGCAACTTCATTTACGAATTCTTCGCCAGCTTTTGGAATATTGTTTGGACACCACAATCGCCAACCTGCTCTATCACTTCTGGAGGCAGACCACCATTAAATTTGACATCTCGGTACCCACAAATTGTAGTTCGTCTATTTATAGCAGTTCTCTCTCTGTCTCTTTTCTCCCCTTTTGCATGCCCATTTTTGTTGATTTTTTGGCCTAGAATGGACTAAGAGGGTTTGAATTAATATTTTCTGCTAGGTTTTGGTAAATATTCATGATTTTGAGGCGGAAGGATAACGGCGTTATGAGGTTGGCTACGGTGATATGTACGGCAACTAGATACATGTTTTGAGTATGCTTCTTCAAGTTCGTGTATCTCAAAATTTTGGTGGTCAACCTCATAAAAATTTTAGTGCAAAGACATGGCCATGTGTTCCTCTGTCTATAGTGAAAAGCATTTCGCCCAACGAAAATTTGGGGATAAGTTGGAGGTGGGCAAAGAGTCCAGAATTAACATTGAAGTCAATGGGGAAATTAATGGTGGTCTGCCTCCTTCTAGTAGCAGACGACTTAAACAAGGGGGATAATGCAGTTGATAACCAAACTTGTGTGGAGGCAGACCACCATTAATTTCCCCATTGACTTCAATGTTAATTCTGGACTCTTTGCCCACCTCCAACTTATCCCCAAATTTTCGTTGGGCGAAATGCTTTTCACTACAGACAGAGGAACAAATGGCCATGTCTTTGCACTAAAATTTTTATGAGGTTGACCACCAAAATTTTGAGATACACGAACTTGAAGAAGCATACTCAAAACATGTATCTAGTTGCCGTACATATCACCGTAGCCAACCTCATAACGCCGTTATCCTTCCGCCTCAAAATCATGAATATTTACCAAAACCTAGCAGAAAATATTAATTCAACCCCTCTTAGTCCATCCTAGGCCAAAAAATCAACAAAAATGGGCATGCAAAAGGGGAGAAAAGAGACAGAGAGAGAACTGCTATAAATAGACGAACTACAATTTGTGGGTACCGAGATGTCAAATTTAATGGTGGTCTGCCTCCTATATGTTTTTAAAAGTTCATATATCATCAAAATTCTTTTCTTTATAGCTTCACATTTATTTTTGCAAAATTATTATAATACAGAATCAAAAAAAAATAACTGCAGAAGAAATGGTGACCCTTTAAAGTTATGTACTGTTTTGCATGCTGGGTTGCAGATCAGGTCCATGGGCCTTTTGTTCTAGAATTGAAGACTCTTTCTTAATTTTGTCAAAATGTGAGTTTCGCAAAAAGATTTAAAGAGTTTCAAACAAGTCTCATCAAAAATATTCAAAATATTGGGATATTTTTCAAAAATTGACCTTATTTTACCTTTTTTTACAAAATGGCCCATTCTTTGACACTTTGTATGTCTCCAAATGCCAATAATTCCCTATTTCTTGGAAACTCTGAGGTGAAAGGCATTTATTTCTAGAAACCTTGGCCAGTATACAAGAAGACAAGCTGCAAATTGGTTGCATTGAGGGTAACTGTAAGGAACTATAATGAAACTTGTAAGCCCACCCCCTGAAAATGTTGCTGTGATAACAAATCCAACCTGTGTCCACACAAGTAATACTGTTGATGGAATATGGCTAAAAGCCACATTTTTCTATCCCTGGCTTGTATACATACATACAAACACAGGTACTTGTAAGAAATATGAATCATTTATTAAAATATGGATTGATAAATGTAAAATAAATGCTGTATTTAGTTGACAACCAGCCACTCCAACAAAAGGGTCACAAAGCTCTATTTTTTTTTTAAAAAATGGGAATATTTCAGTATTCAAAACACTTTAACAATCAGAGGTATCCTTGGAATTATATAGTGTCAATATTTTGTGGAAGCAAGTTGTTTTAATCTTTACATCAATTTCCTGACAAAATGAGGTGGAAAAAGGGAGTTATGACATAATTCATTGCATAAAAGGAGTATGAAAAGGCTATTAATTAATATTTCATTGCTCTGTAAGTGCCACATTTCAAAAGATCACCACAAATAATAGATTTACATCAAAAATGTCAAACATTAAGCTGCAAAAGACACATCTACAACATATCCATTTTGGGGTGTGGACTCATTTGGGGAAAATGTCATAGAATAACATGTTTGGCCATAAACAAAAAGTCTTAAAAATTCATGGAATCTTTTATGTAACTATTTGTTTGAGCAAAATAAAATGCTCGGTTACAATTCAAGCACAAAATCCAATTACTGTTAATTCGGAGTCAATATATTTTCAATTGAATATCCAAATATCATGTTCAAGAAAATGGGTGGGGTGGGGAGGTTGAGCCAGTCTAAATGAAATGAAGACAGAGAAATTTCCCTGCAGACACACAGATTTTACTTTCTCGAGAAGGGAAATGCAACAATTGCAGGTTTTAAAACATTAAAATTGTGTTAAGTCTGAGGAACACCCAAGCAAAATGCAGTTCACTCATGTTTTGAAAATTCTAACATGCCTCAGCAGTACATAATTAGACCAAATTTCTTAATTTTTAAATTTCTATTAAAATCATAGATACTTTTTCAATATCTGACAAACACATGGCTCCTTTCCAAGTTATTTAACAATGGAAATAAAGACATGCAAGACATTTTGTTTCATTTTAAAACAGATGAATAATTAAAATTTTGACAGTAATATTGGGGGTAATCTGAAGAATTTCAGACAAATTATCATGATTTTTAGGCAAAATTAAGTGAAATTATTATACTTTCTTCCCATCTAACCTTTACCATGCAGAAAAAGTCAAAATTACACATTAAAATATTTTTCACTCATTTTGAAAAGCAAATAAACACTGAAAATCACAAAATTTGGACTAAAATCAAATATTCCCCTCCCAAATTTGTCAAATATTTTAGAAATTTTACCATTTCACTTTTTTTATTATCAAAATGTCATATATCACATTTTCTGACAAATTGGAGCTCATAGCATCAAATTTAGGCCTCTCATACGCCGTCAGTTTGTTTACATACAGGAGGCAGACCACCATTAATTTCCCCATTGACTTCAATGTTAATTCTGGACTCTTTGCCCACCTCCAACTTATCCCCAAATTTTCGTTGGGCGAAATGCTTTTCACTACAGACAGAGGAACAAATGGCCATGTCTTTGCACTAAAATTTTTATGAGGTTGACCACCAAAATTTTGAGATACACGAACTTGAAGAAGCATACTCAAAACATGTATCTAGTTGCCGTACATATCACCGTAGCCAACCTCATAACGCCGTTATCCTTCCGCCTCAAAATCATGAATATTTACCAAAACCTAGCAGAAAATATTAATTCAACCCCTCTTAGTCCATCCTAGGCCAAAAAATCAACAAAAATGGGCATGCAAAAGGGGAGAAAAGAGACAGAGAGAGAACTGCTATAAATAGACGAACTACAATTTGTGGGTACCGAGATGTCAAATTTAATGGTGGTCTGCCTCCTATATGTTTTTAAAAGTTCATATATCATCAAAATTCTTTTCTTTATAGCTTCACATTTATTTTTGCAAAATTATTATAATACAGAATCAAAAAAAAATAACTGCAGAAGAAATGGTGACCCTTTAAAGTTATGTACTGTTTTGCATGCTGGGTTGCAGATCAGGTCCATGGGCCTTTTGTTCTAGAATTGAAGACTCTTTCTTAATTTTGTCAAAATGTGAGTTTCGCAAAAAGATTTAAAGAGTTTCAAACAAGTCTCATCAAAAATATTCAAAATATTGGGATATTTTTCAAAAATTGACCTTATTTTACCTTTTTTTACAAAATGGCCCATTCTTTGACACTTTGTATGTCTCCAAATGCCAATAATTCCCTATTTCTTGGAAACTCTGAGGTGAAAGGCATTTATTTCTAGAAACCTTGGCCAGTATACAAGAAGACAAGCTGCAAATTGGTTGCATTGAGGGTAACTGTAAGGAACTATAATGAAACTTGTAAGCCCACCCCCTGAAAATGTTGCTGTGATAACAAATCCAACCTGTGTCCACACAAGTAATACTGTTGATGGAATATGGCTAAAAGCCACATTTTTCTATCCCTGGCTTGTATACATACATACAAACACAGGTACTTGTAAGAAATATGAATCATTTATTAAAATATGGATTGATAAATGTAAAATAAATGCTGTATTTAGTTGACAACCAGCCACTCCAACAAAAGGGTCACAAAGCTCTATTTTTTTTTTAAAAAATGGGAATATTTCAGTATTCAAAACACTTTAACAATCAGAGGTATCCTTGGAATTATATAGTGTCAATATTTTGTGGAAGCAAGTTGTTTTAATCTTTACATCAATTTCCTGACAAAATGAGGTGGAAAAAGGGAGTTATGACATAATTCATTGCATAAAAGGAGTATGAAAAGGCTATTAATTAATATTTCATTGCTCTGTAAGTGCCACATTTCAAAAGATCACCACAAATAATAGATTTACATCAAAAATGTCAAACATTAAGCTGCAAAAGACACATCTACAACATATCCATTTTGGGGTGTGGACTCATTTGGGGAAAATGTCATAGAATAACATGTTTGGCCATAAACAAAAAGTCTTAAAAATTCATGGAATCTTTTATGTAACTATTTGTTTGAGCAAAATAAAATGCTCGGTTACAATTCAAGCACAAAATCCAATTACTGTTAATTCGGAGTCAATATATTTTCAATTGAATATCCAAATATCATGTTCAAGAAAATGGGTGGGGTGGGGAGGTTGAGCCAGTCTAAATGAAATGAAGACAGAGAAATTTCCCTGCAGACACACAGATTTTACTTTCTCGAGAAGGGAAATGCAACAATTGCAGGTTTTAAAACATTAAAATTGTGTTAAGTCTGAGGAACACCCAAGCAAAATGCAGTTCACTCATGTTTTGAAAATTCTAACATGCCTCAGCAGTACATAATTAGACCAAATTTCTTAATTTTTAAATTTCTATTAAAATCATAGATACTTTTTCAATATCTGACAAACACATGGCTCCTTTCCAAGTTATTTAACAATGGAAATAAAGACATGCAAGACATTTTGTTTCATTTTAAAACAGATGAATAATTAAAATTTTGACAGTAATATTGGGGGTAATCTGAAGAATTTCAGACAAATTATCATGATTTTTAGGCAAAATTAAGTGAAATTATTATACTTTCTTCCCATCTAACCTTTACCATGCAGAAAAAGTCAAAATTACACATTAAAATATTTTTCACTCATTTTGAAAAGCAAATAAACACTGAAAATCACAAAATTTGGACTAAAATCAAATATTCCCCTCCCAAATTTGTCAAATATTTTAGAAATTTTACCATTTCACTTTTTTTATTATCAAAATGTCATATATCACATTTTCTGACAAATTGGAGCTCATAGCATCAAATTTAGGCCTCTCATACGCCGTCAGTTTGTTTACATACAGGAGGCAGATAACCATTAATTTCCCCATTGACTTCAATGTTAATTCTGGACTCTTTGCCCACCTCCAACTTATCCCCAAATTTTCGTTGGGCGAAATGCTTTTCACTACAGACAGAGGAACAAATGGCCATGTCTTTGCACTAAAATTTTTATGAGGTTGACCACCAAAATTTTGAGATACACGAACTTGAAGAAGCATACTCAAAACATGTATCTAGTTGCCGTACATATCACCGTAGCCAACCTCATAACGCCGTTATCCTTCCGCCTCAAAATCATGAATATTTACCAAAACCTAGCAGAAAATATTAATTCAACCCCTCTTAGTCCATCCTAGGCCAAAAAATCAACAAAAATGGGCATGCAAAAGGGGAGAAAAGAGACAGAGAGAGAACTGCTATAAATAGACGAACTACAATTTGTGGGTACCGAGATGTCAAATTTAATGGTGGTCTGCCTCCTATATGTTTTTAAAAGTTCATATATCATCAAAATTCTTTTCTTTATAGCTTCACATTTATTTTTGCAAAATTATTATAATACAGAATCAAAAAAAAATAACTGCAGAAGAAATGGTGACCCTTTAAAGTTATGTACTGTTTTGCATGCTGGGTTGCAGATCAGGTCCATGGGCCTTTTGTTCTAGAATTGAAGACTCTTTCTTAATTTTGTCAAAATGTGAGTTTCGCAAAAAGATTTAAAGAGTTTCAAACAAGTCTCATCAAAAATATTCAAAATATTGGGATATTTTTCAAAAATTGACCTTATTTTACCTTTTTTTACAAAATGGCCCATTCTTTGACACTTTGTATGTCTCCAAATGCCAATAATTCCCTATTTCTTGGAAACTCTGAGGTGAAAGGCATTTATTTCTAGAAACCTTGGCCAGTATACAAGAAGACAAGCTGCAAATTGGTTGCATTGAGGGTAACTGTAAGGAACTATAATGAAACTTGTAAGCCCACCCCCTGAAAATGTTGCTGTGATAACAAATCCAACCTGTGTCCACACAAGTAATACTGTTGATGGAATATGGCTAAAAGCCACATTTTTCTATCCCTGGCTTGTATACATACATACAAACACAGGTACTTGTAAGAAATATGAATCATTTATTAAAATATGGATTGATAAATGTAAAATAAATGCTGTATTTAGTTGACAACCAGCCACTCCAACAAAAGGGTCACAAAGCTCTATTTTTTTTTTAAAAAATGGGAATATTTCAGTATTCAAAACACTTTAACAATCAGAGGTATCCTTGGAATTATATAGTGTCAATATTTTGTGGAAGCAAGTTGTTTTAATCTTTACATCAATTTCCTGACAAAATGAGGTGGAAAAAGGGAGTTATGACATAATTCATTGCATAAAAGGAGTATGAAAAGGCTATTAATTAATATTTCATTGCTCTGTAAGTGCCACATTTCAAAAGATCACCACAAATAATAGATTTACATCAAAAATGTCAAACATTAAGCTGCAAAAGACACATCTACAACATATCCATTTTGGGGTGTGGACTCATTTGGGGAAAATGTCATAGAATAACATGTTTGGCCATAAACAAAAAGTCTTAAAAATTCATGGAATCTTTTATGTAACTATTTGTTTGAGCAAAATAAAATGCTCGGTTACAATTCAAGCACAAAATCCAATTACTGTTAATTCGGAGTCAATATATTTTCAATTGAATATCCAAATATCATGTTCAAGAAAATGGGTGGGGTGGGGAGGTTGAGCCAGTCTAAATGAAATGAAGACAGAGAAATTTCCCTGCAGACACACAGATTTTACTTTCTCGAGAAGGGAAATGCAACAATTGCAGGTTTTAAAACATTAAAATTGTGTTAAGTCTGAGGAACACCCAAGCAAAATGCAGTTCACTCATGTTTTGAAAATTCTAACATGCCTCAGCAGTACATAATTAGACCAAATTTCTTAATTTTTAAATTTCTATTAAAATCATAGATACTTTTTCAATATCTGACAAACACATGGCTCCTTTCCAAGTTATTTAACAATGGAAATAAAGACATGCAAGACATTTTGTTTCATTTTAAAACAGATGAATAATTAAAATTTTGACAGTAATATTGGGGGTAATCTGAAGAATTTCAGACAAATTATCATGATTTTTAGGCAAAATTAAGTGAAATTATTATACTTTCTTCCCATCTAACCTTTACCATGCAGAAAAAGTCAAAATTACACATTAAAATATTTTTCACTCATTTTGAAAAGCAAATAAACACTGAAAATCACAAAATTTGGACTAAAATCAAATATTCCCCTCCCAAATTTGTCAAATATTTTAGAAATTTTACCATTTCACTTTTTTTATTATCAAAATGTCATATATCACATTTTCTGACAAATTGGAGCTCATAGCATCAAATTTAGGCCTCTCATACGCCGTCAGTTTGTTTACATACAGGAGGCAGATAACCATTAATTTCCCCATTGACTTCAATGTTAATTCTGGACTCTTTGCCCACCTCCAACTTATCCCCAAATTTTCGTTGGGCGAAATGCTTTTCACTACAGACAGAGGAACAAATGGCCATGTCTTTGCACTAAAATTTTTATGAGGTTGACCACCAAAATTTTGAGATACACGAACTTGAAGAAGCATACTCAAAACATGTATCTAGTTGCCGTACATATCACCGTAGCCAACCTCATAACGCCGTTATCCTTCCGCCTCAAAATCATGAATATTTACCAAAACCTAGCAGAAAATATTAATTCAACCCCTCTTAGTCCATCCTAGGCCAAAAAATCAACAAAAATGGGCATGCAAAAGGGGAGAAAAGAGACAGAGAGAGAACTGCTATAAATAGACGAACTACAATTTGTGGGTACCGAGATGTCAAATTTAATGGTGGTCTGCCTCCTATATGTTTTTAAAAGTTCATATATCATCAAAATTCTTTTCTTTATAGCTTCACATTTATTTTTGCAAAATTATTATAATACAGAATCAAAAAAAAATAACTGCAGAAGAAATGGTGACCCTTTAAAGTTATGTACTGTTTTGCATGCTGGGTTGCAGATCAGGTCCATGGGCCTTTTGTTCTAGAATTGAAGACTCTTTCTTAATTTTGTCAAAATGTGAGTTTCGCAAAAAGATTTAAAGAGTTTCAAACAAGTCTCATCAAAAATATTCAAAATATTGGGATATTTTTCAAAAATTGACCTTATTTTACCTTTTTTTACAAAATGGCCCATTCTTTGACACTTTGTATGTCTCCAAATGCCAATAATTCCCTATTTCTTGGAAACTCTGAGGTGAAAGGCATTTATTTCTAGAAACCTTGGCCAGTATACAAGAAGACAAGCTGCAAATTGGTTGCATTGAGGGTAACTGTAAGGAACTATAATGAAACTTGTAAGCCCACCCCCTGAAAATGTTGCTGTGATAACAAATCCAACCTGTGTCCACACAAGTAATACTGTTGATGGAATATGGCTAAAAGCCACATTTTTCTATCCCTGGCTTGTATACATACATACAAACACAGGTACTTGTAAGAAATATGAATCATTTATTAAAATATGGATTGATAAATGTAAAATAAATGCTGTATTTAGTTGACAACCAGCCACTCCAACAAAAGGGTCACAAAGCTCTATTTTTTTTTTAAAAAATGGGAATATTTCAGTATTCAAAACACTTTAACAATCAGAGGTATCCTTGGAATTATATAGTGTCAATATTTTGTGGAAGCAAGTTGTTTTAATCTTTACATCAATTTCCTGACAAAATGAGGTGGAAAAAGGGAGTTATGACATAATTCATTGCATAAAAGGAGTATGAAAAGGCTATTAATTAATATTTCATTGCTCTGTAAGTGCCACATTTCAAAAGATCACCACAAATAATAGATTTACATCAAAAATGTCAAACATTAAGCTGCAAAAGACACATCTACAACATATCCATTTTGGGGTGTGGACTCATTTGGGGAAAATGTCATAGAATAACATGTTTGGCCATAAACAAAAAGTCTTAAAAATTCATGGAATCTTTTATGTAACTATTTGTTTGAGCAAAATAAAATGCTCGGTTACAATTCAAGCACAAAATCCAATTACTGTTAATTCGGAGTCAATATATTTTCAATTGAATATCCAAATATCATGTTCAAGAAAATGGGTGGGGTGGGGAGGTTGAGCCAGTCTAAATGAAATGAAGACAGAGAAATTTCCCTGCAGACACACAGATTTTACTTTCTCGAGAAGGGAAATGCAACAATTGCAGGTTTTAAAACATTAAAATTGTGTTAAGTCTGAGGAACACCCAAGCAAAATGCAGTTCACTCATGTTTTGAAAATTCTAACATGCCTCAGCAGTACATAATTAGACCAAATTTCTTAATTTTTAAATTTCTATTAAAATCATAGATACTTTTTCAATATCTGACAAACACATGGCTCCTTTCCAAGTTATTTAACAATGGAAATAAAGACATGCAAGACATTTTGTTTCATTTTAAAACAGATGAATAATTAAAATTTTGACAGTAATATTGGGGGTAATCTGAAGAATTTCAGACAAATTATCATGATTTTTAGGCAAAATTAAGTGAAATTATTATACTTTCTTCCCATCTAACCTTTACCATGCAGAAAAAGTCAAAATTACACATTAAAATATTTTTCACTCATTTTGAAAAGCAAATAAACACTGAAAATCACAAAATTTGGACTAAAATCAAATATTCCCCTCCCAAATTTGTCAAATATTTTAGAAATTTTACCATTTCACTTTTTTTATTATCAAAATGTCATATATCACATTTTCTGACAAATTGGAGCTCATAGCATCAAATTTAGGCCTCTCATACGCCGTCAGTTTGTTTACATACAGGAGGCAGATAACCATTAATTTCCCCATTGACTTCAATGTTAATTCTGGACTCTTTGCCCACCTCCAACTTATCCCCAAATTTTCGTTGGGCGAAATGCTTTTCACTACAGACAGAGGAACAAATGGCCATGTCTTTGCACTAAAATTTTTATGAGGTTGACCACCAAAATTTTGAGATACACGAACTTGAAGAAGCATACTCAAAACATGTATCTAGTTGCCGTACATATCACCGTAGCCAACCTCATAACGCCGTTATCCTTCCGCCTCAAAATCATGAATATTTACCAAAACCTAGCAGAAAATATTAATTCAACCCCTCTTAGTCCATCCTAGGCCAAAAAATCAACAAAAATGGGCATGCAAAAGGGGAGAAAAGAGACAGAGAGAGAACTGCTATAAATAGACGAACTACAATTTGTGGGTACCGAGATGTCAAATTTAATGGTGGTCTGCCTCCTATATGTTTTTAAAAGTTCATATATCATCAAAATTCTTTTCTTTATAGCTTCACATTTATTTTTGCAAAATTATTATAATACAGAATCAAAAAAAAATAACTGCAGAAGAAATGGTGACCCTTTAAAGTTATGTACTGTTTTGCATGCTGGGTTGCAGATCAGGTCCATGGGCCTTTTGTTCTAGAATTGAAGACTCTTTCTTAATTTTGTCAAAATGTGAGTTTCGCAAAAAGATTTAAAGAGTTTCAAACAAGTCTCATCAAAAATATTCAAAATATTGGGATATTTTTCAAAAATTGACCTTATTTTACCTTTTTTTACAAAATGGCCCATTCTTTGACACTTTGTATGTCTCCAAATGCCAATAATTCCCTATTTCTTGGAAACTCTGAGGTGAAAGGCATTTATTTCTAGAAACCTTGGCCAGTATACAAGAAGACAAGCTGCAAATTGGTTGCATTGAGGGTAACTGTAAGGAACTATAATGAAACTTGTAAGCCCACCCCCTGAAAATGTTGCTGTGATAACAAATCCAACCTGTGTCCACACAAGTAATACTGTTGATGGAATATGGCTAAAAGCCACATTTTTCTATCCCTGGCTTGTATACATACATACAAACACAGGTACTTGTAAGAAATATGAATCATTTATTAAAATATGGATTGATAAATGTAAAATAAATGCTGTATTTAGTTGACAACCAGCCACTCCAACAAAAGGGTCACAAAGCTCTATTTTTTTTTTAAAAAATGGGAATATTTCAGTATTCAAAACACTTTAACAATCAGAGGTATCCTTGGAATTATATAGTGTCAATATTTTGTGGAAGCAAGTTGTTTTAATCTTTACATCAATTTCCTGACAAAATGAGGTGGAAAAAGGGAGTTATGACATAATTCATTGCATAAAAGGAGTATGAAAAGGCTATTAATTAATATTTCATTGCTCTGTAAGTGCCACATTTCAAAAGATCACCACAAATAATAGATTTACATCAAAAATGTCAAACATTAAGCTGCAAAAGACACATCTACAACATATCCATTTTGGGGTGTGGACTCATTTGGGGAAAATGTCATAGAATAACATGTTTGGCCATAAACAAAAAGTCTTAAAAATTCATGGAATCTTTTATGTAACTATTTGTTTGAGCAAAATAAAATGCTCGGTTACAATTCAAGCACAAAATCCAATTACTGTTAATTCGGAGTCAATATATTTTCAATTGAATATCCAAATATCATGTTCAAGAAAATGGGTGGGGTGGGGAGGTTGAGCCAGTCTAAATGAAATGAAGACAGAGAAATTTCCCTGCAGACACACAGATTTTACTTTCTCGAGAAGGGAAATGCAACAATTGCAGGTTTTAAAACATTAAAATTGTGTTAAGTCTGAGGAACACCCAAGCAAAATGCAGTTCACTCATGTTTTGAAAATTCTAACATGCCTCAGCAGTACATAATTAGACCAAATTTCTTAATTTTTAAATTTCTATTAAAATCATAGATACTTTTTCAATATCTGACAAACACATGGCTCCTTTCCAAGTTATTTAACAATGGAAATAAAGACATGCAAGACATTTTGTTTCATTTTAAAACAGATGAATAATTAAAATTTTGACAGTAATATTGGGGGTAATCTGAAGAATTTCAGACAAATTATCATGATTTTTAGGCAAAATTAAGTGAAATTATTATACTTTCTTCCCATCTAACCTTTACCATGCAGAAAAAGTCAAAATTACACATTAAAATATTTTTCACTCATTTTGAAAAGCAAATAAACACTGAAAATCACAAAATTTGGACTAAAATCAAATATTCCCCTCCCAAATTTGTCAAATATTTTAGAAATTTTACCATTTCACTTTTTTTATTATCAAAATGTCATATATCACATTTTCTGACAAATTGGAGCTCATAGCATCAAATTTAGGCCTCTCATACGCCGTCAGTTTGTTTACATACAGGAGGCAGATAACCATTAATTTCCCCATTGACTTCAATGTTAATTCTGGACTCTTTGCCCACCTCCAACTTATCCCCAAATTTTCGTTGGGCGAAATGCTTTTCACTACAGACAGAGGAACAAATGGCCATGTCTTTGCACTAAAATTTTTATGAGGTTGACCACCAAAATTTTGAGATACACGAACTTGAAGAAGCATACTCAAAACATGTATCTAGTTGCCGTACATATCACCGTAGCCAACCTCATAACGCCGTTATCCTTCCGCCTCAAAATCATGAATATTTACCAAAACCTAGCAGAAAATATTAATTCAACCCCTCTTAGTCCATCCTAGGCCAAAAAATCAACAAAAATGGGCATGCAAAAGGGGAGAAAAGAGACAGAGAGAGAACTGCTATAAATAGACGAACTACAATTTGTGGGTACCGAGATGTCAAATTTAATGGTGGTCTGCCTCCTATATGTTTTTAAAAGTTCATATATCATCAAAATTCTTTTCTTTATAGCTTCACATTTATTTTTGCAAAATTATTATAATACAGAATCAAAAAAAAATAACTGCAGAAGAAATGGTGACCCTTTAAAGTTATGTACTGTTTTGCATGCTGGGTTGCAGATCAGGTCCATGGGCCTTTTGTTCTAGAATTGAAGACTCTTTCTTAATTTTGTCAAAATGTGAGTTTCGCAAAAAGATTTAAAGAGTTTCAAACAAGTCTCATCAAAAATATTCAAAATATTGGGATATTTTTCAAAAATTGACCTTATTTTACCTTTTTTTACAAAATGGCCCATTCTTTGACACTTTGTATGTCTCCAAATGCCAATAATTCCCTATTTCTTGGAAACTCTGAGGTGAAAGGCATTTATTTCTAGAAACCTTGGCCAGTATACAAGAAGACAAGCTGCAAATTGGTTGCATTGAGGGTAACTGTAAGGAACTATAATGAAACTTGTAAGCCCACCCCCTGAAAATGTTGCTGTGATAACAAATCCAACCTGTGTCCACACAAGTAATACTGTTGATGGAATATGGCTAAAAGCCACATTTTTCTATCCCTGGCTTGTATACATACATACAAACACAGGTACTTGTAAGAAATATGAATCATTTATTAAAATATGGATTGATAAATGTAAAATAAATGCTGTATTTAGTTGACAACCAGCCACTCCAACAAAAGGGTCACAAAGCTCTATTTTTTTTTTAAAAAATGGGAATATTTCAGTATTCAAAACACTTTAACAATCAGAGGTATCCTTGGAATTATATAGTGTCAATATTTTGTGGAAGCAAGTTGTTTTAATCTTTACATCAATTTCCTGACAAAATGAGGTGGAAAAAGGGAGTTATGACATAATTCATTGCATAAAAGGAGTATGAAAAGGCTATTAATTAATATTTCATTGCTCTGTAAGTGCCACATTTCAAAAGATCACCACAAATAATAGATTTACATCAAAAATGTCAAACATTAAGCTGCAAAAGACACATCTACAACATATCCATTTTGGGGTGTGGACTCATTTGGGGAAAATGTCATAGAATAACATGTTTGGCCATAAACAAAAAGTCTTAAAAATTCATGGAATCTTTTATGTAACTATTTGTTTGAGCAAAATAAAATGCTCGGTTACAATTCAAGCACAAAATCCAATTACTGTTAATTCGGAGTCAATATATTTTCAATTGAATATCCAAATATCATGTTCAAGAAAATGGGTGGGGTGGGGAGGTTGAGCCAGTCTAAATGAAATGAAGACAGAGAAATTTCCCTGCAGACACACAGATTTTACTTTCTCGAGAAGGGAAATGCAACAATTGCAGGTTTTAAAACATTAAAATTGTGTTAAGTCTGAGGAACACCCAAGCAAAATGCAGTTCACTCATGTTTTGAAAATTCTAACATGCCTCAGCAGTACATAATTAGACCAAATTTCTTAATTTTTAAATTTCTATTAAAATCATAGATACTTTTTCAATATCTGACAAACACATGGCTCCTTTCCAAGTTATTTAACAATGGAAATAAAGACATGCAAGACATTTTGTTTCATTTTAAAACAGATGAATAATTAAAATTTTGACAGTAATATTGGGGGTAATCTGAAGAATTTCAGACAAATTATCATGATTTTTAGGCAAAATTAAGTGAAATTATTATACTTTCTTCCCATCTAACCTTTACCATGCAGAAAAAGTCAAAATTACACATTAAAATATTTTTCACTCATTTTGAAAAGCAAATAAACACTGAAAATCACAAAATTTGGACTAAAATCAAATATTCCCCTCCCAAATTTGTCAAATATTTTAGAAATTTTACCATTTCACTTTTTTTATTATCAAAATGTCATATATCACATTTTCTGACAAATTGGAGCTCATAGCATCAAATTTAGGCCTCTCATACGCCGTCAGTTTGTTTACATACAGGAGGCAGATAACCATTAATTTCCCCATTGACTTCAATGTTAATTCTGGACTCTTTGCCCACCTCCAACTTATCCCCAAATTTTCGTTGGGCGAAATGCTTTTCACTACAGACAGAGGAACAAATGGCCATGTCTTTGCACTAAAATTTTTATGAGGTTGACCACCAAAATTTTGAGATACACGAACTTGAAGAAGCATACTCAAAACATGTATCTAGTTGCCGTACATATCACCGTAGCCAACCTCATAACGCCGTTATCCTTCCGCCTCAAAATCATGAATATTTACCAAAACCTAGCAGAAAATATTAATTCAACCCCTCTTAGTCCATCCTAGGCCAAAAAATCAACAAAAATGGGCATGCAAAAGGGGAGAAAAGAGACAGAGAGAGAACTGCTATAAATAGACGAACTACAATTTGTGGGTACCGAGATGTCAAATTTAATGGTGGTCTGCCTCCGTGTAGTTATTTATTCAGGCAGTAACTATATAGTAGTATCAGACGGTAGAAGATAAATATGTTGTCCTTCTCGTTTAACGTGTTTATTTACTAGTCTACTTCACACCTTTATCATTCCATGGCGGATTAATCGCTTCTTTGAAGTGATGTATGTTTGCTCGTGCACTTGAGATAGCTCTCCAATTTTCAATTTCTATACTTATATAATTAGGGAATATTATGTATGACAAAACATTCTGATATGGGTGTGAAGTTGTGTACTTTCAGCCTGGTGGTACTGCGCGCGAAGGAATCATGAAAACGTTAAGTTTTTTCGGGTGGGAAGTGGTAGGAGGCCTAGCCTTAAGCACATATTTATATTGGCCCGGTTGCCAACGGCAATTGGCATATTTGAAGTGACCTTTCTTGACCATCCCATTTGATTTTGGTCAATTCGGATTACTCATTCCTACGCGTTCTCACCATTTTAGTAAAAAAATAAATTTCAATCAAATAATGTATAGGCGATTAAATTTTTCCAAACTATTTTTAATAAGCATTTATGCATTTTTCATAATAATAGACAATTTTGCACACTTCATTCAACAAAACAAACTACGCATTTTGATTTTTTATTCCAAAGTGTCGCAAATGGTAAATACGTCACTTCTATGGCACGCCAGTTGAGTACCAATCCAAGACAATTGTATACAAATGAATGGGTTAGGTCAGAAATGAAATGGAGCGCTATTTTTCCGTATGCATAGAGTTATTATTTTCTGGAGCAGGATATGTATTTTCATATTCTCTGTAAGTGTGCGTTTGGATATTGATGGGAAAGAGAGAACCAAAGTGACATTAAATGTTTTTCTGATAGTTAAATATTAAGGCAATGGGGGTTTTGGTCCAATTGTATATAATGTTCCCATTTATCGACCTACGCTATTATATATTTAGTGTTTAGAAGGCATCATCTGTTCAGAAATGTCAGGTTTATCAACACAATGTTTCTTCGATTCGTACAAATGGTTATTTGAGATTGAAAAGAATTAAATATAAATGTAAATCCTCAAGAATCGAGGGTATCTAAACCTTTAAAATAATGAACGAAATGAAAACATTGCTGACAATGTCAACTTAGTTAAATCTTAGTTTCGTCATCGCTAACATTAACTTGATTATAGCCATCGTGTGAAAGTCAACATGTTAAATACGTGGTGGAATACAAGCCATACAGATTAGCTGGCTAATTGATCAAGACTTTAATACAATTTAAAGTATCTATTGGAAGAGCTCGACTACGCGTGATCTTCACGCTCTGAAGAGCAGACAAGTGGGTTTTCCATGGGTCTAAATGGCGGGAATTCAACCTCTTATGTTTGGCGGTAAACGAGACAGAAACAAGAGGAGAACAATTGAAGGTTCTATAACAAGCTGGTTGGATACAACTTGAAATACCTGTAGTACTTCAGTAATTGTTCCCCTTTGTTTACAGCGCCCTCTTGACCCCAGAATAAACACGTGCTTTTCACCTTGCTAGACTAACGGGAGCCATACGTACTTCACATCGTCTTAAGACAAGCAGTGGATGGTTTTTATAGAGCAGCAACAAGTCCTAATCCCTCGTGTGAATGAAAGACATAGTTCTCTTTTTTCAAGTCACATCAAGTAAAGATTTGGCAGATCAAATAGTATCCTTCAACTGAGACCCATGCAGTTCATTCAAGACGTTAAATGTATACATGCACGTCGAGTAGGCCCCAAGCTTACAGTTGTTACATTCCACCCATAACAATTTAGCTCATGTGAAGAGATGTCTTCAATGTTGAACGCTGTTAACAAAGTTATTTAAAAAAATGTAATCCTACCTACTTTTACTTGTAAATATACAGTGTCAGAGAGTATGCCTAATTGTTCGCTTTATCAAATTGTCATCGTTTTTGTTCTTTACTATATTAAAATACACTTGACGGGAGCAGCCTTCGGATACTAATATACGGTAAATGTTTCATTGTGCAATGACAGGGATAGACTTTCGTCAGGAGAGCGCTTTTGTGTCAACACTTCTTCTCTAACTATCAAGATATCTTTCATGTGCACGCCCACGTTAGCACCGGGTCCTGGGTGTGGGTGTTTTTATTTTGGGAGGGGGGGGGGGTGTTCCCGACACTTATTTTTTCAATATGGCAGGCAAATGGCGATTTGGCATTCAAAAAGGGGATTTTCGCTGGGTTGAGAGCCCAGTGGCCAAATATGCTGATTTTTTGCACTATTAATAGCTTTAAATTTTCTCTGTAAGGGTTCCATTTAGTATATTACCGTTACTGTGCGACATTCGAAATGTACCTGGATCGAACAAATATCCCTGTTTTTCAACCAACAGTAAGGCTTTCAGTCCTTATAAAATCATAAATTTCATTAAGAGGATACTAGATCGAACGTTCCGGAACTGAATTCCCCCAATCCTTCAAAACGTAACAATCGAGTTAGAAGGGGGGATGCATATTCTATATGGTCACTACAGTTTTCTGTAAGAATAGGTTCTATTAGATTTTTTAATTAACTTTTATTTTATGAAAAAAAAAAATTAGTTGGCGCATGACATTTCTAAATTGATAAGCTTAATTTTTTCTCTCGTAGATTTCTTTGCATTTGTTTCCGGTGTGAACTATGAGTTGACATGTTGCTACACACACACTTTGGATATTAAGTGTCATTCCATGAGAAAACCATGCAAAATCATGCAGAATCGGGAAGGTGGGGGGTCGGCAGATCGAGTTCATCTTGGGGGGATTTTATGGACTCCTTGAGACTACTTCACAGCCAGAAGAACCGATCTCAAAATTTAACCGTTATTGAGATACAGCCTCGGGCTGATTTTTGGCCAATTTTGCCCTTTTTCAGGTCAATTTTGGTCAATTTTCAGCCACTTATTCTGGTGAGTCTATGGTTTGGATGAAATTAGTGGTGGTTGGTGATGTTAGTGGGGGTCTTCCTGTGCCCCAATATACAGACCTTAAGGTCACATCTATTCTCCGGGAGTAATGGTCAGCAAAATGGTAACATATGGCGAATAAAGTAGAAAATATACACCTTCGAAGATTAGCCCTATTTTCTATGATGCGGGGGTAGGTCAAAATATCGAAATGGTTTTATGCACAGCTTGACCCCCTCTGTTGATATAAGAAATAAAATCTCTGTCACCTCGTTTCATTCAATGCGAAATCATATGTCAAAGTTGGTGAATTTTCCCTATTGTAATCTCTGATTCTCTATGAAATGGTCAACTACTTTCATACATGGTAAGTCAGCTTTCTCCAATTCTTTGCCAAATCATTCGCCCATGCTCGCTGGTAGCAGCAGTAAACCGGCTCGAGCAAAACTGGTCTATTTGATGAAGCTTGGTATCCAATGCAAGATGGCCGCGCCCGGGACCGCAGAAAATTGAGGTTTTTCTTCATTTTTGGCCATTGAATTTGGCACATATCCCACACATGAGAACTAAAATGACTTCATCCAATTGAAAGACTGTACTAAAACATTTAAGTCCACTCTTTAGCACATTACGTAGCAATAAGTGATGTGAGAACCGAATTGGAACTGATTTCTTGACGTATAGTGGAAATTTTGACCTTAATGTGCTGCCTCTTGCTACCGCTTGGATTTCAAACGCAATATTTCCAAAGGACGTAAACATCCCCTGTATGATACCACACCTAAGGGAAATATATAGACAAACCGTGCTGTGTCACTTAGAATCAGCTAAGTTTAATAAAATACTATTGAAAAAAGAAAGGAATAAAATTGTGTCTTTGAAATATCAATAAAAACCTTCTATGTGTGCTTGACCACAACTAATTTAGCAGAAAAGAGTTGTGCGGTATATACACAATTGGCCGAAAAGAGTTGTGCGGTGAACCTCTAGTTGACTGGGTAAAGTCATGGGCTTTAGAAGTCCTCAAACATGATGCCTTGAGTCTGATATAGCTGTAATACCTTTACTGAAGGTGTTGTTAGTTTTAGATATTTTTTTCTTCTATTCTAGGTACATACCGGAAATGTGATGCTGTCCATAATGAGGAATGGACCGTGAAAAAAACCAGGCTAGTTTTTCAAATAAATAATATGGCATGGGGTCCAAAATTCAACTTCATCATATAATCATTTTCAGAGCCCAAAATGGATCTTGTCAGACCTTGTAAAACTACATGTGTACATGAAGGGGAGTCAAAATGTTGTATCAAGCATATTTTGCAAAATTCACTTTTTTGCTTAGTCATGAATGAGAATTTTCTTGCGCATCTTTTCATCTGGTTGTCGTATTTCTAAGCCAATAAAAAGAGGGTTTATAGATATTGTTTCAAAATGTTGTATATGGGGTGTTCCAAAAAAAGAAATTATTAAGAGCGAAAATGTTGTATTTTCTTGAAAAAAATCAACTTTGTGTCTCACTTAAGTAATACAATCAAATGAAATATAGCCAGTAGTGTTTTATGATTAAATACTTATTATTGAAATTATTGTCTAGGCTTACTTTGTGAAATCTATGAAATTGAAGCAGGTAAAGGTGAATATTTTCCGGAGATACGTCTTTGCTGTATAGAATTGCAAATAACGAGGTTTCACTCATTATTTCTGTACTAGATGTTGAGCTTGATATGTGCAGGTAGTTACATACTGTTTAAATGGCTACAAATGCATTTTGTCAATAAATATTCGAGAAAAGCTTCAGAAATATGACCTTTTACATACAACATTTTGATTCTTATGCTTGTCCTGTGCTTGTTTAGGCTCTCCTGGACGATTTCCCCAAATCCAGATACGACCTTTTGACTCCCCACCCACGATATTTCTATCAGGGGCCACCTCTCAAAATATCAACCGCAACGTATATTTGCCATTGAAAATTTTCTTGTATCTAGTCTCCGAATGATGGACTGGCCGGTAACAGGGACCAGACTAGTTGATCAGTTGGACACTTGATTTGTAAAGAAAATTTTTCAAATTTTGATCCATGCAAATACTTAGAAAATAAATTTAGTAAATTATTTTATATGGAATAAGTTTAGAAAATTGTTTTATGTGGTTTGAAATTACTGTTGGAACTGATGACATCCCTCCCACTTTTGGTAGCTCTATGTACGAGTAGCTGTTACAGGAAGTGGTGGCGGTGTTTCAATACTGCTACCCATAGCTGCAGATGATGTAGTAGCAGTAGATTGATAATAGGTGTTAGAGGCACTACCAGTAGCTGCAGATGATGTAGCAGTTGGATGGATGTCATCAGTTCCCACAGTAATATCAAACCACGTGAAATAATTTAGTTTTAAAAGGCCTGTCAAGATCCATTTTGGGCTATGGAAATGATCACATGATGAAGTTGAATTTTTGACCCTATACCATATTATTTATTTGAAGAACTAACCTGACTCTTTTTACAGTTCATTTTCTCATTATTGACATTGTAACATTTCCAGCATATACCTAGAACAGAAGAAAAAAGTTCTAAAATTAACAAGCTAGCCTCCAGTAAAGGTATTACAGCTATATCAGACTCAATGCAGCTAGTTTGAGGACTTCTGAAGTCCATCGCTTAAGTCAGTCAATTGTTGTCGATTACACATACAAGATTTGATTTTTTTTTATCGATATTTCACTTACCCCATGCAATAGGAATAAACAGATTCTAAGTGACACATCAAGGTCTTTGTATGGATTCCCCTTATGGAATATTCCGTTTGTAACCGAGGCGGTAGCGATGGGCAGCACATGTTACCTTTCCATCTAAACTCGACGAATCAAGATAAGAAAAATACACTTCGTCAAGAAATCAGCTCCCATTCGGTTGTCACATCACATAATGCTATGTAATGTGCTAAAGGGTGGACCTTAATGTGATGTTCTTATATTAGTACACTCTTAGTACACAGCACAGTCTTTGTATGGATTTATCATAGGTGTGGTACCATGCAGGAAATATTTACGTCCTTGAGATCCAGGCGGTAGCGACTGGATCAAAATTTCCACTTCGTCAAAAAATCAGTTCATTTTCGGTTCTCACATCTCTTATTGCTATGTAATGAGGTGGACCTTAATGTTTTAAGTACAGTCTTTCAATTGTATGAAGTCATGTTAGTTCTCGTATGTTGGGATATGTGCCACATTCAATGGCCAAAAATGAAGAAAAACCTAAATTTTCTGCGGTCCCGGGCGCGGCCATCTTGGATTGGATACCAAGCTTCATCAAAGTGACCAGTTTTGCTCGAACAGGTTTACTGCTGCTACCAGCGAGCATGGGCGAATGATTTGGCGAAGAATTGGAGAAAGCTGGCTTACCCTGTATGAAAGAAGTTGGTCATTTCATAGAGAATCGGAGATTTATAATATGGGAAATTCACCAACTTTGACTCATGATTTCGCATTGAATGAACCGAGGTGACAGAGATTTTATTTCTTATATCGATAGAGGGGGTCGAGTTTTTCATAAAACCATTTCGATATTTTGACCTACCCCCGCATCATAGAAAATAGGGTTAATCTTCGAAGGTGTATATTTTCTATTTTGTTTGCCATATGTTATAATTTTGCTGACCATTACTCCCAGAGAATAGATGCGATCATAAGGTCTTTACATTGGGGCACAGGAAGACCCCCACTAACATCACCAACCACCACTATTTTCATCCAAACCCTAGACTCGCCAGAATAGGTGGCTGAAAATTGACCAAAAATGACGTGAAAAAGGGCAAAAATGTCTAAAAATCAATCTGAGGCTATATCTCAATAACGGTTAAATTTTGAGATCGGTTCTTCTGGCTGTGAAGTAGTCTTGAGGAGTCCATAAAATCCTCCCGAGATGAACTTGATCTGCCGACCCCCACCTTCCCACCTTCTGCATGGTTTTCTCGTGGAATGACTCTTAAGTGTTTAGTTTTATTTGGGTTAAATTTTACTTGCCATTTATTTGCCCACGTTGACATTACTTTCAGATCACTATTTTCCAATGGGTTATCATTTATAATTGGTACGTATTGTAAATAATCGAACACTGTCTGAAATATCATTTACCTTGATTAAAAATAGAAAAGGGCCGAGTATTGATATCTTGGTAACTCCGGATTCAACTGACAAATAACGTGATTGGAAGCCTTAATGATCTATTACATAGTTGTATATCCAATCACATAAAATTAGACTAATACCACACTTACGCAGCTTATATATTATTCTCAGGTGCTACACGTCATCAAACGCTTTAGACATATCACAGAATCCAAAACTAAACTTATTCCTTTTGTCTAGATTACTTATGATTATATTATATATCTCAAGAAGTTGGTGTATTGTTGAATCATTTTTTTTTAAATCTTGACTGATGTTTAAATGATGAATCATATTGTTTGATCAAATTTTACAGGTGTTTTAGGGCTAATCTTTTCAAACTTTTTACGCATTCTGCACGTTAACGGAATGGGGCGATGGTTTTCTGATAATTGTGCGACCATGTCTGGAAGATGTTTAGTTGTAAGACAGGTTGAAGAGACGAGTTGATGGAATTACAATCGAGGGTGATATTTTATTTTTTAGAATTAATGGGCTGATTTCATCTGGTCCTGATGGCTTTGAAGGGTTGATCATTTCTAATTGATCTTTAACCTCATGTTCAGATGCGATAAAATCATTCATTGTGATATTACAGCGTTCATCAAGGGGAGGGGGAATTCATGCGAGGTATCTAGTTTTGAAACAGATGGATGAGAATTGCAGGGTCTCATTTTTACTATTTACGTAATCCATTTTTACAATCGATATTACTATTAGCCAATGGTTTGGGTTATTTGACTTTTTGGCACGCTTATGAGCTCGGTTTCTTTGTCGAAATTTTAGGCGGATGCAGATGTTCATAAAAGGTTTATCATTGGATCTGACAGTGACTACTTTAGTAGGAATGTATATTGATGTGCTTTCGTCAAGGACATTTTTAAATCAGTATATAATTTGTTTATGTCCTTATTATTAACTAGCGACTGCCAGACAGGATCATAGGCGTCACACATGGGGGGGGGGCGGACCCCCCAATTGTTTTCCTGTGTGGGGGGGGGGATTTGAATATACTTGGACCTCCCCCAAAATTTGGCAAAGTAAAGTGCCCGAAATCTCATAAAACACTAATTTTAGGACTGGAATAGCAGTAAAACGCGTTTGCGGCCATCAAATATTCCAAAATTTTCTTGGGGGGGGGGGGGGGTCCATACAAGGTCAGCTCCGCTTCTTCGCCCCGAGAAAAAAACTGACCGCAGCGCGTAAACCTGCTTCGGGCATTTCTAGTTTTGCTTCCCTAACTGTCATCGAGTCCTAATAAAACACTAATTTCACTTTTCTTTTAATTGAATACCACGAATTTGTACTGAGTTGACTATTGATTAAAACATTTTGTCTGGGGCCACTCTACTTTGTGAATGCAACTGCAACAGTGTGATTGGATGGAATTCAGAGAGGGATTTCGGTTACAGAACCATTGGATACTTTTGGACTTGCTCACACAGGCTAGAATAGCAAAAAACGCATTTACGGTGGTTAAATTTTCAAAATTTTCTCCGGGAGGGTGAGGCTATATTGGACCAAATTGAAGTTGCTGTGGGTGTAAACGATTGATTGGAATTCGAGTCAGCAAGTCACCTTAATTAGGCTATATTAGACCACTTTGAAATTGCTTTGTTCATGGGCTGAAATAGCAGGAAAAAGTGTTTGCAGCCGTTCAATATTCCAAAATTTTCTTAGGTGGGGGTAAGCCACGCCTCTCGGGGAAGACCGGTGCCTCTGTCCGTAAACATGATAGACGTTGTATTGGTGTTATATTTTAGTTTAACCCCGTAAATTATGCCAAACAATGTTTACCAGAAGACTGAGACTTTAAACAAAATTTATGGCCCCCCCCCCCAATATATATTTCACGGCTACGCCCCTGGGCAGGATACGCCCACATTTTCGAGAGATGGATAGAGAACAAGCTAAAAAGAAAGTGATTTTTCCTACAATCAAGGGCCATAATTCATGAAGTTACAATTTGATATATCGAAAGGAACCAAGATCTACAACCTTGATATACCATATTTTTTACACTATTCGCGCACTAGCGGCGGACATTTTGTTCAGCAGTTTTGGTTTGATTTTCACTAAATTCGAACACAGCCTTCATTAAGGTGTAACGGTGATAAATTCAAACGTTTTTTTTAAATCCGTTAATAATTGTGGCCTCCAGAGGGACCACAAGCTAAAAAAGGGTGATTTTTCGTACAATCAGGAGCCATAATTCAGGAAGTTACGAATCGATATGTGCAAATATCAAACGGAACCAAGATCTTTAGGTTATAAACATGCATTTCAAGTTTCATTAAAATTGTGACCTCTATAGGGCCCACAACCTTGATATACCAAATTTTTACACTATTCGCGTAAAAGCGGCGGCCATTTTGCTCGGCAATTTTGGTCCGATGTTCATGAAATTCGAACTGAAACTCGACTGCAATGTAACGATGCTATACTCAAACTTTTCCTTTTTAAAATCGATAATAATTTTGACATCCAAAGGGACCACAAGCTAATAAAGGCGGTTTGTCGTACAATCAGGGGCCATAATTCAGGAAGTTACGATCCGATATGCGCAAATCTCGAAAGAAACCAAGATCTTTAGATTATAAACATGCATTTCAAGTTTCATCAAAATCGAATTAAAATTGTGACCTCTACAGGGCGTGGGTCCCCTTGTCAGTGATGCAGGACGGAGGATAGTTGTCTAATCGTTCGGATCGTACCAAAAAACGAGGTTCCGTGTACACATTGGCGTGTACGTAAAAGGTCCCTTGGCAATTGGAATTCGATATAAGAGTAGGCCGTAGCGCCACTGCTCGGGGAAAATTTCAACATAGCACACTATGAAGGTGATGAAATTCGATAATGAGCATTTTTCAGCCCAGGGTAAGCAGAGCGATAAGCAATTTTATTGGTCAAGACTTTCGAACACAGTAACTCTCCTCTTAATTGAGGCAGAATGTTCAAACTTTGTGTAGGTGGTGATTGGGCAAATGCTCTGATGGAATTCAAAGATGAGCATTTTCTGTTTAGGGTAGGCAGAGAGAAGCAATTTGATTGGTTGATGTTTTGGGAACCGATAACTTTGGTTCTCAATAAGCGAGAGTGATGGAACTTGGTGTATAGTTTCACCACACCAATACATTGACTAAGGTTGATTATGAGAGCATTTTCTGCCAAGGGCAAGCAAAGCCATAAGCAATTTGATTGCTCGAGATTTTGGAGCTCGACAACTTTTGATTCTAATTGCGTGATAGTGGCGAAACTTTTTGTACAGTTTTAGTACACCAGTATCTTAACAAGGTTCAATGCTGAGCATTGTTTGCTTGTCGTCTTCATTAGCCCAGTTCGGAGAAGAACAGTAGGACGTTAAACCTACACCAAGTTCAAACTTTTTAAGGTGAACGAAGTAATTGAGTATGATGTCGAAAATCAAAGATACACCCCAGAATGCCATTACTTGGTCAAGGAACATAAATTAAAAATCTAAACGTTTCAAATGATAACGTAGAAGCGATTATATTCGCATATTTGGCTGTCGCTGGACTAAAATCCAATTACG
Source organism: Patella ulyssiponensis (assembly GCA_963678685.1). Taxonomy (NCBI): domain Eukaryota; kingdom Metazoa; phylum Mollusca; class Gastropoda; family Patellidae; genus Patella; species Patella ulyssiponensis. Next base: position 16,145,148 of record OY783232.1, on the reverse strand, counting down.
CGCAAAGAATATCATGTGAGCACGTCGGTGTATCTTTAAAACATGTTTCGGAGACCCTTAAGTAAGCAAAAAATACCACACTATATACGCAACTAATTCTTGGTCTTCGTGTGATGGCTGATTATATGGGAAGACCTCGACGAAATTGTTGGACCGTTATTTTTGAATTAAAATTTATCCCTCACCACCAATCTGAGGACAGACCGCCATTAAATTTCACCATTTCCATGCCCATTGTTGTTGATCTAAAATGGATGAAGAGGGGTTGAATTAAAATTTTCTATCCGGTTTCGGTAAATATTTATGATTTGGAGGCGAGACTTTTACCGGGGCATCAGGTAGGCTACGTTGATATGTAGGGCAACTATAGTAACATGTTTTTAGTATGCTTCGTCAAGTTTGTGCATCTCAAAATTTTGGTGGTCAACCTCATACAAATTTAGTGCTAAGACGTGACCATTTGTTCCCCCGTCTGTATTGAAAAGCATTCAGCCCATCAGAAAATTGGGGGAAATCTGGAGGTGGGCAAAGAGGCCAGAATTAACATTGGGAAATTAATGGTGGTCTGCCTCCATCTACCAAACAGAGTTGTCTTCCCTTGCAGTTAGCAATAACCTCAGGTTCTTGGTGTTAATAGACCATGATAAATAATACGATGATTACAAAATATTTAATTTCAAAACCGCGGAAGGTCGGTAGGCAGGTCGGGAGGCGCACTTGTTTGAGGTATTGTCTTCCTATCAATTTAAGGTAGAATTTAGAGCTGGTAGACTTCATAACAACACCGATGCATTATGCGGTGTGTACCCACTGTTGTTACAGAGTAGAACAGCGGTATCAAAGATTTCAATCACCGACTTAATCAAAAATCCACTGAATGATAACGATGCCAAAAAAGTGGGTAAAAGAAGGTACAAAAACTCGGTGGTCTAACACTCCACAGAGAACGAATGTATAAAATTTTAATTGGTGGGTTTTGACTTCCTCGAATAAACTATGTTAATTATGAAATAAGGTAGAACCCTAGAGCGAAATCAAAGATAGTTCATCAACCAATCATAATTAACAATGCCCATATTCAAATAAATGTTTTACAAATATGTTGGGAAAGGTTATATTTTCCAGGCTGTGAGAAATCGGAGTACCAAGTGTACTGGCGATGTAGAATTTAAGGCGGCGTAAAACTGCGAGAGACATGACTTCGAACCACCGATGCTCCGCAAGTGCCCGGAACGATTTCCGCCACCAGTCTCTCACCCGACTAAGTGTTTGTCCTGGTCAAACGTTCAAGCATGGAATGTGGAAAAGAAAAAGACTTTGACCAGTTGCAGATTGATTGGAAGGTGGTTAAAATAGAAGGAAAGCAGCGGGAGAGAGGGGCGGATGAAGCCAGAAGGGATGACAGGTGTGGCAGGAATGGACCGGAGAGTAGAAAAGTGGAGAGATAGATAGGACACGCGTGAAGATGCGAGGGTGAGTAAGTTTTTTAATCCGACAAATCAAATTCTCAAACATTTTTTTTGAGGTAAAAGAAAAATAATTAAAGACGTTTGAAGTATTTGTAGTTAAAAAATATTTCCTATTTAATGTAAATGGGTATTAAAATGAGTAAAATGCAATATTTTGCCCGAAGCAGTTAGGTGTTATGTAAACATTGCACGAGCCGTTGAGCCAATGACTGACGCCATATGCAGTCAACGCACGTGTTGTGGACAGTCATCTGTTACAGAGATAATTCGTAAGTAATTCTCTGTGAAACAGATTGGGGTTGAGTAAGCAGATAGAAGACAGAAGAAATCGGAAGGCAACAGCGATCACTCAAGAGAGAAAAGGAGCGTAACCCCAAGACCAGCAAAGACAGATGAGAGGAGGAAGACCGAAATTTTACTGTTTGTCGGTGTATGACCGGTGTTCAGCGGATTTATCGAGCGTGATAGCCTCAATTACATGGAACAATCACAGCACTAGAACCAGAAATGGAAACATAACCGGACATTCCATTGACGCAGACAGTCACTTCCCCGACTCCCGTACTGGAGCCCCAACAACTACAAAAGCAGACCGATTGAAGCTTCGGCTTTCGTCTGTATAATCAGATAAACGTGTGTCTGCACTCTAGTCTCTTTGCCCCAATGATTAGCCCTATGAGGTTCGTAACGTATATATTTACTTTTTGGACCAGGACCCGACGTATTTTGAAAACATACTTAAATATCTCAGAAATAAGAATTTGGTGCCATTATCATGAGGGATTCCCCTGAACGACATCTAGCTTGAAGAACTGTTGGCAGAGGCCGTACTCTATAATTTAGAAGGTCTAGAACTCTTAATCGAAGGCAGGCTTGCTAATTAGTAGTTAATAGAACTGGAAAAAATGATTGTTTTTATGAGTATCCAATAGAATTCAAAAATGATCCATCAAGCGATATCGCCGGTATAGATAAGATTGACGCCATTGACCATACGAAGGTAAACCTAAAAATGGAAACATGGAACTGGTTGGAATATGGAATCTTTAATGGCAAGATAATCAAGAAGCGGGACGTCGGATTAAATATATTATGTCAAGCAAGCACCCCAGTCAGTAATTCAAGACCGATGTTACCCGATTTCAGTAACAAATGGTAGGCTAAGATGGGTTCTATTCGTATTTTGAACAGCATAAGAAATCTTGGGAGTGATGTTTGATAGTAATCTCAACATGGAAACGCGCATCAAAAGCGTGCTACCTGATGCTACAAAACATTGGATGCAATAGGACGCATTTTAAAGTTCTAAATTGGAGCAATTCGTCACCACCGGATGGAAATACTTATCGTGTTTAAAAACTACCGTGTAACCATAATACCTTCAATTATCGTCCATGCTTTTACATTGTATACAACTTTTCGTAATGCGGAAGAGATATGAAATCTCGGGAGTTCACTATTCAACTACTTTAGTTAATATCGACAAAGGTTGGTAATCCGACCAACACACTTGTTCCTTTTTTTACAGAGCACCGTTCAGTGGTCGACAGAACACACCTCTTTAGACTTATATTATGCTTGAAAGTATTGATAAATAAATCATTTAAATATCATCATTATTGATAGTGGAAGATAACGTAAAAACGACCACAGCACCCACAAGAATAATTAAAATATGAATTAATAAGTGCTAAGTTGACTTAAAACCCAACCTCTCTCAATCCAACTTCTGGTATAATCCAGCTTATTATATTGTCAGCTGCCTTAATAATAATTGTATGCTTACAGTCGACGGGTAAACTATATGTTGGCATCACTTTAATGTACCGAATCACACAATATCTATTTGAAACTATTGCCAATAATTAAGTATAGTTCGATTGTTGTGGTGTCATTTGGCGAAGTGAGAATGTCCGACAGCTGTTTACCTTCTAAATAACAGCCCACGCGGATGGTATCTTTTTCTACGATTCACTGTGTACTTGGTCTCGTATGGTTGGGATGTTTGTTTTTTCTAAATAAAGGGAGGCAATTACAACTAGACCAATCCATGGTCTTACACCACAACTATTCCATTAACAAGAGAAAGATACTTTCTGCTTTTCGCACTTCTTGGTGGCGGCTCCAAATGGAAGGGGGGGGGCATATCCACCCCAAAAAATCTGGCCTGCCTCTGTTTGCCCCCCCCCCAATAATTTTCGAAAATAAAACCAAAAATGTGATCTGGCCAGCTCTATTTATCTCAACGACCGTTGTCTGAAATGCTACCTTGCTCATTCACTTTGAGCCACCCTTACTCCGCCGGTCGACACTTTCTTCTCTGGTCAGATAAACTAGTGATTTGGCGACAGGCGGTATCTGTTAAGAGCTATTTATCTCGACGATCAATGCCCGAAATACTGCCAGGCAGCCTTTCCAACTGTCTCTTTTTCAAAATTTTCTTGGGGAGTCGCCAAAACCCCCACAAGGACTCGCTACTTTGGCGCTCACAAAGGTACTTCGTTGAGGTTCGCAAGTCAGTTCGTTTGCCGTCGTATAAACTAGTGATCAGGCGACGGACGGTATGTTGTCAGATTTATTTATCTCGACGATCGGTGTCTGACTGAATACTGACAGACAGCATTTCCGACAGTCAATTTTTCAAAATTTTCTGGGGGAGGTCCCCCATACCCTCCATAAGTACACCCTACATTGGCGCTCGTGAGTTGGATTCGTCGAGGTTCGCAAGTCCGTTCCTTTGACACTTTACCTCAACGACCATTGCCTGAAATACTGCCAGGCTGCATTTCCGGCAGCCTGTTTTTCAAAATTTTCTGCCTAGTTGAAACTCGTGCCTTTGCCCCCTTAACCTTGGACTTTGCCCCAGCTTTGCCCATTCAACCACCGACGGCTGGCGCCGCCACTGTTTGCGATAACACAGCCATCAAAGCAGACATTTAAACACCGAGACGATCAGCGAAGGATCCCTGACCGTGATCGACTACTTCCCGTCTGAACTAAACAACTTCAGCTAAAACTATTACTTCCTAGTGCGAGTTATTAATAGCAAATTTTCCCTTCATTTTTTTCTCCACTTTTCCTGTAATTTTGGTTCAATTTTTATACGCCCACATTTTCATGTGGACGTATATTGTCGTCGCCCCTGTTCGTCCGTCCGTCCGCAATTGTTTGTGAACTGTCTACAGGTCACAATTTTTATCCGATTACGATGAAACTTTAAATGTAGGTTTATCAATCTAAGATCTCAGTTCCTTTGGATATTGGCATGTATCGGACTGTAACTTCATGGGTTATGGCCCCTGAGTGTACGTAAAATCACGTTTTTAGCTTGTGAACAGAGTAGAGGTCACAATTTTTAACCAATTTTGATGAAACTTAAAATGCAAATTTATAACCCAAAGATCTTGGTTCCCTTCGATATTTGCACATATCGGATGGTAACTTCCTGAATTATAGCCCCTGATTGTGGTACCTCTGGAGGCCAAAATTATTATCTGATTTAAACAACCGTTTGATTATATCACCGTTACATGGCAATGAAGGTTGAGTTCGAATTTCGTGAAAATCGGACCAAAATTGACGGACAAAATGGCCGCCGTTTGTACGGGAATAGTGTGAAAATATGTTATATCAAGGTTGTGGACCCTATAGAGTTCACAATTTTGAACCGATTTTGATGAAATTTGAAATACATGTTTATAATCCAAAGATCTTGGTTCCTCTTGATATTTGCGCATAGCGGATCGTTACTTCCTGAATTATGGCCCCTGATTGTACGAAAAATGGCCTTTTTTAGCTTGTGGTCTCGCTAGAGGTCATAATTATTATTTGATTTATAAAACCGTCTGATTATATCACCGTTACACTGTATTGAAGTTTGGGTTCGAATTTAGCGAAAATCGGACTAAAATTGCCAGACAAAATGGCCGACGCTTGTATGCGAATAGTGTAAAGATATGGTATATCAAGGTTATGGACCCTGTCGAGGTCACAATTTTAATCCGATTTTGATGAAACTTGAAATGCATGTTTAAAATCCAAAGATCATGGTTCCTAAATTGTAGCTTCCTGAATTATAGCCCCTGATTGTACGCAAAATCGACTTTTTGTAGCTTGCGGTTCCTCTAGGGATCTCAATTACATGTGTATTATCCGATTTTAAAAAACGTTTGATTATATCACCGTTACACTGTTATGAAGATTGAGGTCGAATTTCGTAAAAATCGGACCAAAACTGCCGGACAAAAGGGCTGACGCTAATACGCGAATAGTGTAAAAATATGATATATCAAGGTTGTTGACCCTGTAGAGGTCACAAGTTTAATCCGATTTTGATGAAATTTGCAATGTAAGTTTATAACCCAAAGATCGCAGTTCCTGTCGATATTCAGGCACATTGGACCATAACTTCCTGAATTATGGCCCCTGATTGTACGAAAAATCATGTTTTTTTATCTTGTGGACCCTATGGAGGTCACAATTTTATTAATGATGGTTGAGTTTGATTTTCAATAAATTTTGATAATTGAACAGTTAAATCCATAACGTTAGCATGGGGCAGAACTTTATAAGAACCAAACAAATTCTAATGATTTTCTGATAATTACTTAATATGCGACAACTCTTGTTGACTGCCCGGACGATTTAGCTGCTGGTGGGCGTATGTTTCGTTGTCTGGCAACCTATTTTTTGATCTAGAATTGGAGAAAAGGGATCAAATTTGCAATTTCTTAGCAGTTTTGGGTAAAGTGTCTTTCTGCAGAGCAATCATTGTGTCGGAAGAGAGATTTTTACCCCCATCAACATCAAATCCTTGTAGCAAAAAATCTAAAAGATCAACCCTCTATAATATAATGACGAGGAGATTACCAAATGCGGTCAGGAAGATTGGGCAAAAAGCTGCAGCCTGTGATGTTACAGCCGTATAACATTGAAATCAATGATATGACATCAGACAACAAGGTTGATATTTTTTCAGCCAATTATTTCATGAAGTTTTGAATGGGGATTATCAGGGATGGAAAGAATTCTGTGTTTTTACTGCCCAGAAGTCATTTTTCAGACTATCTGATATCAAAATTACCACTATTTGTTATCAAAATGGCCTTTATTTGGGGTAGATGTTGCATGGTCTCACATCAAAACACTGAATATTGTAAACAATGTTTATAGTTATCTAGTGGCATGTGGTTACAAAATATCAGATTTCTACCCTCGGCTTTATGAGGAAATTGAATATTCGTCTTTATTGGGTGAAAAGGGGAAATGTGGGATATATCAGGGCTTGAAGTCAGTAGATGCGAGGTATGGGAGAATGTATTATAAGTGCCCACTATTAACAAGAGGTTTGGAAGTCCACCGGTGTACACAGAATGCCCTTCATGGTGACAAGTTTTGATTTGTCATTCAGCACAGCGGCCTGTTTATTTCATTAAATATTAACATTTACTTGTGAAAACTAAAACCCTGTGCTTTCGTCAACGGATTTATGTTGATAAAACACCCAAAAGCGAAGCACTGTGGAACACGACCATTGGTTTGCACTTTGGCAAAGCAAGGGAACGGTAGATCGGAGACGGTCCTACGCATTTTAGCACATATGACGTCATGTAGAGATTGTGGGAGTTAGGGTTAGGGTAAGAGCTAGCACCTGTAGATTTCGTCTCGAGATGTAAACAGGACTAGTCCTTACCTTAACCCTGGGCCAAACCTAAGCCTTACCCTAACCCACAATCACGGACTATAGCAAAACACGGAATATGGCAAAGCACGGAATTTGGCAAAGCACGGAACATGAAATTTTTTTTTTTTTTAGAAATTAAAAAACAAAAATCTTTTTGGGAGATAATTTTTATTTTCTTCGGAGAATCAATAAAAAAAAAAAGTTTTACACGATTTTTTTTTTATTTTAAAGTCCCAATAACACTCTTGTTGTAATTGAATAATATGTCCCAATCTTTATTCTGGCCAACAAATTGTATTATTTTAAAATATTCAAATTAATTGATGATACAAATTTCATCCTAACACACCTAATTTAAAGAATTTGAAAATTTCAACTACATGATTTGAAAAGGTTAACGTAAACCTTTTCAAATGTGACTTGGAATTTAAAATATTTTCGAACCCTCTGAACAAGTAAAATATGATGTAATGGATAATTTACACAACAGGTAGGACAAATAAACATCTAGTACTTAGAATAAGACTATTATTTATTTTCTAGAGCTGCCAAGCCAGCAAGAGTGTTATTGTTCCTTTAAGAAAATAAGTAAAAATCGTTTTTAGAAAAAAAAAAATTAGAAGATAAAAAATATAAAAGATATTTAAAAAAAAATTTACAAAAAAAATAATTTATAAAAAGAAAATTAAAATGAATATAAATTTAAATTGTTTTTTAAATGAAAGAAAATAAGAATTAAATAAAAAAAAAAGAGAAAATATTAAAATTTCATGAAAATAATATGTATTTGCTATGGCAGCCATAGTCCACCATAGTGATGACTCGGTTTTTGTGATCTTTGTGGTGTTGAATAGTAGAGTTTTGGTTAAATATTGAAAATAATTATTTGAGATTTCGGTCACAAATATTGGGGTGAGTGTTGCGATGGTGACTTTCTTTGTTTGATACGAGAGAGAGAGAAATGAGGTTTAACGCCCACTCGACATAAACTAGGTCATTTCGGGACTAACATATGGTTTAATTTTATTTCAATAATTCGCTTGCGCGTAAAGGTCTTTAGCAGTGGGAGGAAACCGGAGGAAACCCACGAGGTTGAGAATGCGCCCCTATCTCAATGCCACACACGCTCACACCAGGGATCGAAACTTTAGCCGCAAGCCAGAGGTGACCGGCCAGCTAGAGGTCGAAGCGCGGCACTCTAGCCCATCCCCCTTTGTTTGATACGACTGGTTGGGTTTGTAATGGAGATCCTGGGAATTTTTGACTGGTTTGTTATAAACTGCAGTTTCGAGCTGTTTGTTGTTTCTCCTGATAATAACATCTGAAAGGGGAAACCGTTCTATGTCCACAGTTAACTTAGCGATTGGTGGCAGACGTGTTTTGAGGTTTTTGATTTGATGCCCGTCTTCCATTAGCCCAGGTTAGGTGCAGAAGAGTAGGACGTTAATCCCCATTTCATTTCTGATGAGCAGAAATGTGGTCGATTATTATAGCAACCGTTTCTTTGTCCGGAGACACTGTGGTGATAAACCAGTTTCTGAATACTTTAATTTTGTTAGATAGCATCGGGTCAACTTCCTGTCGTTCCAACCAAACATTCCTATTTCCCCGCACCAAAAGCAAAGCCAGAGGAGCCCATTTACTTATCGCACGAAACTTGTTGCAAAGTGCTTAGCATAATGACAAAGGGTCAGAATTGGATTTCAAGGGTTCATGATCATCGTCCTCGATAAAAAGAGTTACAGTGAGCATGGTTAGTCAGTTACTGATGGGACCGGTCCGATTTACAGTTCGTACGTTCTGTGTAGTAGAGTACTTCACTGAAAAGGCAGGGGATTAATAAAATGTCTGTCTGTCCGTCACCTTTTTTGAGACACAATAACTCTGCTTCGAATTGAGTTAAAATGTCCAAACTTGGCTTTATGCGTTTATAAGGGCAATGATTTGGTGGCATTCGAAGGTGAGCATTTTCTTCTTAGGGTAAGCAGAAATAACCATTTTGATTGGTTGATGATTTGGGACACGATAACTTTAGTTCTAATTAAGTGAGGGTGATGAAACTTGGTGTATACTTTCTTTACATCAATACCTTGACTAAGTTCGATAATGAGCATTTTCTGCTAAGGGTAAGCCGGACGATAAGCAATTTGATTGGCTGAAACTTTGGAACATAATAACTCTCCTTCTTACTGAGCTATAATGTTCAAACTTGGTGTAGGCGTTCATTATGTGAATGCCTTGATGGAGCTTCGATGATGAACATTTTCTGCAGACAGTAAGCAGAGAGGTAAGCAATGTGGTTTTCTGCTTAGGCTAAGGAGCGATAAGCAATTTGACTGGTCAAGACTTTGGAACAACTCTGCATTTAATTGGGGTAGAATATTTAAGCTTGATGTAGATGTTCATTCGGTGAATGTCTCGACTGAGTTCAGTCATTAACATTCCGTGCTGAAGCTAGGCAGAGCTAAAGAATTTCATTGGTTGATGCTTTCAGACAAGATAATTTTGAACCTGATTGAGAGGGATTAAAGTCAATGTATAGTTTGATAGCGTGATATTTTTGAAAAAATATATGTGCGACTAGTGAATACGTGTCATCTATTCATTTGGGGATTTCGGCGGGGGACATCAGCCTACTAGCTTATATCTACAGATTAAAGCGGGAATTTCATATTTTCTAAGGAAGTCAAAACATAATTATTTCTCTGTATTTTGCTCAAAAGGTTGTCAACTCACTATTTTACGATCATGGGCAATATTTCCCAGGCATTTAAATTAGTGACACAGTGAGTAATAACACAATTACCTCCCTTGTTTTTCCATTCACCCCATGGAATGGCTATCTTCAAACGTTTGAATTTGAAGTTGAAAATAATATTTTTGCCAATTTCTCAACTGGCAATAGTGAATTATAGGATTATTCTTTAACAAAGTAGGACTGTTTATAGATACAATCTATTTTAGGGCTTTATTTTAATACTTAAAAATATGAAAGTGCAACTTTAAGTTATCTGTCCCGTGACAAACATATGGCAGTTCATTTGGCCCGTTATATATCCAAGTAGGTGGTTCGCTTTCATTATCTCACATATTTCAGAGCGTTGTTATGTCCTGTTTTATTTTTAAAAAATCTCATTGCTACTTTATGTAAATAACTCACATCTTAAAAGAGCAAAATCGCTATTCTTTGGCACTTAGAAATGGACACAAATGGGTAGCAATGCATATAATAATGTATGAATGTATGTAAACTTATTTTCATTTAATCGTTTCTGTTTTTACTGCAATTATTAATCAGTTGTGCTCGGCGAAGAGTCTGAATTGAATGGCAGTCTTTGGTGTCTGGTTGGTCTGGTCATATGATGCCTTCAAAACATATATTCCGGGTTTAGTTTGTACACTTTTAGGATAGATGATGGGGTGGGTTCGTCTTGCCAAAGTTCGAAAAACAACCAAATGCTGAAAATGCAATTTGGTAAAACGAACCTAGCGACAATGATATGGGTCTGCTTGGTATGACATGGTTGCGGTACTTTTCATACCTGTGCTACGATGCAGAAATGTCTTCTATCTTTCGCAATACTGCGATGAGATCATCCTTAATGAAAGTACTTTCTTTTCATTGGAAAAGATCAGAATAACACAATTTGTGTTTTAATGACTAATTTTTGTTCGTACACTTCCTAGGGTTTTGACTTCATACTATTTGTGAACATTGTTCACTGATATCAAATATATTCGCATTCTACGTGTGATATTGATAACGCGTGTAATAATTACATAACGTGATCCGATTCCGACAAAATGGTGCCTTTTACTCATTATATACCCATTTACACTAAAAATGGAAATATTTTTTATTATCCAGATATAATTCAGACAGTTTTATTTATTTTCCTAATACTTCAAAAAATCTTATAGAATTTGTCTTGCAGAAGAAAAAAAAGTTAATATTGTGAGCTAATTAAACCGCATCGATCTCATCCCACTCGTGATATTAGTAGCCTAATGAATATTCATTGCTGATCAGACACGCCTTTTTGATTTTTGGACAAGGAATTGTTTCCCAAGCGCTAATCATCTTGTTCTTTGAAAAAAAGATTAAAGTTGTATTCCCGGGTACAAACTGGGTGATTTGATGAAATATTAGGACTAAAAACATTCAAACTAATTAATTTATCATAATTTTGCTTCAAATCCTTCTCAAAACACTGTAATAGCCAAGTATATTCTGCTATGAAAATCGACCAAAAGAGGCCATGTTTGCGTCAGGGGATTACCCCTCTGCGTCCCCATGGTAACGGCGGGCGGAGACAGGTGTAATCGCTGACTATTTATTACAAATATCGGATTATCCACTACCCGTGTCTTTTTCCGTGATTTTTATCTCGGAAAGTGTTGTACGTCTAACTCTTTATAAAGTTTATCAACATGTACACAAAGCGCTCAATGTATTCGTGCAGCCTTCGATGTCACGCGTGGGGATAGCCCTAATCGTCGGCCTGTTGATTAGGGGAACCCTTACATGTTTGTCCTGTATACGCTCCATGAGTGTTTTTCGGGTTTCCAGTATTTTTCTAGTACGATTAGATATCTTCCATATATACCAAAATTGTCATACTTTTATTGGCAATAACCACCCGATAAATACTTTCCTGGGAACCCATCTTTAAGGCATACGTATTCCTTGGGCAATTGCCCATCGATTCTCGATGATCTCACAATTCCAATATGGCTGCGATAATGTCATTGTCAGTTCGTGGTCTATAGTAGGTCAGTGCGTGTTAAATTAATTGGTTATTTCTTCTCTATCCATCTCTGGCGAAATGTGGGCGTATCCTGTCTGGCAGCCGCTGTTAATGTGATGCAATATTATTTTGTACATAAGATGTATGATATGGCAATGGCGTCTTTGTGGGCTGTAGACCAAGTCTGTTCGGTAAAACAAATCTCGGTGGCAGCGTCTCACTACTTTGTAATTCTGCTATGGCGGTTTTAGGCCACTACGCCATTGCTCAAACTCATCATGGTTCATTTATTTCAATTATATATCTGTTTCAGTATTCGTAATTATTCAAATTGTAATTAATCACTTATCGCATAAATTATATTCCTTTAATATACGACCACCACATGTTGTAATGAGACACGCCACCATTGATTTATTTAAGTAACCAAAGCAGATTTATTTTGTTCGTGCTATCACAGGTACATGTGAACAGGAACGCCACTCTTGCCTATGTCAATAGTCAATGTGATTTTTTTCAAATTTTTAAAAAAAATTCTAAGTCAGTGTATTTGCTATGTCTACTCAAAATATTGAATTGTAAAAAAACCCGAGTGATTTATAGCAAATAAACTGACTTAGAATTTTTTTCAAAATTTGAAATATAGGTTTTTATCGAAATAAATATATATCGAATGGAACCGAGTGGTTGATTTGTATGGCAAGACAATTTTATTCACGATTTTGAATTAAATAGCGACAGGGGTAGGCCTACCTCACGCAGAAAAAAATGTCAACAGAAAAGTGTCTTACCTTTCTCTTTTATAATACATCAGAAGGTATAATTTTTAATTCGAACATGTTTGATCGTAAATATTATATGTTTTAGCACCAGGTAGGAAGAAAATAATGTTTTCCTTTGGCGTTCGTCACTTCCGATTCGGGAAACATGTATTACTCAGCTATCGTAGCATTGATCTCTCTGTTAAAAGTATATTCGGAATGTGTTTAACCAGCTCTACCACATATGTGATAATGACTGGCACCAATATTGTCCTTTAAAATCTGGAGTATCCGATGTCATGGAGAGGTGATTATGGTGATTTATTGTTTATAATATATATTACAATGTATATCATTTCAGGCCGACAGATAGACCTGTAACAGGCAGATTTTCTTGCATAATTATTACCCAATAATATCTAATAATGATATAGGTTATGAAATAAAGCTATGATGAGAATCAACAGCATTACTCAGTATTAGAAACCTATATATATATATTAACCTGCACACACACCTAAATACAAGTACAGTTGGCCAGGTGAATCTCGGTTGTATGTGGCAAGGAGTGGGGTCGCCTGTCCAACCTCGTGGGTTTTCTCCGGGTACTCCGGTTTCCTCCCACTGCTAAAGACCCTTACGCGCAAGCGAATTATTGAAATGAAATTAAACCATATGTTAGTCCCGAAATGACCTAGTTTGTGTCGAGTGGACGTTAAACCTCTCTCTCTCTCTCTCTCTCTCTCTCTCTCTCTCTCTCTCTCTCTCTCTCAGTTTGCCAGGTTTCTTTGGTTTTGGTATATATATATATATATCGTTTTGTTGCATAGTTACCAGATTTAAACAAACAAATTTACCAGTTCCTTCACTACCGTTACTTTTTATATCGCTTAATCCTTATCCGCTTTATAACTCTGTTCTATCCACTCTTTTCTTAAGAAGATTATCACTTAAGCGGTATAATAGCCTAATGGCCAAATGTTGCTAAAATATATAGGCCTATATAATACGTTTATTTGGAAAATAATCGTCCCTGTTTGTCAAAATTCTGTTTTGTAAATGAGTAGACAAGTTATGTTGCCACTGTGTGCGTGTCGTCTTCATATAATATGCAAATTCAATTAAGACAATATACTTTTTTTGAAAAATAACTCTTATTGTTATCGTATTGTTTTGGAGGCAGACCACCATTAATTTCCCCATTGACTTCAATGTTAATTCTGGACTCTTTGCCCACCTCCAACTTTTTTCCAAATTTTCGTTGGGCGAAATGCTTTTCACTACAGACAGAGGAACAAATGGCCATGTCTTTGCACTAAAATTTTTATGAGGTTGACCACCAAAATTTTGAGATACACGAACTTGAAGAAGCATACTCAAAACATGTAGGTCTATCTTAATCTAGTTGCCGTACATATCGCCGTAGCCAACCTCATAATGTATTATGTACATGCTGCCCGAAATGGGTGTTTTATGTAATAAAATCTATCTATCTATCTATCTAACGCCGTTATCCTTCCGCCTCAAAATCATGAATATTTACTAAAACCTGGCAGAAAATATTAATTCAAACCCTCTTAGTCCATTCTAGGCCAAAAAATCAACAAAAATCGGTTGTTTACAAATGGCTGAGTACAATTTGGGGGTGAAATTTAATGGTGGTTTGCCTCCTTTTTCAGACTAGCGATTATTTGCCCATTGACTTCAATGTTAAATGGCTGTAACATCACAGGCTGTTGCCTTTTACTCAACATTCCGTTGGTTTCAAACTTTCAATCGTTATAGGTACAATTGGTCGGCTCATCGTTATTGCTAGTCCGTGTCCTGATACGCGCACGATTATCATATTATTCAGCGAGTCACGTGGTAATTGTCGAAATACCGACCTTATGTCAACAGTCACTGGGGATACTGATAGCATTACACGTCCCTATCGTTTCGGTGTTATCTACAGTGCTAAATATCATGAAGCGGGGACGATTTTGCTAAATTCTATAAAGCGAGTATAATTTAAGCCCCGCCCTTTTGTTGTTTAGGCCCTTCCCACTTTTTTCAAGGTTAAGGTTGCAAGGGGCCGTTTATTATTATTATCTTATGATGAACATAAAACTTATTCTCCCTGAAGTTGAGACTATTATCGTTGGATCTTTCTCTGAGGCAGTACGATTTCCAATACCACCTAATATGTCTACAGAAGTATTTCAATCTGATGAAAATTTTAATAAGTTTATATAATGAAATCATTCAAATATATTTTTATGGAAATTAATTGATAAAAATACTCCAAAATCATATAAAAAGATGATTTTTTCTATTTCTAGGATATATAGATAATATTTTTAATTTATATAATAAAATCATTCAAATATTCTTGTTTTTATAAAAAAAAAATTACTTGAACAAAAATACTCCACAATCCTTTAAAGCAAGGCCGATTGGGTTATATATGTGGTATAAGGCAACTATTTTCTCTATATGTAGAATATAGAGGATGATATTCTTAATTTATATAATCTTATCATCTTAATATCGATTTTATTTCAATAGAAATTAATTGAAATAAATAATCCAACATCTTTTAAACATAAGAAAAAGACTCACTGTCATTGGGTTCAATGTGCCGTATAAGGCAACGATTTTCTCTATATCCAGGATATATAGGAAAATATTCTTAATTTATATAATAAAATCACCCTAATTTCTTTTTTTGAATGGAAATTAATTGAAAAAATACTCCACAGTCCTTTAAATCTTTTAAACGTAAGAAAAAGCGAGGACGATTGGGTTCAACGTGTGATATAAGGCAACGATTTTCTCTATATCTAGGATATATAGGATAATTTTCTTAATTTATATAATCAAATCACCTTAATATAGATTTTATTTAAATAGAAATTAATTGAAAAAAATACTCCAAAATCTTTATATAATCAAATCGCCCTAATGTCATTTTTTGAATGGAAATTAATTGAAAAGAATACTCCAACATCTTTTAATCATTAGAAAAAGACTCACTATAAAGCGAGGATGATTGGGCTCTATATGTGGTAAAGGGCAACCATTATTTTGTCAATATCTAGGATATATAGGATAATATTCCTAATTTATATATTCAAATCACCCTAATATAGTTTTTTTTTATGGAAATTAATTGAAGAAATACTCCACAATCCTTTAAACATAAGAAAAGAACTCGCTATAAAGGAAAAAAATACTCCAACATCTTTTTAACATAAGAAAAAGAGTCAGTATAAAGCGAGGAAGATCGGGTTGAATGTGTGTTATAAGGCAACGATTTTCTCTATATCTATGATATATAGGAAAATATTCTTGATTTATATAATCAAATCACCCTCATGTAGTTTTTGAATGGGAATTAAATGAAAAAAATACTCCAACATCTTTTGAACATCAGAAAAAGACTCACTATAAAGCGAGGACGATTGGGTTCTATATGTAGTAAATGGCAACCATTTTGTCTAATCTAGGATATATAGGATAATATTCTTAATTTGGATATTCAAATCACACTAATATAGTTTTTTTTTTATGGAAATCAATTGAAAAAATACTCCACAATCCTTTAAACATAAGAAAAGAACTCGCTATAAAGCGAGGACGATTGGGTTCCATGTATAGTATAAGGCAACGATTTCTCTATTTCCAGGATTTATAGGGTAATATTCCTCATTTATAAAATAAAATCAAGCTAATATCGTTTTTGAATGGAAATTAATGGAAAAAAAAAATACTCCAACATCTTTTAAACATGAAAAAAAAAGACTCACTATAAAGCGAGGACGATTGGGTTCTATATATGGTAAAAGGCAACCATTTTGTCTATATCTATGATATATAGGAAAATATTCTTGATTTATATTATCAAATCACCCTCATATAGTTTTTGAATGGGAATTAATTGAAAAAAATACTCCAACATCTTTTGAACATCAGAAAAAGACTCACTATAAATCGAGGACGATTGGGTTCTATATGTAGTAAATGGCAACCATTTTGTCTATATCTAGGATATATAGGATAATATTCTTAATTTAGATATTCAAATCACCCTAATATAGTTTTTTTTATGGAAATCAATTGAAAAAATACTCCACAGTCCTTTAAATCTTTTAAACGTAAGAAAAAGACTAACTATAAAGCGAGGACGAATGTGGTACTAAGGCAACCATTTTGTCTATATCTAGGATATATATATATATATATAGAGAGAGAGAGAGAGAGAGAGAAATGGGGTTTAACGTCCACTCAACACAACCAGGTCATTTCGGGACTAACATATGGTTTCAATTTTATTTCAATAATTCGCTTGCGCGTAGGGGTCTTTAGCCGTGGGAGGAAACCGGAGTGCCCGGAGGAAACCCACGAGGTTGAGAAGGCGCCCCTATCTCCATGCCACATACGCTCACACCAGGGCTCGAAACCACAGCCGCAAGCCAGAGGTGACCGGCCAGCTAGAGGTCGAAGCGCGGCACTCTAGACCACTAGGCCATCCCAACCCCCCCTCTAGGATATAGAGAATAATATTCTTAATTTATATATTCAAATTACCCTAATATCGTTTTTATTATGGAAATTAATTGAAAAAAATACTCCACAATAAAATCCCTCTAATATTTTTATTTTATGGAAATTAATTGAAAGAAATACTCCAAATTTCTTTCAAATATAAGATAAAGCGAAACCGATAGGTTCTAATTCTATGTGTGGTATAATGCGATGATTTTCTCTATTTCTAGGACATTTAGGATAATATTCTTAATTTAAAATAATAAAATCACTCAAATTTCGTGTTTTTTATGGAAATTATTTTAAAAGGAATTCCAAAATCTTTTAATTTAAACAGACGCAGTTACAGTGAGGCCAAACAAATTAATATTTACAAGTAGATCCAACATCTGATTTTAGCCTCTACTATATACATAATGTCAAGGCCGTACATTGAACTGTCAATCAAATTGACTGACATGTTCCTCGCTCTATATCTTACTCGCTTTATATGATTTAGCCAGAGTCATACGGTATCTGACCTCCATATATCAACTATTGCTGAGAGTGAGAAGAGTGGAATGGTTTTTTAAGCGTCAATGTGTAAAATGTGTGTAGTGTGATAATTCAGCTCGGACCAGACACAGCACTGTAAGAAAATTTCGCAACATGAGCGTGGAAGAGTGGTGTACACAGCAGCCTATATATTGACCGTTTTCTTTCGAGCGCTACAGACTCCTTTCTGCTTCATGGTAGTTCTTTTTGGATATTATGTGGAACCTACACCGATATATTAAACATTATGTTTGTTTGATCGTGAAGCGGAAGAAAAAATATATCGTTATCTCATGCACTCTTGTCGCGCTATTTATATTAGTCCTACAGGCTAGTGTTACCTGGGACATATTTAACGAACCCGTCGTTCTAAGGAGCAATCATAGTACGTATAAACCCATGTCTGTACACGAGGAGGAATTTTATAATGAACTCCTGAAGCAATATTTTATCGACAGACATTCGATCCATTTGGAGAGTGAAAATGTCGATAAAACTAATTCAAAATTAGCATGTGTTCATCCGAAATTAGAACCATTTAATCCATTACTTATGCAGTATTTTCACAAACTACCCAAACTACAATGTGCCAAAATGAAAAATTGGGTGTACTTCGATAATGGGACGTTCTTTATCTATGAAAATACACAGAAACTATACGGCGATATTACGTGTGATATATATCCCCTGTTTCGTAAGAATGATTTTAATACAATCGAGGGAGAAGTTGTCAAAGATATAAAAAATGGAACCATATTAAAGGATGACTTTATTCGAGTTGCATGTGAATCAAGTTCGGGCGAGTCGTATACCAACAGACATGCCGGGGTTGCATTTCACCCAGAGTTATATTCACGAACCTCAAATTTAAAACATCAAAATTTGGACCTGAACGTATTTATTGTCGGACTGGATTCAATTTCACGGATGACATCAATTAGAAAACTTCAGAAATCAAGAGATTATTTTTTAAACGTATTGAATGGTATTGAATTAGAGGGTTATAATATAGTTGGAGATGCAACCAGATCAGCAATTTTTCCTATTTTAACAGGAAAGAGACCCGATGAACTACCTGAAATACGACAAGGTTACCCAGATGCTACGACTGCTGATGGATTTCCGCTAATATGGAAGGAATATAAAAAATCAGGATACCTTACTGTTTGGGCGGATGATGATCCGGGAATAGGAGTCTTTCATATGTTAGCCAACGGATTTGCGGAACAGCCCACAGATTTTTACTTGAGACCATTTTTTGTCGCTGCTGATTTTGTGCTCGAATTTAAGTATGGTTTCTTCCGAACTTATCTTCACTCATTTTTAAGTTTATTTATGGAGGATCCACCAGTTAACCTTCCACTGTGTTATGGATCTAAACCTAAACATCAATATTTCTTGGATTATTTAAAAGGAATGTTTACCATGTATCCAACAAAACGAAAATTCATGTTTGGCTTCCACGGAGAAATAAGCCACGGTAACAATAACAACGTGGAATATATGGATGAAGATATAGCTAATTTATTTAAATTTTTAAATACAAATCAATATTTAAACGATACGTTATTAATATTCATGGCTGATCACGGATCAAGGTTTGAGACATTCCGCTCAACAGTTCAGGGAAAACAGGAGGAACGGATGCCTTTATTTGCACTTCGTTTCCCTCCATGGGTTGAAAAAGTGTATCCGGATATAATAAACAACTTAAAAATTAATACTAAGCGTTTAACGACGCCATTTGATATACATGAAACTTTAAAAGACATCCTTTCGTTTAGTGGAACCAAGACGGGTGACGTTTCAAAGCGGGGAATAAGTTTATTAGATGAAATTCCACAAGAACGAACATGTGCCCATGCTGGAATTAAACCACATTGGTGTGCATGTTTGGATTGGAAACCCGTCCTACAGACCGATCCTGTGTTAGTCCGTTTACTTCACGCTGTTTTATCGAAATTAAACGATATAACATCCTCTCATCGGAGTAAGTGTGCTGTTCTTGAGCTAAAAGAAATTGTAAATATTTTAAAATATAAACCTAACAAAAATATGGTCGAATTTGAGCACGTGGCTTCAAGAACAGAAACATTCTACCAGGTAATTATAGTAACCGTGCCGGGAAACGGTCGTTTTGAGACCACTGTGCGACACGACCAGGACGAGGATATATTGATTTTAGACGAACAAGATATCAGTAGGACGAATGCTTATGGTTCTCAGCCAAATTGTATCGAATTGCGAAAGTTATTGAAATATTGTTTTTGTAAATTTAATAAATCAGTTTGATAAAATATCAAAACCCAAAATGGCCTTTTACATGTTGTATACCTATTATATGTTGCGTGACATCGCCGCTATAGTATTACATGAGGACTTTATATACTAAATAGCAAAAAAACCAACATCATTATGATTTCAAAATCAGAGAGGCCTTTTAATCAAATCATTCCAGATCAGTTTTTTGTGAACAGTATGCTGGCACATTAGTGATTAATTTATCACAATTCCAAGACATTACGAGAAGGTTTAGAGTCTGTACACAGTTTATACATCAGTATCTGGTTGGTCCACCGCGAGTGTCAATAACAGCAGCGCAGCGTCTGTATATGGAGGGGGCCAGACCATTGATGAACGCCATTGACAACAGGCGCAATCCATCGATCGACTGTGTTTGCTCTTGGTATGAAGTTATTAATTCTCTTCCTAATTTCCCCCCAAAGATGTTCAATCGGGTTTAAGTCCGGACTAAGGGCTTTTGCAAAATTTATGCAATGTGTCTATTCAAGGTGACACACCAACCTCTGGAGGACAAAATTATTATCCGATTTAAAAAAACCGTTTGATTATACCACCGTTCCATGGTAATGAAGATTGAGTTCAAATTTCGATAAAATCGGACCAAAATTGACAGACAAAATGGCCGCCGTTTGTACGCGAATAGTGTGAAAATATGTTATATCAAGGTTGTGAACCCTATAGAGGTCACAATTTTGAACCGATTTTGATGAAACTTGACATGCATGTTTATAACCCAAAGATCTTGGTTCCTTTCGATATTTGCATCCATCGGATCGTAACTTCCTGAATTATGGCCCCTGATTGTCCGAAAAATCGCCCTTTTTAGCTTGTGATCCCGCTGGAGGTCAAAATTATTATCCGATTTAAAAAAAAACGTTTGATTATATCACCGTTACATGGTAATGAAGGTTGAGTTCAAATTTTGTGAAAATCGGACCAAAATTGACGGACAAAATTGTACTCGAAAAGTGTAAAAATATGGTATATAGGTTGTGGAACCTGTAGAGGTTACAATTTTAAATCAATTTTGATGAAACTTGAAATACATGTTTATAACCTAAAGATCTTGGTTCCTTTCGATATTTGCGCATATCAGATCATAACTTCCTGAATTATGGCCCCTGATTGTATACGAAAAATCGCCTTTATTAGATTGTGGTCCCTCTGGAAGTCAAAATTATTACCTGATTTAAAAAACCGTTTGATTATATCACCGTTACAATGTAATGAATGTTGAGTTCGAATTTCGTGAAAATCGGACCAAAACTGACAGACAAAATGGCCGCCGCTTGTACACAAATACTATAAAACTATAAAAAAAATATGGTATATCAAGGTTGTGGACCCTGTAGAGGTCACAATTTTAATCTGATGTTGATGAAACTTGAAATGCATGTTTATAACCCAAAGATCTTGGTTCCTTTTGATATTCAACGGATAATATCGGATTGGAACTTCCTGAATTATAGCCCCTGATTGTACGCAAAATTGACTTTTTTAGCTTGTGGTCCCTCTAGTGGTCTCAATTATTATCCAATTTTAGAAATAATATTAAATGTTTCGTATACTAAACGTTAGCATAGGGCAGAATTTTATAAAAACCAAACAAATTCTAATGATTTTCTGATAATTACTTAATATGCGACAACTCTTGTTGACTGCCCGGACGATTTAGCTGCTGTGTGGGCGTATGTTTCATTGCCTGGCAATCTATTTTTTGTATTTTCTTCGTGCTTGTTTGATTATATTTTTCTGAATCATAATGAATGGTTTGGCTTGGCATTAAAATGTGACAATGTATATGAACATGATATTTAAACATTTATTTTGTGCAAGTAACCAACTTTGAGAAATAATGCTATGAGAATGTACGTCCGTTACCAAATATTTACATTTTTTCTCACTGATTCATATTGTTAAAACGTGATACTGCTAGAATAACCCATTCTTGTTATAATGAACATAAAAAGAAAAGATTTGCAAGAGTTCATTTTTCATAGATGTATTTCACAGTATTTCATGTTACCAAATTTACATTTTATCTCCCTCATTCATATTTATTCATGGAACTGTTCAAAAACTCATATTTAAAACTAATACACCCATTCATGTTATTATGACCGTGAAAAGAAAACAATTGCAAACATTCTTTTAACCAATTGGGTTTCGTAGATGTATGTACGCCCGTTACCAAAATTTTATTGTAATAATGTACGTCTGTTACTAAATTTTAAGGTCACAGTATTTTATTCAAGGAGTATTATCTGTCAGTCCGAGGGGGTTGGATGGCTGAATGGTTAGCACGTGCGTGCTGTACTATAAAGCATGTTATTGAGTCAACTGCGTGGTTTCAAATCCCCAGTAGTAACAAGGAGTAGGGTCGCCTTCCAATCTCGTGGGTTTTCAACGAAACCATATGTTAGTCCCGAAATGACTTAGTCTGTGTCCAGTTGACGTTTAACCCCATTCTCTCTCTCTTTCTGTCAGTCGGATTTATACATTTCTTGTAATTTGTTAGCAATTTGCACTCGTTCGTCCGTTACCACAATAATTTCTAATTTACTGGATTACAAGAATCCAAAGGTGAGAGTGATCATACAGTACACATGTAGTATTAATGGCGGTATATTAGAGTCAAAATTCTAACATGCTATCGTCTAATTTCTTACTTCTGTTAATGTAATTTCTAACCTCCATTCATGTAATTTCTAACTTCCATTCATGTAATTTCTAATTTAAGACAATGTATAACCTAACTTCTTTGTTTGTTCAGTGTAAATTTCAATTCTGTTCCAACTTGTGTCTATTATTTAAACGAAAAATGTCTTCTTAATAGATGCTTTACATGTTTAGCGTCAACATCAACGAATTTATACATTTCTGCCCAGCAACGATCATTATGAAGTCGTTGGGTGTCGCCCCTGCGTGCTCAATTGGTGATTGCGCACCTGATCGGGACCATTATTTCGTATAAATGACTCATTCTTCTTCTGATTGAAGGATGGAAGGAGTGTTGAAATTGAGAGAGAGAGAGAGAGAGAGAGAGAGAGAGAGAGAGAGAGAGAGGTCGCTTAGTACTAAACTGTGTAGGCCTATCCATAACATTTATACACTGTGTTAATATAGACCAACTGCATATAAATATTAATTATTGGCTCAACCGTAAAAAAAAAAAAATCAAATAAAATTCTCCAAAACACGTTTAGCTTATATCACGTTCAATGCTGTTTAGAGGGTAGGATGGCCGAATGGTTAGCACGTGCACGCTGTAACATAAGGTCTGTCAATGAATAAACTGGCGTGGTTTCGATTTCCCGGTTTTACGTGACATGGAGTAAGGCCGCCTGTCCAACCTGGTGGGTTTTCTCCGGGTCCTCCGGTTTCCTCCCACTGCTAAACACCCCTACGCGCAAGCGAATTATTGAAATAAAATTGAACGGTGTTAATACCGAAATGACCTGGTTGTTGTCAAGTGGATGTTAAACCCCATGTCCCCATCTTTCTGTTGGTGTCGAGTGGATGTTAAACCCCATGTCCCCATCTTTCTGTCTCGATGTTGTTTTCAATTTTAACACTCAGGCAAGCCAATCAACCTGACGAAGAGCGAGTCGTTCGTATCAATAGAATGGTCCCGATCAAGTCGCCAAACTGGGCACATGGTGGCGACACCAAACGACATCATAATGATGGTTGCAAGGGAGAAGTATCATAATTCTAAATTTGTTTGCCGTTCATGCTTAACATGTAATACAACAATGAAGTAGACATTTTTAGTCTCAACAATAGAAATAAGATGAAACAGAATTGATATTTACACTGAACAAATAAAGAAGTTGAATTATACATTGTCTTAATTTAGAAATTACATGAATGGAAGTAAGAAATTACATGGATGGACGTTAGAAATTACATGTTAGAATTTTGACTCTAATATACCGCCATAGTCATCAAGCTTTGCATTTACATTCATGCAGGCAAATCGTGGTGTTCAATTCTGTACGTCATTTACCTACACTTTGAGGAGCTAATATTTTTTTCCGGTGTTCATGAACAAATAAAATCATATTGATACATAAAACATGTCTTTAAAGTTATATAAAGCCCAAACAGTTAATTATTCATGGTTAGCTATATGGAAGTAATAAAACTATGACAATTTCAAAATGTACGTCCATTGAATACATTGTATAGTGTATGCTGGCCTCAAGGGACGTTTCGATGCAATAAAATTCTATTCTATTCTATTCTATTCTATAATAATTCTATACTATTCTATTCTATTCTACTCTATATGATACAGATAAAGACATGGTGAATGAAATCGGGTTTAACGTCTTACGTTGTTATAATAATATAATAATATAATATAATATATGTTTATTTCAGTAAAGTGGGTCCATGACCAAAGTTACAAAACATAAAATTTCTCAATCACAGTCACGTTTAGATATGTACCTAAATATATTTTCTTGATGGACATTTTTAACACGCTTAGTATACTCAAGGCATTTCAAACCTAGTTTCCAACCACTAACCTGTGCAAGTACAGATATATTATAACAATCTTATTATTCAATCTTAGTATCCAACTCTACTTTTACTATATCAGATTTACTAAAGCTATTATAACAGTCTTAACATAACACTCTTAAATATCCTGCCTTACTTTCTATTATGTCAGATCATGTTACAGCTATA
Organism: Patella ulyssiponensis; assembly: GCA_963678685.1. NCBI lineage: Eukaryota > Metazoa > Mollusca > Gastropoda > Patellidae > Patella > Patella ulyssiponensis. The sequence continues at coordinate 16,120,424 of OY783232.1, read as the reverse complement.
GTATTTAACTTTAATTGTTACCGGTTTTAAGTGAATTTTGTGCCAATCTTTAATCTTTAGCCTTGATCGTTTAGCTAATAGTTTTAATTTAAGTTTAAGTATTTTTCAGATTAATGTTTGTGGCTATTGCTTTTCACTTCTGAGTTTTAATGCAGCTTCAATGTACTTAGAAACAGCTAGCAGGGTAGATTTGTTCTCTGTTGTACAAAGCTGTTGGTAATTTAAATTTTTTGGAATAAACTCCTCTCTCAACTTGTTTAAATATTGACAATTTAACAGAAAGTGCACAATGTTTTCATTTTCAAAACGGCATAACTTACACCTGGGGCTACTGCATTGTTTTCTTAAGAATTGGTTAGCAGCCAAGGGTAACAAGTTTAACCTTAATCTTGTTATGTTCCTCTTGTGATGGAACATCAAGTCTATAGTAAGATAGCTTTCTTGAACAAGATCTTGTTTAAAATTTCGATAATTAACAAGACTTTCGCTTTCAGCAAGTTTGCTTGACCATTCTTGTATACTTATGTCTATTAACCGTTGTTTGAATTGTGCCATAAAGTGATTTATGTTACCTATGCTTGTAACGTTCCAAATGTGTGCAAAGCCAAGACTGAATAATATTTGCCTTATTTGAGAGGCCCAATTATTTCTTCCTGCTGAATCGTGGTTCTTCAACATTGAAAATACCTGTTTTGGATAACGATGGAGTGGCATATTTACTATCTTACACCAGTATTTGATGCATGTGGACATATAGTAGATACTTAAAGGCACACGCCCACATTCCCCTAGTACCCCTGTATTGGTGCTACTTTTATGGACTCCTAAAGCAAATTTACAATAACTTGTTTGGATTTTTTCTATTTCTGGTCTATGTGTATATCCCCATACCTGGGCTCCGTACATAAGAATGGGCCTGATAACACCATCAAATATTTTGAATTTTGTTTGCAGACTGGGGTGTCCTGTTTTGTAAATAAACGCTTTTATAGGAATCAATGTTTTTTCTGCTTTAGCAGCTAGGTCCTACAGGCACTTCGTCCAAACCAGTCTGGACGAGAAGCAGAGTCCCAGGTAATTATAATATGTGGTTGTCTCTATCTGTTCATTGTTGAAAAACCACTTTTCATAATTTCTTAATGTTCCGCCATTGCGGAACACGATAACTTTCGTTTTCCCAATGTTGACTTTGAGATGGAATGCTCTACAGAAATTTTCGAGCACAGTGATTTTCTGTTGGAGATCACCCACCGTGTCTGATAAAATCGATAAGTCATCTGCGTATAGCAGTAGGAGGATGTCATTAACATCTTGGATAGTGAAGATGCCTCTAACGTCTGCCGACCTTAACATTGAAATAAGCGTGTTGATGTAGAAGCAAAATAGGATGGGACTGACTACGCACCCCTGTCTTACGCCTGAGTTACATTCGAAGAATGGTGTGATCTTATTACCTAGTTTAACACATGAGAATACCTGTCTGTACATAGACTGGAGAGTGTTGTACCTGTTACCACCTATACCTTTAGAGGTCAGAATTTTCATGAGTTTTTGACGGTTTATCATATCAAAAGCTTTGGAAAAATCCACAAAGAGGCAATAAAGGCGACCTCTGGCTCTTGATAAATATTTTTGCACTAAACCTTGGAGCGTGAATATATGGTCAACTGTCGAATAACCCTGTCGGTATCCGGCCTGTGCCTCTTCGTATCGGTCTGTTACCTCTGACCATTTCTTTAATCTGTTATTCAGCACCGCTGTGTATAGTTTGCCCAGATTATCTAAGAGCGTTATTGGTCTGTAGTTGTTTGGGTCTAATTTTGAACCTTTTTTAAAAACTGGTGTAATCAGGCCTTTACACCAAGACTTAGGGAAATAACCGGTTTAACGTCTTAGGGGCCTACTGTTCTGCATCAAACGGACAATAAGCATATCCGGGGACAGCGGTGTTTCCGACTACTCTTCGTTGAATTCAGATTCAATGCCTAAATTTCTGGGACACGTCTTGTGGTGATCTATGGGATGCCGGTAATATAACAACTCTCCCAGATCCTAGCGTAGTTAAGACAATTAAAACAAATATAGGTTGTCTTCGTATATATCACTGTTACTTGTCAATCAAAGTTAGGAGAAAAGATTAAAATCTGACTACAGTGACAAATTACCAACTTTATTTAAGACGTTCTAACAAAAAGGCATTCCTTCGTGGTAACCCAAGGTGGCTCAGTGAGTAAGACGTTGGCGCTAACCTGAAGATCCCGTGTTCCATCTCGGTGTTGGTTGAGAAAGTTTATCTGGATTTTCCGGCGCGATTCCACCTTGTCAGTGGTTCAGGACAGAGGGTGAAAACCCGATGTCCCGTGAACACATTGGCGTGCACGTAAGAAAACTTGATATAAGAATTTACCTCGTTGCACACTGCATGCCGTCTTCATTAGCCCTGCTGGAGAACAATATGACGTTAAAGTAGCTATATATAATAAGTCTCTAATTCAATATCATCCAAAGTCTTCGACATTCAAAATACGAATTATTTGTCGATTTAAATCAACGGTGATGTTGTGATCTTACCGCAAAAAAGATGGGTAAATAAACATTTTACAACCGGTACACGAATCGTGTACTGTGATGCGTTTTAGCGCCACTAGTAAAAAGGGACGCAAAGAACGAGGCTAGACATATTCCACAAGTCATGTCAAATGGTGACTTTGTGTTCTTATCTGGAGAGTATGCGCAATAAATACTATCGGTGTAGACTGGAATAACCAGACTCTAGATATTACCATTCGATTGAGACTTCTTGCGTATTTAGCCGAACATAACTGGTGAAATTAGAGAAAAACGGCAACGTTTGAATCCAAATCAGTTTATATACATCCATATTACATTCCTATCGTTGCGACCCCATTGTGTCAATTTGTAGGTCACAAAAATTAGCGATTTAGCTCCTTCAAATTCAATTTCATTTTTTATTTCATTATAATATTGCAACTTAAAGCGATAATTTCATATTTTCAAAGAAAGTCAAAACATAATTATTTCTATGTCTTTTGCTCAATAGGCTGTCAACTCACTATTATACGATCATAGGCATTATTCCCCACACTAATAAATCATTAACACAGGAAATAATAACACAATTACCTCACTTGTTTTTCCATTCCCCCCATGGTATAGCTATCTTCAAACGTTTGAATTTGAAGTTGAAAATGATATATTTGCCAATTTCTCAACTGGCAATAGTGAATTATTGGATTAATAGGATTTTTCTTTAACAAGGTAGGACTGTTTATAGATAAAATCTATTTAGAGGCTTCATTTTAATACAATTTAAAAATATAACTAAAAAATATGAAATTGTAGCTTTAAACATGCATTATTCAAGAGCAAAATCTGCCTATTGCAGGTCTTTCTTTATGCCTGAAATGTTTTCTACAGTATTAATTAACTGATCCAGACCTTAATCATCTCTCGATGGCATCAGATTTCTCCGATATTAAACAGATTAGAATGGTTCAGCGATCCTTTGATTTAATCAAATATGGAGGACCCAGACTTAGCTTTGATCAACCAGTACCGTGGTTGAAATTATCGCACACGTCTGTCAAACCTTCAAAGACTAATATCTTCGCTTGCAATAGGGTAATTTGAATTAAATTTTCAAATTATTCATTTTACATTATCTACTTTCGAACTATTATAGCAAGAATGGTTAGTTCGGTATCTAAATCTTACATAATGTATCTTTAATATAGACGTCCTGAATTTTAACAGCAATTTGAAAGCCATGTGTGATTGGGGTAACAAATAAATTCAATTTTTGATATTTAAAAGGGACATAAAAATGAAATGATATGGGGCTTAACGTACTGTTCTGCGAACAAATATAGTCATTGTCAGGTTCTCCGTCCTGCATCACTGACAAGGGGAAACCATATTTAAATGGGTGAGTCGTATTGTAAGAATCAGGGACAGCCATCTTGAATAATCTTTCTTGTTTTTTCTAGTTTTCATGTTGTTTGACGTATGCATTGATTAAAATTATCACAATTTTATTATCAGGGATATCACTATCAATAATCGAAATCCACCATGCGACAATTCAGTATGCCATGATAACCAGGAGAAAATGCCACGTTGTGGCTATCTTTGATATTTTGATTTCCATCATCCGGATTCTGAATCTTTACATATTAGAGGTACATAATCACACCATAATCCATCAAAAAACGTTAGGTCGATTATATTCAGTAGCGGATATAGAAATGAAATGAAATGAAATGGGGTTTAACGTCCTACTCTTATGCACCTAACCTGGGCTAATGGAAGACGGGAGCGGATATAGAAGCTGACATACATGTATATAGCGCCATCCACAATCCCAACCTATTATGCATGTTAACAAAACACTAAAAAGAAAATACGCACTTCATTTGCATAATGAGACTGCAAAACTGATCGCTCCGATCGTTTTCTAGTCGGACAGCAGTTTCATTCAAGTTGGTATAAAGTTTATGTCATAGTATAGATGTTTTTTGCATAGACAACACATACATTCATAAACAGTTTAGCACATGTATATGATTGTTATTGATTTTATCATTTTTTTCTGAACCTTAGTGACGCTTACTGGTTGCCCCACCCGACCCCTGTAACGGTATCTCTAGGGTTTTCTATACTTTCCATGTTGTGCAACAGGAGCATAGAGGGAATGAATGTGTGCACAAGTTTTAAAACAATATAAAAACAAATTCTGGTACCAATATAACTCCGTATTAAAAATGTTGTTATAGGCCAAGAAATGTCAATGGCCTTACAATGAAGCCAATGGACAGAAAATTACTAGTCTTGATCCTTATTTTTGAACTGGAGTTCGCTCCCCATATGATTTGTTCATGCGCAATCACGCTAACAACAGATGTCAACAATAATGGCCGAATTTTAGAGTTTTTGTGGATAGTTCATTTATTGTAAACTAAATATTGGCGAGATCTCACAAATATGACACTGAATCCCCTCTCAAACCCTAAAGGGCTTAAACTTTTATGCGAACTTTGTCAGAAACCAGCATTTATCCAATGTACCTTGTGCAGAGTTACGTATTACTGGTAAGTTTATGAAGATCATTTTAATAATTTACTCACTCAGTCAGTTCACTGTCTGATGATTGATTCACTTGCAATCATCATGATTCACTTGCAATCATCACCATGGTTCCGCCACCTGTAGCTTGCAGTTAATTACTAAATGTATAGCAATATTTTTTACTCGTCAATACTTCATACTCATAGACTACCGGGTACTTCGCAAAAGTTTTCACATCCAAAATCTAATTGAAATTGTTGGTATAATAGCCTAGTATTAGGGGCTTCAGGTCAAAGTTTCAAATGACAGAAATTTTTTTTTAAAAGATATTTTGTGAAAATATACATAAAATGCTACCCAATTTTTTTATTTCATCCAAATATTCCAATTAGATCCGAAGTTATGGGATTTTAAAATCCGAGATCGACGTCAAAAATGTAATCAAAACGCTCTATAGCAGTCAATGCGTGGAATGGCACCAAAATAAATGCTTTTCAGTAGGCTATATTTAGTCGAAATTTAGCAAATTTCAGTCATCACAACAAATAAATCCTGTTTTCTTTGGCTGTAATTGTCGGATCACGTGATATCAAAGGACGTATAATAATCGCAAAAATGTTATCTATCGTTTGATTGGTTCTATATCAAAATCGACCGGAAACTAAGGTGCGGAAATCCAATGAAGTGGGTCATAGCAATGGAAAATTCCCGGTCGTGTGACGTCAGAGCGTTATTTTCCCGCTTAATTGCGTCTCATGTAAACAAACGGTAATTTCGCTTACATTTCGATAATTTTTTAGCCTGAATCTTTGCAGATATTGAGATTGACATTAAACTATTACAATACAATTGCTAGTAATACATTTACATAAAATAGTAATTCAGAATCGTAGATTGAACTTGGCTATATTTCAGCCGCTGGCTGTCCGATTTCACACTAAAGTCACGTGACCTGAAACCCCTACTAGTAATTATTTCTATATAAATACTCATTATACTGCCACTGGTAGTATATATAGCCCTAGAAGACTTTGTTGGATATATAGTTCCTTTAGGAACTCGGGTGGTTGGGTGGCTGAATGGTTAGCACGTCCTTACTGTATCATAAAGCCTGTCATTGAGTCAAGTGGCGTGGTTTCGAATCCTCGGTTGTATGTGACAAGGAGTGGGGTCGCCTGTCCAATCTCGAGGGTTTACTACGGGACCTCCAGTTTCCTCCCACTACTAAAGACCCCAACGCGCAAGCAAATTATTGAAATGAAATTAAACCATTTGTTAGTTACGAAATGACCTAGTTTTCGTCGAGAGGACATTAAACCCCATTTCTCTCTCTCTCCTTTAGGAACAGTCTCTGATCAGACTATGTCCACTGACAGTTCCTACCACTTGCTATATATATAGCTACAATATGAAAATACTGCTCATCCCCCACCTCTGGTCTAAGGCTATTTTTGAATCCTTACCAACTTATTTTCCACCCTAGAGCTGGTTCTTCTTTGCTTGCCACAGCTGACACTCATTTATAATAATTCAACACCAAGACAAGAGTTCCAAAATAGCCTGAGAACAGAGGTGGGGAAAAGTGTTTTTTTACCATATTTTCATATTGCATCAATAAGGAACTGTCAGCAGATATAGTTTATGCTTATGTTTTTATTTAATTTTATTGTAGTGGTGTAGAACATCAAAAATCAGATTGGTTGGGAATTCATGAAAAAATATGTGAAAATTTAGCATTACTCCGTCAGCCAGCACCATTTCTACCTTCAGAAGGGGAGAGGGAGAAAAGAGAGAGGATTTTACTAGACAAAAAGGTATGATATATTTAAAAATATAACTAAATCCGCTCCTTAAGCTTGAAACAATAATGCATCTTAAAGCTTTTAAAAAGCTCTTTAAAAAAATGCAAATTACAAACAAAAGCAATATGTTCACTATTTGATTGAACACTTTTTTTTTCAGCGTCAGATGATAGACCTAACACGTACAACAGGGCAGAAATTATTATTTGAAGGAAAACATGAACAAGCAGTACCAGCTGCTATGCAGTCATTAAGATTTGCTATAGATGTGCATGGACTGTCTAGTATAGAATTAGTCCCTTCGTATCTTATATTGGGTGAAGCCAGTATAGGTAGGTATTTAATGAGTTTGTTAACAACAATCTGATTTCAATCATAATTTGTCTTGCTCGAAAAAGCACCCTACCTTCTATTTTTTTCTAGATATCGATATATTATCCCTAATTAATCGTGTTGAAAAGTAGATACCAAAAAAGTTTATTGGTGGTGGGCATCCAATTGTTCTGAAAGTACTGTTATTACCCGTAATATTAATAATGTGACTTTATGTTATTGTACCAATGCCTGACAATGAAATTTTTTTCAGACCTTCCACTGATATTGAGCCTGTGCATAGTTGAAACATTGAAATAAAGAAGTAAATTTGTTAGATAGGACCCATTTTTACCGTTCTCCTCATTGCATGGTATATTTGGCATTGTATCTACCAGTAATTATAATCTTCAAATTTACTTTTTAGGTCTAGGGCGATTATCCCAAGCTGAGGAATATTTAGCACAGGGTCAGTGGACTGTTTTGAAAACACCTGAATGTTCCAATGCCATCAAATCAAAACTGTATAGAAATCTGGGATTACTTTATGCTGCTAAAGGAGAATATGATGAAGCATTGAGAAATTTAGCAGATGATGTAAGAATACTCTTTTTATTCAGCACTCCCATATATGCATCAAAATTTAAAATTGAAAATCTAAAAGCACAATGCTGCTAAGTACTATTGTATTTCAGGCAGGTGTCCAGAGAAGGCGTCCAGGGGGTTCAGACCCTCCCCAGCATATTTTTTTCCTTCTACATTCATAGAAATAACGTCAAAAAAACTAACATGCAAGGCATTGCCACTATTTTGGCTTCTGTCCACTCTAATCCTATACATGTGTGCACTGAAGTGAGCAGAAATATTGTCTCAAATTCTTGGACAAGCGCCTGTGTGTATCTTAAGCAAATTATATGGTTTATTGTCAATTTATTGGATTTATTTTTGAAGATCTACCATGCATCTGTAGAATTTGGTACTGATGATATCCGAACAGCAGGCGGATATTTCCACATGGCAAATGTGTTTTTCCGTCAAGGCAAAATGGAAATTGCTGATTCTCTTTACAGACAGGTACAATTGTGTTTATATTTAATTACAGAAAACATTTTACTTGATATTGCAAGCATAAATATTCCCAGTACGCAATGAGTACGGTTGCTATCCAACTTTGAAAATGATATCAGTTATAATTTATTCACATCTTCAGTTCTGCAAAGAATAACAGAAAAAAATACATTCTCTGCCATTTTTTGTCATGATACAGGAAATTTTCCAATAAATATTGCCGTTTTTGACCAACTCATGCATTTGATATCTCTTCCAATAAATACTCCTGAAGTCAGATCATAATATAAGGTCCATGGTTCAATTCTTACTGGATTTAATCTGGGAGATTGATATAGTTGTGATTCAAGGGCCATAATCAAAACATAGCACTAGTAACTTCCATTAACAATGTTCATTCATCTTCTCACTATATATTTTTATTTTTCAAAAAAACGCAAACTTTTATGTTGTCCTAACCACTGTGGCACTGCTTGAATTTCATATTGCATGTTTTATATTTAAGGTAACAGATATATGGTATAGTCATTTAGATGGTATAGTCAAGTGCAGAACTAAAACACCAGAAACACCCAAGGGAGTTGGACCTGGAGCTGTAGAAGTTATTGTGGATGAAGAGGACAAACTAGGTTAGTTTTGTATTAAGTGGGGGGGGGGCAAATGGTTAGCGTGTGCGCGTTGTATCATAAGTGCTGTCATTTAGTAAACTTCCCCTTTCCAACCTTGTGGGTTTTATCTGAATCTTCCAGTTTCCTCCCACTGCTAAAAACCCTATATGCAAGCAAATTACAGAAATAACCTAGTTTGTGTTGAGTGGATGTTACACCGAAATTTCCTTATATCATCTTCAGGAATTCCCTAAATTCCCCTGTCAGTTTTCTCATGGATAGCATGGAATTAAAATAATAATATCAGACTGGCACATCTTATCAATACAGTTGGCTGAAAGTTTATTTGGAATTTTAAAAATTGGGGTGTGACCAGAAAAAAATTAAATTTATTTTTAATGATTTCCAATAACTCAATCTGCTAAAGTTATACACGTTTTGTATAATGAATGTAAGCATTGGAGAGGGAAAGAGAAATGGGGTTTAACGTTCACTCGACACAAACTAGGTCATTTCGGGACTAACATACGCTTTAATTTTATTTCAATAATTTGCTTGCGCGTGGGGATCTTTAGCAGTGGGAGGAAACCAGAGGAATGGAGAAAACCCATGAGGTTGGGCAGACGACCCTACTCCTTGTCATGTCATTTGGCCATCAAACACCCCAAGCATTAGCAGATATCAATCAATTTTTAATTACTTTACATATAGGGTGTTACTCTTTATCAGTTTTTAGTGTCTTTGAAATGCATACCATTAATTCTGTGACAACTTTTGAAGACTGCTCTACCAATGTAGCTGCTGTGGTTGTATGTTTTGTTGCCTAAATAAAAATTTACACTGTCTAATATTGTTTAATAATGATAATTTCATTTTAATCAATGGGTTTATTTTGATTAGATGAAGCCCAGGAAGCAGAAGCTATTCAAGTTTTAAACGCTATTTATGATATGCGTGAACATCAGACAAACTGTCGAGTTGATGACTTGGCTCTCATCTGTCATGCACTCGCCATGTTATATTTTATTTTCCATGAAATGAATAAGGTAAGTTATATATAATTATCCACTGTGAATTAGTCATTCTAATAGTAAGTGCAGGGGGACTGCACCACACACAAGTCTACTCAAAAACACAAATACATGGACAAGACATCGCACTCAGAGACCACAAACAAACCAATTCAAAAAGAGTGAATGGATCCGGGGGCTAGCCGTAAGAGTCCACTGCACTGTACAGTCCCGGGCCTGTGGTGACACAGACTTCACTCTATTTGAAAACAATTGGGAATACAACCCAAAGAAATAATTATGTAATGTCAGCATGAGTCATGATCTGTCATATGTTGCAAGAAACACGAATGCAAGCATATTGTATTAATTCCGCTATACAAGCAACCACACCGATAAATGTATCAGAGATGCACTAAATCAATAAAGAAGAGGATCGAAGTATATTGAATGCATTTTGGGCACATATTACAACCGTCACAGAAAGTATGAATTAATCATTTTAGTTTTAAAGCATATTTTAGATAAAGTTTGTAATATATACCCCAATTCTAATTCTGCATGTTAGCCACAAAACGACCCTTGGAAACAAAATGTAATGTGACAGATGGTTTTGTTTACTTGATCATCAGACATATTATTAGCACTGATCAGTGGGAACTGCACTTGAAGAGTCCTGAAAGTTTCCGTTAACAGCTTACCTACCGTGGCCCCTACTTTTGTACAAATAAACTGACTTCTGTAATATCTAAATTGAAAAAAAAAAACTCGGTCTTGATTAATTGTCTTGGCAGATCTACCAAGCATTAAATATCTTTCTAATCTTACTGTCACCAATAAATAAAACAAAATTTAAACTATAAAGATTAAACTAAAAAAGATTTTGTGTTATAATTTTGTTTTGTTTAAGACAAAAAGAGTAAGTTTCATATGGATTGTTCTTTTTTTTATTTTCAGGCCAAAGAATATGGAAGAAAGGCTGTAGTTACAAGCAGTAACAACCCAGATGAAAACTTTTCTCGTAAAATTGTTGAATTTATGAAAATTTGTGATAATGTAAAGTAAAATATTTTTATTTTTTAAATTTATACATATATTATATTTGTTTTGATCGTATAGTCATCAAAGAATGTCAATTTATAATTTTATTTGTAAATAAGAAAAGTAAAATTTCCAGCTGATATTTTGTTTTAATTGCACTGTGAGGTTTAACATTGATGCATATTCCATTTCTGGTAATTATACCATGAAAGTTTTATATCTAGTGCCCTAGTCCGCACTAGTTTTCTCTGTACTCTTCAGTTTTCTGTCGATTTCCTGCAGACCACAAGACCATCCAAACAATCTTAATCCTGTGAGTTACAAGTTCAATATTGTTATGGCACTTTATCAGATTATGAAAAAGGCTAAGGACTTCCAGGGTTGGGGTTTTTTTTCATTCACACAGCTAAAAAATTCTGTTGTTGTTTTTTTTCCGCACAATGAATTCCTTGTTGTCCACTGACCAAATATCATTGGCAATAATCAGAGCTTGCCGATTATAAATAACATACAAATTAATTATGTTTAGCATAAGGATTTATTGATGATCATTTATAGAATTACATTCTAACAATATTGGGTGTATATTACGAGTTTCAATAGGTATGAAAATACAAAAAAAAAAATTCTTTAATCTAAGACAGAAAATTAATATTACACAAGTTTCGGAACAGAATAGTCATTTACATAGTCATAGAGCTTTAACCAAACCAAACAAATGCAAACATTAAACCAACTATACAAACACAAATATAACAGCACAAAAATCTTCAATACATGTATTTCATGGTTTTCAGTCAATCTAATTTCTTAAGGACGGCAGCTAAAACAATGAACATGTATATAAGTATGGATGTTTACATAATCAAATAAGTATACTAGGGCTTGGGCATAGCATAGTTACTGAGATCTGACATGCGTAGACTAGACTGAAGACGTTATCTGTAAGTATGTTTTAAAGTCCTGTTGAATCAAGTTAGAATCTCCTGATTTTGGAAATGCAAGGTCAAGAACTTCAGACGACTGACAATAAAGTTTAACTGGAAAAAATAAATGAAACCTGGTTTTAACCACTACAGCCTAGCAGGCCTTTGACCTTACATTGAAAATCAGAGAGTAAAACTTTTTGGACAGTGCCAGAGATTCTATTTTACACTAATACAAACATATAGATAGCTAGTAAAATAAATTCTGTATATTCAATTAATAAATCTCCAATATTTTGCATTAAATTAATTTGAACTTTGAATTTATTTACAAATAACAGCAATATTTATTATATAATAAACATGTCAAGGATTTCATAGATTATGCATATTATTATTATGCACTTTATAGTTAAACCTTCTTGCGGTGAGAGCAATATTTGCAGACTTTCTGTGTTTAATGGTGTCTTCTAAACAATATAATATTCTATATAATTATTCATTTCTATGTACAACTAATATATAATTAATCTGAGCAGCATAACTTGAGCATCTCTTCTACAAACTTAATACAATAATATTTAATAGTTACTGAATTGTTTTCTTAATCTTTACCAATAATGGTAATAGCACTTCTAAAATAAGATTTCTAGACTAAAGTTGGTGATTTTAACCCCACGATACAATAATAAGATTCCAAGACTGGTAATTTAACCCTCCCTAAAATCCATTTCCACGACTGGCAAATTCTCCCTCTCCCCTTCTAAAATAAAAAGACGGGTAGCATGTACTGATACAGCATTCTTTAGAGCGTTTTCATTTGCAAAGGTTATTTTAAGGATCTATAACTTTCAATATAAGAGTTATTTCCCTTTATATCAATTCAAATCTCTATAGAGGTCCTACTTTAAATGAAAAATAAAAATCATGTATTCATTACAATTTTTTAAAATGTTGAGTGAGTTTAACTTTGTAAGTTTATCTCTCTCCATAGCAAACACAAATATTAAACGTTGAAACAGAAAAGAATGCATGGCAATTGAAATAAATGTTGGAATAGCAAATTTATAAAATATGGTTGATTGGCAAGACTTGTTTTTTGTTATCACACTTTGAGATAATAAAGTTGAATCTATGATACTGAAATGAAGCTATGGTGATTTACAAGATACAACATGCATACAATATTCTCAAGTCTGGATATACAGGCAACACAGACATTGTCTCGCACAATCCTTCTGGCAGAGGTCTTTCATTTTGTCTGTCACATATTTGTCTCTTTTCTGTGTTTTTATTGATATTATAAAAGTTGAAAATGTCAGGAACTAGTTCATTAGTGTTGAATAATTCTCAGGTTTAAGTGAAGCTGTTATATCCTGGCCTGAATATGCTAGTATCTAATTTATATCATGATGATTAACTCCTAGTATGTAGATAACAAGTGGAAGTGGGAGAAAATATGTGTGCCCATTTTTTCTCAATTTCATTTATATCAAATAAAATATGGTATTTTTATAATATGCACCAAATACCATATTCATTGTCAATGATCACAACAGAACAATGCTGTTATTTTCTAAAAACAATCTGTTCTTTATCAGCACTAAATAGTTACAGTTTAATTTAATTCGATTGTCAGATGAGTTTACTATAATTCTTTTTTTTTGGTTTATAAATTTCTTCTGATATTTGTTGCACACACACACACAATATTTTTTTCTTTATCAATTTCATTTAAATAATTAACACAAAAATTGCACAATTTCTTTAACTATGAAAGGAGAATACATCATGTTCCCACTGTTGATTCTAATATTGAGATCAGCAACAATTCAAATTAAGGGTAGATCATTCTGACTTCTCACTGAAAATATCTCAAACTGGGAGACATATTTGTCTATTAAAATATTATACATTTATAGAATAAATATCTGGAAAATGTTACGATTCTATAATCTTCACTGTTATTTATCCAAACTGTCTTGACTGTCATTTTTATTAGTTCTTAAAAACAGACATTTTATAGCACTGTATGCACGAGAACAATAATCTCTGTGCGCAATAGCTTCATCTTGTTCTTCACTTATCTCCTCGGTATCGGAGGTCGGACCTATCGAAGGACCTGCAGTCTTATTTTGATTTTTGGCCGATGCTGAACCAAGTTTTGATGCCAACCAATCTAAAGCTCCGTGAAGCCCATCACCTTTAACACCACTAACTGGTAAAATATCTGAAATATAGAGAAAATAGTACTGGAGTTTGAAATTGTGCTTATTTTGGAGATAAACTATTGCTATGGTAATAATATAAGACAGGCTGAAATTAGTATGGCTCCCCACAGCATTATACTGATCAAGACCTTGTATATAATGTATAAGGATCCTGTTTTAGAGAGGGCTTATTCTATTGTGCTCAACATCAGTGTCAAAGTTAAAAGCCTTTCAGGTCATATTAAGGTATGCTAAGCTTTCAGGGCCCGGTCTCGCAAAGCACTTACTTTATGGTGAACAACTTCCACTCAGTCTACTGAAACTTTATGTATACAGTACATAATAAAACATGGCCACAGGACCATAACGGTTCTGTCAAATGAAATATCCTATGAAATACATGAATTAATAAAGATAAACAAAATATCTTACTCCAAGGATGTTTTAAATTTTTGAGTCCAAGTTTGTCGGAGATCTCTTCTATTGTCATGGTATCCTCTAAATCCATTTTATTGGCCAAAAAAAGAAAGATGGATTCTTTCAGTTCCTCTGCTGCTATGGCTGGTTTTATAACATCATAATTTAACTCATCGAGTCGCTCTCGATCTTTACTGTCTATAACAAACACCACAGCATCAGCTCCTTTATAATAATGTCTAAACAATGGACGCTGTAATATATAAGATAATAACCATAAAAAATATAGTACCGGTACCATCAAAATCCTAAATTTTAAAAAAATAAAAACTGGTGTAATAGTATGTGGAGTTTACAACCAGAACATAAGTCAAATTGACCAATTGCAACTTACGATTTTATCTCTGCTGCCGATATCCCAGGCTGTAAAATTAACATCTTTATACTGTATAGACTCAACATTAAAACCAATAGTTGGAATAGTGGTCACCAGTTCATCTAATTTTAATTTATATAAAATAGTTGTTTTTCCTGCTGCATCCAAGCCTAAAGAAAACAATTTCACAAAAGTTAATATAGTCTGGAAGCCAAAATGTTGCTATTGGAGGGAAAGGTCTTAATCTGAAATACATGTAAAAGGTCTTTATTTTTTATCCCATCCAAATGACTAGATGCTTTTGCCTTAGCAGGCACTCCATCTAGCACCAAGGAGAAACTTTTCCAGTGTGGTTCCGTCTTGTCAGTGATGCAGGATGGAGGACCTGACCAGGACAGCTGTCTAGTAATTCACATGGGACAAAAAATCAAGGTCCCATGTACACATTGGCATGCACATAAAAGATCCCTTGACAGTTGGAATTCGATATAAGAGTAGGCTGTAGCACCACTGTCCAGGCAAAATTTCCCTCATAGCACACTGTATGGCACATGCCCGTCTTCATTAGTCCAGTTCGGAGCAGAACAGTAGGACGTTAAACTCCATTTCATTTATAAGGGGAAACTTGGCTAGAATCCCAAGGAACATTCACAACCAACATCAGGATTCAGCTCAGGACCTGGAAAGGAATCAGCACTGTTGTATGCAGGCTGACTGCACCACACACCCTTGTAGAAACAACTCATTTGAAACACTAGAGTAAGACAAAACGCAGACACTGTAAGTCATAAGAGATCTATTCAATGCACAGTGTGCAGAGCAGACTTCAGTTTTAAAGAGTCATTATCATTCCCATCAAGAAAATAAATATAATATTCATATTCAAAATAACCATAATTATTGCAAATCCCAACACCAGCCTATGGTATTTAAAACAAGCCTTCTTTAAAATTCGTTGAAAACTACGAAACAATTTGCAGTACTATTAATGATCAACATTGCATTACTTTCAAATTTTGCATGATATGAAAACCACATTGTAAATGATATATGGAATAACAATTACCGGTTTATTAACCTGCATCAATTCGACAATGGTTTTCTCATATATAAAGCAAATGATAACAAATAGTAAAAACTCTAAATATTTTAATAACTGTGTAATCAAATTAACAGTTTGAACAATACCATATACATGTACAGTACCAATATCCTCCAATCTAAAATTATATTTTTCCCAACTGGTTTCTTTAATATATATATTATCTGTGAAATGTTACAAATTTCAGGTAACATTAAAATATGTTAACCTTCAGGTCAATCTGATTTCCTCCACAGTAAACAATTTGTATTTTTGTAACTAAAATGAGAAGATGAAGAGGTATACATGTGTAATCTATTATCTGAACACAAGCTGAACATAAACATAGAGATTACTTCACATAAACAATTAGTCATTACTGTATCAAACACAATCATTCTTCTTACCGACAGTACAATACATAGGGTATATTAGGTAGGTTGGGTGTTGGGAACTGTGGTGGCTCAGTCAGTAAGATACTGGCGAGATATTCGGGAGATCTCGGGTTTGCTGCCAGTGTTTGTTCAGAATGTTCCTCTCGGTTTTCATGGCATGGTTTCCCCTTGTCAGTGGAAAAATTCCACCATAGAACACTGTGTGGCATATGCCTGTCTTCATTAACCCAGTTGGAGCAGAACCATAAGGCGTTTAACCTTATTTCATTTTCAATCATTTAGACAGGGAGTCGAACAGAGCCAAATATGTCCAAAATAAGACAGTATTTTCAGGTAAAAATGACATATCTTAAGGCAGTGCTGACAGATCCTTGGATTTCCATATAACCCTGGGTTAAAGAAACTGTTAAGCCAAACAAAACAAGACAGAGATTTTGGGCCGAAAAATGGCCTCCTATACTTTAAGTCAATATTCATCAACATATTATGCAAACCATTTAAATTCCTCCTGTGCCAGGTTCATGCTCAGGTTGTCATAGACAGTTCCTCAGAATTTTCTAGCTTTATTTTTCCTTATCAGTTGTTGAGGACAGAGGGTCGGACAAAGAAAAAGCATCTAAACGTTCAGAAGGGACGAAAAAACAAGGTCCCGTTTAAACATTGGTATGTGCAGCTGAAATTCAAAGACGTGTATCAGGTTATCGGAAACACCACTGTCCAGGAAAAATATCCCTTATGACAGACTGCATGGCATATATGACTGTTTAATTAATCTGGTTATTGCAGAAAAGTAGACTATTAAACCGGTCTATTTCGTTTTATTTTGTCATTCAAAGTGATACAACCACTTTAAGAAATGTAGTAAGCAAACAGGTCCTACATATAACTATGTATACTACCTGCATTCTACATGAAATAACAATGTGTCTATTTATAGAAAAAACACTTGAGTTATGATATATAACATACTGATCTGGCATATCTGACATCTGACATGTACCATCTGATAAATATTACAACTGATATGATACTTATAAATCAGAAAAAATGATAAAAACAACATGATCAAGTACAAATATGTGACTAACAATTTAATTTTGATCTTGTGATTTGACACACCTGTTATTATGAATATGTCATACCTGTATCATGTGTGTACCGGTAATCAATATGTTGATTACAAAGTTGATGATATACATGTAGAATATTCAATGCAAGTAAAAGCATGTATTCAGGTTGGGTATTGGAAATAATTTCTAAAAAGAAAATTTGCAATGCAAATCCCTTTGGGCTAGATCATCAAAATATTTTGTTTTTTTTGGTTTAAGTACTTCACACATGATGATTAAAAACAGTATTTGAATTTTCCTGACCCTTCCTGGCACTTTTTAAAGAATCCATGTTTAAAGCAGGCAAGTCTTTAATTCAATCCCATCTACAGTCTTCGACAGCGATTTTTTGGCAAATTTAAATCAACATTTATTTTGTTATTTTACCACGAATAGACAAATGATGAAAATTTTAAAATTTGCACATGAATCGCATGTCAGAATGCTTTCGAGCTCTATTGTAATGAAGCGACAAGGCTAAACATACCACACAGAATACTACCAGAGTAGACTGGAATAACCAGACATCAAAGACTGTCATTCAATTAGAACTTGTTGTGTATTTCGCCAAACATAAATGAATAGCAATTACTGTAAAAACAGAAACTTTTGAACGTAAATCAATTTATGCGACCAATTAGTGTCCATTTTTACGTGTTACAGAATAGAGATTTAACTCCTTTAAACATTAGTCACAACATACATAGATTAGCATGGGGCCCTATGCTCGTGTCCAGCTAGTCCATACATTAAGAATGACACAATGGCCCTTACTATTACATTTAATTTCTAATGTAGCCTGGATTATGTTCTACAGTATCAGTATTACAAGTAAGGAATGTTACTAATATTTTTGTAGGCAATTATTGATTGTGTATAAACATGCAGACAACTAATCATCAATTATTCATACTTGATAAAGAGTTGATAAATTACCCACTTAACAATATGATGTTAATGTTACGTTAAGTTTACGTAAAAATGGTCAGTCAGTTTACCATCATTTTGCTCATCTTTTTAACGATAAATTTACGTCAGGAAATGACGTTAATCTAACGTAAACTTTACGTCATTTTTACGTTATCTTTACGTCATTTTCTGATGTAAATCTAACGTAAAGTTTACGTCATTTTCTGACGTAAATCTAACGTAAATTTTGCGTAAACTTTACGTCACTTACGTTAGATTTACGTCAGAAAATGACGTAAACTTTACGTTAGATTTACGTCAGAAAATGACGTAAATATGACATAAATATGACGTAAAATTTACGCTAAATTTACGTCATTTCCTGACGTTAAATTGTCGTTAAAAGGATGAGCAAAATGATGAAAATCTAACCGACCATTATAACGTAAATCTAACATTAAATAAACATCATTTTCGGATGCAATTCTAACGTCAAATCTATTATTTGCGTTTGTAAACATGACATTCAGTCAACCAATAACCAAATGTTCTTTAACCATAGGAAGGGCTGGATGGTAATGTGATCTAATGAATGCACTTTAGATCATAAGGTCTGTCAGTGATACCTAGTGGACTGGTTTCGATACTAGACGTGAACAGGGAATTTCTCTGGGTCCTCCAATTACTAAAGACTCCTAGCGCAACCAAAGTATTGAGAGAGAGAGAGAGAAATGGGGTTTAACATCCACTCGACAGAAACCAGGTCATTTCGGGTCTAAAATATGGTTTAATTTTATTTCAATGATGCGCTGGCATGTAGGGGTCTCAATAACAGGCCTTATGATACAGCATGCATGTGCTAACCATTCAGCCATCCCCTCCCTCCTCAAATTATTTAACTTGTATTGAATTGCAGGTGAGTCCCAAAGTCTGTCTATTGTACGTTAAAAACCATTTTTCTCTCTAAGCGGTGCATTATAAGATCAGTCATTGAATCAGGTGGCATGGTTTCGATTGCTGAGTAGATTTTCTCCAGGTCATCCAGTTTTATCCCACTGCTAAAGGCCCCTAAATGACCTAGTGTGAGTCGAGTGGATGTTAAACCCAATTTCTCTCTAAAAGTAATTGTAACCAAACGTAAAAAACTACACACTTTACATAATTATATAACAAAATACACTACAAGTATCTATACTTTATTTAAAAGATAAATATATAATGTAATAAAGTACAAAACAGGCATTTAAATTGTCACAGTTTATCCACAGCACCAAATTAGTGACAATTTAGGAAACAGCTCTATGAGAAAAAGATCTGTATAGCACTTTGAAAATGTGGAAATATGGCCACAGTCTGTTGCATATTTGGAAGGAAAACTGTGACATTGACCAAATTTGATAAAAGAAAAACTATAGCCTATCACCTTTGCATAAGGTTTTCAAACTAACTTTGGAAAGGAAATTTGTGGAATACTGAATATTGAAACACGTCTGAAAAAATGAAATGGGATTTAGCGTCCTACTGTTCTACTTCAAACTGGGCTAATGAAGACGGGCATTATCATATAGTGCGCTATGGGGAAAATTTTGCCCAGGCAACGGCGCTACGGTCTGCTCCAAATGCCAAGCGATTTTTTGCGTGCATGCCAATGTGTACACGGGACTTCGGTTTTTCATCCCATCTGAAGGACTAGACAGCCTGTCCTTATCAGTCCCTGCATAACTGACAAGGGGGAAAGCACGCCGGAAAATCTGGATGAACTTTCTCGGCCAATGCAGGGATCTACACCAGACATCCAGTCTAGCGAGCCAGCATCTTACCCACTCAGCCACCGTGATCTCCGAAATGAAAAAAACTATAAAGCAGTATTCACATGTTTTGCGGTAAGGGGGGGGGGGGGAGAGATATGTTTTTAATAAAGAAATAAACAAGCTAAGAAATGTCGACAAATACATGTACCTTCATCCATATATAACTCGATGTGGAGTACAAGACGAAGGCCCAATTTCAGCGAAAAGGGATATAGACTTATGCCCCAATGAATATAGTAATCCTAAACGAGAAAGTTGCGAAAAGCTGAATATTATTTGCTGCAGTAGATTTTCAACTCACTGATACAGATCAGTTTAAGCCAAAGAGCTGTTACATGTATATAAGACTGACAGGATATCTGCTTGAGGCAAACTATTCATAAACAATTGACTGTCACAAGATCAGACGGAAAATATTTTAGGCTTACTGCTTGTAAAGTAAAGCTTTTGGCCTACATTCTGGTGTATTTTGTGCTACCATAGATAAATATATATTAGTTCGGTACATGATTAAAAAGTCTTTATTTCTTTGACATCTGGACAGTTTCGTAGATGAGTGCTCTGATAAATGTGCTTTCGACCATGAAGATGATTAATACTGCTCTGATAAATGTGCTTTCGACCATGAAGACGGTTAATACTGTTATTGAGTTCAATGCATGGTTTCAATCCCAAGTTGGTATGATAAGCAGTGATGTCATCTAGCTTCCATATATAAAGCCCTTATCAACCTTCTTATATCTTCCTCGACATGACTTCCACCAATGATGCTCAAATTTTCCTTACATATATATATAGGATCTCTAAAAATAACAAAAAACAAAATAAAAGCAACTTTTATACTCCAAAATAAAAATGAAATTAGGTTTAAGGAATTCCTTTCTCACATTCCGACTAATTTACGCTCAATACATAGATCAGTGATTTATTTTAATTGCTAGATTATCTGGCTTCTTTACTTACTTAAATGTGTAAATACAACTTACAGAAATCAGTTCATTTTACAGTTTGTCGAAAAAATAGAAACAAAATATTATGTTGATTAATCGTAAACTTCTACTTGAAAATAGTATTGGATTGTTAAAAAAAATTCGTCAGATGTTGTGACAAATGATTCCTTTCGAAAAATAATAAAGAATTACGGTGAAAAAATATAAAATAGGGATACAGCAGAAATATATGGCTGTGGTGTGGTCGTGGAAGTTCTTTTCACATCCCTGAATTTGTAAGCTCAGTAATACATCAGCAGTTGGGGATATAAGAAAAAACTTACTTTCAAATCCAATCACTCATTTATCTGGTATATTCTACTTTTCTAGTTCTCTGTTTGTGTAATCCAAGAACTGTATATTGTACATTTATCATGCAATTTTGGAAAAAAATCCATTCCGCGCGCCATCTTGCATTCCCAGGATACCTAGCTTCCTGGTTCATGCTGTGTTGAGAAAAAATGCGTATAGATATAAAAGAATAAAAAAATTATTTAATAATGATTGTTTAATCAGTGTGAACAGCATACGGAAACCGACAACAAAAATAGACCAGCTAATATTGAAATACGTTAATGGATATTACATTTAATAATTTAGAGTAATTTATCTTGACCTTGACCCCTGACCCAAAATGGCGCCATATACGTATGTTTCTTATGTGACCATCAACTGTTCGTTCGTTCGTTTCTGGAGTTTACAAAATCAACTGTACGCACTTCAATACCTTATATGTAGGCTAAACTATTTTAGGAAAATGAATAGTAAAATTGAAGAAATTATTATTTGATTTCGAGGCCTTATTTTAAGCATGTGCATGATATAAATAATACGCCATACGAATGGATGTAGCTATTATTATAGTTAATTATTTTGTTGATGTTTAATGAAATAGATCGACAACAGTCATTTTATTGAGTTGTATCAAATTCAATAATCCCGATTTTTAAACCAATATTTCGATTGCGAATATATAAGTCTCTACTTTTAAGTTGTTGGAATTTGTTAATTTTTACTTTCTCAGTGATAAATTTATCTAGGTCAAACTACACCATATTCGTTTGACACCTTTCAAACGTGTGATAGAATCTACTAATAATACTATATAACACTTAATTAAATATATTTTTGTGGTAACAGAGCTAATTATTTCTTATATTTTGAAAAAATAAAATTATCAAGAAAAGGCAAAAACGGCGCTCGTCACTGAAAATAAACATATTTTCTCATAGAATGACCCCTGTATCAATTAAAGGAAATAAATTATATAGCCCAAATTTGAAAATTACAATAAATAGTTAAATGGTTGGAAGGGTATTTCCTGAAAATTTCATGCCTATGTCTTCAAAGGTTCCTGAGAAATTATCTTCGGTCACCTTTTTGGCTAATTTTTTAAAAAAGTGTATACGGACATTGATCAATTTTGTGCCTTAAAAGTGCAATAACTTTCTTATTTCTTTATTGATTTTCAAAATTTTTTGGGTTTCTTAAATGTGAGAGGAATTGAAAAACTAGTAAATATTCAATTTTAGTCAGATTCAAAAATTTAAAAAAAGCTTTTGCATTAATTGCTACATCTTGTTGAACACATTGAGACAGTAAATTTAATATTCAAATAAGCTTCAAGTTAAGAACATTTATTGCTGAATGTTATTATAACGTACACAGCATATATGCACGGGACTTCAGTATTTCGTCGGATCTGAACGCCCGGGCGGTTCTCCACCACTACCGAGATGAAGCCAGCCATGACAATCACTAAAACCTTGATCGGCCAACACATACCTATGTGAACGTAACTAAAATTGTTGAGATATACTGATGTGTTTGCTTCTAGCTATGACTGGATTTTTAAAATTAGCTTCACCTAACAAACCATTCAGCACAGGGAGATCCATCTACTTCCTTCCTAGAGAATATATCTCTGCCCTAAATGCCCGCCATACTCCGTTTTACATCTGTCATACACACATTTTCAGTTTTATTAAATGGAAGCAGAATAAATACTCAACAAATAAAATGAAATGAAATGTTGTTTTATTGCACATCAGCTCCAACCGGGCTATATTGCGCCACACATAAGGCGAATTTAACGAGACAAAAAATACTCAAAGTTTTAGACTAAAACCGTTGATTTAGGACTTAAAACGTCCGTCAACTAGCTTAGTGTCTATTCTCAAGCGGGACTGACTAATGAAATGAAGTGGGGTTTAACGTCCTACTGTTCTGCTCCTAAACTGGTCTAATGAAGACAGGCATACGCCATACAGTGTGCTATGAGGGACATTTTGCCCAGGCAACAGGGCTACGGCCTACTCTTATATCAAATTCCAACTACCAAGGGATCTTTTACGTGAACGTCAGTTGTTCACGGGACCTCGGTTTTCCGTACCATCCAAACGACTACACAGCATCACTGACATGGGGTAACCATGTCAGAAAATCAGTGGGTAAGAGGTTGCAACTGCCAAAGTATCTTATACCTGCATGCCAATTTTTCATGGGACTTCATCCGAACAACTAGACAGCTGTCCATGTCAGGCCCTCCATCCTGCATCACTCACAAGGGGGAACCACGTTCGAAAATCAGTGGGTAAAACATTGGCTCACTAAACTTGAGGTTGGGTGTTCAATCCCTGCATTGGCGGAGATCGTTCATCAGTGATGCAGGACAGAGGGCCTGAAAAGTGACAATGTTTAGTTGTTCGGAATGGATGAAAAACCAAGGTCCTGTGTACACTTTGCCATGCACGTAGGCCGTAGTGCAGCAAGCCGGGCAGTTTTTCCATCATAGCACACTGTATGGTGTACATCCTTTAATTAGCCCAGTCAGAGCAGAACAGTAGGACATTTAACTACATTTCATTTCATTTCTTATATCAAATTCCAACTGCCACAGATCTTTTACATGCACATAAATTGTTCACAGGACCTTGATTTTTTGTACCATCTAAATGTGCTATGACGGAATTTTGTCCTAGCAGCGGCGCTACAGCCTATTCTTATATCGAATTCCAACTGACAAGGGATCTTTCACGTGCAGCCCAATGTGTACACAGGACTTCGGTTTTTCGTAACAATCTGAATGACTAGACAACCGCCCTTGTCAGGCCCTCTGTTCTGCATCACTGACAAGGGGAAACCAGACCGGAAAATCCAAATGAACTTTCTCGGCCAATGCAGGGATCGAACACCCAATCTCCAGACTAGCGTGCCAGCGCCTTACCCACTTAGCCACGTGATCCCCCGTCTATAAATAGTCTACATGTTGCAGTTAGGAACAGTTTTTGTTCCTTCTCGGTATGATCCACCTTAGGGTTGTACCTATTTATTTTTTGTGGGTTTTTTGTCAACGGGCTGCAATTCTGAATGGATCATTTTGGAACTTGGTATATTTATTCCTTATGCCGTAAGGATATTAACAACTATCAATTTTGTTGCATGGCTTGACCCCCGGGGCTGGTGCCACACTCACTTTTTTTAGTTGATATTATACAGGTTACAATTATAAACAGATTTTGTTCAATTTGCCCAAAAGAATGTTTAAAATTTAGAATTTGGTATTTTAATTGTTAGTATCCTGACATTTTAAAACTGATATTTGTTTTACGTTAGACAACAAATATTAGGTTTATGTTAGATTCACGTTAGAAAACTAATGTTACATTAACGTTAGACAACTAACGTTATATTAACGTTAGACAACTAACGTTATATTAACGTTAGACAACTAACGTTATATTAACGTTAGAAAAATAACGTTATATTAACGTTAGAAAATTAACGTTACATTTACGTCAGAAAACTAACCATAAACTAACGGTTAGAAACCTGACGTAAAATTTATGTTAGATTAACGTTAGAATTATCACCAATAACACATATATAATTATTTTGTCTGAATTCCGACTATTAATCAATTGTTAGAATGTGCACACACTGGTATGGTTATTTAATCAAGAAGAATTCTTACGAAAAAAAATTGGTAAGAAAACCGTCATAAAATTTACGTTAGATTTACGTCATTTTCTGACGTAAAAGTAACCATAACCATTATGACGTAAAAGTAACGTCAATTTAACCGTAAAATTTTACCATTATTGGACGCTAACCAAAATCTAACCATAATGACGTAAAAGTAACGTAAATCTAACCATCCATGTTTAGTGGGTAAAGGCTTGTCACACAATTTATAGCATAGCCGTAGGATTGGTATGAATTGATGTTTGGCATATTGTCAACATGTTAATAAAATTATTGTGTTTTCTACAAATTTTCTAGAAAAAAATGAAAACAAGAATACTACTGCATACTAATTGCTATAATATCTTTTGTACATTTTTCATCTCAAACTGCAGAAGCTGCTACAGTACTGCCATATTTTGTGAGGTTGGCATAAAAAAAACCTTCCAGCCCTCCATTTCCAACCCAGACTCAACTAGAAGTACCAAGAAGGTTTTACACCAGTCCGCCATTCAACCAGACCAAACAACTTGACATTTTTTTTATATGAATACAACCATGACCAATCTTTTCATGGAGTTAAATCAAACAGTAGCATTATCATCTACAAACTTTATGGATCTTACTAACTTTTAAATATGTTAGAAAACTCTAATTCATAAATTGGTTGGTAACCAAAATAACATTTGTGTACAATAATGTTCTCACTTCATGGCTTTGCTCCTGTTTGTTCACTACACTTTGTTATCATTTTCCGAGATTCTATAGGATTATTGCCCTTATATTGTTGTCAATTAGCAGACTATCCCCTTCAAGAGACAACTACCATCTAGACCAGTCACATTGTTTCTTTAACATTTCTTGTAAATCATAAGTTTGGTTTTTTTCATTTTGAGTGAAGCCTGTAATCATTACAGGCCTGGGACTATGTACAGCACAGTGGATACAGAAATCTGGCCCCCTGATCCATTCATATAATTTTAATTATTCCCTACACAGTAATTTTGTGTTCTCTGCATGAAACAGCAAGGAGGTCAATCTGCACATATTTAAAATGAAGAGAATCATGAAACATAAAGAGAATCATGCAGATGTTACACTATCCTAAATAAGAAAATAATTTAGATTCTACCACATTGTTTATCCAGAGCACTAAATAAATAAATGTAGGAACGTATGTACACTTCAAATCATGCAAGCTACATGTAGGTATTTACACAAATACATCTTCCCATTGGATGGAGAGAAAGAGACCGAGCAGAAGGATAACTACCGGGTACAAAGTCTGGCAGGCTTCCTTTTTCCTTGTCAAGTGAATATTCCAGCTTGGAATCAATTGGATTAGATAGATTTACACTAGCGCTTGATTATTTATATCATCTGCAAGGGATGCCGAACATGACTTTGTAAATACCCAACAGACCTTAGCCATTTTTTTTACCAAATATTGTTTCAAGAAATTCAACTTTCAAAATATTTTAGTTGGCAAAGGATTCAAATCAAATGAAGATTATTGCCTTTTACTATTGTTTATCAAATTTGTGGATCAAGATAATATGTTTTGGTGCCATCTGTTGTGTTTTTATTCAGACTTCCTGTCTAATACGCAAATAAAATAAATAAAACTAGAAATTTGTAATTATTACAAGAACTAACAGAGACACTTAAGATGTCAAAAGCATTACATGTATCTCACCTACAGTACATACAAAAAATTTCATAGAGTAAAAACATTACATGTACATGTAATTGGCATTTTATAACTAGAATCCTGACAGGTACTTATTACAACAGTACAGTAATAACATTAGCTATTTATACATTGCTCATCATATACCTGCTGATAAATATGTTTCAGGTGTAAATCACTATGTAAATAAATCTGGAATAACACATCAACTAAACTCCACATGTATCAGATATTTCATAACCTTTACAGTTTACAAACATTAGATGAATGGGTGACAATCAATGATGCAAAAAAAAAACTCTCTTAAGTGATTCATATTGATTCTGGCATCAGATGGGTTTATTGGTTAGGTTACATGTTTATATTCACTGAAAGGGGTGTTTCTGCAATGACAGTACCTTATCTATACAATTATCTAAATTCTGTGTGAAATTGTGTAAGTATCGAAACATTCTGTAAAATTATATATTTTCAACAGTAGATAAAATATAGAATATTTTTAGTTTGTACAGTGACCATTGATTCAAAGAGGTATAGATGGTCTAATGTTTTAGAAATAGTATACAATGTTTAAATTACATGGGCAGCATATTTGTTTTTAGTTGTTATTTACATGCATAAGGCTAAGATCATATAACTACTTCATCAGTTATAAAAAGCAGACGAAATGCAAAAATGAAATTTGTTTTATGTTAATCCTTTGAGTTCTGAGTTATTTTTTTAATTTTAAATGTATACACTATATTATACTTGTATTTGTCAAAATGAAAATAAACACATGTTGTCCTATATTCCTGAAACCATGACACCAGCAGCACCTAGTCCTTTTTGAACATCTTATACCATTTAATGGTTTAAATATTAATTTTCAAATGTCTTCAGAATCCTCGACAAATCATAGGTGATGTATTCTTTTTGATAATGAAACTCTAACATGCCTCTACATGTATAACATTTTCCACATCACGATCTGTATAAAAAAGAGTGTTGGTTGGTAAAAATTTGGATGTGACCGCTTGTGCTAAGCTTATCTTCCTTACCAACATACGTTTACCATTACGCAAACTTTCATCAACAGACTGATGTAACTTGTAATGACGGACTTTTGTAAAATATAGATTTGACTGACTGAAGTAATTAACGTTTGATTGAACCTTAACTGATAATTTTGGATCAATAAGAAAGCCATTAAACTTTTAATACTGTGTGATTTATATTTCATGTCTTAATCAAAAGTCTAATTTGAGGTATCAAGTAATATTTGAGTTTATTGGTATAATTTAAGTAGTTGATGAGTTCTAATGAATTTCTTCATTAAATCAACAAACGTGACGGAAACTCTCACAGCTGTTAAAACACCTTTTAACCAACCAACTTTATTTTTAACCAAATCTACTTTTTACCTCCCAAAACTCGAAGCGTTAATGCTTTCCACTAATCTACCCCCTTAAGTTCAGAGTTGAATCTGATACCAGAAAAAAACAGCTGGTAAAAGAGAGCTTTTAGATAGGCATGACCAATATTTAGTCATACATGTTTAATGATTCAGAGTCTGGATACATTACTCTAGATATATTTATGCGTATTTATATCCATTATTTAAAATGTCATGTTTTCTGTTATTTTGCTTTGGTTTGGGTGGGTACTTTGTTATCTATTGTTATAATATTAAGATGTATTCAAAAGGTCTATCTCAAATGATACCAATAATTTACAATGACAATAAAAAGTTCTAGAGGCAAAAAGAATCAGTAACTTACATTATTAAAACTACAAAATATAAATTTGATGCCATCCGCATTTTGATGTTGGTGGATAGAGCTTGATTATTTTTCAGACATGAATGAAATTCAATAAATATGGCAATGGGTGTCTTGAAAGTACAGACTAGTTAGCCATAACTACCACCATACTTGATCAATTTTCATATTATTTGGAACTTCTTTAGCCCAGTTCTTTCCCAAAAAAAATAGGACGTTAAACCCATTTGATTCCTATATATATTTGCCATTTATACTGGAATATTGGATTTGCCTTAACAAAATTAACACTCGTTCCAAAATGACCCATGTTTCTTTTACATGTATTCTGGTATTAATTTACTTTCTAGAAACCCTTTTTTTATATACCCCTTCCTATATATGCCATCTGTTATGTGCTAATTTGTTTTTCTTACGTAAAAATCAAGATATACACAATCGTAATGTTCCTTTGATCTACTACACATCCATGTTGTATTCTTGTATCATGAGCTTCCTTATCTAATCATTATGGCATCATTATACTGCACCTTACACCTTTATGCTTGGAAATTTATTTTTCTTACATAAAACTCTAGATAAATGTTCACATAATTAATGCTACATGCACTTTATCAAGCATCTATGGTATATCTAAGAATGTGGTTTACCTGGCAAATGTATATATACATATATTCATAGAGATGAAAAGGTTGCTGCCAATGCATTCTATAGACTCTTTCCCAGCGTTGACATACCAATATGCGGTTGCGACATGTTTTTCCATTTTATGAATACATTAAGATGGAGGATTTTAATACAAAACTGCATCTTTGTTAGTGCTTACGGAACCAATTTACTTTCAATCTTATGGATATATTGTGTTCCTTTGACGAATGATGATCATCAGTCTGCTTACGGGACCAATTTACTTCCAATTCCATGGAGATATTGTGTGCCTAATGATGATCATATCCCTAACTATGGATTTCATTGGTTTACAATCACAGTACCTGCTCCTGATCACCTACATAGAGCATTTACCAAATGAAATCATTTACATGTAGTACAAAAACTAGTAGAAGCATGAAACATACATGTATAGGGAAAGTAATTTCAATATTGTACACAAAAAATTAGATTTTATCTCTCAGCATTAATTGAATCACAGCATTAAATATTCTTTGAATCAAGTTTCTCATTAGCAGATTACATTTTCTAACACTATCAATTTCGATTGCTGTTTTAGCTCATAAACGAAACCAAGACCACGGAAATTGTATTTTCAAATTGACCAATATGTTTTCTATATCGTTTTCACTTTCAGGTAAAGGAAAAGATAAAATAGATTAGTTTATTGGTAATATTACTTCTTATCTTCTTCATTGCTAAATTGGCTGATAACTTTTTTTTCAATTTTTACCATGGTAGCTAGATGATTACACATGGAGGTTACAAAGTTATCATCCAAAGAGAATCATATTTTCTAATTATCTGATATCTTTTATAATCTGTTGGTAGACAGTTACCATGTAAGTATTAATTGAGGGAAAATAGATGATAACATAGATAGTTGGGGTTTCTAATTGACTAGGCCCACATATATCGTCTGATTTACCAGTAAAAATAATATTATTGTATTAGTATGTAATCTAACTTTCTGTTTTCAAAATCATAATTAAAGACTGGAACATGTACATTAGAACTTAATTACTCAGAATTTTTTCTGAATACAAGGTAGAAAGACAAAATTATACCACATAAAACTGAGGGTAATTTCCCTTTCCCCTTTCCTGTAAAAATGTTTATTTTATCTGCAATAAACAGATGTTTTTAGCAATGAACCTGAGTTTGGTGTGATATAGCTCATATCTCATGGCTTATATTAGATAATATATGATGTCATAAAGCAGACGTTTACTCATATTGCACGCTGTATTCTCATTCTACAGTAAATTACACAGATGAATAATGAAACTACACTATGAATACTGTTCATAAATACAAAGAGCTGTATTCGGCATATAATTTTGATAAGAAATAGAAATGAAATTAGGTTTAACATACTACTTCTCTGCTGCATTTTGACTAATAAAGACGTGAATATGCCATGCAGAGTACTATGAAGGGAATATTTTGCCCAGACACCGGCACTACAATCTACTCTTATTTCAAATTCAAACAGCCAAGGGATCTCTTACATGTACTTGCATGCCAATGTGTACAGGTTACCTCGGTTTTCCGAAGCATCCAAACAACTTGACCCCCCACCATTCTGCACCACTGACAAGGCGAAACCAAGCTGTGAAATCTCAAGTAACTTTCTCTGCCAGTGCTGCTATCAAATCCGGTATCTCCAGGTACAGTGTATAGCAGGCAGTGCCTTACTCATTGAGCCACTGCAGTTCCCACTCAACACGAACTAGGCATTTATATTCATTCATATAAAAATTAATAATATACAATACATCACAGCATCCCAGGTGATATGTACTGTGTGTACAACGTATACCCGGTAATTTATTGGCAAGTGTATATCTAACAGCATGTATGTATGGAAGTGCCATGGTGTTTGATTATATTTTAACAAGTTTACACTAGCTACAAGATTCAATGTCATTGTGTTAGGCATGTACTAGAGCCTAGTATAGGTACCTGTTAACAATAGGAAGCTGTAAATAGGTTATAACCAATTGGTGTGCCTACATAAAAATAACAATACTGTAACATACAAAAATGTTACATTTTAAAACAGTAGAAAGTATTAGAAAAATGAACATAATATCAATTATATGTGGTGGATTTCCAGGTTGGAGTAGTGATATATCGACCCACCCCATCTATTTAGCTGCCAAACTCATATTTCAAAAATTGCAATTTAAAAGTACACTTTACGTGAACTCATCAAACAGGTATTTAAAATAAAAACCTAATCTACCACCATCGTAATAGATTTTGTGCAAGCACTTCGATGTTTCACCCTTCTCGAAATAATATGGTTTCAAACACAAAACGCAAAACTTTTCTCCATCATTTAGTCATAGAATCACGGTTTTAAAACAGAGAACAAATTTATCACATTAAAGGCAAAAAAATTGCAGTCCTTTCTACCATTTCAACTGTGGTTAAAGATTGTAAATTAGTAAGGTTTCAGACTGGTGATAACAAAATCTCCCAATTTACTTCCATAATATGCCCTAGGACATATTTTTAGCTTGCCCATGATCTTACTTTTTATAACCATAAACCCCAATTTTTTTTTTTGTTTTACATGCGGTCAATGGAATCTATAGATTAAAAGATGATCTCCTGATCTTTTTTTTCAAAATCATAAATATTCACCACAATCTCGCGAAGAAATTGTTTTGGAAGGTCAGGAAAGAAAAAGAGAAAATTGCTACATTAATCCAACATGTAATTCATATAGATTGTTTATGATATGGGAACAAGAGGTTAAATTAATGATGGAAAGACCGATCCATAAACATCACTCAGCATGGTCTATAGGTTGCATATCATCAATTGGGTTTCACACCAGGAAATTGTGTTGCTATCGTACAATTATCTCAGGTATTCGAGAGCCAATTGAACCACTCTCGTGTCAATATTTACAATGTATACAAGTAGTCTATGTTGTACCAGGAAGATGTAGGTAATACCCTATTTATAAATATTACATATCAAGAATATTTTTTATAATTAAAATTACCAGTCATAGTACACAAAACCTGTTGCCATTGGGATGACTTACTTTTTGGAGCAAAAAGGTGTCTTTAAAAATTCAAACCTAATGGTCATTATTGTATCTGAAAGTGCCGGTACATAAAAAAATCTCCTTTCAAATTACTATTCTTCAGTGGGGGGCTGGCTTCTAGAGTGTCGCGCTTCAACCTCTAGCTGGCCGGTCACCTCTGGCTTGCGGCTGTGGTTTCGATCCCTGGTGTGAGCATATGTGGCCTTGAGTTAGGACCGCCTTCTCAACCTCGTCGGTTTCCTCCAGGCACTCTGGTTTCCTCCCACTGCTAAAGACCCCTATGCGCAAGCGAATTATTGAAATAAAATTGAAACCATATGTTAGTCCCAAAATGACCTAGTTTGCGTCGAGTGGACGTTAAATCCCATTTCTCTTTCTCTCTCTATTCTTCAGTGAAGATAATTGTGATTCAGTGGCCTGCATAAATGGTTGAAGATCAAGTAAAACTTTCCATAAATACTCATAGTTACATTTTGAAGGCAACCTTAGTAGTTCTTGGACATGACATAATGTAGTTATATTTTGTTTTAAAGGCAATCTTACAATAGTTCTTGGACTTGACATAATGCTTGTACCGTTAGTTACATTTTAAAGGTAATCTTGCTGCAGTTTTTACTGGACACTCACAAGACCTATTAAGCCCACTGCAGTTTCATTCCTAATACAGTGATTTGAACATTTTATGCTCTAAATATTATGTTAGACTGTATAAAAATAACATATAGATGGTTGAAACCTTGCTTTATGGGTGTTTCCTTATATTAAGTTTGGATTCTGCTCCTTTGAAGACATTTTGATGCCATAAAACATATATTTATTATGGGCAAAATACATTAGCAAATTTATTATGAAAACATGCCAGACAACCAGATCAATAAATACATCATAAATACATGTATAATGATCTCCATAGATTGTTTTGGCTAAGGCCTTCTTCTTGTACAATTGATGTATAGCATCATCAGGTCACCCAGCCAACACAAGGTCATTATGTTCATTCTGACCATCAATGTCTCTGACAAACATTATAGTCTATGACAAACATTATATTCTCCAAAATAACCAAAATGTTTCTGTATTTTTACAATATCACATGATTTAAGGGGCTTGTTTCCATAAACATAAATCGAAGAAACCAGTGGCAGGTTTTTTTGTTTTTAGTTAAAAAAAACAAACAAATGCTGCTTTATAAAGTAAAAGTCCATCTAAGCCACATTCCCCTATCTGAATTACAAAACAAGAGAAATGGACCTCATGTCCCGATTTTATGCCATAATTAAGGGGTCCGGTTCCCCTGAACATATAAACCTAGAAAACCACCAGCTAGTTGTTGGTTTTAGCTAAAAAAAAAACCTAATTGAACCTAAACCCTGCCGTAGATAGTAAAGTCCATCAAGGTCATATTGCGCATTGTCAAGTAAGGGGGTCTTGTCCAACCTTGTGGTTTTTCTGCAGGTGAACTTTTGAAATAACATGACATAGTTTGTGTCAAGTGGATGTTAAACCCTCTCAATGTTTTTTTAGTTTGTCAGGGGTGTGTCATGGAATTCGACAACTACCCGCGAACTTGATGAAATCAGAAGATTTGAGATAATATTTCTACTCATTATGGTGGATACATTATGAATACAGTTGAGTGAGGTCAGACAGGGTTTACTATGAATGGAGGAGATAAAAAATATTTTCTGCATCAGCAGGGGCTGGGGGTGGGGGGGGGGGCATGGCATGGACCCCGTCTTAAGGCACACGAATGTTTGTGCAGGTCATACTGGATCTTATTGCATATTCATGTATGCATAGATTATACATGACAGTAGTCCTAAAACAGTCTCTATCTCTATATGTACTCAAAGTCAAACCTTAAAAACACTATTATAAATATGACATATTAGTCCCAAAATAACATTGTCTTTCTATATGGACTCAACTTCAGGGGTTCTTTTTTCAAATTTATCATTTTATGTGCCTTTTTATTCAAAATTTATAGTCAGTTTAAATTTATGACTTTTGTTTATATAGATGTTAAAAGATGTCACACCCATATTATGAAACCGCACATCTATTTCATCTATTCAGTTTCATATGCATAGCCTACTTAATAGCTTTCAAATATTTTGTGTGTCAGTCCTAACTACAAACAGTCAACTACAATTGGCTACAGGAAGTTATCAACAATTACCAATGAATAATTCAGTTACGTTCCTCTGAAGTGAAAGTGGTTTAGCAATTAATAGTTTCATCAACATCCTTCTAAAATTACCCAGATGATATTTGAATCATAAAAAATTCATAAAGTTTAGTTTGATTAGTCATAACCTTTTATTTCATCTGCCTATATTCAAATAAATTTCGGTTCTGGCGGTTGACATTTAATGTGTATGTAAATGTATATGAGTAATTATTGAAGATGGATGCAATTCATCATAGTTCTGTCAGATTCAACAGTAACATCATCCGACCGCATCTTATCTAGTAAACAAAGGTCTGTAGATGGAGTCGGTCATAATGGGAAAAGCACGCGTGTATGCTCGTACATTTCGTGCATGTAACGGTAAAAATCTTCCTCGGTTATTTAGTCTTTCTTCTTTCAATACTCCCTATTGGCGAAAAGTCTGGATAATCCAAATGTTTACCTACCTAGCAGCAGTATTCTTACATCTCTGTGTTTGAATATTCTCGTCCAAAACTGACCCATGGTTATTATTTCTGGGTAACAAAACTTTGTATAAATGAATCCTCCATATCTGAACTATATAATTGTGATAATCCTGGTGCTAAAAGCGGTATATAGTTCCTGATTTCATAAGTAACATGTTATTACTGCCTTCTTCAACCTTCCAGAAGGGATTAACAAGACTTGCAGACGATACATTGTTCAGGTGAAACTGAGGCTCGCGTGTTTATTCCCTGTTTGATTGGTGGATATCTCGCGTGCTGGGGATAGTTCTTCGTGTACAAGTCTATTGATGCGTGTATACTCATTACTCACTCAACGCAATCGGGAAATATATAAATGAGCTATTTTGTAATTTTGTCGCGTAAATCACATGTTTAAAAGAACGGAATCTAAATTGCATAGTTCTTTTACTCAATCTAGATTTTTCGAATAATAACAAAGTTAAATCACATTAAAGCATGACTAAATTTTTCAAACTTTGAATAATTTTGTTTAAAGATAAAGCGTTTATTGAAAGTTTAAAATGAATTGAAATAACACGGATTGGATTTAAATCAAAACAATATCTGATTCAGTGTCTCCAAGAAAGAGCATCAGAGTTACCCGTTAACCAACACCCCTGTTCAACATAATATGTTTATTATGCTAATAGTTTGGTTACTTTCCAAGCTAGTTTAGATAATTTTTGTTTTAGATATATACTATACTGATTTTCATTTTACCGACCATCTTTTAATGTTATAGACGTATTATATCACATTGTACATCCATAAAGGATCACTCCAGATGTTATGTTATAATTGTATGATCAACTTTTGTTTAAACTGTGTATGCTGTCCTAGGCGGATGCAATGATACAATAAAATCTTATCTTATCTTATCTTATCTTCGAGACGTAATTAGGGTGGCACTGGGTGTAACTGTTTTGTCTGGGTGTAAACAAGTCTAACCTGTGCCTACACGTTGTAAACTCAATTCCACAACGGAGACAGCAACTTAATTCCATCTACCGAACCGAAAAATACCACGTCTACAAACTTACCACACTTCCCTTTCATTTCACAGTCCTGCAAAAAGTCCCCCCCCCCCATGAGAAAATTGTCGACCATAAAAACAATAGATATACATTGTCAATTTTACAACACCCCTTCGAAAACTCCCTACCCCCTCGTTGCTCTGAGCTAGTTACGGCCCTGCGCCATGTTTCTAGAAATCTTTACTAAAGATAAATCCAGATTTTAGTAGATACTTCAATTGTGATTGACTAAGCACTAAAAGCAATCTATTATCTAATCAAATTACTATAATTTGGATTTTATCATAGTTAAAATTTCGTGAAACAGGCCAGTGGTTTCGGAACATTGTACTTTGCTGCCTTGTGTTGCATATCATTAGCCTACTTTGTATTAATTGGGATTTAACCAGGCATACGCCACCGATGTTTCGGGGGTTTTTACGCGCACACGAACGTGTACGCGAATCTCGGTTTGCGTCCCATCCGAGCGACAAGACGCTGCGACCACACAGACTTTGTTCCTTTCCAGATCCTTTGTCCTGCACCATTGCACTCATAAAGTAAAACTATCTTGACAAATTCCGGGGAACTCTCTAGAACATCTGATTTTTCCAGTTTATGCACAAATTTAGGGCGTGGCAAGCTTACCAATTCATCCAATTCAGTATTAAAAAACGCCCTCGGACTCGGGATGTGAGACAGCTATACTTATATATTATTTAAGCCCTGGGCACCGTGGTTCCGTTTTAATCTGAACGAATATGCTACTGCCCTGATGTTCCGGTGTGCTTTTACTTCAGTCGTTTCAATTTCTAATGAAAAAATGATACCACTTTGTATGGCTCTATTCTTTGGAACTATAAATGTGTCTAAAAGAACATGTTAATGTCTCGAGAGTATATAAAGTGATTTCTATTCAATTTAGAAAAAATGTAATTTCTAATCAATTATGATCGGTAAAATACGCGAACAGTTCAAATTGAACGACAGTCGTTTATGCTTAAATTAGCCCACTCTTCGTGAGGGTTTGGGGGTGGGGGGTATTATTATATTATCATTTGTGAAGCAGCTGTTATTGTTTACGGCCGCATTGTAATTTATCCATTCCTTTTGCGTCCGAAACGATAGGGTACACGACTCGTGTTCGGATTGTGAAATATTCTTTGTTCATTCACAAATTACACTCGAAATTACGCCGCCAGTCCGGTACACGACGGCGCGTACTGATTTTAACATGTTCATTGTATTTAGAATAATGGATTTTAGGATTCCATATTATATAGTTTCACCGTAAGATAACAGCATCGATATTTAATTTAATTCATGTTTTCAATTTTGAATTTTATTGATATTGAGTAGAGGCACGATAAGTCAATAAACCCAAAGGCGTTTTATAGCTGAGGCACTGGAAGCGCCAGCCTCCTCACGAAAACAAATCAAAGAAATTGGAAAAATAAAACGGGAGAAAAATGCTAAAACCGAGGAGAAAAATTAAAATGTACTCTAGTTAAGGGGGCCCTAAAGGCAGACAAAGGGCCCCACTTCTAACAAAAGGGCCCCTCTGGACATGGGAAAGGGCCCCGAGTCCGAGTCGATCGTTTTCATTACTGTCGAATTCATTACTGAATGAGAATGCAGTCATTGCATTGGCATAAAATTCATCAATCAAGCCCCCCCCCCCCTCGAAAGAGGGCCCTCAAAATAGTATAGCCTCTGCCATGAGAAACCTTAAAACGCCCCTGAATAAACCGGTTTAACAGTTAATCGCAGATACGCCTTTAGATTGCATGATATTTAGTCGCGTATGATTATTTGTAATTACATTGTATACAATGTTGTTTAAACGAGGTTAAAGTCGGTCGTACACGAGCAAAGAAAATTTGACAAATTTCTTTGACGGTCTCTTCAAATTTTCTTTGACCGTGTACGAAGCCGGCAAATAAATTTGACGATCACAGTGCCACTTCATATGATTGGTTGGTCGGAACTAACGGTTCTCCGTGTGAAGGAACCGCATTGATAGAAGAAAAAGACAGCCAACTTGTGTACAAAAAATTCAGAGTCAACGTCGGCCATTTCTTCTCTGTTTTCCTCTCGCAGAAGGGATTTTAAGCACTCGCGACTTAACAGTCTACCGTTCGATCAGTCAATTTAATCGACGAGACGATAATCGACAGTTCAACTACTTTTTCTTTGCGCTTATCCTCCCCTGCATCGAAAAATGAAAGTGAAATCACTTTGAAGTAAATTTATTTGACGTCCTATCGTACACGAGCATAAGTTCCAAATCTTGGACACATTTGACGAAAAGCTATGCATGCCAGCTTTTGTCAAATCTCATATGCAGGGGTTTAATTAGCTACGACAACGTAACTAAAAACGTTGAGATATACTGATGTAAACACGGAGAGTTGGGCGATGATTTTTTTTATCTAGGGTTTAACGTCATATTGTTATGCCCCGACAGGATAAATAATTAAAACTGAATTCCAGAGGTTTTTTTGTTTTTTTTTAATTTGGATTTTTCAAAAGCTGATAGTTTGAAATTTCAAACAAAAGACCTTTCACATAATCCACGTGACTATTTATTAAGCAATAGTCCGAAGAACAGAAAATCAAATTGTTCCTGGAAGCTTTTGTCTAGGCAAAAACGTCGCCTATGGTTGATGTTGGTATGATTTTTATTACATATGATAATAGGTAAATAAAAGGCCTAATGACTTAATAAACAGGTCCAAGAAAGTTTGTTTAAAAAGAAAATAAAATATTGGTTTTGACTCTTTTTTTATGCTGGCACGAACCGAGGAAGAAAATTTACCCAAGAAGAAATCAGTTAAAGGGAGGCAACTGCATTTTGGGGGCTTCCGAAATTTTAGTACCGGTAGCCGAAATTGAATAATAAATAATATTGTTAAATTAGGCTGCGGGCTCAGTTTCCAAAGTGCTTTCATTTGGAGAGCAAATCATATAGTATGTGCAAAGAGATCTTACGAAACATTTCACGTTTTTACAAATCATTAATAACTTCCGTTTCGTTTTATATTATGACTTTCAAAATTTCGACAAAATGGCTGAACAAGTAAGGTCAGAAGATGTTCTTGGGCAAAAATGGGATCGCTGCATCTCTGATTCGGCAATAAAAACTGGTATGATTAGATTTATTTATATCTTATCAATGTACATTATATACTTTAACTATATTTATGATTTATCTCCGAGTTGTAAGAGATTAATGCCAATTGTTTGGGGCTACCGGCACTCTAGTCTAAAAATAACTTCGATTTTTTTGGACTATTTTTACGCCAGTAGCATGCTTTACCGGTGCGCTGATAAATCCACACAAATCCATCATTTCGACTCGAATCATAATAATTTATATCATTTTTTGATAATTTAATGTTCTGTATGCCAAATTGTTATTTTGGATTTATAATCGTAGCATACGTCAAATACGGTGTCCAAAAGACTTAACAGTAACAGTTGATGTACATGATAGGCTACATGTAGCCTTAGACCATGGACCGTATATAGATACGGTCCATGGTAGTACTACTACTACTAGTACAATGACAATTTAAATAATGAGCGATATTTAAATACAATATAAAATTATTTTGATAGAATTTGTAATAATGGTAGATTTGAGTGAATCATGCTATCCTTTTTAAACAAATGAGATATTATGCCCAAAAAGACAATAAAGGTACCGGTAATTCTATTGATTCAAATGTAAATGAATAAGCTTACGGGACGTAGGCCTACTGTTTATTAGAGTAAGGTATCTTGCATCAGTGTTCAATAAAGCCTGTCATTGAGTCAACTGGCGTGATTTCGAATCCTCGATTGTACGTGACAAGGAGTAGGGTCGCTTGTCCAACCTTGTGAGTTTTCTCCAGGTCCTCCGGTTTTCTCCGACTGCTAAAGACCCCTATGCGCAAGCGAATTATTGAAATAAAATTAAACCACATGTTAGTCCCAAAATGGCCTAGTTTATGTCGAGTGGACATTAAACCCTATTTCTCACTCTCAATAAACTCGCCCAGGAATGTACAGATTTTTCTCAAAGTTTTATAGTCATGGTGATTTGTTTATGGCTGATAATGAAGAACATGTGTACATGAACTCAACTTGCATCAAAATGTATTTGTTTACAAGGAGCTCGAGGCGAAGATCGCAGAAGTGATAGTCATAATAATAAATGTCTCTCAATTACAGTTTTGCTAGTACTTCGTAGAATGTCTGAATGTTCAGAAATAAGATTGTTGATTTTTGTTAATTACAGCAAGTGGTCTTGGTTTAGGAATCGTCTTTTCAGTTGTATTCTTTAAAAGTAAGTGCTGTTATCCATTAAGTTAATTTTACAGAATTTGCTTCATGTATTGTAGAAAGAGATGCATTGTTGTGTGTGGCAATTTCATAGACTCATTTCCAGCAAGTACATGTGCATCATTATATCATTACTTGAT
The DNA here is from genome assembly GCA_963678685.1 of Patella ulyssiponensis. Taxonomy (NCBI): domain Eukaryota; kingdom Metazoa; phylum Mollusca; class Gastropoda; family Patellidae; genus Patella; species Patella ulyssiponensis. Next base: position 16,079,971 of record OY783232.1, on the reverse strand, counting down.
CACATCATGAAAATTGAAGAGTTAATAAATAATTCTACTTAGAATATAGTAATTTTTTTTTAGTCCATCACTTTGTAGTTCACGTTCACACTGAATGGTGAAGAATGTAAACTAAATTGAATGAATATTTTTTTTAGACACTTATTTATTAGTAGACATTGGTTTGATTTTAGATCAAAGGAAGTCAATTCATTTGTAATAAATTATAATCACAGACATTTATTTATGTAAATTATATATATATACATAAGCTTATAACCTTTTTTACCTGTTATTTTTCATGCTAATCATTATAACCTGTGTGAATGTTTTTTCTGTATAATATGTAACATGTAATTGTCAGCAATATCACTTCTGTGAAAGTAGATGTTACATAAATAAAACTTTTTCACTCACACATACCTTTTCTTCCTTGATTTGTGTGTGGGTTGCTGTGTTTCATTTAATGTCATGAAATTATAATATCTTCGTTGCTGTTGTTGTTGTCAACCTTTATAGCAAAATAAAATTCTGGCATCATGATGTAAAAAAATTTTTAAATCAAACTATGCACATTAAAACAGTTATTTCTCTAACATTAAATAAAGCAATTTATATTGGTTTCATTTATTTAGGGAGACCATGGCCAGTAGCTTTCGGAGCAGGTATAGGTTTAGGTATGGCGTATGCAAATTGTCAACATGATTTCCAGAATCCATTTTTATTACATGGAAAAAAAGTAAAGGTAAAGATTCAAATTTTTTGAATATTTGAATTAATACAAAATGCAGTAAAGAATATAATACATGCAGTTTGAATATAGATAAAACTGTTGATAATTATATACAAAAACGATTTACTGACTCTAAAAGATGATTTTGTTTGTGCTCTTAAAGATTGGAAGTGGATATATATACATGTAAAACAGAACTCCATTAATAATTATCAACTGATTTTTTATGATCTCTGTGATGGAGAGAGTACATCTTGTATGATTTGAGTTACCTTATGTCATATGATAAAGTATTGTTGGGTTTAGTCACAATTAGCATTGAGTTGGGTTTTTTTTAGTTCAAGGGATTGGGGGCTCTATTCATTGTTGTTTTCATTTTAGTAAAACTATACATAGAATAGTTATATAATTTTTTTAGCCAAAGTTTTGTATGAGCTATATTTATATATATCATGTTTTTCAGGTTGATAAACAATCCGACAATAAAGGGAGCTAACCAAGTTGTGACTATATTTAAACAGTGCTATACATGTATATAATAAACTGTGATGTGTGATAAAAGCTGATAGAATGATGAGAGTAACTAGAAACATACAAAAACTAATTTCTATAGTAATGCTATTAGTAGCAATCTCTTTTTATTATTGGCAACCAGTGGCATATGTAGGACAGAGGTATTAAATAAATTGATATTAAAGGAATAGCTGCTATTTTAATGATTTATTGGTGGTCGGAGGTCATGGCCAAATAAATTTTTTGCCAACTTTGCCACTGTTGGTAATAAAAGAAGGAAAGCATACAGACAAAATCAGGAAATCTTTTTAGGTAGGGGTCAGAATCAGACCATCTTATATATAAATGTTGGTGGTAAATGGGCCTAGTAATTAGTCTGTTATGTCACAGAACAGATAATTTAGAAGTGGGAAAATATATCACTTTAAGTTTATTTTTGAATAACTTTTTATTTCATGGTTCATTATTCCATGCTACTATTCATCAGTATCTTGATTGCAATATATTGTGGAACTTAAGAAATAGACTGTAAAAGAAATTAGCTGCAATGACAATATATAGGTTTATTTTCAAAGAAATAAATTATTATATGATATACTAAATTCGTTTTAATTTCTTGTCAAAGATTGTTCTGGCATATTATATAAATTGGATGACAATCTCTATCTTTCTCACTTCAATCAAATTTCTCAATTAAAAATGAACAAAGACTTTTTATCAATATTGTCAACAAAAGGCACGAACTGAAAGTCTGGAGTCTCAAAGGCTGATTATTTGTTAAAAAAAAATCCACCTCCAGGATCATGTCTGCAAGAAGAACATAAATAGATTCAATATAGTCTAGCTACCAGCAGACATAATTGTATTTCATTTGTTTTAAAGCTGCTGACAGTCAATTAGATTTTTCACGGTTTGATTTAAGACAAGAAATAAAAATATCCACCGTAGATAATCTCGGGACTTGGATTTAATTGGAATCAAAAGATGTGCATTAAACAGTCCTTCATGTTTACGAAATGGTACGGGAGCCGTAAAACACTCCCGCCAATTTAAAAATTGAGAAAAAAGCTCCCGTAAAAACAACTCCTCTTATTTATATTGCAAGAGTAATTCTACATTAGTTTTGTCTCATAACCTTTTTATGTCATTTGACTCATTTATATTTTCCTCGAATTGTTGCCGGTTTGATCACTTTGTCAGCGTGATTAGCGCATAAATTGCAAACCTATTTTGTCCCCGCACCGTGGCTATTTGCCCTCGAGTTATTCCAATTTAAAAATGTCGCATATTATACATGACAATTCTGACCATCTCCAGATTTATTGATAGAGACAATCCCCGCAATGCCAACGGGACAAGCGGTACTGGGTACATGAAAACTTTTTAAACAACGTAACGTTATTATAGACGTGTCATACCCGCGGGCATTTCTATCAACATCCGGCGACATATTAAGCGTCAAGTAGCATCGTATTCTATTGGCTGATTTTAGACTTCTATCCAATTAAAACGAGCCTTACATAAGTATTCAAGATGTTTGGTGAAAAATTATGGCAGCCAAAGTTTTACGACGGGAACGCTCATTGCTTGCAGACGGTCACTATACGCCAAACACAATGCAGTTTTAATAATAAAAAAATCCCTGAAAGTACTGTAATTTATTAATCTCAAGAGGAGAGCAATTAAGCTAATTAGCGGGCGTATTTAATGACTCCCCCGAGGTGCGTCGGGAGGCGCAAGAGCGAAAGCGCGCCTTAAACGTGAAGGACTGATTAAAAGATTGTGGCCCTGGCCTAATTTGGCCTTATCCTGTCTGCAGGGAATGCTGCAGGTTGACATGATCCCCCATTTTGATTAGCCCAGTTGGAGCAGACTAGGTTTATGAAGAATGGCAAACAGTATGCTGTCGGGGAAATTTTGCTTCTCTTCATCAAATTCCAACTATCAAGGGAACTTTTACATACATACCAATGTGTACACATGTCCACTGTTTTCCACTCCATTCGAATGACTAAGATGCTATTGATTTTGAGGCCCACTTTCCTGCACGCCAATCAAGGGGAATTACACTCGAAGGTACAAAGAAAAGTTTCTAAGTGAACCAGCGCTTCAACCCACTGAGCCACCACGACTTCTCTTCTCAAAACATCACTTTTACATTTCTACGTTTTAATAGGTCAAACTTCAAATATAGGGAGAGCGGGGATGGTTCGGACACTTTTGGGTTTTTTCACATTTGTGCAACTACTAATGCACTTGTCTCTGAACTTAATAATGCAAAATAGACTTTACCTTATTGGCTATATTCAGTTAGTGATACAGCTGTGTAGCTATAAAAGTTTTTGTGTTGGACCGTTTTTTAGAGGGTTAGTAAAATGTCCGGATTTACCCCATTAGCAGGGAGACACCGGTCACCACTGGGGGATACTTTGGACAAGTGGAGGACAATTGGACAATCGCAAATTGATACGGTTTCTTTCTCAGTTTAGTTGTATTTATTCAAAAAATTCCGTTAACAATAAATTTAAAACAGTATAAATTTAAGCTGAATTTCATCTAACTGAGGCATATTTTTTGACATATAGCTGGACGGAAAAAATGAACGTATTCAAAAACGAATTGAATGATAATTCTGAAGTTTTATAGTTTTTGTAACTATTCTGTAGGTATGACATCAATTGATAATTTACATCAAAAAAGCTATCAAATGTTTATTCCCTCAAATGGGAGACCAAATTTGTAGTAATAACTCATATCCTTGTTGCTACTGGACAAGTGTTTTGAAATTATAGACAGAATTTGATATAATGGAAGTAAAGCAGTACCCATAATATCAGTAGACCCAATAGACTCCGTAACTGACAGTCATCATTCTTTTTTTCATCAAATCTGACTCTTGAAAATAGTTAATGGTTTGATCCGAACACTTGTGGGGTAATTCCGGACAGTGTCCGGATTTACCCCAAACCCATAATTCTAATGTAAGCAGCCATTATGTTTATTTACAATGAAAATATGGTGAACTTTCAATCTATATCTCTTAATTAGCGAATGAAAAAAGAGGTGACAGCATACCCCCAAATGAAACATGTTAAAAACCAAATCAATTTAACCATTTAACTTTAGAAATTTTTTACATCAACATTGTCAAAAATAGAAAAAAGCTAATCTACATCTACATTTGAATGTTTATATCTGCCATGTGTTTTCGATGTTACTAGATGATATCACTGGTATTTAAATAACCAATCAGAAAAGGGATAGCATTGTAAAGATAAAAACTATGGGGGGTGTCCGGACCATCCCACTGTCCGAACCATCCCCGCTCTCCCCCTATATATATAGAAACTTTTTTTAGTCTATATTTTTTGTCACATTTTAATGTGGTCGTATATTGCCTTTACCCATCCGTCCATTAGCATAGAAATCCTACAAAAATAGATAGATGAAACTGATATGGAGATGCCTATTGATTTTCAATTATGATTCGATCTTTCCATTGCTTGTTTCAGTTATATAACTGTATAGCAGGCTAAACTGAGATCAATCTACTAGAAAGCACATAAAACTGAAACTTGAGACAGGTGCTTCTGATGGCAAGATAAGATGTTTATTGACTAGGATTAGCTACGAGTCAATTGAAGAGGCCAAAAATGAGAGAGAGGTTTCGAAATGGTCTTTCTTAACTATTCAGTCCTTGGACGGATTTATTCTTGTAATGGGAGACTGAGGAAACAATGTTGAAATGAGATCCCAAGGAAACAAATCGTGAATGTAGAGAGGAAAGACGATTGACAATGTGCCAAGAGGTGTATATCAGAGATTTAAGTAGCTAAGTCTCTTAACTCACATCATTTAAAGTCTTCGACATTGAAAACATGAATTATTTGTCAATTTAAATCAACATTAATGTTGTGATCTTACCGGGAAAAGATGAGCTTCTGATTTCCAATATTTCAGACAAAAACATTTTACCAGTGGTGCACGAATTGTGTACCATAATGCTTTCAGCGCCATTTGTAACGAGGGGATCGTACAACGAGGCTAGACATACTTCATGAGTAATGTCAAACGGTGAGGCAATATTCTTATCTGGAGAACATGCGCAATAAATACTTTCAGACGTTACAGATTGTCATTCGATTGAGACTTAGTAGATACTTCAATCTTGATTGGTTAAGCACTAAAATCAATTGGATCTTAACCAATCAAATTAGCAAAATTTGGATTTTGTCTTAGTTAATTTCTTCGTGAAACAGGTCCCTGGTCTTAATATATAATCTTTATTCTATAATGTTATCATAGGGGCAATGTAAGAGGTAGAGAAATCTCGGTGGGATTCGAGTTATCAGTATATCACATTAACTAATAAAAATATCATAAACTTGACCCGCTTTTGAAGGTTATCATACATATCTGTCCTTGGATCAACGCTGATACTGGTCTATAATGAATTTATGAAGTAACTTACAACATCAATTTGCTGTATAGTGGACTGAAAACGTTTTGAGATTGCCCTCCACTTTTAACTCCCAAAACACCTATTTGCGCCAGTGGACACGTAGCAAAGTGCAATATTATTTATGCAGAAGTAATGTACGTTTCATAAACACGTTAATTATTTACATAAATGTATGGGATGTACATTAAATTCCGATATTTGATACACACATCAATAACTTTCAGGCGGAATTTACGTATTCCATAATTCAGATATTGATAATGTAAATGATATATGCTATAAATTAATGCTGCGTTAACATCAATATATAATGAATAATACAGACAATAATATCATAGTCCATGTACAATATAATTATTAATGGTGCTCTAGAGAGAGAGGGAGGGGGGGTAATATGCTGGGTCGAGTTAACGGTGTTGGTTGAAAGGGGGAGGGGGGTTAAAGACAGTCACTAATTAAAGATTACATGAGAAGCCTATAGCCAAAAGTCGATCAAATGAATCCCAGTCGAGCGCATCACAATCTAATTAAAATTCAGATCTATATTTCGTTTCGGTTTTTATAATTTCGATGGCCTACACTACATGTAGATCTAACAAGTTATAGCAGGAGCTCACGTTCAGTCAGTTCAGATGTCAAGCACGCGACATTTGACCCTATAACCTCAGTCATTCGATTAACCAATCAGAATTCTTTTATGCTTTATTTCGATTTCTATCGCTGATAATGCCTACCCACAATTCCGCGCAAAAAAAGGTCAAACCCTCGATTCGACAGACAATTTGATTGGCTGACCCCTCATTTCAAGCAGAACACGAGTTAAATAACAAGTCTTTCAGGTCCTAATGTAGTAAAGACAATTAAAACGAAATTTTGAACTATACAAACGAAACGAAATAGGATCTGTATTTTAATCAGATTGATCGCATCAATTTAGAATCCCACTCCTATTAGAATCTATTGCTAATCTTGTGGGAGAGGGGGGATTTGTGCCACTTTTCCCTCCCTAGATCCACATTGATAATATTGAATAATTAAGCAGAATGTATGCATGAAATTAGGTTAAACGTTCTACTTTTCTGCCCCAACCGGGATAATGAAGTAGAAAAATGATAATAGCAACTACGTATATACGGGATATATCTTTATTTCAGTAATTCAAGGCGGCTTTTAGAAACTATTTCGATGGCATGTCATGATTGCACTGGATAATACAGGTCAAAATTCTATGGAATACAATTACTGTTTATTACTCAGCGACTTGGCTTCTTTAGTAATTATCAAGCAATGGCAAAATGTAAAAAACAATACTTGATTAATTCTGACCAACCAGAGACACCCTTCTAATTACCTTAAGAAAATATAACTTAATTGAATTGATACATACATGCAATTGTTACATACATGTACATATTAACCCGCTTTTTTTCTTATTTGATCGATGGGTGTGATCGTCACATCGCCATACTGATAAAACGGCGCTCAGAAATAAGCAGTTATTGTATTCAATAGAATTGAATAGGCCTTCAGAAGCGGGAGGATTCTGAAAAAAAAGCTCAGGATCAGGTAAGGCGGGAACATACTCCATACAAGCCACGACAATTGAATCAATGGTTGACCATCACACACCATCCACCTCCTCAACCGCACCGGACCTCATTGGTTAGAGTTATCTCGGATACAGGGTGGCTTGGTGATTGCGGCCCTGACTCACCCTGGGTGTAGACAGAGAAAGTTCTTCTGGATTTTCCTGTGTGATTTCGTCTTATGGGAGACAGGGGGCGGGGGGGGGGGGCTGGTCTGGTAGTGAACAGCGCCTGCTCGTTTGGATAACGAGTAGACGAAACGCACCTTTCCAAGCAAAATTTTGTGATAGAAGGATCGGGAAGTGGGGAGAAAACCTGTACAGATGTCAAAGACTAGATTCCTTTAATCGGGTCTAGCAAAAAATCCAGACGGTCAACAACTTTCAGTATTTTCATCAGATGATCGTGACCTGTTGGGATTCTTTGTGGTTAAGATTAAGTTGACCGGGGTGTTCAAGGAAAGTTATAGGCCAAAGAAATGAAAGGAAATGACATGGAGTTTAACGTCCTCATGCCCCGAATTTTTCCCAGACAGCGGCGAAACGGCCTATATATACTCTTATATCGGATTTCGACTGTCAAGGGACCTCTCTTTCCGATAATCGCCTTTCCAATCTCGTGGGTTTTCTCGTTTTGTGCTACGGTTTCCTCCCACTGCCAAAGACCCCTACGTGCAAGCGATTTATTGAAATAAAATTAAACCATATGTTAGTCCCGAAATGACCTAGTTTGTGTCGATTGGACGTTAGACCTCATTTGCCCCCCCCCCCCCTCTCTCTCTCTCTTTCCGATGCAGCTTAAAATAAAATTGCAACCTTTGAGACAATATAAAACGGTTTCATGATGTTGGGACTTCACGTCTATGTCATTCCTTGGCTTAAAGGGGCCACCTTGGCTTAGCAGGTAAGACGCTGGCTCGCTAGCCTGGCGGTCGGGTGTTCGATCCCTGCATAGTCCGAGAAAGTTCATTGAGATTTTCCTGCTTTAATGCCCCAAAAGTACCGCACCACCCATTTTTGTAATTTCTTGGCGATGGTTCCATTGTAAACCAAGAACAATGATAACGACATTGTTTATCACAATCTGCCATTAATGGGATTATCTAGAGCGGAAAATAATTTGTTCTCAGATAAAAGGAGTCTTCGAAAATAAATCATTTGCATGATTTCACTGGACATCGCGTTCCGGTTACCGGAATATCTAAGTATAACTTAATCGGCCGGGTCGATTATAGGACGCAGCCCACTTATCGATAGATCTCGCTTCATGTATTTTACCCTATCAAATTCATTATCACAAAATCAGTTTCACAATAAAAGGCAAATATATAAAATTTCAGCTCTCGCATTATATTGCAAAAAGAGATTAAAATCGACGAATCTGGCCATTGTTATGACCATTAAAAGTTTATTGTTGTCACATACACATGATTGCATTGTCTCATAATCGACTGTCAATTCATTTCTATTGATGAGCATACTTTATTTCAATTGAAACTTTTATATAATAATAATAAGAATCCAAATATGTTAAACATATATTATACAAGAGCTAAATCTTCCTATTTTAGGTCTTTCTTTAGGCCTGAATTATTAATTAGATAAAATTAACTTATCTAGACCATAATAAACTCTTGATGTCAACACTAGCCTGCGATATTTACTGGATTGGGATTTCATTTGCTGTTCAACTTTAATTCATGATTTAATCATTAGGTGGATAATCGAGATTATGTTTTATGGCACCGACTTTAGTAATAATGATCGAGGCTAGGCCGAAAATTTAATCGCAAAAATATCGGTTCAGAGTGGATCAATTTCACTGAAATTTACGACAAATTCCCTTTACATTATCAATTTACTAACTATTATAGTGAAGACTGTCAGCGCTTTATCTAATCTCCCATAATGTATCTCTAAATCTAAATATGGAACATTATTGGCCCCGTGCGGCTTTGTACCTCAATGTGATAGAGGCCTACACATCGTCTAAATTGTAGCTACAGTCACAACAATCAGATTAGTACCAGCTTCAACAGGCCATCATATAGATACGGGCGTATAGCAGGTATTTTCATTTCAGGGGTGGGGCAGGGCTATGAAGGTTTTGATAAAACAAAACTGGTGCTTGTTCTATAGAGCTTATGTTTTCAAACGGTAATTGGTTAATGGAGATATGCAACATTTTCACAATAGACTGATATCGCAGGCAATTGAAATATAAACACTATTACTTACAACCTAAAACAATGCATATATTTATATAGACATTCTTAACATTTGAAGACGCCTATAGAGAACAGACAGCTGGCCTATATGATTTAATGTATGTCCGCATTAGGTATAGAGGGCAATTGTTTACCTTGATGTATTTTTTTAGTTATTTGTGTATCTATCTACCGTAAACATAGAAGTACCTGTGCTTTACCTACTTATATATTTACACACAAAACAAATGATAATTGGATTCTAGCCAACAATTTATTGCCAAGACTATTAAAGCACATATATATATATACATTTCGCCAAAAGGTCAAAGATACAAGTGCCCAATTAAAGAAAGGACAATGAAATGTCTTGTGGAATACAGTGATGATGCGATGAGGAACATTTTGCCAACTATGAGTGTTACGATCGGGTCTTCCTTCGAATTACAACTGCCAAGGTTCGTTGACGTGCACGCAAACGTGTACACGGGAACTCGGTTTTACGTCCCACCGGAACGGCTAGACAATCCTCCCTATATTAATGCCTAACGGGCAACAACGCTCGAAAATCCGAGACAAATGTCTCGACCAACATATTGATCCAATTGTTAGTAAGGCGATGCCTTCATTATTAAGTAAACCTTTCATTTTAGTTAACGTATAGGAAATGACATCAATAAATCAGAAATTTATCACCTTATATACTATTCAAAAAAAGTAGGGGATATTTGATTTTGGGGGCATAATACTAAAATATGCAAATGACTACGAAAAAAGTCACTATAGAACCTAACAGAAGAAACATTTCCAGTTACATGTGACGCCCAAACGCACCAATAGCTACCGCATGGAATGCAGGTGATGCTTGGGATCATCATGGGGGTCCAACCCAAGATTTGCACGACTCTGACTTTGAATGTTACAGTCATTGTGGCATTGAATTCCAGGGCGGAAACATCAGTTTAATTGTTTTAGTGACCAGAAAACAAATTTTGATATGCGTCGGCTTACCCAAAATGAAAGGTTACGTGCCCTTGACATGCTACAGATCGGCACAACACAGGCGGTTGTGGCGCGGACGATGAATGTTTCTCAGTCTGTCATAAGCAGGCTATGGTCCAGATACCGTGATACACAATCTGTACAGGACAGACCACGCTCAGGTCGACCAAGGGCGACAACTCAAGCCCAGACGATTCGGAATCGACTGCATAGGGGTCACCTTCGCGCCCGACGGCCTCGCGTGATCCCTTGTTTGAGAGATCATCACATTCAGGCAAGACGTCGTTGGTGTAGGGATCGTCAACACTGGGATAATCGACGCTGGAGCAATGTGATGTTTTCAGATGAGTCAAGGTTCACTTTTGATTTTTGGACAGACGTAGGAGGGTGTGGCGTCGTCGAAACGAGCGCTTCCAAGACGTTAACGTCACCAGACATGATCGATTTGGGGGTGGTTCTGTTATGGTGTGGGGAGGCATCACTGTTGCTGGAAGAACGGCTTTACATGTTGTTGCAGGGCGTGTTACAGACCAGTACTACCGGGACAACATCTTGGCAGTCCATGTTGTGCCGTTCGCACGACGTCATGGCCGCCGTTTCATCTTCCAGGATGACAACGCAAGATGTCACAGGGCCAGGATCGTTACAGGTTACCTCCAACAACAGAACATCACCACATTACCTTGGCCAGCACTGAGTCCCGACCTCTCCCCCATCGAGCATGTCTGGGACATGCTTGGACAGAGGTTACGTCAACGTCAACAACGTCCTGTCAATGTCCAAGAACTTGCTGCTGCGTTGCAACAGGAATGGGACAATCTGGACCAAAATGACCTTAGACGTCTCATTAGGAGTATGCCACGTCGGATCAATGCTTATTTGGCAAACAGAGGAGGATTTACCCGTTACTGACTTTGTTGTGATGCTGTGGTAACTTTGCTGTTTGACCCCGGGTATCATTTTACCCTTATAATGGTCAGTCTGTGCCTTACTTAGTCTAACGATCACTTGGAATAAATCGATGAATGTGAACTTCATTTCATTTTGTCATTTGTTTCTTCGTCAGTTTCATTAGGTGACTTTAATAACACTTAAAAATCAAATATTCCCTACTTTATTTGAATAGTATACATGTAGCACACCTTAGTGTATTCCATAAAAATACAGATGGAAATTATACCATCGATCGCCACAATCTTCCATCGCTAGTTAATTTGATATAAAATCCATAATCTGTCAGGCAGATGACAACAATATTGCAAAGTCAAACGTAAACAGCTCAATTAAGATGGAAATGATAACTCGATTACTTTTCCGTTTATAATCTACTGATTTTTTTTTTAAATTTCCAGTGAAAGAACGCGGTAGTGTAGGCCTGTACTGACTTGATGGTTGACATTTTGCTTTTGTTTAAATAGTCCCAGTTGACTAATATAAAGTATGCAGGGTTTGTTCCATTCAATTTCATAATGACTAATTGATTTTTATGTGGGTATTTATTGTGTATTTTGTACATTTTTCGTCGTTGAAAATGTTACAGGTCTCTAGATAAAACCAATGTCTGGTATGAGTTATTTGTGTTCCACTGTCTGTACAGAAAACCAATTTTATTTAGAAAACAGGCCGAAAGATATTGTTTATTTCACAATCCGTATAGAAATAAAGTAGGGGGGGGGGGGGGTAACCTCAGCAATATATTATAATTTAATTCTAACCTTAACTTTGCAGGGGCGGATCCAGGAGGTGACTAGTCACCCCCTCCCCACCGGTGTATAGGAATCCCAGGTCCTACAAGCTTCCACCGGGACATGCACACGCATTGTCGTATATATATTATATAGCACATGGTGCGCATCTTATCAGACATGCAATCAGCATCTATGTTACTAGCGGCATAAATTAGCTTCGTAAACCGCGACTGATCTCTTAGGGCATTTCCTCGCCTGATGAAGGCATCAACACTTTTGTCAGACTGATGCATAAATTATACATTATTTTACGATGGTATTGATAGGACTGATATCATTGTCGTATATATATATTATATAGCACATGGCGCGCATCTTATCAGACACGCAATCAGCATCTATATACTAGCGGCAGAAATTAGCTCCGTAAACCGCGACTGATCTCTTAGGGCATTTGCAAGAAATTCATCGAAGCATTTCCTCGCCCGATGAAGGCATCAACACTTTTGTCAGACTGATGCATAAATTATACATTATTTTACGATGGCATTGATAGGACAGATATCATTGGCGAAGAAAATTGACTGTACATTTGCAAATAATCCATAACATTCAAACAGTTTGTTCATTATTAGGTTCATAATCTGGATATATAGCTTGCTGTTTATTATAAGAGGCGCTGACAACTTTTCCGTGAATGTGGCAAGTGCTTTGTACGTACAGTCCGCACTATCTTTGATGTATGCAAAATTTCACAATAATCAACATATATAAATTTCGAAATTTATTCTTCAAATTTTGAAAATCGTCAACGAAATGAAACATTGTCGACGAACAGAAATCATTGTTCGTTATGGCTCTGATGCGACGAAATCGATGATAATTTTTCAAAATTTTCTGGGAGGACCCCCCCCCCCTCTACTGCTCGAGCCTACGGCACCCATCGCTCCGCGGGCGGTGAGACAAAACATGGGGTTGTCACCCCCCTCAAAGAAATCCTGGATCCGCCACTGTAACGAGTCTAAAAGTTTACTCAAAGGGGGCAGATTAGGTGATATAACTTAAGACATTGGATATTATATAGACCAAGAGCCCGGGGGGGGGGGGGGGTCAACCTTGCTGAAAAGTGTACCAATTTTCTACTATATGGTATCAATGCATGCATCATCACAATGGAAGTCTGTCGGATATCTGGTGGTGGGTGTGGTTTTTTACACACACCAAATGCCATGCCCCCCAACTAGACTAGATTAGCTCAAAAGTCAGGTATTATAAAAACACGCTGACGGGTATGTTGTATATTATGTTGTTTATTTGATACTATGGATAGAAATTACCACAGTGACAGATACATAAATTTTGTTTATTTCGTACAAGGAATACAGTGTTGAAAAAAAAAAATGACATATCTACGTCAACGTTCTATAACATTCAGAAAAGGGTTTAACCAGAGGAGTGGCATAACCTCTGTGATAGAATTTTAAACTAATCATATTATAGAAATTATATTGTTTATTGCATAAACCGTATATAAATACTTATAGAAACAATAACTTATTTGAATATATTATATACATATGCATGTTTAAACAGCGGGAGTATAACCCTCATGTGTTCATGCAATATTGTAAATGATATATAGCCCCAATTTTGAGATGAAATAAAAAAAGAAAATGTGTGCTTTTTACGCCATCAAAACGTCCAAACATACACCGTCTTGATTATAATCACACAGCGATGCTCTTAAGGCTCTGATCAGTCGGTAGGTTTTACCCACAAGCCAGTGGGTACGTTTGCCCTGATCCAAACTTTCTTATATCACTTACGTGTTGGCTATGGCGCCCGCCTCTCTGCTGCACCCCCACTTTTAAAATTCTACATACAGCCCTGGCTAAGACATCGCCACTACTCACTCAGCCACCGTAGCCCCAAACATCGCACACATCTATCCATCTAATAAAAGCCGTGCATCTCATCCAAGGTTGTCCTGGTAGCGAATTAACGTCATCGCGTAATTTGCTTGTTATATCCGGATCTCTGTAAACCTCGTGGTACTTTACGACGCACATTTAAATCTAGTGAAGACAATTCCTTACTCTTTCTTAGTTTGTGATTGGTATACTTAAACTAACTTTTATTCAAGGATATTCGGTGACTTTTATGAACTTCCCTTCAACAAAAATCATACAGGTAGAGCTAGCCGTCTGAAAAATACCCACGCCAGCTTGCACTGGTAGTCCAGTCAAATTTTACCCCCACACAAATTACGAGAAAACGTTTTTATGCAGTTTTGCATTTATTTAGGTATACTTTATCAAATCCCAAAAGTTTGTGCACCGAAAAGCAGTGAAATCACTTCATTTGTCGGTCAAATTAATTTTGATGACAAGGCCTGTTCTTGTTCGTAAATTCTTTCCACCAGTTAAATGAAATTGCCATTATGGTGGCTGTTCAGCCTCGTGAATAAAGCCCCTCAATCATCAGCATTGTTGACAAGCATATCATTTTCTGATCTTAGTGTTTTTTAAGCTGACCGTTTATTATGTTGGCGGTTCAGCCGCATGAGAGAGAGAGGGAAGTGGGGTTTAACGTCCACTCGACACAAAGTAGGTCATTTCAGGACTAACATATGGTTAGTTTTTTTTTAAATTTTATTTCAATAATTCGCTTGCGCGTAGGGGTTTTTAGCAGTGGGAGGAAACCGGAGTGCCCGGAGGAAACCCACGAGGTTGAGAAGGCGCCCCTATCTCCATGTCACCTACGCTCACACCAGGGATCGAAACCACAGACGCAAGCCAGACGTGACCGGCAAGCTAGAGGTCGAAGCGTGGCACTCTAGACCACCAGGGCATCCCAACCTCCCTTCAGTCGCGTGAACAAAGGTCGTTTTGTTATCGAGTCCAATTTTTGTCCACACTATTGCGTGGGCTTGTTTTCTAAATATGTGAGTGTGTGTTTTTCGCAAATAGTTGCAAAGAATGTAAAACATACACCAATGCTTTATACGCTCTGTGTTATGGGTCAATAGATTTTGGATGAATTAGAATATGGTGTACACCAGATCTTCCGTTCGAGAGTTATGCCCCCCCCCCCTGGCCTTTACGAAGAATGTGAAATATGTACAAAGCAGGTAGAAAAAAATCCTTTTATGGATGCCCATTTTTTTTGTCCATTAAGATAAAACTTTGGTGCGCATCGGAGTTGACGCTGTATGTGTTTGTCGATCCGCTAGAGTTCACATAACTTTGGTCTAACTTTGAATCCGCCTCTGAATATTAAAGATACATTAGTAAAGAGTTTGATAAAGAGTTGGTCATTACGTGTTATAATAATTCAAAAATAAATGATAAAAAAGAAAATATTGAAAATATTGAGCCAAATTATCACTTTTTATTGTTTTGACAAGATGTGTGCATAGTGGTAACTAGTGCACTGGTATCTTCGCGACTTAACCTCGCTTTCCCATTTTTAAATTAAATTTTTAAATGGTGAACCGTTCTAATCTAGTTAATGTTGCGAGTATCCGATGCCATCGAGAGTTGATTATAGTCTTGTTATGTAAATAAATTTAGGCCTAACAAAAGACCTGCAATAGGCAGGTTTACCCCTTGCATAATGTATGTTTTATATTTAGATTATTAATAGCAATATTTATAAAGTGCTCTCTTCTTTTTTTAAACTGTTCGAAACGCAAGAATCAATAGTGAATATACTATTATTGTCATCGAATTCGGAAGTACTTCTTATGAATTTTAAATTAGTCTCATCTAATTTCTGTCGCCATCTTTTAGTGTCTATGTTTATTGCTACACTCATAATTCTGACTGGTTTTTCATACAAACCACTGAAGCCAGACGATTCTTTATAGGCTTTCTTACTTCTCACATACTTTATTATGATAAAGCCCTTTTCAAAACAATCTATCATTTAATTGGAAAATAGAATTATTAATTGCCCCAATCGATGCCCATTTACTGAATAAATGATTAGACCAACTATAATTATAAAAGTAATGATCGCCGATCATTAAATGATGCCCATTATTATTGCTATAATAACTCGCTATTATTTACTGAAATTCAGACTAATTGTTTTCTTTCATTTACACATATTTGATCAAATTCAACGACAGCTTTCTCTTGACATTCAGATTATATTTTCATTAAGTTCTTCTTATACGCATTTCTGATTTGAGGAGTTAACAATTTGTTCTGTATATAAAATGCTGTGGTATTAATACTAAACGTGGCCCAGGTTATCGATTACGATAAACGTTAACGATTAGTCTATATTGACGGTTTCCTTGTTCCGTCTTATACGTTTCCTTGTTTCTTTCCGGAAATTATTTCTTTCCCAATTTATATGACTTGATATAGAAAAGCCTAGTCGAAACCTTACTAAGTAATAAGCAGTAATTGTATTCAATAGAATTGTGACCTGTGTATATGACTTTTATTGGTAGCTTGGATCTTTTGCCATACCACCACCACCGAATAACAAATCAATTTGCACACGGGTCACGGCATTTGTTTAATGTCAGCCAAACACAGCTATTGTTTTTAATAATTCACTTAAATGTTGTGATCTTTAGAAATTTAAGGAAAGCGCGGAAATCCACGAATTCAACGAATTCGGACAGACGACCCTATTCATTGTCGAGTACAAGTGTTGAGCAGACCATCTAAACCCAATTGCTATTGCTTCTGCAATTGTGAATCGATAATCTAAAGCCCGGTTGTTAATACATCATTCATAACAGCCAAGGGGCCTGTTTCACGAAATTTTAACGAATATAAAATCCAAATTTTAGTAATTTGATTGGACAAGATTAGATTGATTTTAGTTTTTGGCCAATCAAAATTGAAGTATCAACTAAAATTTAGATTTTAACTGTGGTTAAAATTTTGTGAAACAGGGCCCAGATCTTTTCCCCACACAATTAGTCACGGCGCTTAAGGCAGGACACTACCTAAGAATTTCACATTGATAACAGAAACTTGCCATTTAGTGTAAATATTAGTATATGATATCCCAAATCAGATTTGATAATTTGAGCGTAAAATATTAATTTGTTACCATGGAAATGGTGGCCATATTGGATTTTTTTATATATTCACGGTGGGTAGGTTAGGAAATCAAAATCTTCACCAATTTTATTGAAACAAACTTTTTGTGATTTGGAATAACATATATAGGCATTAAAGAATGCAATAAGGCATAAATTTTACCATTTGAATGTGAATAAAGAACATTATGCTCCCCACATAAAACATGTGGGTGTGGCCGAACACACCACTAAAATGATTTTGTACAATAAAATGTCTAAATGTATAACAAACACCTTGAAAATCATCTTATTGCACACAGTAGCTATAGAACTAACCGTATTCCAAAGATGAGACCATTATCTCTCATAGAGTTATAGAATTTGATTTGCTAAGGCCTGATATGGGTAAAAAATTGAGTTCGGAAAAAGCAAGTTAAAAGTTAAAAATTTGATTTACCTATGTAAATGACTAAATATTCAACACTATATAATATAAAGGCGGGACTCGACTTGAAAAATCAACAAATTTTGACTTTATTGGGCAATTTTAGCCGATATCAAAATTGGACAGATCAATCTATACAGAGTGTTTTATAAGGTAGTGTCCTGCCTTAAAAGCAAAATTCCAGAGGGAACAAAACTGTTGGCTGACGATGTTACCACCCACAAGAAGACCGCAGGCACTTGAAGGGATTAAAATAAATTAAAATAAAACTTCTTACCACTGCTTAATACAAGAATACAAGGTAAGTCAGACGCCATCTTTGTTTTGACTGATTTACCATTATCGTCTGATATCATCTCACAATACTCACTAGTTCTAACACTTCATGTCATTTTTATTGCTAACGAGACTTTATTTGATTATTATTCACCTTCCGATGTAATTAAATTGGTCATTTAACACTGTTATTGATAACAAATCAGACTTGAACCGCTATCATTTATCGACGATCAACTTCCCGAGACCGGAAGAAACCCGAAAAAAGGTCAAGTCTCGCTCAACAGCGGCCTCGCTTCGTAGGCTTTATCACGTGATAGAACTTACGAAGCGAGGCCGTTGTTGAGCGAGACTTGATCACCCAGTTCCTAGGCACTATATAGAGTAATGATAGGTTTAAAAAGGGACTGGGTGATACAGACTTCTTTTGACCTGATTTCGTCGTAATTCCGGTCCGTTCAAGATGGTTGAAGATATGAATAGCCAAGTGAACACACTTTAAGTTTGATTTGTAATTAATAACGCTGATAATGACCAATTTAACTACATTGGAGGGTGTATAATGATCAAATAAAGTCTCGTTATCACGTGATAGAACTTACGAAGCGAGGCCGCTGTTGAGCGAGACTTGATCACCCAGTTCCTATGCACATATCGAGTAATGATAGGTTTATAAAGGGACTGGGTGATACAGACATCTTTTGACCTTTTTTCGGGTTTCTTCCGGTCTCGGAAAGTTGATCGTCGATAAATGATAGCGGTTCAAGTCTGATTTGTTATCAATAACAGTGTTAAATGACCAATTTAATTACACCGGAAGGTGAATAATAATCAAATAAAGTCTCGTTAGCAATAAAAATGACATGAAGTGTTAGAACTAGTGAGTATTGTGAGATGATATCAGACGATAATGGTAAATCAGTCAAAACAAAGATGGCGTCTGACTTACCTTGTATTCTTGTATTAAGCAGTGAATAATAATCAAATAAAGTCTCGTTAGCAATAAAAATGACATGAAGTGTTAGAACTAGTGAGTATTGTGAGATGATATCAGACGATAATGGTAAATCAGTCAAAACAAAGATGGATAATTGCTCAACAGAATAGAGACATGACAAACATTTTAGCGCATGATATGTATATTGCACATTTTATATTCAAAACAATCCAGCTCATGTACTATCAAAATGCAAATCGTCTCTTGTGTACGAGTCTTAGTATTAGCTGTGGAGTGTGGACTACATCATCAATAATTGTGACATCACCAGTGCCTTGTTGACGACTCCACCAACGGGTGTGGACGAATTAACTGTGGGTGACTATTGACTTAGCTTTTGGACGACTTGACTGAAAATAATTCAGATACCTTTCTTTCCATCGGGGTATGAAAGGTATCTGGACGAAAAAATAAAAAGATATTTACGAAGAACTTGTTAATAATATAGGTAAATGGCACTTGACGACCATGTTTTGGTGGTCTGAATGGATGCCCCACCCCACTGCCAATCCACAGCCAATTTACAACTTCTTTAACCCCTTGTTTGTATTTATGAGCGTCAGCTAATTGGACACAACCGGTCACCATATATGATCGATAAATATAATAGTCCTCAATGGTCTACCGTAGGTTTTACAGCCATAATCGTATCTTTATTAACAGTTGACTGTCATAGACCAATCAGTCTTATTCAGAGTTTAACTGGTAGTGTGATGAGTAATTATGATGAATTATGGATGCACGTGATGAAAAACTATGTTTATAGTATTTTTTCTGATCAATCTAACTCTACCTGCCTGTAAGGTATGTTATATATTTTTAATTTTTAGTTTATATGTTAATATTGATATTTGTTAAGATTTTTTTTTAACTTGATATCAAAACCCTTTCTTGATATATTCGTTTATTTCCTTTTTGATTTATACATAGAGTAAGTACACCGCGTTATTCTAATAATACCGGTATTTAAATCATATATATATATATATATATATATATTATATATATATAATTAGATCAACTGGGACATTAAGGTGTACATAATTCCCTTAGCTTAATCTGGATTACGACAATCCCCGTCATTCTATTCCTGTCCTCTGAAAGTCTGGGGACTAGTTTTATTCCTGTCTTCAGAAAAGCGGGTAACTTGTTCTGTTCAATTAATCCTCTCTTGTAATTGAAATCTGATTGTAACTATGAAAGGAACAGCAGAAATGAAATAGAGTTTAACGTGCTACTGTTCTACTCCCAAGCTTGGCTAATGAAGACGGACGTACGTCATACAGTGTGCTATGAGGGAATTTTTGCCTGGGCAGCGGCGCAACGGCTTACTCTTATATCGAATCCCAACTGCCAAGGGATCGTTTACGTACACGCCAATATGAAAACAACAGAATCATGACAGAAGTGAAATGAAATCGAATAAGCGTTAACGTCCAAGTGAAATTTTATTTTACTATATTCCTCTAGACAATCATAAGCCCGCCAGCAAAGGACCCATCCTCATCATTGCTTGATATAACCTATTAATCCGGATAGATACCAAGGAAACACTTTAACAGTGTCAGTGATAAATCTATTATTTGGTTTGATAAATTATGGTTGACGTTGTAAGCAGACATTGCGCTAGTGCAGTGGTGAAGAGCTAAACACTAGGTTTTGAATTAAACAAAGCGTGGGTCAAACGAGGATTATGAAATGCCATTTTATTGAATAAAATGATACAAATCAAAGGATTTTTTCTGCGCTTTGTATTCGACTCCATAGCTATATTTAGAGAAAAAATCAAAAGATGTCAATAACTCAAACAATGACGTAAAATGAAAGTGTATGCCCAAGTTAACTGACGTCAATTAGGCAACGATCTCATTAAGTGATGCGGCATGCTATAAATAGACCTACAAAGATTATTTATCCCAGAGAGAGAGAGACAGAGAGTCGGGACTAACTTACGGTTTAATTTTATTTCAGTAATTCGCTTTCGCGTAGTGGTCCTTAGCAGTGGGAGGAAATCGGAGGATCTGGAGAAAACCCACGAGGTTGGACAGGCAACCCTACTCCTTGCCACGTAAAACCGGGGATTCGAAACCACGCCCGTTGACTTAATGGCAGGCTTTATGATACAGCACGTACGTGCTAACCATTCGGCCATCCTACCCCCCTATCCCACAGAGAGTAACGCATTTTTAGGCCCAATAATTTGAATCCTATCTGCTGCTCAAAGCTCATTCATGATTAATTCCGAAAGTGGATAATCGATACTATTATACCGTTCAGATGCATTGTTTTAAACCAGTTTAAAATCGAAGGGGTTTTTAAGACAGCATCGTGTTGCGTTCACACGTACTATAAGCCAAACCAGTTTAACTATTCTGACCTCTTCGATCGGACGCCAAGATGAACCATTTTAAAATAAAAAGCCTTATCCAAGACTGGTCGCGAGCTGGGGTTTTTAAACTGTTTTTCCCTCACATTAGCGTTCAGATGACCAAGTTAAACTGTTTTAAAGATTCCCGGAGTTTTTAAACCAGTTCAATTTCAGCGTTTGAACGGACTATAACGTCTCGGTTCATTGTGTTGCTATTCTATAAACCAACATTTTCCCAATTGTGTCTGCCCTATTTTGGGGGGGTTTGATGGTCGAATGGTTAGCGCTGTGTCATAAAGCCTGTCATTGAGTCAATCCCCGGTTGTACGTGACAAGGAGTGGGGTCGCCTGTTCAACATCGTGGCTTTTATCCGGGTCCTCCGGTTTCCTCCCACCGCTAAAGACCCCCACGGTCAAACGAATTATTGAAATTAAATTAAACCATGTGTTAGTCCCGACTGGTTTATGTCGAGTGGACGTTAAACCCCATTTCTCCCTCTCCCTCTGCCCCATTTTGGTCTAAAGTCATTTTTACCGGACTCGTCCAGAAAAAGATTATGTCGTGGTTCTATTTTCTGGGGGGTGATCATAACTCATATAAATGAATTACGTTGTACTTTTAATAAACAATTGTTGATTGTTCAGTCTTGTTTAGGGTCACAGTAACGGTACGTATCGACAGGATAAGCCAGTTTCTAGACCCATGTTACAATGAAAAGGAAACAAATAGGGTTTAATGATTTTCTGTTCTGCTCCATCTGTGCTAATAAAGACGGAGATACGCCATACAGTGTCATGCGGGTTATTTTGCCAGACACCGGCACTACGTCTTGTCCTTATTTCAAATTCCAAATATTAAGGGCAAGGTAAAGTGACATCATTTTGTCACAACACCTAAAATGGGGGGTTCTCAAAAAGGGACTTACACAAGATTTAATGCTGATATGTTGGTATCTAAATGTGCCTGAGATGATACAGAACAATAAAAAATGGATGGAAATAAAAAAAAATGACTTTGAAATAAAATATTTACCAAATAATAAAGGAAATTGCTAAGTCAGGGCTGCGCAGCTACAAGCTTTATAAAAAAGAACACAGGAAAACTAAACCGGCCAAAAGTTGCTCAGATAATCAAACTCCAACCATCAAGACTTGAAATCTGAAAAAAAATTATCAAAACTTAGTTATAGGACCTCAAAGTTTTCAAATATTTTGTAAACAAAAGGCCATTTTGTTTCATGCACTACTTTCTCTGCAGATGTATGGTGTACCACTAGTGGCACAGTGAATAGCAATATTGGCCCTATGATATGAGTTTCACAAAGATATGAATGTGAAGCATTTACCAGTGTTCTACATTGTACACATAGCTTTCATATTCCTGATATAAGTACATCTAATTGCAATAGAAGCAGCCTTTTGGGGGGGGGGGGGGATTTTCATGAATTCGATAAATGTATTATTGTGAGTGACAGAGAGACAGACAGAGAGGTTTAATGTCCTTTGGATACAAACTAGGGACTAACTCATGGTTTAAATTTATTTCAATAATTCGCTTGCCCATAGGGGTCTTTAGCAGTGGGAGGAAACTGGAGGACCCAGAGAAAACCCATGAGGTTGGACAGGCGACTCTACTCCTTGTCACGTAGGCCTACAACCGGGGGTTCAAAACAAAGCTAGTTGACTTAATGACAGGCTTTATGACACAGCACGCACATGCTATCCATTCGGCCATCCAACTCCCCTTACTCAAAAAGCATTCATCTAGTAATGTACAGGTATGTACATCAAATGGAATAATCCACATTATTTACAATTTGTTATACGCACCTATTATTAAAGTCAACAAATCCTAAATTATATCTCAGTTCCTGGCATTCATTAGACAATTATTCCTATATTTCTGAAAAATAAATAATGTAAAGGTGTATTTTTCAATTCATTTTCTAAATCCAACACATACACAAATTCTATAATCAAACATTAATATACATGTACATGTGTAAAGCATTCAGCATTATTTGAAAACTTCCAATGGGAGGTGATATCAGATGTTCTAGTTAATTAGATGCTGACAGAAATGAATCACATCCATTCACAGATGTACAATGTACACGTCTTCTAGAAGGGTTGGTACGTTGTACCCTGCCCATGCACAACACTCATCATGTTGCAAAAGTGTAACTTTACTGTCAAGATAGGAAATTGTTTTTATTGGCATGATGGTTGCTTTAGGCCTTCTAGATTTAAAAAAAGACAGCCACCATATACATTTGCCATCAGTTTGGAGGACTTTAAATCCACACATATTCACATATTTTATTTGAATAGGAATGTTTGTTTTGGAGTGGTTTTTTTTTTGTTCATATTCTTATCTGGAGACCAAATGTACAATAAATACTATCATTGTAGCCTGGAATAAACAGACGCTAGAGATTGCCATTCAATTGAGACATCTGGCATATTTCGCAAAACAGAATTGATTTGAAATAATTTTAGTAAATCAGTTTATATACATTCATATTGCATTATTATATACGGTGTTACCCATTTGTGTCAATTTCTAAGTCTCAGATATTTATCTCCTGTAATTAAGGCAACACGCCCGCCATAATCTGCGTAGATTATCTTGTCGAATTCTGTAAAATAAGAATAAAAATGTACCAATGAAGAGTAAATAAACAACACATAATTATATAAGAATTTTAAACATGAAAACCCTACAAACCATGTCTTAAAAGTATACCTAAGCCACAGAAAATAATTTAGGCCTAATTAGTAATAATATAGGCTAAAACATGATAATTTTAACATACACAAAACCCACAAAATGTAGCACAAGAAGAAATTGAAATTATCCAACAATTAATTTTGAAGTTGACAATATAAATAAACCTAATGCAAAGGTTTAATTTCAAAAAGCTTAGTAAAATGGTTAGTCAAATAAACTGAAGACTGTCGTCTTTGGCTTTGGCACGTGCTACCTATGGCGTTCCGTAGTCCCAAACTAAATACAGGACAAGCAATTAAAAACTATTATTTTCTCAAATGGATATCACCACAATATAAGTTGCAATGCAAGAATGCAGTGTGTACTTACCAATATGAAAATAAAATTCATTCAACGAATTTGAAGTCACTTGACGACGAAACCACATGTACAAACTTTTTTGACAGTTCATCCCACCCTTCGAAAAAAAACCACATCTCCAGAGATCGGCTATCCAATAAAAAGTGACATCCATGCAACATGATGCTACGTTACCTTTCAATTTTACTCCTTACAAATCATTTCTCTCAAAATATTCACAAAATAAAGTTTTTGCCAAATTTCCTAATTGTTGACATTTGGGGGCCAAATGGCATCTTCTGGAAGTGCTGCAGCGAATGGCAATAGTCCGATGCAGCCAATGTAAATTCCCAAAGTTACACTTCATCAACAAATTGTAATAGAGGCAACATACTCTCAATGATATGTGCCAAACATTATAACACATAATATGACACATACAAAAGCGAATTATAAAATTAAGACAGAAACTCACTGAACGCGGAGTAATGTCTGTATAAGGTGAAGGTCATTTGCACTGTTTTCGGAACTATGTATTGTATTTAATGGGTGATCAGAAAGGAAAAGAAAAGGTTAGGGCTTTAAAAAATACATTGGTATGTAAATAATTGATCCCCCACGATTTATATTCGGTCAGGAGGTTTGATCAACCTGGCAATTTTTCGTGCTTCAGTGATATGTCAACGGAGGGTCTCTTGAGAAGAAGGTGAAGACGAAATAACAAAATGGCTAAAGCACATGCGAGTATGTACCTAACGTAATGAAATACGTATTACATTAATAGAGAGGGGTTAATTGAAAAAGCGAGTCTTGACGGTTGTTGTACACACCATTGGACAATAGTTGAGTGTAATAAGTAACGTCAGAAATTTAAAATATATGTTGTAGGTGTAACCGCGTTTGTTGGACATTTTGCGATATTTTCACTATAAATTTAGGCCTCAGTGATCCTAGAATGAGTTTAAAGGGCCAGTGGTAGTAAAAAAATGGTCTGTGAGTAATGTTTTTTATTTTAGACTTTTGTATCCAAGGGCCCTTGTTTTGGTTTTTGAAATAATTTTTTCATCATTTCAGGTGTTGTGACAAAATGGTGTCACTTTACCTTGCCCTTAAGCATTCTTTTTACGTGCGAGATAATGTTTACACGGGACTTCAGTTTTTTTGTACCATCGGAACGGCTACACTGTGTCCATTGCTGTCAGATTTTCCACTCGTCCCGCACCACCGACAAGTCGGAAACATATGGGTGTCTCTACTTTCCATATAAACGGTAATCCTAGATGATTTAGCAACTTCTGAAAATCGATGCTCATTCGATTGTCGGTTAACACTATGATAATTGGCTGATAAGTTGTAACAACCTAGACCAACACGTGAACCAAATGCTGAAATCATATGTCTATTTTTGAACTATTATATCAAGAACGGTCAGTTCTTTACCCAAGTCTTACATAATGTAGCTTTAATAAATGTTAAACTACACACCTGAAACAGATATTTAAAGGGACAATAACACTCTTGCTGGCTTGGCAGCTCTAGAAAATAAATAATAGTCTTATTCTAAGTACTAGATGTTTATTTGTCCTACCGGTTGTGTAAATTATCCATTACATCATATTTTACTTGTTCAGAGGGTTCGAAAATATTTTAAAATCCAAGTCATATTTGAAAAGGTTTACGTTAACCTTTTCAAATCATGTAGTTGAATTTTTCCAATTCTTTAAATTAGGTGTGTTAAGATGAAATTTGTATCATCAATTAATTTGAATATTGTAAATTAATACAATTTGTTGGCCAGAATAAAGATTGGGACATATTATTCAATTACAACAAGAGTGTTATTGGGGCTTTAAGTACAGAAGATGATGAGAACCATAGGGAGTGAAGAAGGGTGGGGGGACTCGGACCGTTCGCCGTAGTCCGAGGGCCCGGAAGTGTCAATGGCCCGTCAGCCCCGAATGGAAAAAAATAAATTGGTATATATTTTTGTTAAAATGACTAAAATTCATCTTCACATCCAATGAAAAATATTAATGACGTAAATTCAAGTTGCTAAATGATTTGTGAGTTTGGTATTGGAAAGGTGAATTAAGCCGGTTTCGTTTTCTGGGCATGGAACGTAGTTTTCACCGCGATGGGAACCCAAAGAAACCAGTTGGTTTGAGGGGACAGGGCTAATCAGTCCGTCCCTAATATAACGTAGGCTGTGTAAGCAATAATCACACAATATATTATGTCGTTATTGGTGACTTATGTTAAAGGTTCGTAATGTAAAAGCTAAATCTATCTATTTTAGATCTTTAGTGTTGTTTCAAATGTTTTTTGAACTATTAATTATACAGAGATTCAAATGGATTAGACCATCCTCGAGAATTAAAGAATTAACGATAAATGATAATTAGTCCCGAATGTCAGGTACCGTTGGTACGGTAATAATCTACGCTAGATCTTCTCAAATCTTTAAACGTTCATAACTTCGCTCAGTAATTTGAATGAAATTTTCAATATATTCATTTTTCATTATCTATTTTTGAACTATAAAAGAAAGAACGGACATCCCTAAATTTTACATAATGCATCTTTAAGAGACTTTTTAAAAAGATTAGCGGGATATGGTCAGTTTCTTCTTTAACTGAAAATTGAATAATAATTAAAATGTCTACAAAGATACATTATGATAACATGAATACTGTTATTATCGGTTGTTTCCATGCCATCGGAATACTGATGAAGAGAACGAAAATAACACACATGTAGCTTTAATGAGATTGACGATGATAAGAAACTGGTCACCAACACTATGTTATTACATAGCGAAAGGTCAGACCAGCACTTTTTGTATATTAATCAGTTTCATATCGCATCATAATTTTAACAGCGATGTTTAGAGCCGCCGTTCAACATCGCCGACGTTAGTAATCGTCAAATATGGTGTTAAATGTGCGTTTGATATATAATCTTTTGTAAACAAAATCAACTAGTAGCTATTTTAAATATGTAAGATGTACATAATATTCGACTCGCTAAATAATTAAAACCTTAATGACCGAAAAGTCCTACATTATGTAGCTCCAATTATCACACGATCCCTTTGATATATTTATGTGTCTTGGTTAAGAGACAGAGAGAGGGGGGGGGGGGGGGGGGTAACGTCAAATCGACATAAACTAGGTTATATCGGGACTAACACACGATTCAATTTTATTTCAATAATTTGCTTGCGCGTAGGGGTCTTTAGCAGTGAGAGGAAACCAGAGGAGCCGGAGAAAAACCACAAGGTTTGTCAGGCGATGAACGGAAACCATAAAGACGGGCCTAACGTTAAGCCATTCCGCCACCATTTGATATACTAGGGTGATAACAAAGCCACTGGTGGATGTATGTTTTGTGTCTGGCAATCTATTTTCATTCTTGTACTCAAGAATATACGGGATTCTATCTGCATGTTGACATCAACGCTGACTGTCAACTGTCAACTATCTGATAACTCCAGCTACTTTAGCCTGCAGGATATTTTGTTAAGACTAGCCAGCCATGTTAAATTTCCCTCTTAAATAATCTAAATTGTTCAATTTCTCGATCAGGTATTTGAGGACATCTAAACCTATAATACTTAATTAGAACTGTTTTATAATGTAATATTATATGTTTGTTTATATCGAAAGAGCGGCCTTGACATTTCACATTATACGTCTAGCATTAATACACACGGTTCATCGGGTAATTGAATTTTCCCGTATACGTGATTTTGTAGACCTACTAAATTACGTTATGTAAGATTTAAATAAACATCTGGCCATTCTTGTTATAATAGTTCAAAGATAGCCTAGTTAGTGGAAAAAGATTATATTGAAAATTTCAGTCAAATGTGTAAGAAATAGACATAATTAGCCGAAGCAAAACCCGCCCACATTTCATATTTTCGATTGTCAAGTACTATTGCCACGATGATAAACGAAGACTCAATTGTCAGTCCTTTTATCAGTAGGACATTAAACCCTTTTTATTTCATATTATCAGCAGATACCGTGAGCTTTGTCTAATATATAACCATCCGATGATCTAGAGTATTGATTATGGTCAGTCATGTGCATAGATGTCTAAATTTCGCCACTGCGTTCTAGACCAGATTATCCCTACACGTATAACATTTTTAAAATCTATTTTCAGGTTGTAAACGATCCAGTCATAACATTGGCCAGGTAGATAATTCTTATCTCCCTTTATGGATGGAAGACAGTGAAGTGGATTGTTTTGTTGTCGATCAAACGTGACTGGAAAGTGGAAATATACACCGTGGTTGAAGTTAAATAATGGTAAATGATGCGTGTGAAATCCTAACCGAAAGGAATGTTAGGAGAAACAGACGAAATGGGGTTTCCCCAAATAATTTAAATTAAGTAAAGATTGGTGGAAATGTTTGGGGTAAAATTTGCGTTCGGGTAGCATTTCTTCCCTCGAATCTTAGTCCATGTCATTTGTATATCCTAGATATGACATGGTTTCAGAATTAAATACAAATGATGTGCTCCCAAGTTTTGACATGACCGGTTGGTGGATTTAAAGTTAAAATATGTGTATACAGGTAATGGTACATGCCTTCTCTTAATATGTTTGATATCCAAAAAACAGACAGAAACTAGCTACAATTAATACAAGAGACACATACTTGTAAACGCATATTAACGCTTTTTGTTTTAATTAACGTATTCTTAATATGGCCGGAATACGTCATAGTAGAAACTGTGTATATGAAGGTTGATTACATCGTATTGGAGTTTAAGTTTTAAACTCTCCTCGACGTGTTCCATCAATAATATATCTTCTTGTAAAGATACGTCTTTAAAGATACAACTCTGTAAAATAGTGTTTTGATAGAAGGGAGGGGCAGATAAGCTTGTTAAGATCTAATGGACTAATCCAATATGGTGGACAATGTGACGAGTACTTTTTCCGGGAACGTTACTCTTGACGGTGAAATTTTGTTCCACAGAATTATTGAAGGCCTTATTCTGTCCGTGATCTGCGTTGTTGCATTGACAGCTAATATATCTCTATGGATAGTTATATGTAGAACGCGGGAATTGAAAACAGAAGCCAACTATTTGATTTTGTGTTTATCTGCAGCCGACGTTCTTGTGTCATCGGCTATGCCGATCACGTGTTACACTATATTTAGGGGGGATTGGGTATTCACTGGAGAAGTGTGTAAATTGACAGGATTTATCAACATGGTGACGTTTGTGGCCAGTGTTATGTCACTGGGCGCAATAAGTATTAACAGGTACTATAAAGTGTGCAAAGGTCAG
The DNA here is from genome assembly GCA_963678685.1 of Patella ulyssiponensis. Taxonomy (NCBI): domain Eukaryota; kingdom Metazoa; phylum Mollusca; class Gastropoda; family Patellidae; genus Patella; species Patella ulyssiponensis. The sequence continues at coordinate 16,050,290 of OY783232.1, read as the reverse complement.
CGATATAAAAAAATCTACACGAGGAGAAATGTTTTCTTAATTATATTAGGTAGGTTCACAATTAGTTGATGTAAAACAAAATAGCACCCCATGTCCAAGGCCGGATTAAGCCTGCATGGGACCCGTGGCTGTAAATGTTACTGGGTCCTTTGCATCGATAGTGAAAAGAGGACTTATTCTGGTTATTCGAACGGATTGTCGCGGAGCACCCAATATCATTGGAAATCCTCTATGGAGTTAACAATTTTTCAGAAAAGGGGAGTAACTCCGGAAAGTCGGGGAGCACGGAATATAGATATGATGCGCCGTCAAAGTTTCATACCAAATTTGAAAATTAGCTGTAGCTTCCATCGTGGTCACATTACTTTTGGCAAAAGGGTGGGTGGGTGGGGGCATTCTGGAACGGAAAGTCACAAAATATATATTATTGATAGGGTACGTCCCCTTATCACTCCAATGACTCCCGCTGATTACGGGTCATCTTCTTAAGAACCAGATGGTTCCGAATACATTTGAAAGCGATCCGTTGAAAATTATAGCCTTTATCGGGTTTACAACTTTATCTGTACCGGGGAGGCGGAAGGGGGGGGGGGTGTAACACCGTAACGGAAAGTTGCAGAACGTTGATAGTTGATAGAGTTCCTCTACCCATGACCACGACGAAATTTGAAAAGATCTGTTGAAAACTATATCCTCCATCAAGTCCACAAGGGGCATAACTCTGGTGGATCACAATTCTTCACAACAAATTTGAAAAAGAGCGTCAAAACTTGTTTCTGTCGCTTCCACAAGGCAATCATTTACGTACGGACTGGTCAACGGACGACAGCTGTACACGAGGATAACATTCATATATATATATATGATATATATATATATATATATCTTTTTTATACGCCCACCTTTTCATTTGAACGTATACTGTCGTCGCCCCTATCTATGGTGGCTGATTGGTATCATGTCGTATTGTCGTGATGTCGCCTTTCATAACGCGACAACCCGACATCACGACATTTCTACCCCACAACACGACAACCCGACATCACGACATTTCTACCCGACATCACGACATTTTTATCCGACATTACGACACTAAAACTGTCGTGATGTCGGGTAAAAATGTCGTGATGTCGGGTAAAAATGTCGTATTGTCGGGTTGTCGTGATGTCGGGTTGTCGGGTTGTCGTGATGTCGGGTTGTCGCGTTATGGAACAAAAAACTGGCAATAAAGAAAATGGTTGATCAAGTGGAAGTAGATTCACACTCACATTGCAGTTTGAGTTGCATTCGTATCCATTTGTATACGTCCACATTCATAATGTGAACCGTCTTCATTAGCTCAGTCGGATCAGAACAGTAGGACGTTAAACCCCATTTCAGTTCATAATGTGAACATATTATGCCGCCGCCCATTTTATTTCATAATGTGAACATATTATGCCGCCGCCCTTGTCAGTGTGTCTGTCATTGAGTCAAGTGGTATGGTTTCCAGCCCAAGCTTGTCCATGACAAAGAGTAGGGTCGTCTGTCAAACCTCGTGGGTTTTCTCCGGGTGCATGCCCTACCCCGCGGGGTGGTGCCAATCCCGCCTTTTTGTTATTATTTTGTCTGTAAATATTCTACAGGTTGCAATTATTAACAGATTTTGTTCAAATTCGGCATGATCAATCATTTCAATAACAGGATGGTACCTATATTAATATTTAGTCTGTAAACACTCTACAGGCCGCGATTCTTAATGGATTTTCTTCAAATTTGGCATGAGCATTATTTTTAAAGAGACAATGGCACCTACTGATGTAAATGCATGCCCGACCCATAGGGGCGTTGTCACGCCCACTTTTCGTGAATATTTTGTCTGAAAACACCTTTCAGGTTGTAATTCTTATGAGATTTTGTTCAGCTTTAGCTTGACCAAGACAGAATGGTAAACACCCTACAGGTTGCAAATTTCATACGTCCCCATTTAAATAAATCGTCGTCGCCCCCGTCTGTCCGTCAGTCCGCCCGTCGGTCAGATTGTGGACTCTCTGGGGCCTAAAGTTATCATCGGATTGATTTTAAATTTATATACAATGTTTATAGCCATGAGACGTAGAAGCCCATTGATTTTCACTGCCAGATAATTACTGCCAGAGTTTCATGAACATAAACACTTGGTATAAATTTCAAATCAATCGGATAATAACTTTAGTCACAAGGACTGGCATGAGCATTATTTTCAAAGTTATGGCCCATGATCACGTTTCACTTTTTTAAAATCTTGTGGACGCTCTAGAGGCTAACGTTGTCATTCGATTCGCTTGAAATTGATGCACAGTGTGTAAGTTCATGCGACGAAGACGCCTAATGATTTTCAGCGAAATCCAATAATTACTACCAGAGTTATGGCCCTTGATATATTTCAATGTGGGCGTATACAATTTGCAGCCTGTAGGGTGTTTACCATCCTGTCTTGATCATGCCAAATCTGATTAAAATCTCATAACAATTACAGTCTGAAAGGTGTTTACAGACAAAATATTCACGAAAAGTGGGCGTGACAACGCCCCTATGGGTCGGGCATGCATTTACATCAGTAGGTGCCATTGTCTCTTTAAAAATAATGCTCATGCCAAATTTGAAGAAAATCCATTAAGAATCGCGGCCTGTAGAGTGTTTACAGACTAAATATTAATATAGGTACCATCCTGTTATTGAAATGATTGATCATGCCGAATTTGAACAAAATCTGTTAATAATTGCAACCTGTAGAATATTTACGGACAAAATAATAACAAAAAAGCGGGATTGGCACCACCCCGCAGGGTAGGGCATGCACCCGGAGAAAACCCACGAGGTTAGACAGACGACCCTACTCTTTGTCATGGACAAGCTTGGGCTGGAAACCACACCACTTTACTCAATGACAGACACACAGACAAGGGCGGCGGCATAATATGTTCACATTATGAAATAAAATGGGCGGCGGCATAATATGTTCACATTATGAACTGAAATGGGGTTTAACGTCCTACTGTTCTGATCCGATTGAGCTAATGAAGACGGTTCACATAATGAATGTGGACGTATACAAATGGATACGAATGCAACTCAAACTGCAATGTGAGTGTGAATCTACTTCCACTTGATCAACCATTTTCTTTATTGCCAGTTTTTTGTTCCTAACGCGACAACCCGACAACCCGACAACCCGACATCACGACAACCCGACAATACGACATTTTTACTCGACATCACGACATTTTTACCCGACATCACGACATTTTTAGTGTCGTAATGTCGGGTAAAAATGTCGTGATGTCGGGTAGAAATGTCGTGATGTCGGGTTGTCGGGTTGTCGCGTTATGAAAGGCGACATCACGACAATACGACATGATACCAATCAGCCACCATACCTATCCGTCCGTCGTCCACAATTTGTTTTTGGACACTCTGCAGGTCATATTTCTTATCCGATTTTGAAGAGATCGTAAAACTGCCAGAACTTTTTTTGGTTTCTAACAGAATTATTTCTCACGGTGCAGTTAAATTACCAACAACCTGTTTAAATACAGGTCTACTTTATGCAACGTATGTTAAATTACAGCGTATATGTTATTTAACCTGCAACTGTAAGGGAAGCATAACATACAACGGTTAAATCACCAACTTCAAGTTTAAATACAAATCTATTGTTATTTAACATTGTGATATGTTATATCATTTTACACAGCGTATGTAAAATTACAGGCATTATGTTTTTTAACCTACAATTGTAAGAAACGCTTAACATTGCATATGTAAAAATACATACTAATGTAAAATTACGAGAAAAAATGGCAACTTTTCTGCCATGATTTTCCTGTTAAAAAACATAAAAACTTTTTACAGTGTTCCTGAAATATGACCCCTGATTATACTAAAAAAAATCGTGTTTTTAGCTTGTTGTTCCTCCTTGGGTCACAATTATTATCCGATTTAAACAAAAACATCGAATATATCACTGCAGCACTGTAATGATGCTTAAGTTCGAATTTCGTGAAAATCGGACCAAAACTGCCTGACTAAATGGTCGGTCCTCGTTCGCCAATGGTGTAAAAAGATATGATATATCAAGGTTGTGGACCCTGTAGAACTCACAATTTCCATCTGATTTTAATGAAACTTGCAATGCATGTTTATAACCCAACGATCTTGGTTCCTGTCGATATTTGCGCATATAGGATCGTAACAGTCCGAATTATTGCCCACGATTGTACGGAAAATCGCGTTTTTAGCTTGTGGTCCGTCTAGAGGTCAGAATTATTATCCGGTAAAAAACATGTTCGATAAAATCACCGTAATACCATAATGATGCTTACGTTCGAATTTCGGGAAAATCGGGACAAACCTGCCGGACAAAGTGGCCGTCCCTCTTTCGCCAATGGTGTAAAATATGGTATATCAAGGTAGCAGAACCTCTAAAGGTCATAATTTCGATCCGACGTTGACGAAACTTGAAAGGAATCGTAGCCCTTGATTGAACGAAGACTCGCGTTTTTAGATTATGGTCCCTCAAGAGCTAACAATTTTTATTCGATTTAAAAACGTTTGAATATATCACCCTTAAACTGTAATGATGGCTGAGTTCGAATTTCGTGATATTGGACCAAAACTGGGAGACAAAATGGCCGCCATTCGCGCGCAAATAGTGTCAATATATGGTATATCTAGGTTACCCGATTTTAATGAAACATGAACTACATGTTCATAACCCCAAGATCTTGGTTCCTTACGATATCAGATTTTGGTCCCTGTTGAGATGCCTTTTTATGCTTGTTCTCTATGGGCGTTTCCTGTCTGACAGCCGCTGGTTATCTAATTTTTAAAAAAGTTTAAATGTATCACCGTTACACCCTATTGTAACATGCTTCAGGGTAAACATCGCGTTTTGATTGGTCAATTAGACACTGTCTGTTGGACAATAACACCCTTCTGTTTTAGTAATGTCTTTTAAAATCCTAAAAAAAGCATGTTACAATGTCGATAGACACTTCCTGTTTCGCATTTAGACATGCGACATGTCCTGAGATCATTAGGACCCGAGACGCGTAGCGTCGAGGGTTCTAATGTAAAATCTCAGGACATGTCTATTGGACAATAACACCCCTCTAAATGCGAAACAGGAAGTGTTTATCTCCTAATTGACGGTTGAGTTCCAATTTCTTAAAATAAGACCAAAACTTCCTGACAAAATGCCGGCTCCTTGTATGCAAATAGTGTAGCCATTTTGTGGATGTGGACCCTCTAGAAGTCACAATTGTTATCAGATTTTGATGAAACTTAAAATATATGTTTATGCCTAAAGATCTGTGTATCCCAAAGATATCAGTCCCTTTCGATATTTCCACATTTGAGACCATAACATTCTGGATTGTGACCGCTGATTGTACAAAACATTGGCTTGGGTTTTTTTCGCTTGCAAAATGTAGGCGTATCTTGCCTGGCAACCGCTGGTCTCAACAAATTATGATGCCAATGTAAACATTATTTGTCTCTGGCGACTGGCATATCGACCAAGATGGCAATATTATCATTCTAAAGGGAAGGTGTACATGTATTATCAAGAAAATAATTAATCCAGTAAATTGAAAACTATGGCATTTAGTTCAAAGATATCTCCTCTTGTGCACGAATGAGTTCAATTTGTATCCCCAAGATAGCATCCGTCATTTACATCACAAGAGGCCACAATTACACTTTTCAAATGAAAATTTAAATTTGGCACACGAATCGCGTGTCAGAATGCTTTCGAGTGCCATTTGTAATGAAGCGACTCGGTGTACGTGCCTGAACATATCGCACAGGAAAATTCTCTGTTACTAAATATTCCTAGTCCCTTATTTGTCTTTGTTAATTTTTAGAATTCTCTACTTTTATTATTTTTGTCATAATTCACCTGCCCAAACCTACTATTCATAGTAGTATTTACCTATCTTGTTTATTTAGTCAACTCAAATTGGTTTTTGTATCCCTAATTGTTAGTGTTATCTAGAGTTGGGGAAATGGTCTCATCGTTATTACCTCATTAACATAATATCATACAGCCTGTCATTGAGTCAACTGGTCGCCTCTCCAACCTTGTGGGTTTTCCCCGGGTCCTCTTGTTCCCCCCACTGCTAAATACGGTAAATACCCCTACGCGCAAGCGAATTATTAAAATATGTTAGTGCCGAAATAACCTAGTTTGTGTCGAGTGGGCGTTAAACACTCCTCTCTCTCTCTCTCTCTCTCTCTCTCTCTCTCTCTCTCTCTCTCTCTCTCTCTCTCTCTCATTAACATAATATGGTTTCACCCAATGGCTCCCTTTGAAGATTTTCATTTTTAGTTAATATGATCGTTTTCCTGGAATGTATGCCTTTTATCTTGTTTTGTTTTTGTTTTATCTTTTGCTTCTTAGTGTTATTGTTATTTAATATTTGTAAATGGCTCATCATGAACCCTTATTACACTCAAGTTTACTAAATGTCATTGTGCTTGATAACGATAAGAGGTTACTTGTTGAAACGTCGTGGAATAAACCAATTATTGTTTCCCATAAAAATTTTGTTTTGTTAATGTGAAATTATATCCTAATGACGAATCCGTGTGACTTCTAATGAACCATTACAAAGGAGTCACGTTTCAGATTCATGTCTAATTAAGTTGACCGTTTAAGATGTACAAATGTCATGTTTTACAGATAAGCTCATACTATTATCGGGGTTAAATTTGTATTAAAAATAGAGATTATAATTTTATCCATTATCATTATCTAATGGGGAACGTGTGGGCATCAGAACATTATATATGATGTGGCTGTCAAAGGTACAACGAATGCTATGTGATTCGTGAACGATGTTTCGATCTAAATATGTCGGTTCTTATATTTCCAATTAATCAATACCTTTCGATCGATGTCACTTTTGAGTAACGTTATTGGGAGATCGATTATATATTGCCTTTTGATTATGTTGGTACTATTTCTTCTTTCAGGTGTATGGTTATTGTCGTCGGCATTAGCAACGCCCCCTTTGGTGGGATGGGGAGTGTATAGCTATCTTCCAAATCAGGGCTTCTGTTTCAGTGAATGGCCAGCTTCTGTTTCCTACACGTTTTTTATGGTCGGTGTATGCTTTGGAGGGCCATGTTCCGTCATGACGGTGTCCTATTGTTTTATCTTTAGAAAATACCGCCGCAGTGCGCGGACAATATTAAATTCCAGTGCAATGCCTTCTATTACAACTCCTAGCGTGAACAGTAACGTTGCTACTAATTCTGTGAATCTAGATCTTGCAGTTACAAAAGATGCATTCGCCACCAAACACAGGTCATTCCAAATAGAGAAAAGACGCCTGGAAGAACTTCGACTCACCACTACCTTATTAGTGATGATATTAGTATTCGTGTTGTCGTGGTTACCGTTTTGTGTGGCTATGTTTATGTCTGTTTTTGCGAAAGAATATTTGCCACGGTGGTTTGATATGTTCACCCTGTTGCTTGGTTACGCGAATAGTTGTTACAACCCCTTTATCTATGGTATCATGAACAGTCGTGTTAAACAAGGTTACAAGACCCAGTTTTCATCCCTTCTGGCATTCTGTGGTTTCAAGAAACAGAGAGCAAATTTACACGAATCAAGGTCAACGACAAATAGTGTCCCAGACAATTAAGTGTGCCACACATTGCCCAGAGGAAACAGGGATTCGGCCAATATACCGCGGGCACGAGGATGTCGCGCGAACAACAGTGGCAAAGATAGACGCACCCCAATAAGCAAGGAGATTACGACTGAACGTGCATTGTTTGACTATCATTGGCACACCACGAATCCACTCCGTAGCTACTACATCTTACGAATGTGTGCCATCGTCTTGTCGATATCACTAGACAATTTCCATAATCTCATATTTAAAGTATCTGATCGCCATTTGACGGATAGATTGCTAAAAAATAGAGAGAGAGAGAGAAATGGGGTTTAACGTCCACTCGACACAAACTAGGTCACTTCGGGACCAACATAAGGTTTTTAATTTTATTTCAATAATTCGCTTGCGCGTAGGGGTCTTCGGTGGGAGGAAACCGGAGTGCCCGGAGGAAACCCACGAGGTTGAAAAGGCGCCCATATCACCATGCCACATACGCTCACACCAGGGATCGAAACCACGGCCGCAACCCAGAGGTGACCGGCCAGCTAGAGGTCGAAGCGCGGCCATCCCAACCCCCCGCTAACAAATAGATTGCTATGAAATATTGTGAAAGGTGAATCTCTTAAACATATATTATGCAAGAGCTAAATCTACTTATTGCAGGTCTTTCTTTAGGTCTGAAATGTTATCTAAATTATTAATCAGACATTAATCAACTTATCCAGACCATAACTAACTCTCGATGTCAACGCTAGCCTGCGATATTCATTGCATTACAATCCGATTTGCTGCTTAACCTGTATTCATGATTTAATGGATAAACGAGGCTATGCCGAATTTTTAATCGCCAAAATCTCATTTCAGGGTATCCTCTTTACATTTAATCTCTTTATTAGAAAGATAGTCAACCAGATATATTACAACTTTTTGGGTTACAAACGCAAAATGCTAAGGATCATTCCAGAGTCAGATAAATGAAATTGAAACGAAAACCCAGCCCATGGATTTAGGAGATAAACACTCCCTGGCGGCATTGTAACATGTTATTTTAGGATTTTAAAAAGAATTACTAAAACAGAGGGGTGATTTTGTCCAATAGACAGTGTTTAATTGATCAATCCAGGGGCGGATCCATGGGGGGGGGGGTCCAAACCCCACCCTGCTCAGCTACTTAAAAAAAATAATGCCTTGCATCAATGAAATAACATCACAAAGGGATCCTACATCATTATAAAAATGATTTATCTGTTTAAAAAGCCCAATTTGTATGTATGCCTATGTAATTTAGAGACGTTGATGGCAGATTTCCTTAACTGAAACCCGGCAAACCCCTTCCTGTAAAAATTCCTGGATCGGTCCCTGCAATCTACAGTGTTCGTTAGAGAAGCCTTCCCGCCTTCCTGTGTGACTTGATGATATAGTTTTTTGAGGAATGTGACTGACAACCCGACATTTCCGACAATTGTAAGACTTTTATAGAATTTTGCTCTTTAAATTAGTAGCATTGAATTACATACAATTAAGATCACTGGCAAATAATTAGATTCATGTATATGTACCTAAATCAAAATGAGCGAATGAATGACAGATTGGTTAATAAAAAAGAGTCATAGAACCAAAACATGGCTTATTCTATGTGTCAACAACATATCACCAGATTACACGTGATTGAAAATGTACTAATTGCATCATTAGACTTAAACCAATCATATCAGTAATTGCACAGGTCCATGGTTATGAATAGCCTAGTCTGTGCGTGATGTCCATGGGTCCTATAAAAGAAATCGTGGCAAACCTTAAAGGCAGATTTTCATTAGATTCCTGTGAGATTACCATCTGATTTCCAGATGATACCTAGCGGGCGTGCAGTGGGTACATTCCACACCCAGAATGATAAGGCGCCCCGAGAAATGCCCCGAACCCTCCAAAAAAACAGGTGGGTCGTAGCTCATTTGAAAAAGTGGGTCTAAGATATAAAGAAAAAAAGAGAAAGAGGGGAAAGGAAAGAAGGAAGGAGATGACAGGACACAGGACAGGAGAAAGAAAAGATAGGGGAAAAATGACAAACAACACAAAAAAGGAAGTGTACTACAAGGAAAGAACTTCATGGGTTTAGCCTCATTATACCGAGAACCGTGTAATTCATCTTTTAACCTCTAGTAGTATTCATCACAGAAGTAAACAAACATCATAAGCTCGCGAGGTTCATGAGCTTAAAGGGACAATAACACTCTTGCTGGCTTTGCAGCTCTAGAAAATAAATAATAGTCTTATTCTAGTACTAGATGTTTATTTGTTCTACCTGTTGTGTAAATTGTTCAGAGGGTTCGAAAATATTTTAAAATCCAAGTCACATTTGAAAAGGTTTACGTTAACCTTTTCAAATCATGTAGTTGAATTTTCCAATTCTTTAAATTAAGTGTGTTAAGATGAAATTTGTATCATCAATTAATTTGAATATTGTAAAATAATACAATTTGTTGACCAGAATAAAGATTGGGACATATTATTCAATTACAACAAGAGTGTTATTGGGGCTTTAAGTGATATTCGTTTACTTCTGTGAGTTCGAAGATTCTCGCTATATTCCATGATGTGCGTCAACAGAACTGTCAAATACGTGTAATGTATGTATATTATAATTTGCATTATTTTCATCACGGAGAATAAAAGGTTTTTGTTTTTGATACTCAAGAGAATTCTCAAATCCATCTAACGATAGTGCTCTTAGGTTATTCTGTTATCTAATTGTATCAGGAAATCAAAAATTTGCCTTCTCCCGCTTTGCCTGAAATGCTTGAAAATGGGTTTGCGGTTGTTAATTTTCAAAATTTTCCTAGGGTGAGAGCAAACCCCCTCCAGCCCCCGCCCCCTCGGACTTTCGCACGCCTTCGGCGCGCTCATGATTTGTGTGGGCCTTGGTCAATGACCTGACAGTCCGGCACTGCTTCAATGGAATTATCAGTGAAATGAAATTCACAAGCGTGTCTGTTACCTTCAGCCAGTTATATGTCACTTCCCGTTTATTCAAGTATGTGGAGTCATAGAACTAAATATTTAATTCCATGGTGGAGTGTATTTAACCAGTTCTAACACATTTAATAATGGCCGACACCAATATTGTCCTTTAAACTCTCTCTCTCTCTCTCTCTCTCTCTCTCTCTCTCTCTCTCTCTCTCTCTCTCTCTGTAACTGTCAGAGACCGAGTCGGTTCGTATTGCAAGTAGTTGTTATATAAACAGGATATTAATTTAAGTAGTGACGATTATACCAAAAAAAATATTGGATCGGAGATTTTATTTGGGCCTATATCACAAAAATCAAGCTGTAAATGAATTGATAATCTTTCTGAGCACATAATAACGATGGTGTTATTGCTATTCATTGTAGTATACATTCTTACCTGAATATTTGTTAGTGTGTGTATAAATAAAGATTATCAATTCATTTACATATAATCTGATATATATATTTACATAATATATTATGTGTTCTTAACTTAATTTGTGTTTGTGTTAGCGTGTGTGTGTGTGTGTGTGTGTGTGTGTGTGATTAAATAAATTATAATAATTATTTGTTATTAAATTAAGTTGCCGTTCTTATTTTGTAAAAAAAATATATGAATTTAACTCTCTGGGACTTAAGCAAACATACGTGTGGGGAAATGTTGTGAACAAATAATTCGTTGCTATAGGCTTTATGCTTGATGCAATTAGTTAGATATAAAAAGCGTTGATTTGTAACCGTTGTATTTATTTTATCCTTTTATCTGTATTTTAAAATAAAGACAGACCTTGAGCTAAAGAATAACACACAGGATTGAACCCAAAAATAACCCATTAGTAAATAAAGGAAAATAACAACGGGATACCCAAAGACATTGGTAACAAGTTTTCAAAATATAAAAACTGTGCCCTGGGGCCTATTTCACGAAATTTTAACTAAGATAAGATCCCAGTTTTAGTAATTTGATTGGATAATATTAGATTGATTTTAGTGCTTAGCCAATCAAAATTGAAGTATCTACTAAAATCGGATTTTATCTAAAGTTAAAATTTCGTGAAACAGGGCCCAGGGCGATAAAATTCAATGGTTGTTGAAATTTCACTCGTTTGTTGAAAATTCTTAAAATATGTAATGTTATTACAGCGGACACTTGCAACGTGGAAAATCTCTTTTAAAAAAACACACACATTAAAACGGACGAGAGCTAAGTATTATGCCGAGATTATTTAAAACAGGCGTTTCTCAATCAATTATTACCGAAAGATAGAAAACACAATAAAAAAGAAAACAAAAAAAAACATTTTCGTTTCTCTTTAATTTTCTCCGAAATCAACATAAACATACATTATGCAAGAGCTAAATCTGATTATTGCAAGTCTTTATTTAGGCTTCAGATGTCATAGAAATTATAGATTAGATCTTTATTTAAACAACAAGCATAAAATCAACTCTGTAGACCCACGGATGGCTTGGATTGAACTTGGATTTAAACAGGATTTCATTGATTGATTTAATTATAAATGGCGTCGTGAGAGGAGATTAACAGTTACGTTGACGTCATACTCCAAGATGGAGGCTTTTAATGATAGAGTGTACGAATCGAGGCCGCTGTTGAGCGAGGTAATTATGGCGGTATATTAGTGTCAAAATTCTAACATGCTATCGTCTAATTTCTTACTTCTATTCATGTAATTTCTAACCTCCATTCATGTAACTTCTAACTTCCATTCATGTAATGTCTAAATTAAGACAATGTATAATTCAACTTCTTTATTTGTTCAGTGTAAATATCAATTCTGTTTCATCTTATTTCTATCATTGAGGCGAAAAATGTCTACTTCATTGTTGCTTTACATGTTAAAACAAATTTAGAATTATGATACTTCTACCTGGCAACCATCATTATGATGTCGTTTGGTATCGCCACCATGTGCTCAGTTTGGCGATTGAGCACCTGATCGGGACCATTCTATTGATACAAACGACTCGCTCTTCGTCAGATTTCGTGGCTTGCCTGAGTGTTAAAATTGAAAACAACATCGGGAGAGAGAGATGGGGACATGGGGTTTAACGTCCACTCGACACCAACCAGGTCATTTCGGTATTAACACCGTTCAATTGTATTTCAATAATTCGCTTGCGTGTAGGAGTGTTTAGCAGTGGGAGGAAACCGGAGGACCCGGAAAAAACCCACGAGGTTGGAAAGGCGGCCATACTCCATGTCACGTAAAAATGGAAAATCGAAACCACGCCAGTTTATTCAATGACAGACGCGTGCACGTGCTAACCATTCGGCCATCCTACCCTCTAAACAACATTGAACGTGATATAAATGTATGGTTTGCAAAATTTAATGCTATTTCGAATACCGTGGCTAAGCGGGTAAGACGCAGGCTCGCTAGGCTGTGGGTCGGGAGTTCGATCCCGGCATGGGTCGAAAAAAGTTCATCCAGATTTTCTGGCGTGGTTCCCCCTTATTAGTGTCTTGTCGTTCAGATGGGATGATAACCCGAGGTTCCATGTACATGTTGGCGTGCACGTAAAAGATCCCGTGACCGTTAGACTTCGATATAAGTCCAGGTCGTAGATCCGCTCTCCGGGCAATATTTCCCTAAAGCACACTGTGTGGCGTATGTCCGTCTCCATTAGCCCGGTTCGGAACAGAACAGTAGGGCGTTAAACCCTCTTTCATTTCATTTCATTTTCTATTTCAAATATAAGCTAAACGGGATTTGGAGAATTTTATTTTATTTTTTTTTACGGTTGAGCTAATAATTAATATTTATATGCAGTTGGTCTATAGGGCCTATTATAAATGTTATGGATAGGCCTACACAGATACTAAGTGACCTCTCTCTCTCTCTCTCTCTCTCTCTCTCTCAGAGCACGCCTTCCAACCTTCAACCAAACGAAGAATGGGTCGTTTATACGAAATAATGGTCCCGATCAGGTGCGCAATCACCCAATTGAGCACGCAGTGGCGACACCAAACGTCTTCATAATGATGGTTGCTAGGCAGAAATGTATAAATTCTAAATTCGTTCATGTTGATGCTAAACATGTAAAGCATCTATTAAGAAGACATTTTTCGTTTAAATAATAGAAACAAGTTGGAACAGAATTGAAATTTACACTGAACAAATAAAGAAGTTGGGTTATACATTGTCTTAAATTAGAAATTACATGAATGGAAGTTAGAAGTTACATTAGGCAGAAATGTATAAATTCTAAATTCGTTCATGTTGATGCTAAACATGTAAAGCATCTATTAAGAAGACATTTTTCGTTTAAATAATAGAAACAAGTTGGAACAGAATTGAAATTTACACTGAACAAATAAAGAAGTTGGGTTATACATTGTCTTAAATTAGAAATTACATGAATGGAAGTTAGAAGTTACATTAATGGAGGTTAGAAATTACATGAACAGAAGTAAGAAATTAGACGATAGCATGTTAGAATTTTGGCACTAATATACCGCCATAGGTAATTAGGTCAACACGTTGTTGCTCTTTTGTCACTTGCGTTAACAGTTACAGCAAAATTTTGGAAATTGATAAACATGGCAGCTAACATCAACTAGCTGAATTGCAGCCCCATCGGATCACTTTTTCTGTTCGCCTGCTTCGGGAGCTACCTAAAGAACACGAATACAGGCAGGCAACGGAAGAAGTCGGCTATAGTATAATTATTTACAATACTGCCTCATTGATTTGGTCCATTCCTTTCAAACTTTAAAATTCTGTTGCCGACTTTCTCTTCTTATCTATATATTAAAAGTCTTAATTCTAAATTGTAGTAGAAAAAAAAATGTAATACGAGTTGAATTGCAGCCCCGTCTCAAACCAAATAGGCTAAATGTAGGCATACCACAGTCATTGAAAACATTACTTGATAATCGGGATTATGTAGGTGGAGTTAACGCCTGTCAATCAAACAATCGGCCATCGGTGAAGATGGAGTTCTATACCATTTCTAGTCAGAAATAACAGTGGTGATAACTATGTTCAGAATAAAGTAATTTGACTGAAAGTTTCAATATATACTTCTTTCATCATCTATTTTTGAACTGTTATAGCGAGAATAGCTAACTCCTTATAAAAATATCCCATAATGTATCTTTAATTCAGCCGACAAATCATGTTTACTTGCCTTTTCTCTGAGAGCATTTAGTTTTAGACTGCTTCTTTTTATACATTTCACAGCGGTTACTTGTATAGCTGAATTTTACTACAGCTTACATATAGCAGATCATGACTCATGCTGACATTACTCAGTGATTTCTCTGGATTTTATCTATATTTAAGATTTAGAGAAACGGGACCCTGGTTGCTTTCAAATTTGGGTAAAGCCTGTGTCACTACAGGTCCGGGACTGTACAGGGCAGTGGACGCTTACGGCTAACCCTCTGATCCATTCGCTCTTTTTGATCGTTTGTTTATTTGTGGTTTATGGGTATGATGTCTTGTTTTTGTATTTGTTTTTGTGTAAATTATGTGTGGTGCACTGCCTCTGGCCTTACTATTACAAGGCCGTTACCACCACAATAGTGCTGGAATGAGTCATGGTTTTAGCGAAACGGTGTATTTCTAGTTTAAACATACATTATGGGAGAGCAAAAACTGACTTTTGTCGGTCTTCCTTTGGGCCTCAGAAGTCATAGAAATTATAAATTAGATCTTTATTTAAATAACAAGCCCAAAATGAACTATGTAGACCTACGGATGGCTTGGATTGGGCTCGGATTAAAACAGGATTTCGTTGACTGATTTAATCACTATGGCGTCGTGGGAGGGGCTTCTCCGTGACGTTGACGTCATCATACTTCCGGACTGTTTTCTATTCGTCTGCTTAGGGAGTCGCTTAGGCCTACCTGAAGTACAAAAGAGTACACGCAGGCAACGCAAGAAGTCTGCTATTTATTATAATTTATTTACAATACTGCCTCGTTGATTTGGCCCATTCCTTTCAAACTTTAATATCCTATCGCAGACTTTCTCTTCTTATCTATATATTAAAAGTCTTAATTCTAATTTATAGTAAAAAATAAATGTATACGAATTGAATTGCAGTCCTGTCTCAAACCGAATACGCTATCGGTACTAGTCAGTGTAAACATTACTTGATAATCGAGACTATATAGGTGGAGTTAACGCCTGTCAATCAAAAATCGGCCATAATGTGAAAACGGTGTCGATGAAATTTAACTACTATTTCTAGTAAAAAATTATAGTGGTAACAACTTTGTTCAGGATAAAGTAATTTGGCTGCAATTTTCAATATATTCTTGTTTGAGCATCTATTTTTGAACTGTTATAGCAAGAATGGCTAACTCCTTGTAAAAATCTCCCATAATGTATCTTTAAGTGTCAGGAACATAGATGGAATCAAGGTTCGCAACCGGGACATTGACTATACGTATACCAAAAAGACATTCAATCACAGGCGGTTCTCTTCTTCACCCCAGCTCACAAAATTATAAATTTGAGTAATTCTTAAGTTGAGTACTAAAAACGTTTGAAGACCTTCGACATATTAAGACTTATGTCGTACGTTTATGGCACTGTGTGAAGGAGCCGTTGCACACATAAAAAGCTTGATTATATCTTGGTCACTGTGTTTAATGACATATATTACCACACCCCTGAACCTAGGTCGGACAGGCAGCGGGCCCTAGGGTCCGGCAGACAGTCAAGCCTAAGTCTCTAATTCAGTATCATCCAAAGTTTTACACGTTTAAAACACATATTATTTGTCAATTCAAATCAACATTGATGCTGTTATCTTACCTTGAAAAGACAGGCTTCTGATATCCAATTTTTAAGGCAAAATATACATTTTACCATTGGTACATGAATCATGTACCATAGTGCGTTTTAGTGTCATTTGTAACAAGTGACCAGAAAGAACGGGGCTAGACATAGTCCAGAACTCATGTCAAACGCGACGACATAACTTATCTGGAGAGCTTGCGCAATAGACTGGAATAACCACACGCTATTCGGTTATGACTCATGCCGTATTCCGCTGGACATAAATGATTTGAAATTAGAGTCAAAACGGAAACAATTGAATGTAAATCAATTCATATACACTCAAATAAGATTATTATATGCGTTGCGACCCATTTGGGTTCAATTTCCTGGTCCCAAATATTAGCAATATAGGTCCTTTAAAGATACATTATGGGAGATTTTGACAAGGAGTTAGCCATTCTTGCTATAAAAGTTCAAAAATAGATGTTGAAACAAGAATATATTGAAAATTTCAGTCAAATAACTTTATCCTGAACAAAGTTGTTACCACTATAATTTTTTACTAGATATGGGGGTTAAAATCATCGACACCCTTTTCCCACTATGGCCGATTGTTGATTGACAGGCGTTAACTCCACCTACATAGTCTCGATCATCAAGTAATGTTTAAACGGTATCTACTGAAGCTTGTGTATAGCCTCGGTCATCACTGTCTTTCATGAATAATTTCCGGAAGTATGATGACGTCAACGTCACGCAGAAACCCCACCCACAACGCCATAGTGATTAAATCGGTCGACGAAATCCTGTTTTAAATCGAGCCCAATCCAAGCCATCCGTGGGTCTACAGTATTCATTTTGGGCTTGTTGTTTAAATAAAGATCTAATTTATAATTTCTATGACATCTGAAGCTCAAAGGAAGACCGACAAAAGTCAGTTTTTGCTCTCCCATAATGTATGTTTAAACTCCAGAGACATACCAATATCATACCGGGTTATATTCCGATATATAGCCCAGCAAAATAAACCACACAAATCTTAGATCGATTTGCATGCCTAAATAAATTAAAACTACCTGGGTAATTTCGTACACGTTTTATTTGTTATCTAATTTGGACAATCATTGTGAAAATGGAGGCAAAAATATGCTGCGGATAGTCAAGATAACCTTGGAATACATGAAAAAATAGCGACAGACCTGGCTAAATAATATGTAAAAAATATTAGAATTTGGCAAAACAAAAGCATGGCAAGTCACAGGCGGCATACAAATATGGAAGGGTATCGCTGCCAATATTAAATGCTATGCTAAAATTTCTTTTCCGTTGATTATATGTAAAAAGTGCAATGTACAAAGTCACAGTACCGGTAATGATAAAGTCAAAATACCTCTAAAGCCAAAGTTAAATGTAAAACGACAAATGTAATGTGTCAAATGACAAATGTTTTAATGCAAAATGCTGTTCTTTGACATTTCTACATTTCTCTCATTACAAATCACATTTGCGCTCTGCCACATCTCATTTGTCATTCACGCTTTCTTTTTATCAACTTGCGCATAGCATCTTCTTAAATATCCAAATATAGTAGGGCCTATACCACGTGACTTATTAACATAAATACGGAAAAGACCGATCTTTCCTTAAACATACATTATGGGAGAGCAAAAACAGACTTTTTTCGGTCTTCCTTTGGGCCTCAGAAGTCATAGAAATTATAAATTAGATCTTTATTTAAACAACAAGCCTAAAATGAACTCTGTAGACCCACGGATGGCTTGGATTGGGCTCGGATTAAAACAGGATTTCGTTGACTGATTTAATCACTATGGCGTCGTGGGTGGGGCTTCTCCGTGACGTTGACGTCATCATACTTCCGGACTGTTTTCTATTCGTCTGCTTAGGGTGTCGCTTAGGCCTACCTGAAGTACAAAAGTACACGCAGGCAACGCCTCGTTGATTTGGCCCATTCCTTTCAAACTTTAATATCCTATCGCAGACTTTCTCTTCTTATCTATATGTTAAAAGTCTTAATTCTAATTTATAGTAAAAAATAAATGTATACGAATTGAATTGCAGTCCTGTCTCAAACCGAATACGCTATCGGTACTAGTCATTGTAAACATTACTTGATAATCGAGACTATATAGGTGGAGTTAACGCCTGTCAATCAACAATCGTCCATAATGGGAAAACGGTGTCGATGAATTTTAACTACCATTTCTAGTAAAAAATTATAGTGGTAACAACTTTGTTCAGGATAAAGTAATTTGACTGAAATTTTCAATATATTCTTGTTTCAGCATCTATTTTTGAACAGTTATAGCAAGAATGGCCAACTCCTTGTAAAAATCTCCCATAATGTATCTTTAAATAAAAATATGAATAATTGTTCCAATGGAAAGATAACTCAGTTAACGCGCCATTAGTTGTTTTTCTTTTTAAATTATTTATTTATGTTTGAGCTGGTAAAAGGAAAATATAACTTTTTGTTGAATCTAAAAATATGAGCATCCTGACCAATTTCTTTCCCGAATTAGTAAACAATTATTGATGTTTGTGAAAGGTTTAAAGTAGCTAAGTCTCTAACTCAATATCATCCAAAATCTTCAACATTGAAAACACGAATTATTTGTCAGTTTAAATCAACAATTGATGCTATGATCTTACCGGAAAAAGGTGGACTTCTGATATCCAGTATTTAAGACACAATAAACATTTTACCATTGGTACACGAATCGTGTACCACCAAGCCTTTCAAACCAAGTTCTAGCAAGAGGAAAGAGGCTAGAAACAAATCAAAAGCGTATGTAGACTGGAATAACCAGACGCTAGAAATTTGCATTCGATTGAGACTACTGACTTATTTCGCCGAACATAATTGATTTGAAATAAGAGTAAAAACGGAAACCATTGAATTTAAATCAGTTTATATACATTCATGTTACATTATTATGTGCGTTGCGACTCTCTTATGTCAATTTCTAGGTCCCAAATCAAATGTTAGCGATTTAGCTCCTTTAAACTAATCGCAATTTTGAAAAATAATTAATGACACTAAACACAAACATATATAAATAATTTAAAATGAAAAACAACTAATGGCGCGTTAACTGAGTTATCTTTCCTTTGGAACAATTATTCATATTATTATTTCAAGAAAGATCGGACGTTTCCGTATATATGTCAATAAGTCACGTGGCATACTATATTTGCATTTTTAAGAAGATGCTATGCGCAAGTTGATGAAAAGAAAGCGTGAATGACAAATGAGATGTGGCAGAGCGCAAATGTGATTTGTAATGAGAGAAATGTAAAATGTAAAAATGTCAAAGAACAGAATTCTGCATTAAAACATTTGTCATTTGACACATTACATTTGTCGTTTTACATTTAACTTTGGCCTTAGAGGTATTTTGACTTTATCATTACCGGTATTGTGACTTTGTACATTGTACTTTTTACATAATATAATCAATGGAAAAGACATTTTAGCAGAGCATTTAATATTGGCAGCGATACCCTTCCATATACAAACGTAGACACAGACTGTTCATTGACATAATAGAATGTCTCAAACTAAATAAAGAAAAACACAGCTATGAACATCCCAGCGGACACTAGCGAATATTTAATTGGAATCGCGTGGTTTTTCACATTTCCTTTGTGTGCCGTTCAAAATTTCGCGATCTGACGGCACACAGGTTAATATATGTTTTATTCGTACATGTATTTACTCGACGCAGTCTGTGTTTTCCCGTCGGTAATATAGTTGTAGTTGATATATGCGAATGATTTTAGCTGAATTCCATACAGTTATCACATCTAATGTTTCCACAGACGCATCAGAGTAACTCTGTACTTCGAGAGTTGGGTGCATGTAATTTCAGTCATATCGAGTGCGTACAGTGGTGACTGGTACATTATCACACGAAAAATTAATAAAATAAAACAAAGTAACGAACAATCCAAACCATTAGACAAAATTCGAAGTCCTAAAAACAGTACAGGACAAATAGTGTAATCAGCAAATGGAGTCTGTGGTTTTCCCCTTCTTTATCCTCCTTTAATGTACTGGAACGTTTTATTTTATTATGCCCTGTAGATTATCTGCTGTAAAAGTATTTCAAAACTGAATAAAACTCTTTCTTTGTTCGTAAATTTCCTCATCTAGACATCCATTGTTTATACAAAATAAATATTAAGTGGATTTAATCAAAACGACTTTATAGTATCTTAGGATTTTTGAAATCATTCACAGGTTGGTGCTTACTGGGAATTTCGCAGAATTTTCTTCAGAGTTTTGAAATCATTGACAAGTTGGTGCTTTCTGACACCAACGAAGGAGTTCCGGTTTCATTGTTCGTTGACTTCCGGCCACAACATTGTCCAAATATTTTGAAGAACACTTTGCGGAACTGAGAACTGAGAATCATGTAGAAAACAAACCCTAAGCAGTTGCTGGTGAGCTCACATAACTTTCCAATTCGCATAATTGTATGAAAGAGATAATGTTCTTTGGTGTTCGTGCCGTAACCTACCGCCGTGTTTTCTACAAGGGAACTTACGTTTGATGGCAGAGCTAATATGACGATAACAAACGTTGATACAAGTACGGTTATGGTGATACGAAGATCGTTATTTCTTGCACAGTTGGTAGCAACCATATCCTTACGAGCCTTGAAATGTCGTCTTAAAGTGATGACGGTGATGAAATTTGAAATTAGACAACCCAGCAGAGCAACGTAGACAAACATCACTTTACTGGATATACTCCATGCTTCAAGTTCACGTCTCTTAGCCAAATATATTTCAGTAAATTGAAATTTCCAAAGAGTTTCATTTGTAATCGGAGATTGATACGACACAACTACGTATTTGAGTGCAACGAACACGTGAAAGAGAATGGAGACAACCGTCACACAGATGACAGATATAACTGGATTTTTAACAATTTTGAAATGTTGAGATTTGAAAGGAAACACGACAGCAATACACCTTTCAGCTGATAGTAAAAACGACAGACAGTATGTTGTTCGTCTGAAGGCTGTACCCAGATAAATACTTAAGTAAAGTCTTACAGTTAGATGAACCAATGAAGTTGTTGATTTCTTTCCGTAGATTGCACCCGTAGTTTCCAGTGCCATAGTTACTAAGACATTAGCCAGTTCTGAAAGGTTCAGTGCTACCAGATAAATGCTGGTGGAACTTCTCATCGGTTTTGTTGAATAAACGACGGCACCAAGGGTACAGAAAACAAAACCAACGAAGGTCAAAGGATACATGAAATAACTGACTATAGAATATAAAGAATCATATGTTTCCATGGATACCAGACCTTGATCTATCAAAGGCACATTCTGACTTGCTGCTGCTTCAGTTGTTGCTTCCATTGTTGTTTCAATAAATGTTGTGGCGACGCTCGTCGTTAAATTTAGTTGTGCAATCCTATCAAAGATATCTGGCAATCTTAAATTTCCAACAACAAACGAATCCCTGCTTTAAAATCAAATCTACTAAATCGGTCGGTCTACTAAGTCGCAACTGAAGTCTAAGACTTTTTCAGTTTTCTTAATATCCCACCCCACATCTTTCACTGAATAAATAACTAAACAAAAAAAATCAATTTATTGAATATTCCAATCCGTTCAATAGACATAAATTTAATAGGGAAAATAACAACAGAAAAAATAATCTTTGATGTTCACATCATTAATACCGATAAATAATATCTTAAGCTCATTTTCAAACGGAAGCAGGTCAGAAATGATGACAAAGAATCAAGTTCTTTACGGGATTACCATTATGCGTGGGGTTTTTTCTTCTTAAGTTGTATTTTTATAAGCCAAATATTTCACAAAATACTGATTGCACAGAAATAATATCTTAAGCAGATTTTAAAACGGAACCAGATCAGAAATTAAGACAATGACCAGTATCATTTTTCTCAGAATTGGTAAAATTATTTTCATAGACGTCAATAATTATTACAGAAAACATATATATTAGAACCAGGGAACGTTTACAGACACTTGACGATCATCTTCTTCTTGTTGCGACGCTTTAACCCTTCGAGCGACATGAAATTTGGGCAATTGTGCATCGATTGTTTAGTTTCAATGTGCCATAACATTTACAAGACGGTCGCGACGACGTTATGATATGTTCCTGGTTAATAAATTATGTAGCAATGTTAATTGAATCAATTTGCGACACAATGTAAATTTTATTGACAACAATTTGTTTACTATGATCAATATATATTGCAATTATCCAATAGATCGTTTGATTTTAAATTAATATTGCCATTTCTCCCAATAACATTCCCCAATAGACCTGTTCTATTGACGCTACATTTATTTTAAAATAATAGGCGTCTTATCGATATTTAGAATTTGTACTTTTTGACCTTATCTATTTGAAAATAACAAATCCTATCCACAGAGCAGTTTGTCTCAATTGCAGCTTATCGGAAAGGAAAACTTGGATGTTGAGCAAGGGCGTGGATTTGTCATAACTTTTTGGGGAGACGGGCGAACCCTGGAACATTTCACTACCAAACCAAAACAATTACATGTATTATGAACAGTTTTCTTTACAAGTGTTATTTCGACAGTACAACGGCAAGCCAATAATGCGTTGTGTTTATTTCTAAATTTCTAATTTCGAGTTGCATTATGGCTTGCGTATGCGTGTTGGCGCCTTATTACTGACATAAATAAATACAAAAATATGAATAAGTCGAAAGTCGACAAGACGATAAACAAGCCAAAATGCAAGTCGAAAATGAGAAATTAGGAAAAAACGAGAGGCGCTATTATTGCAGTGTATTATTTCTTAATTTCCTATTTTCGAGTTCATTTTGGCTTGTACATACCGTGCTGTCGCCTCACATTTTGTCGTAAGTTCTACTTTTCGACTTTCGTGTTTTGAAACGGCGAAAAATAGAAATTATGAATGGTAGTTATAGGCTTCCATAGTATTATAATGACGATGTAGAAAGAAGACTACATATAAAAAGCTGCACAAATATTAATTATTCATGAACTTAAGTGGAGGCTTCAAACAAAATTTTTAAAAAAAAAAGGTCCGACACAAGCAAGGCACTCGGAAAAAAGAGCATATAATCAATAGGGTTCGTCCCCTATAGCGTTTTTTACCAAATCTGTTAAAAACTTCAGCCTATATGACGTTTACAGGGTTTTCAGTAACGGAAAATCGTACAAAGTGATACGTTCATCCCCCCGTCCTCTATGACCTTCATGTTTCCCACCAAATTTGAAAAGAATCCCACAAAAACTCGAGCCTCTATTAATTTTGATCGAATATGGCTGTTGTGGTCGTAAATAATATCCAAGTAAAAGGAATTTTTTCATGTAAAATGTAACATTACAATGTTAATGATTGAGCCTACACTGTTGACAATGTATTTCACTGAGGATTACGAAAATCTTCTAATATCTCTGTAACAGCTGACTGCCTTAATGGGTGACGTCACAGCACGTGGCGTCAATCATTGGCTCAATGGTGCGTACATTTTAATATAAGACGTTACCGGTTCGATCACAACGATGCATTTTACTGATTTTAATTTCCATTTACACTAAAGAGAAAATAATGTTTACTTGCAAATACTTCAAACGCCTTTATTTATTTTCTAAATACATAAAAAAATGTTTAAGAATCTAATTTATCTAATTTGTCGGCGGAAAAAAGTTAATATTTGTGACTCATTAAGTCGCATCGATGTCATCCCTATCAGTGATTGTAGCGGCCTAGCGAATATTGACTGCTGATCAGTGTGCTGTTGACCATGTTGCGAACTAAAATTACATGTATTGTATCAATCTGTTTCACAGAGAATTACTTACGAATTATCTCTGTAACAGATGACTGTAGACAACACGTGCGTTGACTGCACGCGGCGTTAGTCATTGGCTCAACGGCTCGTGCAATGTTTACTTAACACCTAACTGCTTCGGGCAAAATGATGTATTTTACTCATTTTAATACCCATTTACACTAAATAGGAAATATTTTTTAATTACAAATACTTCAAACGTCTTTGTTTATTTTTCTTTTACCTGAAAAAAATGTTTGAAAATTGAATTTGTCGGAGTAAAAAAGTTAATATGCCGACTTCATTAAGCCTCGTCGATGTCATGCTTATCAGTGATTGTAGCGGCCAAGCGAATATTCACTGCGGGATCAGTTTAGTATTGTATTTCAAAACTGGAGAGTTACTCGTGGAGACTTGCATTTTGAATATCAATTTAACAGTAAGTGCATTTAATTAAAAAAAAAACGCCTTTGAGGGGGATTTTCTTTAGAGTGTTGAAAATAACCACAGACTGATCCTTCTGGGACCAACGAAATGGAATTCCACATGGTTATCCTTAGAGTTTTGAAATCATTGACAGGTTATTGTTTTCTGAGACCAAGGAAAGGGTTCCGGGTTTCATCATTAGTTGACTTCCGGTCACAACACTGGCCAAGTAGCTTGAAGAACACTTTCGGAACTGGGAACTGAGAATCATGTAGTAAACAAACCCTAAGCAATTGCTGGTGAGAGCATAACTTTCATATTCGCATTATTGTATGAAAAAGATAATGTCATTTCGTTTTGTGCCGTATACTGCAGTCGCCGTGTTTAGTACAAGGGAACTGGGACTTCTCATCGATTTTGTCGAATAAACGACGGCACCGAGAACACAGAACACAAAACCAACGACGGTCAAATAACTGACTATAGAATATAAAGGATCATATCTTTCCATCTATCAAAAGCACACTGTGACTTGCTGCTGCTTCGGTTGTTGCTTCCATTATTGTTTCAATAATGCTATTTGTGGCGACGCTGGTCGTTAAATTCAATTGTGGTATCCAATCAAAGATATCTTGAAATCTTTAAATTTCCAACAGCCAACGGATCAAATAGGACTGTCTTCCCTGCATCTAAATCTGCTAAATCTGTGGGTCTAAAAAGTCAGTTTTCTAATATTCTGCTCTACATCTTCCATTGAATAAAATATTTAACAAATAAAATCAATTTATTGAATATTCCAATCACTTCGATCTTTGATAAGACATCAAGTCAATCCCAAAATAACAACATTGACAATGTACTTTGAATCAATATCTTAGGCTAATTATCAAACAAAACCAGTTCAGAAATTATGACAAAGGTCCAGTATGGTAAAAATGTTTTCATATACGTTAATAATTATTACATAATGCATACATGTTAGAACCAATCTAATTAAAATATAGATCTATATTTCGTTTCGTTTTTTATACTTTCGATGGCCTACACTCATGTAGATCTAACTAGTTATAGTGGAAGCTCACGTTCTATGACGTCAGGTATCAAGCACGGGACATTTGACCCGATAACGTCAGTCATTCGATTAACCAATTAGCGACCGCCATGCTTTTCAAAATCCACTTTTGTTTTGTTATGATTTCTATCCGCTGGTGTTTATAGTATAGACGTCGTTGGCTGGTAATATCTACTCACAGTTCCACGCATGAAAAGGTCAAACGGTCGATTCGACAGACCATTTGATTGGCTGACCCCATATTTCAGTCAGAACACCAGTTAAATAACAAGTCCTCCAGATCCAAGAGTAGTAAAGACAAGAAAA
This sequence comes from Patella ulyssiponensis, assembly GCA_963678685.1. NCBI lineage: Eukaryota > Metazoa > Mollusca > Gastropoda > Patellidae > Patella > Patella ulyssiponensis. The sequence goes on along the minus strand of OY783232.1, from coordinate 16,024,235 downwards.
AACGAAATTTTGAACTATAAAAAACGGAACGAAATTGGATCTGTGTTTTAATCAGATTGGTGTTAGAACCAGATGTGACACATACAGTCAATTAGGAACTAACTTTGTCTTCACGTTGTGTGTAAAACTATTTTCACTGATCAGTTGACTCTGAAACACTTTGTTGGTTTAGCTGTTTATATATCTTTATAACATCCACAATATCATGGTTATATACAGGACACTACATACACGGCTATGGCATTCAGGCCCGTAGATAGGGGGAAAACGGCTCTTCCAATGGTGAAAAACGGCGCCTTCCAAGGCCTACATCCAACGTTCCCATATCAGTATGGGCACTACATAAAGACGAGTGACATCGGTTGGGCTCCCACGAGAAGATTGGCGGGGCGCCCAACCAATGTCACTTGGTCTTATGAGCGTCTCGCCAATCCCCCCCCCCCAAAAAAAAAAAAATTAGTGAGGACCATAGGCAATCTGACTTTTCGGGCAGACGGGTAAAGTGAAAACAAAAAATATTATTTCATCTACGTGTAGTTGGCAAAATAAAGTGCCCGAAATCTAATAAAACACTAATATTACTTTTCTTTTAATTGAATACCGCTAATATGTACTAGGGGGGTTGGGATGGCCTAGTGGTCTAGAGTGCCGCGCTTCGACCTCTAGCTGGCCGGTCACCTCTGGCTTGCGGCTGTGGTTTCGAGCCCTGGTGTGAGCGTATGTGGCATGGAGATAGGGGCGCCTTCTCAACCTCGTGGGTTTCCTCCGGGAACTCCGGTTTCCTCCCACGGCTAAAGACCCCTACGCGCAAGCGAACTATTGAAATAAAATTAAAACCGTATGTTAGTCCCGAAATGACCTGGTTGTGTTGAGTGGACGTTAAACCCCATTTCTCCCTCTCTCTCTCTCTCTCTCTCTCTCTCTCTCTCTCTCTCTCTAAAACATTGTGTCTGGAGCCCTCTACTTTGTGCCACATTTTTCGGGCATTGATTTTTGAATGCAGCTGCAACAATTCGATTGGATGGTTGGAATTCGGGTCGGATTTCGGTTACGAAAAGTTTGGAAACTTTGTCTGGGAATGCAAGGCCTCCATACCCCTCGACGATCGATTGGTTGTTTCAGATTAAGGTAAGGTGGGTTATATTGGACCACATTGAAGTTGCTGTATTCACGGACGGGTATAGCAGGAATCGACGTTTGCGGCAGTTAAATTTTTAAAATTTGCTTTAGATGGTCCCGTGCCTGTGGACGATTGATTGGTTGATTGGAATTCGACTCAGTTTCGATCATCCAGAACCACTTAGTCTTCAACGTACGGAGGGCCATGGCCGTTGTCAATATTTGACGTAAAGTCCATTGCCCATGCCTAACCTGGTGTTTGGTTTTTAATGCGATTGAATATCCAGTAACTTTAGTCAAGTCAAGTTAGAGTTGCCCTATTATCCCACAATAAATCCCATGATTCTCGCATTAATATAAACAACCATGAATCGTGACGACCAATTAGGATTAATTTAAAAAAAAACCCCATAGATATAGTCCATGAAGAAAGAAGAAGATAAGAGAAGAGTGCTGGATATTGAACTGGTATGCAATCAAATGAATTTTTTGAAATGCCATTCTTGAACTAATTTTTATGGGCGTCAGCATCTTGTTTATGATAATTTAAAAGACTGTATAATCTAGTCGTCAATGACCTATTATTCTCGAATGTTGATAACGCATCCAAACTAATATTCGTAGAATATTTTTCTGGGTGATAGAGGCTAGACTCAGCCACCTAAGTTAGGCTACATCAGACCACTTACTGTATTCGGGGACGGGAATAGCAAGATAACGCATTTGTGATCGTCAAATTTTCCAGATTTTCTTGGGGGAGGGGACAAGTTTGGGCTAGCTGCGGGCCTGGCATTAAATATAAACGATTAACAAAACAACACGAAAAATTCAGAAATGCCGTTTCAATTTGAACCTTCATTTATAATCTATGACCCACACGCACAGGCACTTGAAGGGATTAAAATAAAACTTCTTACTACTGCTTGAGTATATAGTATAGTATATGTAGAAGGTGTATCAGAGGCCATCTTTGTTATGACTCGTTGGGTAAATATCGTCAGCTAACACCTCACAATACTCACTAGTTCTAAGACTTTCCATCGTTTTAATTCCCAACGAGACTTTATTTGATCATTATACACCCTCCAATGTAGTTAAATTGGTCATTATCAGCGTTATTAATAACAAATCAAACTTAAAGTGTGTTCAGTTGGCTATTCATATCTTCAACCACCTTGAACGGACCGGAATTACGACGAAATCAGGTCAAAAGAAGTCTGTATCACCCAGTCCCTTTATAAACCTATCATTACTCGATATAGTGCCTAGGAACTGGGTGATCAAGACTCGCTCAACAACGGCCTCGCTTCGTAGGCTCTATCATTTAACGTGATAGAGCCTACGAAGCGAGGCCGTTGTTGAGCGAGTCTTGTAATATTTGCCGGAAAAGACCTGGGGGTTACACCCATCCGGATTACTGACTCCTGCAATCAAAACAGGTGGGGACTCTTCATCCCAAAAAAGGTCCTCGAAGGAGGGCAAGGTTGTTGCCGGTGGAGCAAGCTCAAATCCCCAAATCCCACGGCCGCTTGGTAACCCCGTCTATGTATATTGCTGAAACCCCTCCGGGAGTTGTAAGGGGCCCAAGAGCGTCTTACTGGTTCATGTTCATCCATATCCTAAAAAAAAAGCTAGCACTGCTTTTACCGTTATAGTGGTAAAGACAGTAACTGGATTAGTTACGTCCACCCCCTCCCCCACTTTCACATCAACGTCACAACGGATACCTAAAGAGAACACCTGGGGCAATAATATTCCTTATCGTCCCAGTCTGTACCCGGGTCTATATTAACACAGAGGTAATGAAACCACTCATCACATCGGTCACAGCATATCACAGGATGAACGTTATCCGGTTTTCGGCAAATACAATAAATATCGATATTTCCGACATCAATCGGATTTATACTAGTGTAACAGGACGGGTTGTTATCGATTTGCAGTTGAGCGTCGCAAGTGATCCGACTCTTATGCAAACCGGAAGTCCAGGTTCGTACACAGATGGTCAGGTTTCTCACGTGAACTGAAGTAAAAGAGAACTCATTTATTAAATTTCAAATACTTTATTTCATAAATTACAGAGAATCAACGACTGATACGCGCATCTGAGTCGATTCGTCTTCTTCTCTCCAAGGTTAAACCAGCTGAAATAACGGTTTTGCGCCAAGCCCTTCAATACGTCTCTTGGCAGACCCTAGTTCAGCTCTGAACGTTGGTCTCATTTACACTCCCCCTGAACGTCCAGGGGGTGCCCGATTCAATCAATGTCGAACGGAATTGAAGCCCCAGTCAATTTTACTAGGCAATTTTTCACTGCTAAACGATGGAGTGTCAATCCGTGTGAACGTCGGTACAATGTAAAGGAACATCTTAGTGAGAAAATAAGACCTTGCATACCTCGCTAGAGTCAGTATGACCGACACAACACGCTGTTAAAAATACGTCCCCTCCTATCAAGTTAACTTTTCGCTGCCATGACACTCTAAATCAATCTGATTAAAACACAGATCCAATTTCGTTTCGTTTTTTATAGTTCAAAATTTCGTTTTTACTTGTCTTCACTACTCTTGGATCTGGAGGACTTGTTATTTAACTGGTGTTCTACCTGAAATGAGGGGTCAGCCAATCAAATGGTCTGTCGAATCGACCCTTTGACCTTTTCATGCGTGGAACTGTGGGTAGATATTACCAGCCAACGACGTCTATACTAACACCAGCGGATAGAAATCATAACAAAACACAAGTGGATTTTGAAAAGCATGGCGATCGCTAATTGGTTAATCGAATGACTGACGTTATCGGGTCAAATGTCCCGTGCTTGATACCTGACGTCATAGAACGTGAGCGTTCACTATAACTAGTTAGATCTACATGAGTGTAGGCCATCGAAAGTATAAAAAACGAAACGAAATATAGATCTATATTTTAATTAGATTGTATTTAGGAATGTCGGTAATACAAGACGAAACGAAATTTAGGTACATTATGGAATCTTTGAAAAAAAATTGGAATCTTCAGTCATTTATTCCCGTGCCCACGTTTTAATATTACAATAGAATAAAACAAACAATCCAGGTGTATAATGAAGGATAAAACCATTTACTTTCATATTCAGTATTTATTGAGGCTTGTTTCTTAAGTTTTATTTTTTTTTCCCAAAAAACAAAATTTAAAAAATACATAAAGAACAAGGTTGTTTTTTCTTTAAAAGAAAAAGAGGAAAAACATATATTAAACTCTTAAACAAAACTTGGAAACATTAAAAAAGTGTTAACAAGGGTATATGCAGGTGAGGCTCCATGGGGCAGCAGTTCTGAGGGAAAATTTGATAGAACCAAATCGGTTCTTAACATTGTTCAAACCTACCATAGGGACAAGTTATTTGTGAAGTCTACAGGTCGGAAATTACACGGAGTAGAACAATCAAAATATAGTTAAAATTTGACTTTGAAAAATATGAGATCCGGGTGAAAGCCCTCAATAAGAAACTTGATCGAAAAAGAGAAAATGCTGTGAAAGTACATTAAGCAATTTTAAAGAAGAATTGTTAAATCAATGAATAAGCCAGTTTTAATTTGTTCATTCTTTACATTTATTTATATTAAAGAAAAAGAGTTATGTATATATATATGTATTTGTGATATATGAGTGTAGTTAAGAATAATTTAAATACTTGTATGTGTGATGTTGAGAATAATTTAAATCCTTGTATTTATGTATTTATTCCTTGACATTTGCATTATATGTATATATGTCATTTTTATTTGAGAAAGTTTTGTTTAAGAGTTTAATATATGTTTTCCTCTTTTCGTTTTAAAGAAAAACCAACCTTGTTATTTATGCATTTTTTAAATTTTGTTTTTTTGGGAAAAAAAACAAAACTTAAAAAACAAGCCTCAATAAATACTGAATATGAAAGTAAATGGTTTTATCCTTCATTATACACCTGGGTTGTTCGTTTTATTCTATTGTAATATTAAAACGTGGGCACAGGAATAAATGACTGAAGATTCTAATTTTTTTTTTTCAAAGATTCCATAATGTATCTAAATTTCGTTTCGTCATGGCAGCGAAAAGTTAACTTGATAGGAGGGGACGTATTTTTAACAGCGTGTTGTGTCGGTCATACTGACTCTAGCGAGGTAAGCAAGGTCTTATTTTCTCACTAAGATGTTCCTTTACATTGTACTGGCGTTCACACGGATTGACACCCCATCGTTAAGCAGTGAAAAATTGCCCAGTAAAATTGACTGGGGCTTCACTTCCGTTCGACATTGATTGAATCGGGCACTCCCTGAACGTTCAGGGGGAGTGTAAATGAGACCAACGTTCAGAGCTGAACTAGGCAGACCCAAGAAACGGGGCGTCCTTATGCCAAGTCTCGTAACTGCCGAACGAAGTACCAAGGATTAACTTAAACCCCAGCTTAAATTATAACAATGATAGTGCCTGTCTCAGCCCGAACTAACAATATTCGTTCAGAGAAATGTATTACACAATGACATATGTCACAGAAGCGTCCTGCCATATTAAAATACGTGTTAGTGATTGTAACATAAACCTGTTGCTATCAAGACCCGGCTGGAGATCTTGGTAGTATCCCTTATGTCATTGCGTAACTATAACTGTTGTTGGCATGTCTTATCTAACTTTCTTTGTCTGATAAACTATATTGAATGTTAAACCTTCATATGATGCTTGATACATTAGACAGGTGTCTAATGAGCCCCTTTGTCTTGAATACGTTTATAAACTCAGAACAGAAACGAATCTTCAGTCAGGTCCAGGAGGCCATGCTAGGCGGGCCATGGGTGCCTTGGCCATGGGTGCCTTGGCACGAGACGAGACGAGACGAGACGAGAGCTTCTGGAGTTAGCACACTCGTGCTAAGCCAAGCTAATTAAGTCATGACTCCTTCCATATAGTTAGTTCTACGGTCGTTTACATCACGATGTTTGTACCTATTGTAAGAAGCAGAATAAAAGTATTATTAGAAGTATATACCAGTGTTGCCTCCAGAACCCGATTTAAAAGAACTAATGAAATACTGTCACATATTAATTGATGCCGTAGACCAGAGCAACGATTGAAGTCCTAACCACTAGAAGTTCACAGGTCACCAACGGGGTAAGTCTTTTCTAATCCAACCATGGCGAGGGTGGTAAAATGACATTAGTGCTATGTATTATAATTTAACTGGAAATCTGCAGTTTATCATCACGCGTCATTAAATATCAAGGTGTAGTTATTAAATTTAATATTAGCAAGTAGTGGAACAGGAAAATGACGAAAACAAAATTGTATATATATTATTTGTTTTAAAATGCGTCATGTTGTTTTTAAAAGATTATGAATTATAATTGTTTGTTTTTGAACACATATTTTGGCATTTAAAATTAGTATTAACAGGTTTATATTGCGCAGTAAAATGTTTTGTGATTGTTTAACTAGAATTGAGTTAACAATATCGTAATTAGGAATTTTACATTCACAAAGTATTAACGGGTTTATCTCTAAGTTTTTTTTTTCGTTTATTTTGTCTATACGTGTATATTATCCAAATAGTTAATGGCAAAAGACCCGATATTTACGGGTGAGATTTTTATTTGTAATACCCCAAATATTTAATGGGAAAGACCCGATATTTACGGGATTAAGATTTTTATTTGTAATACCCCAAAGTTTTAATGGGAAATGCCCCGATATGTAACGGGAGAAGTTTATGTTAAGTGGTTTAACCCCAGGAGGGTTGTGCTCGGATTTAGAGCGAACGTATTGTCTTGTTTTGTGTTGTGTTTAAAAATTATAGAGATAAGCCGTTACTTCTTTCAAAAATATCTTATTTAAGATCATTCATTATTCTTGAGATAAAACAATATGACTCCCTAATTTCAATTGTATCCATGTAAATAATACTATAAATATCGTTAGATCGTTATCTCAAGTCAAGTCTGTTCCACTTGCTAATTTGATTAACTATTAATTAAGTTCACTCCATGATATGATACGCAGATGATCAAACTTCGGCACGGGGAGCAGTTATAATACTTTTCATAGCACGTCATAACACGCCGTTTTGCCCGACGGTATGGAAAATGAAAAGACTACCGGTCAACAACAATAGTTGAACTAAACGGAGCAGGGAAAATTCTGACCCCTCAACATTACTGGAACGAGGAAGGGCATCATATGTACCCCACCCCTACAGTTGGCTACGACAGTGCAGTAGCGGTCTAAGAAGATAATTACAGTAGTTTGTGTTCGCGATTCCACCAAATAATCGGTCTAAGAAGATAATTACAGTAGTTTGTGTTCGCGATTCCACCAAATAATCGGTCTAAGAAGATAATTATAGTACTAGTAGTTTGTGTTCGCGATTCCACCATTTATATGAATAATAAGAGTAGTCTGTGTTTGTGATTCCAGGATCTCGTTTTTTTTTTTTGACTCGCGTGTGTGACCGATTGGGTGTATATAACTTTTAAGTTCGTGTGTTTTTCATTGACCTTTTCATTTTGTTTAAAGACATTTTTGGATATTATGACATTTTACAAGTATATATAACTTTTAAATTCGTGTGTGTTTCATTTACCTTTGTTTATAGACATTTTTGTATACGACATTTTACAAGTGTTGTTTGTATTTATATGTCTTTTCATTCTTATTGTTATTTTTATCTTTTAAGATTAGGGTAGATATTGTCGATCCCAGTTATATTCAAATTTGTAAAGGCTTTAAAAAAATATTTCATATTTTTTTCTAAAAAGAGGGATAGGTATATTACACAATGACATATGTCACAGAAGCGTCCTGCCATATTAAAATACGTGTTAGTGATTGTAACATAAACCTGTTGCTATCAAGACCCGGCTGGAGATCTTGGTAGTATTCCTTATGTCATTGCGTAACTATAACTGTTGTTGGCATGTCTTATCTAACTTTCTTTGTCTGATAAACTATATTGAATGTTAAACCTTCATATGATGCTTGATACATTAGACAGGTGTCTAATGAGCCCCTTTGTCTTGAATACGTTTATAAACTCAGAACAGAAACGAATCTTCAGTCAGGTCCAGGAGGCCATGCTAGGCGGGCCATGGGTGCCTTGGCCATGGGTGCCTTGGCACGAGACGAGACGAGACGAGACGAGAGCTTCTGGAGTTAGCACACTCGTGCTAAGCCAAGCTAATTAAGTCATGACTCCTTCCATATAGTTAGTTCTACGGTCGTTTACATCACGATGTTTGTACCTATTGTAAGAAGCAGAATAAAAGTATTATTAGAAGTATATACCAGTGTTGTCATCCAAGAACCCGATTCACGAACTAATGTAATACTGTCACAAATGCAACACATCTTACATCACCCAAACGGAAACCACAAATTACAAACTCGTAACCCTATCTCTAACAAATATATACACTGTAACTTACGCGCTCCCGATGGCCGATTTTAATCAACGTTATCCAATAGGAGGTGCCGATATACATGTTCTATTTCAAGCCCATTTACAAAATGGCGTGTTCAATATCGTTTCCACGTGGGATGGTCGGCAATTCCGAGCTTAATGCAACATAGAGCAAGTAATACAGGTCATTTCTATTCACGGGACGAGCAAACTGAGGTCACAGTTATGTTAATAATCTGTACATTACAAAACCCCCACATAAGTTTCAGATCTACGGAACCTTAAAGTCGACGACGGCAATTCCCTATCAGAGAGACAGAAATAGGGCTTGACGTCCACTCGACAAAAACTAGGTCATTTCGGGACTAACATAAGGTTTACTTTTAATTCAATCATTCGCTTTAGCAGTGGGAGGAAACCGGAATACTCGGAGCAAACCCACGAGGCTTGACAGGCAACCCTACTCCTTACCACGTACAACCGGGGATTTGAAACCACGCCAGTTGACTCAATGGCACGCCGTGTGATACAGCGCGAACGCTAACCATTCGACCATCCAACCCCCCAATTCCCTATCACGACAAGCTTTTATGCGGTCGTGATTTAAAACCGTTTCGCCTTTCCGTGTTTGAATTCTGAACAAATACTGCGTAATTACTTGCGTTATAACTCCCGGCCCTTTCCATGTTGGGGATAATTTGCGACTTTTGCCCTTTTTAGTTGCGGTGCCCAAAATCTAAACTGCTCATGTTATTGATATTTTCTCACGTTCTAACATAAATCATAATTTCTTTTCGTTCGTTCTTGGCTCGTATTTAATTTATCGCGAGCTCATTTTTAAAAAATGTCCGACTATAACCCATGTCGCGTACACAAAAATGGGCATATGATCAATAGGGTTCGTCCCCTCATGACCACGATGCTTCATACCAAATGTGATAATAATCTGTCTAAAAGTATAGTCTCTATAGCGTTATTTACCTAATCTGTTAAAAACTTCAGCTTATATGGCGTTTACATGGTTTCCAGTAACGGATGATAAATCCGGAACGGAAAGTCGTAGAAAGTGATATGTTCATCCCCCGCCCTCTATGACCTACATGCTTCCCACCAAATTTGAAAAGAATCCCACAAAAAACTCTAGCCTCTATTGTGACTGTGTATCATATATTCATTAAAATGCCTAAAATATTTTTTTTTTAACAAATTTGATCGAATATGGCTGTTGTGGTCGTAAATAATATCCAAGTAACAGGAATTCTTTCGTGTAAAATATAACATTACAATGTTAATGATTGAGCCTACACTGTTGACACAACCTATTTCACTGAGGATTACGAAAGTCTTCTAATATCTCTGTAACAGATGACTGCCTTCAACGCGTGACATCACAGTACGCTTCGTCAAACATTGGCTCAATGGCGCGTACATTTTTATAGAAGACGTTACTGGTGCGGTCAAAACGATGCCTTTTACTCATTTTCATATCCATTTACAATAAAGAGAAAATACTTTTTACCTTCAAATACTTCAAACGCCTCTATTTATTTTTCTAATATACTATTCAAAAAAAGTAGGGGATATTTGATTTTTAAGTGTTATTAAAGTCACCTAATGAAACTGACGAAGAAACAAATGACAAAATGAAATGAAGTTCACATTCATCGATTTATTCCAAATGATCGTTAGACTAAGTAAGGCGCAGACTGACCATTACATGTATAAGGGTAAAATGATACCCGGGGTCAAACAGCAAAGTTACCACAGCAAAGTTAACACGCCCTGCAACAACATGTAAAGCCGTTCTTCCAGCAACAGTGATGCCTCCCCACACCATAACAGAACCACCCCCAAATCGATCATGTCTGATGACGTTAACGTCTTGGAAGCGCTCGTTTCAACGACGCCACACCCTCCTACGTCTGTCCAAAAAATCAACAGTGAACCTTGACTCATCTGAAATCATCACATTGTTCCAGCGTCGATTATCCCAGTGTTGACGATCCCTACACCAACGACATCTTGCCTGAATGTGATGATCTCTCAAACAAGGGATCACGCGAGGACGTCGGGCGCGAAGGTGACCCCTATGCAGTCGATTCCGAATCGTCTGCCCACTCACTCTCACACCAGTGTCTGTTTGAAGACGAGCGCTGATCTGATTTGCTGTGATGACACGATTTCTCAAGGCCAAGGTACGGATAAATCGATCCTGGGCTTGAGTTGTCGCCATTGGTCGACCTGAGCGTGGTCTGTCCTGTACAGATTGTATATCACGGTATCTGGACCATAGCCTGCTTATGACAGACTGAGAAACATTCATCGTCCGCGCCACAACCGCCTGTGTTGTGCCGATCTGTAGCATGCCAAGGGCACGTAACCTTTCATTTTGGGTAAGCCGACGCATATCAAAATTTGTTTTCTGGTCACTAAAACAATTAAACTGATGTTTCCACCCTGGAATTCAATGCCACAATGACTGTAACATCTAAAGTCAGAGTCGTGCAAATCTTGGGTTGGACCCCAATGATGATCCCAGGCATCACCTGCATTCCATGCGGTAGCTATTGGTGCGTTTGGGCGTCACATGTAACTGGAAATGTTTCTTCTGTTAGGTTCTATAGTGACTTTTTTCGTAGTCATTTGCATATTTTAGTATTATGCCCCCAAAATCAAATATCCCCTACTTTTTTGGAATAGTATATAAACAGAAATTTTTTAGAATCTAATTTTTCTAATTTGTCGGTGGAAAAAAGTTAATATTTGTAACTCATTAAGTCGCACCGACGTCATCCCTATCAGTGATTGTAGCGGCCTAGCGAATATTTACTGCTGATCAGTGTGCTGTTGACCATGTTGCGAATAAAAACTATTGTATTTCAAAACTTGATAGTTCTTCGTGTAGACGTCCTTTGTGAATACATGTACAATCTAAACAGTAAGTGCATTTAATAAAAACAAAACGTCTCTTTAGGGAGTTTTGAAAATAAACACACACTGGTCCTTCTGAGATCAACAAAAGGGAATTTCACAGGTTTTTCTTCAAAGTTCTGAACAGGTTGTTGCTGTTTGAAACCAAAGGAAGGGTTCCAGTTTCATTTGTTAGTTGACTTCCGGTCACAACATTGGCCAAATATTTTGAAGAAAGCTTTCCGGAACTGAGAACTGAGAATCATGTAGAAAACAAACCCTAAGCAGTTGCTGGTGAGCTCACACAACTTTCCAATTCGCATAATTGTATGAAAGAGATAATGTTCTTTGGTGTGCGTGCCGTAACCTGCCAACGTGTTTTCTACAAGGGAACTTATACTTGATGGCAGGGCTAATATGACGATAACAAACGTTGATACAAGTACGGTTACGGTGATACGAAGGTCGTTATTTCTTGCACAGTTGGTAGCAACCATATCCTTACGAGTCTTGGAATGTCGTCTTAAAGTGATGACGGTGATGAAATTTGAAATTAGACAACCCAACAGGGCAACGTAGACAAACATCACTTTACTGGATATACTCCATGCTTCATGTTCACGTCTCTTAGTCAAATATATTTCAGTTAATTGAAATTTCCAAAGAGTTTCATTTGTAATCGGAGATTGATACGACACAACTACGTATTTGAGTGCAACGAACACGTGAAAGAGAATGGAGACAACCGTCACACAGATGACAGATATAACTGGATTTTTAACAATCTTGAAATGTTGAGATTTGAGAGGAAACACGACAGCAATACACCTTTCAGCTGATAGTAAAAACGACAGACAGTATGTTGTGCGTCTGATTGAGGCACCCAGATAAATACTAATGTAAAGTTTTACAGTAAGATAAACCAATGAAGATGTTGATTTCTTCCCGTAGATTGCGCCCGTAGTTTCCAGTGCCACAGTTATTAAAACATTAGCCAGTTCTGAAAGATTCAGTGCTACCAGATAAATGCTGGTGGGACTTCTCATCGCTTTTGTCGAATAAACGACTGCACCAAGAACACAGAAAACAAAACCAACGAAGATCAAAGGATACATGAAATAACTAACTATAGAATTTAAAGAATCATATGTTTCCATGGATACCAGACCTTGATCTATCAAAGGCACATTCTGACTTGCTGCAGCTTCGGTTGTTGCTTCCATTATTGTTTCAATAATGTCCTTTGTGGCGACACTGGTCGTTAAATTCAACTGTAGTATCCAATCAAAGATATCATGAAATCTTAAATTTCCAACAGCAAACGGATCAAATAGGACTGTCTTCCCTGCGTTTGAATCTACTTAATCCGTCTGTCTAGAAAGTCAGTTTTCTAATATTCCGCTCAACATCTTCCATTGAATAAAATCAATTTATTGAATATTCAATCATTTCGATCTTTGATAAGACATTAAGTCAATCCAAAAATAACAACATAAACAATATACTTTGAATCAATATCTTGGGCTCATTATCAAGCGGAACCAGAAATTATAACAAAGGTCCAGTATGGGTTTTTTCTGAATTGGTGAAAATATTTCATAGACGTTAATGATTATTACATAAAGCATACATGTTAGAACCAGGTGTCACACATACAGTTCTTCACGTTGTGTATAAAACCATTTTCACGATCAGTTGACTCTGGAACACTTTGTTGGTTTAACTGTTTATATTTCTTTATAACATCCACAATATAAAGGACACTACATAAACAGCTATTGCATTCAGGCCGGTAGCTAGCGCCTCTCCCATTAGGGCAAAACGCCTTCCCAATGGGCGCCAAAGACGCTCTTCCGATTGGACGCAATACTAAGCCAGCGTCCAACGTTGCCATATCAGTATGGCACCACATAAAGCCGAGTGACATAGGTTGGGCTCTTGCGAGGAGATTGGCGGGGCGCCGAACCAAAGTCACTTGGTTTTATGGGCGTCTCACCAATCATGTCGTTATATATGAGGCGCCCCCCCCCCCCAATAATGAGGATCATAGGCGGCGTAAAGTGTAACATATTATTTCATCTGGTTGGCAAAATAAAGTGTCCGGAATTTATTAACACAACTAATTTTACTTTTCTCTTAATTGAATATCACTCATTTGTACTGAATTGACTATGAATTAAGCATTTTGTCCGGAGTCCTCTACTTTGTGCCACATTTTTCGGGCATCGATTTTTGACTGCAGCTGCAACAGTCCGATTGGATGGTTGGAATTCAGGTCGGCATCGAGTCGGATTTCGGTTACGAAAAATTTGGAAACTTTCTCGCTGAGTCCATGGCCCCCATACCACATTGAAGATGATGTATTCACGGGCTAGTATAGCAGGAAAACACGCTTGCTGCAGTTTTATTTTCACAAAATTTGCTTTAGATGGTCCCGTGTCCGTGGACTATAAACGATTGATTTATTGATTGGAATTCAACTCAGCCTAGTCTTGGTCATCCAGAACCACCTAGTCTTCTTCAACGTACGGAGGGTCTGGGACCGTTGTCAATATTTGACGTAGAGTCCATTGTCCTTCCTGGAATAAATCTTATCAATGGCTTCGTTTGCCCTCATCCAAACTTTCTTATATCACTTACGAGGGGGCTATGACGCCCCACCACTCTGCTGCACCCACTTTTAAAATCCTACATACGGCCCTGAGGTTATATTGTGTTCACACAAAGAGGGATTATGGGATTATTACGAGGCGGAAAGTTATGGAAATCAAAGGGGTTCATTTTCTCATGACCCCAATGCGTACAACCCAAATTTGCAGAGAAAAAAAATGTTTGCAAATGTAGCCTCTTTCGCGTTTGCAAGTTTTCGGCACAGGGGATGAATATCAATAGGGTTTGTCCTTTCGTGACAACAATGCTTCAAAGCAAATGTGGAAAACTGTACAACAGGGTGACGACATAATACGGTCACATTGAAATATGGGCATATAAAATGTAAAACAACTGCTATTTAAATTAGGGTTTAACTTAATTTTTATTCAACCAACAACTGTAGATGCTTTGGGTTTGGCGTTTTCAGCTAAAAACCAGACCTCGTTATGTCGATTCACAACTCTAAATGGGCCATCATAACCAGCAGTATAGAAGTATGCACTGTTAAATGATTTTCCGTTCAAGTCTTGAGCTAGCTGAGTGGCTTCTTGTACCCACATAGCAGAATTTGCAAAGCCTGGGAAAAACCTGTAAATATATAAATTATATTTGTCACTATTGTTAAAGCCCCAATAACAGTCTTGTTGTAACTAAATATGTCCCAATCTTCATTCTGGTCAACATATTGTATTATTTTACAATATTCCAATTAATTGATGACATAAATTTCATCTTAACACACCTAATTTAAAAAATTGGAAAAATTCAACTAATTGATTTGAAAAGTCTAACGTAAACCTTTTCAAATGTGACTTTGATTTAAAATATTTTCGAACCCTCTGGACAAGTAAAATAGGTCGTAATGGATAATTTACACAACAAGTAGGACACTTAAACATCTAGTACTTAGAATAAGGCTATTATTTATTTTCTGGGGCTGCCAAGCCAACAAGAGTGTTATATTTTTTTTGTCCCTTTAACTATATACAGGGCTTATAAAAATTATATTTAAAGATAAACTGTCTTCCATTTCGCCATATCAATGCTTATTAAACACTTACCTAACATAAGCGTCGAGCTCCGGCAATTGAGTTAGCTTTACTTTAGGGTCTGTTGGAGCAGGTGGGTTGGTTACAGTATTGGAGATATAGAAAGACATGGTGAAGTTACTCTCACAAGCTGGACCTGGTCCTGGTATTAATCTGGTTATTACTGGTGATGTCATTGCTATCTTTTGACCTGGTTAACCAAATGACAAAAATGTTACATACAGTTTTTCTAATTATCAGTATACACAGATTGCTAAAGGACCAACACATAAAATAATTTCAAGATTATCACCTACTTTTACCCATCATGGGTTTTAGAAAAATAACAAATTAGTTTGCAAAATTCTGTCAATGAGGAAATGAATCTTTTTTGTTTTTGTTAAGTTTTTAATGATATGGGTGGACAGAAGCAATTCATTTTTGAGTGCATCAAATGAAATGAAATGAAATGTGGTTTAACGTCCTGCTCTTTTGCACCTAACCTGGGCTAATGGAAGACGGGCATACGCCATACAGTGTGCTATGAGGGAAATTTTGCCCGGGCAGCGGCGCTACGGCTTACTCTTATAACGAATTCCAACTGCCAAGGGATCTTTTACGTGCACTCCAATGTGTACACGGGACCTCGGTTTTTCGTCCCTCCAGAACGACTAGGCAGCTGTCCTTGTCAGACCCTCCTTCTGCATCACTGACAAGGGGAAATCACGCCGGAAAATCGAGATGAACTTTCTCGGCCAATGCAGGGATCGAACACCCGACCTCCAGGCTAGCGAACCAGTGCCTTATCCACTTAGCCACCGTGCATCAACCAATTAAAACAAAACAAATGATGGTGATGGGGTACAAACAACTGAGTACACCATGTAATTGCTGGCATAAATTGCTCTTGAACTAGTAGAACATTGCCATGTGATATAACGTGAATAAATGGATGAAATAAATGGGGTTTAAAATCTTACTCAAAACTAACGTAGATCTATACACTGTGTACTCTATTAAACTCACCCATCGTGTTATTACCAGAGATATAAAAAAATAGTTTCCTAAACATCTTTGATATGGCTAAGTCATAATCCATGTCAAGAAGTTGGGTAGTCACCCAATTAGAAGCTTCATAACGTCTTTTCTGATATTTGCCCTGTAGAAAAATAACACATAAATATATGATGATGAATTAGTGTTTTTCGTTTCAGGTGAGCTTTCAACAGGGGGGGGGGATGCAGGGGGTGGATGGCTGAATGGTTACCACGTGCGCGCTGTATCATAAAGTCTGTCATTGAATAAACCTGGCGTGGTTTCGAATCCCCGGTTGTACGTAACAAGGAGTAGGGTCGCCTGTCCAACCTCGCCGGTTTTTTCCGGGTCCTCCCGTTTCCCCCCACTGCTAAAAATCCTACGCGCACGCGTATTATGGAAATAAAATTGAACCATGTTAGTCCCGAAATGACCTAGGTTGTGTCGAATGGACGTTAAACCCAATTTCTCCCTCTCCCTTTAGGCAGCGGAAGTTTGAATAAAATATCAGTGACACATACCATAGAAATAAATATATATCAATGAAATTTCGGAGAATCTGGTAAAAGCTAGTTGACCATTTTCCACTCTTACTTATCATGACATAAACTTTTGTTATTTTTTACAATTTATTTTGAAGTAACTCATAAAATATCATGTTTTAATAGTCTGAATATATACTGATATGCATTGTGTCTTTATATAACATGGGTGCTTGTAAATCTCGCGCGAAGAATACACTGTTAGCCATTATAAATGTAGGCTACAACATCAGATTAATACGATAACACGTGAGAGTGGTTTTCGTGAACACAATAAATTGAAGTCGACAAAATTTGAATGTTGAAATCACAACTTGAGGGGCTAAGCGTGTTCAGTCAGTACAACTCCTACTCTCGATAAGAAGCAACTATCTGTCAAGCTGTCATCAATTCACTGCATTAATTCAAGAGGGAATGAGTATCAGAGTCGTCACAAGGAGGTTTGGGTGCCATTACAATACCCAACGGGCCAAGATTTGAAGATATTATCCAGCACAATAGAGATATCGCTAGCAATCTACAACGTATGACGAAAGATCCCTATGGCAATATTTGCTTCGAAATTTCACCGATATATTCTGCTCGCTAATCGCTATGCAATAAGCTCATGCACCATGCACACTATTTAGTTGTCTGGGAGTAATTATTGAATTTATTTTCAAACCGATAGAATCCAAGCAGGGAGAATATCTGGCGTTGGAATTTTTGTTTGGTTTTCTAAATTAAAGAGGCATTATGTAAGCTTTAGATAAAAAGCTGGCCGTTCTCGCTATAATATTTCAAAAATCCAAGACAGTTGTCTAGTCGTTCGGATAGTACGAAAAACCGATGCCACGTGTACACATTCGCGCGCACGTAATAGATCCCTTGACAGTTGGAATTCGATATAAGAGTAGGCCGTAGTGCTGCTGTTCGGGCAAAATTTCCCCCATAGTATGAAGTATGCCCGTTTTCAGTAGCTAAGTTCAGAGAAGAATAGTAAGACATTAAACCCAATTTCATTTCAGCTAAAAATTCACCGAATTCTTTCAGACATTCCTATCATTCGAAGGAGAATATATATTTAATATTGTTTGGACAATACATGTTATCTTTATCATTAGACTGACTCTGTAATCTTAGGGTCAGATAAGTCATGACTGCTGTGCCATCTGTCATCTGACATTCAGGATCACTGACGTCCCAATTTATTTATATATTGCATACATTTATAACAAATTTTTGTTTTAAGTATAAAAAAACCCCAAAGAGCCACGATATAATCGCATAGAAATGCCTTTAATATTGGAGAGTTGCTCTCGGTTGGTTAAACTGAGAATGCAACAAAGTTGAAAGACATTCGTCCAGTATTCATTTGATACTTATATTCATTAAATTAGATTCAAAACAAATACTCACTGGAACATCTTCAAGAACAGTGTATGATGGGCAGTCTAAGTCATTACAAAAATCAGGCTTATTGGAAACTTGTTGACTGCCATCATTCTGTGCGCCTCTGAAATAAGAAATCAGTACAAAATCATAAAAAATATTTAATTGAAACAGATCCTATAATTAGATTGCCGGGCTTTTTTAAAATTTGATTGGCCCGAATGAATGGTCTTCTATGGATCTATATAGTAACTACGAGACAGTTATGTCATAATTACGAGATACATTTTTTTTTTATTTTTCAATTTATTCTGGGATATGTTTTTCTTTGTTCATTACAAATAGCGCTCGTGTACTGATTTTAACATGTTGAATATTGGGATCCTATATTTTCACGGTAAGACCTAAAAACACCAAAATTGATTGAAATGGACCAAAATTGAATTCTAATTCGTGTTTTTAATTTCCAATATTTTGGATTGACTAATATTAATCTCCATCAATGGTCGTTACCGCGATAGGGGTTGGGATGGCCTAGTGGTCTAGAGTGCCGCGCTTCGACCTCTAGCTGGCCGGTCACCTCTGGCTTGCGGCTGTGGTTTCGATCCCTGGTGTGAGTGTATGTGGCATGGGGATAGGGGCGCCTTCTCAACATCGTGGGTTTCCTCTGGGCACTCCGGTTTCCTCCCACTGCTAAAGACCCCTAAGCGAATTATTGAAACAAAATTAAACCATATGTTAGTCCCGAAATGACCTGGTTTGAGTCGAGTGGACTCTCTCTCTCTCTCTCTCTCTCTCTCTCTCTCTCCGTTACCGCGATGGGCTTTGGTGGTCGTAATCCGTATTACTGAGCACAATTTATAAGGAATATAGAAGAAGAAAAAATAGCTCTTTTCATATGTCGCCATATAGGCCTACGCGAGTTGCTCGTAATTTTGAGTTGATCGTTAAGCGGGAATTCACAGTATAGTTTTAACCCCTTTTACCTAAAATAATTCCGGACAAATTGCAAATCGACAAAATGCCATAATTTAATTTGGAAAAAAAACAAAAATTGATCTGCAGCGCATCTCAAAATTAAATTAAAAAAATATTGATGACTACTAATGGATAGATAGGCTGTTAAAAAAAAAGTAGCCGTAATATTTACCTCCTGAATCCATTAATTAAATTACCATCGAGTAATTGCAGCAAGACAACCAAACTGACCACTTTTAACATTTTGAAAATCTTCAGTGCATAAGTTCAACAAGTTTGACAGAAAGATTAACTCTACTTTCTTTTTATAATAGCGAGTGGCCGGATAGTTTATTTAGACTAGTCCATTACCAAATAGGTGTGTCAGTTGTTCTTTTGGGTTATTTATTCATTTTGACACTTTTAATAAAGTTCTTCAATTTCATTGATAATCGTTGTTTTATCTTAATATATCCAGTTAAAATGTTTGTACATAAATAATTAAATAGTCGGCAGTCGCTGGTGGATATAGAAACCTGTTGACCCCGTTTCAAAATTTGACCATTGCTTGTTGATATAGAAACCCGTTTACCCCGTTTCAAAATTAGACCATTCTTTCTCTCTCTCACGTGGACGCACCCCATCTCGTGAAGTGTTGGACAAGTGCAAGATATTTGACACCAAACGGTAAGTATTGGCACCATTATATAACTTTAAAATGTTAGTCAAACATCTGTTTTATAAGAGTCCCGTTAACTGACCTACTTGATTGTACAGACCCGCTTTTGATTCTAAGCAGTAGAGGAATGCATTGCAAGCATGCAAAGCAAAGACACGTTTCGTCCTCGAACTTCTCGGAACTTCTCCGTCCTCCAATATTTGGGGACAATCTTTTTATTATTCTGCATTTATTTAGAATATTTGAGAGTTATCGATAGATTCATTATGATACTACGCATACTGTACGTATCTCATCTGTGCGTCTGGTTTTATATTTTCAATGATAGGTTAGCGTTTAAAACAATAACCTCATTGCTTCTGTCCCACTTTCGATTTGTTTACATTCTGTTACGTAAATTGTCCGCGTGTTATATAAATCATGACTAAATCTTATATAAGATTTGACATTTGATCTCTTTAATTTACTATTTGCGCAGTTTGATAATGTTATTTATTCTTTTGGGTCCACGTTACAGGTACACTATAAAATTACATTAATCTTAGACTATAATGTATAATTTAATTTATATTTAATGAAATGGAGGTGCCGGTGACTATAATTAAGCAAGTAATTAAAGGCCCTAGGCCTAGCTCACTAACCAGTAGAAATGGTTCTACTACTGATGTCTTCTGCCTTACTCCAGCTGCTGTAGTGGCTTCATCCTACAGAGTTTCTTTGCGCAAGTTTTTTAGTCAAATGACCACAAAAAGGTTACTGGACCATAGCTCCCTATAGTTTACACATAAACTGACCCAAAACAGTACTGCACATTAACATATCAATTCCCATTGAAATAAAGGTGAAGCCTTACTGCATAATTATATGATTTGATGAAACCCAACTGCTCCCTGAATTTTAACTGGCCGATGTCATAGCAGCTTGCATAATACGTCATTACAAGAAACATTGCTATTTTGGTGGTTAAGTCTTCACTATTTGTGATAGAATTACTTACTCCAATATAAACTATAATGATATTGTTGTGCATTTGAACCTATTTGAACTTGCAAAAGGAGTCTTCGACTGTATCAATTGTAACTAACTAACTAACCAGGTGGCCCGGGTTTATGTCTCAGGGTTTATGTCAAAAGGGTCAAGAATTTTTCAGCCTGGTTTTCCTTAGATTTAGGTTCCCTGGTGCAGGATGGAAAGCCTGGCAAGGAAAAGCAGGGGCATGTGGTTCAGATGGGAAGAAAAACTGAGGTCCTTTGTACACTTTGACGTGTATCCTAGTATATCCTACCAAAAAGAACCTTGGACTGTATGCATTGTGCAATGAGCAAAGTTTTGAGTTGCAATTCTGTCTACTCTTCAGTGATTCTTAGTAAATGCCATACTCCATCCAACTAATTTTGAAGGAAAGTCCCGAATGAAAATTGAGAGTCACACATACATGTACTTCCAGGTTAGTAAGCATGTATCTTACTCACTGAGTCACAGTTGCATCCATACGCACTCTCAATAGGGTACAATAATATGCCCAATCCTATCACAGTGGCTTAGCGAATAAGGAGCTAGCTCACAGACCAGAGTGTCCCAGGGTCAATCCTGGTGTTGACCGTGAAAGTTCCTTGTTATTTTGAACGCTATTTCCCCCTCCTCAGTGGTGCAGGATGGAGGGCCTGGCAAGAAACAGTGAGTAGTCCTTTGGATAGGACAGAAAATTAAGGTCCTCTGTACACCTTGACAGGTAGAATTCAATAAAAAAAATATAGAAAGAAACTCTGCTGTCTGGACAAAATTTCCCTTGTAGCACAAAGTTAATGGCATACCAAGTGCCTGACTTTTCATCAACCAAGTTTGTGAAGAAAACTAGGAGTTAAACCCTATTTCATTTAATATCATTCATTTCACAATGGAAATGGTTAAAATTAATACATTAACTGCTGTCTGTAGTATATAACTTGTATATTTCCAATTCAGTATAGTTATATTTTACAATGTGTATACCATATTGTTTATTAAGAAAAACGTCAAAACGTGAGAGGCCATTGGCCTAATTTTCCAGTTGAGTTTATGTCAATATTGTGTGAAAGGATGGTCAAGCCAAATTTTCTACTAGACCAATCTATATTTACATCAGAAA
Organism: Patella ulyssiponensis; assembly: GCA_963678685.1. NCBI lineage: Eukaryota > Metazoa > Mollusca > Gastropoda > Patellidae > Patella > Patella ulyssiponensis. The sequence continues at coordinate 16,002,406 of OY783232.1, read as the reverse complement.
ATAAGTTATAAAACAGTGTATAACTGGACTTATTCGTATTTACATCAGAAAATAAGTTATGAAACAATGAATCACAGCCTTATATGATATAAAAGACGCTGACTACATCTTGCTAATTCAGTGTCATTTTATTACAGAATTAACCAGGTAGTAAAAACAGAAGTTAACAGATATTCAGTCCGTTTAATGGTCATTACAAGACAAAGTGAATGCTGATATCATATTGCCAGATTATATGTTTTTCTAAAGAAACTTAATTTTTTCTGCGAAATATTTTACAAAAAGTAAGTTAGCTCAAATTCAAACTGAAATTTTTTTTTTTTTTTATGATAATGGAGATATACATGAAAGTCAATATGGTTTTCAATATTTTATTTTACTAATATTGTATAAAATGTTAATAATAATCCAGCACCATCAATCTTAATCACCAATCAAAATAATAAAAAAAACAACAATTTGACTTGTCATATAAAAAGATATCTGTAACTGTTGGAAAGAGTACATATATACCCTGCCTCGTGTACAGTACCTGTCGAGACAATGACACCACTCATAACTGACCCACTCATAATTGACCGACATCAATTTCTAACTAGTTTTATGTGTGATGGTTAAATATTGTTCAATATAATTCTTGACGCTAGCAAATTTATTTGGATGAGTTTTTTTCTACAGAAGAAATCAAGATGGCAGCCATATTGAACACAATCAAGACAGCATTAACAAGTAAATGGTTGGATATGCCTGTCTATACTACAGCTGAGAACACTAAAGTAAGTATTAATGTCTGTCCCAGATTACAAAACAGGCAGTACGGTATAATAATTTGTCATTAATTTGCATATAGGTGCAATATGATGTTTCTAATTTAAAATTCATACAAAGGTCAGGTGGACAAAACTTATAATGTTATGTACATTATTACTTAGACATTTATAATCAACTCTGTAGACTCTAAAATGGTGCTGATGTAAAAGGATTGAAATGCGATCGACATGAAATGATTTAATTTAAAAACTTAGAAGCGAGGCTGAGTCTTGATTGATAAACAACCTAGGTCAAAACTTCAAACAGTGAATATGTCGCTCAGAATAATGTAATTTGAATGAGATTTTCAATATATCAATTTTGAATTACTTTTTGAAACTATTATAGCAAGAAAGACAAGCTCTGTGTCTAAATCTTACATTATGCATCTTTATATCCAGGTCCAACGTACCTTTGCTATAGTTAGCTATTAGTAATGATGGGTGTAATACAACTTATCTATTTATTTTTTGAAGAGTTCAGATAGATAACAAATTGGAGGGTGAGGGAACCATTTTCCGTAGAATAAATTGTTTACAGTAAATTTGAAGCCTGAAGTAAAATCTAACTACTCTATGCATACCTTATGGAAGTGGCAAAAGGATGGATATAAGATAAATAAATTCGTATTATTTTGCAGGAATCACAAACATATGAAGAAAGACATTATCCGGAGTCTAAATGGGTCAGTACTAAAGTAGTTGGTATGGTTCATAAAGATGCCAGAAGTACAGGTTTTAGAAGACTGTTTAAATATATTCAAGGTGCTAATGAACCAAGTAAGTAATGCAGCCTTTAAGGAGGTAAATGGCAAACACATTATGTTTTGTCCTCCTACTTGTTTTTTATTGCCTCTACAAACATAAAGCTTTTGAGACAAATTTGTAAATAAGCAGAATCCAGTTAAATAAGATAATATAGACCCTATGTGTAATTTGTGAAATTCTGAAATATATTGAACAGTTAGTGTAGGTATTTATTTCCATACTCCTGTGAATGGTAGGATTTTGGGAAAGGTGTAATTTAAATAATTTATTTTGCAGGTGAGAAAGTTGAGATGACGGCACCAGTAGCCACAAGAATAGTTCCAGGTGCAGGCCCAAATTGTGAAAGCACTTTTACAGTTTCCTTCTTTATCCCTCCAGAAAATGCAGATAATCCCCCCAAACCAACAGATCCAGATGTATTTATAGAAACCTGGCCAGCCCAAACTATATACTCAAAGTAAGTGTTGTATAATGACATATTCACAATTTTCAAGTGTGAAAGGTGTACAATAACATGGTTACCCTTGCGCTAAATGTAATTCCACCCTAGTATCTCAATATAATATCAGTTCATTATCAGTTTTTGTTTTATTAAGGTCATGGTCAAGAACATAATCCAACATTTATAATATGATGTTCAAGGTCGTGAGGTGTCCATTAACACCATACCACATTTAGTCAATGTTCAAGATTGTTTTGATATGGTGGTCATGCTTTGAGATTTAGAGGCTGCCATTATGCTTGATTGTCATGTGACCCAAAACACCAGTTGACCCAGAGAGGGCATAAACACTGACTTACAATAATGTTCAAATTAATGTGAACGAACATCATCCAACATGTTCAAGCTTGTTCACTGTTGTTCAAATTCCCATACACACAATAAGACTTTTACCTGCTAACATCATCCTACAAATGTTTGATGATGTTTTAGTTATTGCATAACAAATGAAACAAATTTCTCCCATGTCAAAGAGCTTATGTCTATTACAGCTGTCATTTTAGCATTTAAATATCACAAACATTAATTTTTGCTTTAAAGTCTCTTTTGCATCGAGTTTTGTTTATTATTCATTTTTAAATTTAGTATGAAAGGAATCGATATCATTCAATAAATTATAAATGAGAGAATTCATTTGAGTAGCTCAAACTAAGTTATAGTTCAATCATCAGTGTTTTTAGGACAAGACAAATTGAATAGTTGTTTTGCAAATAAAAGTGGTTGATGGTTTCAGATGATCAGTTCTGTATTTTTTGCTTTTCAGACAATTTGGTGGATCCCCTAAAGATGATGAATACGTTTCTCATGCCCAAGAATTAGCTCAAGAACTGAGTGACAAAAATATTAACCAAAATTATTGGTTTACCGCTGGTTACGATAGTCCATTTAAAATGTTTAATAGAAGAAATGAGGTTTGGTATGTCAAAGAGGACAAAGCAAACAACACCCAATGAACATTTTGTCTTTATTTGATCAATTGATGATGTAGACTAAATGCAATATTTTGCCAATTTGGTAATAGACTAAAAAATGATATTATTAAAACGCCTTTGTTACTTTCGGCTGAAAGGGTCTTGAACTATTTTTATTAGTTTTATATCGATTTACAATCTATTTTAGTTTTTGTTAAATTATTAATTTTATTGGATTTGTCTTTTTATAATAAAATGTTCTATCTATATTGTTATATATTATACATGGTGTGGGATTAAAAGCTATTGATTAACAGGTCCCAAAAGACACCCAATCACATTAACCATAACATACTGATGATTAATTTAACTTTAGCTTATCATTTACTTTATCATTTATCGTTTACGTGCAGGACTGCACACCGATGTGTATGTGGGACCTCAGTTTATTATCCCATGTCCTATGCTAGACCCTCAGTCCTGCACGGCTGACATGGAGGCACCATCCTGGAAAATCCGGATAAACTTCCTCCACCAACGCAGGTATAAAACATGGGACCTCCATGTTAACGAGCCAACATTTTACTGACTTTAGCACATTATAAAGAAATTTATCTTTTGGCCTCAATCAATATACCGTACCTTTTGTTAAGAGATTTTTTAAAATCAGGCTAAGTGTGAGTTCTAGTGGAAAACTTCCAATACATAATCACTGGCCTGTCAAACATTTTCACAGCATTTCACATGTATTGAAACAAATCTTCAATGTGTTAGTTTCAATGGAGTTCAATGTTTGTTTTGACAACAGTTCAATGCATGATACAGAACTGTACGTAGGCCTGCAAACACTACCAAGATCTAGGACCAACTTGAAGTTTCACGCTTCTACCCCATCTCAAGGCATTACATCTGCCAATTTGGAATGGAACTTTTGTTTTCCTGATTGTTCTTATAGGCCTGTAGCTCCCATTGGACATTTACAAAGTAAAACGACATTGAATTACATGAATTTTAATCAATATGCTTTTTTCATGAAAGAAGTTAGTGACTATTTTGGGGTCAGGTTATGTTATAGATGAAACGGCTATCCTATAGAGGCAACAGTGATCAGCAGTGAATAGGCTATTCGCTAGAGGCTGCTGTCACAATACAGTTAAGCCTACCTCTGTGATACAGATTGCTATAAAAGAAGGGAGATGCTAATTGCAGACTGCTTCCGGGGAATGGGGAATATAAACTCTAACGCTATTAAGATAATTAAGAGGAGTAAAGTAACTGTAAAGGTGAATTGGATCCAAGTTCAGTCTTCAAAAAAAGGGTTAGGGTTAGTACTAGTACTACATCTATTACCCCAAAGCGGCCATTGTGGACGCCGGAAATATCCGAACCTCCCCAAACGGCCTAAAATTAGCATCTCCCATAAAGGATTTGGCCACATTCTAGGGGATTAGCCCTTAATCTTTGTGATTGTAAAATGATTTTGATATTAAAGTAGTATAAGGGGGATAACTCCAGTTTTGAATTGGAGACGATTTCAGACACTTTTTTGATATCTATCAAAATGTTGAACCACGGAATCTCAATAATACTTTGCTAATGTATAGAATATAGTTTATTAAAATAAAACTGGAGCTGTTGTAATCAGTTTGATCAAAATTTGTCGTTGAGATATCGAAGACCGAACTGAATCTCCCAATTTCATTTTTGTGGTTGTCTCCCTTGTGTTAATCTTCTACTTGTTGAGGATTAGAGATAAAAATGGCATTCCTACCATATCCCAGAAACCAATGTTGATGTAAGAAAATTGCTCAAGAAAGCATCCGTTGGCAACGAGTTTTAGTAATTCTAATGTTCTAATTCACTTTTATCTTTCGGTTATCTGATCTCCACATACAATTTGGGATCTAACTCTAAATTATTTGGGGAACTCTGAAATGATCAACCCAGGTAAAAATCTTGAAAACGGACTATTTATATCGTCCGTTTATTAGGTTGTGGTCAACAGTGAGTTGAGTGACAGCTTCTTACGTTTAACAGTAGTGCAAACCCAGACAAAGAAGTAAAAACAACTATATTTGACCGAAGGCCTACCCATTTCATTGATGAGAAATATGTCACTCATAATATAGAAAGAAATATAATTTGTTTCTATTCAGGTAAACAGTAGTGGCTTCTAACTCAACTGAACTTTCCTTTTGTTCATGTTGCAAATTATCTGGAGCAGTTGACAATGACATCATCATCAAAACTTCAAGTGACATCAGACTAAGACACCTTGTTTCAATACCACACTCTGTGAAGTGACTAATAATAATTAGCATTGATAAAATAAATTAGATCAATATCTAGATGTAATCTATGGTAATCTAAAAACCATAAGCAAAATGGACATCAGAAAATAGAAATAAAGATGAAGTCATCAACAAGAGAAAATGATAAGGGAAAGGAATAACAAAGTGGTGTTATCTGGTGCAGAATAGGCTATAAAATTACAACAGTAATATAGAAGAAAATATATCTGTAAATCATCACAAAGTTCAGCAGTACGTCAAGATGAGTTTAGATGATTTTACTCGTCTTAAAGTCATTGGTAAAGGAAGTTATGGAGAAGTCTGGTTAACAACATACAAAAAGGATAGAAGAAAACAGGTGTGTACAATTATATTGTCGTTAGTGACTGACATTTGTCAATTTTTTAACTATGTGAGTAAACAGGACCTTAAACCACTCACATTGATTTCAGTTGAGCTCAAACTCTTCAACAAAAAGGGAACCACAGTGGCTAAGTGGCTCACTGTTGCCAGTGGTGCAGGACAGAGGGCCTGGATGTTGTGAAAATCTGAGGTCCGTATACTTGGCGTGCACATTAAAAGATCCATGGCATTTGGAATATAATACAAGATTAGGTTGTAGCCTGTAACATCCAGGCCCTCGTATGTCCGTTTTCATTAGCCCAGTCAGAGTAGAACAGTTAAACCCTATTTTGTCTTTCTTTCAATAAAAAATATTCTTCAATTCATGACATAAATACATATATATCTACTTCATATATTATATAGTACCATTTAAATCACCCTTTTTACATGTATCTACAATAGATAATATGGTTACATTAAGATGTCGATTAAGGACAGTCAGTCAGTCTGCATGCAAGTAAAATATGACAAGACTTGAGTAGATTAAATCAACCATTTTAACTAAATATAAATGTCATGCAGTAGGATTAATAGATAAAACTGATTTCATGTATTTCTTAATTACAGTATGTCTTAAAGAAGATGAATTTACAAAAAGCATCAAAAAGAGAAAGAAAATCAGCTGAACAAGAGGCAAAACTTTTATCAAAATTAAAACATCCAAATATTGTTTCTTATAAAGACTCGTTTGAGACAGAAAATGGTTATTTATATATAGCTATGCAGTATTGTGAAGGTGGTGATTTATATAATAAACTGAAAGAACAAAAAGGTGTGCCTCTAGAAGAAAGACAAGTTGTGGAATGGTTTATACAAATATCTATGGCATTACAGGTAAGATTGTACAAACATCTTTAAGCTCCGTTTTTGTCATTCAAGCATTCAGAGGTATTAAAGAGCAGCACTGGTATATTCCTTCATTCTCTCATTCTAAATATTTATTGAATGCTTATAATCACTGATCTTTTCAAAGATGAATGAGTCATCTTCAAACAGGTCAGTGGAGAAATTACACCAAGGCTTCCACTTCAAATTTTTCATTATCTGTCATTTTTGATAATGCATCAAAACTTGGCAAAGTAACTTTATTTTCGTGCTTTTTATTTATGGTATGGTATCGTGAATTTATATGTTTATATTCCATTTTACACAAAATTATTTTAATTGGACTAAGAATAATATGTTATTGATAGAAGGGCCTGTACTGATTATTCATTAATGACATATTCCCTTTTAGCTATGTAAATAGGTTTGATTATCAATATTATTGCTATAAGTATAAAATAGCGCTGGAATACGTAATTTTCTAAACATTTTGATAAGCAAGTTGACTAGTCTCCAGCTTTTATTTTTATAAAACACCAAACATGAGATAATGCCAAATGTGACTTCTATACGTTTTCAATATTCTGTATAGTAATACATGGTAGAGGTCGATTGGGGTCCCATTTTTTATCAAGCGGTCATGACTGGTACGCCCGACCTGGAAAACATGATTTACATATAATGGACTACTATCTGTAGATATTAATTTTTAGCTATGACTTTTTTCAGTATTTGCACGAAAGAAATATACTTCATAGAGATTTAAAGACGCAAAATATATTTCTAACCAAAAGTAAAATAATTAAAATAGGAGATTTAGGAATTGCAAGGTAAGTGTTAATTTTGACTTACATGTACATTTATTTGTATAATTACTGTATACCTTTTTGTAGTGATGCCAGTCCAAAATTGAATAAATTATTTTCTGGTGTAGTATCCTTCTGCTATTGGTTTGTTTGTACATTATTTTAAATATGAAAGAACAACTTCATTTGTTTTCAACTAAATATCAAGTGGTAATAGTGTTCTAGAGAGTAAAGATACCCTGCCTTATGAACACCTGCATACATGTAAATATGTACATATATAGTCTACATTATATTTGTTTTGTGTCTCTCATCTTTTGTTGAAATATATATCTGTATATAGATATATATATTTGGCTAAACTATTTATTTATTTAAATCTTCCAACACTGGTTACATGACCATTACCCCAAAACATGTAACAATAATATTCCATTACTGAACTGTATATCACATGAATTATTTTACCTATATGACATGTGTTATTTCAAAATTGCTTGTAATTAATAATCTTATCTTATTTTTCTTTTCTTCAGAGTTTTAGAAAGTGCTAATGACATGGCATCCACATTAATAGGAACACCATATTATATGAGTCCTGAATTATTCGCAAATAAACATTACAATCACAAGGTAAATGTTGAATTACATTATATATTTAAACAAATGGCTCATTGACATTGGAACACTCAGCAAATAATATTTTTTTGGTAAATATGGAAGTTAGATATACAAACAAATTTTATTTCAAAACTATATATTCAATGGTACAGAATGGTATATATTTATTTTATGTTTCAGTCGGATGTTTGGGCTCTAGGTTGTTGTGTTTATGAAATGGCTACATTAAAACATGCATTTAATGCTAAGGATATGAATGCTCTGGTTTATAAAATTCTGAAAGGAAAGGTAAGATATCAGCATTTTGGTGGGGAGGCTGTTGTCATGACGCTGGGCCTCTAAAGTAAACAGAGAAAGAATTTTGAGAAGTTTAATGCAGTTCCCACTTTACTTGCAGAGAAAAATGATTGGATCTGCAGAAATACCCAAATCTGCCAAGAAATTCCACAATTGACTACAATTAACAAAATATAAAGTCATTATATTATGTTTGTCTCAAAATAACAGCCTGATTAGTTTATGGACATGACATTATTAAGTTTAAATGATGATTTTTATTTTGAAGAATTTGCATATGGTACTTTTAAACAAGAAAGAAAATCATATTTTGAAATAATAGCATCTTTGTATCCCATAGTATTATTATTGTAAATATAATTGTCCCTGTTAACTTATATATCATCTCTGTGCTGCTATTGTCATTCTTTCAAGATATGTATATTGAAATTTAAGATATAGAGCATATCAATATCATAATAAACTATTCATGTATTTTAGATGCCGCTAATGCCAAAGAAATACAGTGTTGATCTAGTGAGCTTAATACGTCAGATGTTGCATCAAGATCCAGCTAAACGTCCAAGCGTTAATAAAATTCTACGAGATTCTTACATTAAGAAAAACATAGCTCTCTTTCTAGAGGATACCAAGAAGAGGTTGGTTTGATTTATCATTAATTTCTCTAGATAAATACAAATATTTCATTAAATTTATGTTTGTTAAGATTGGATTTTATGAAGGAATTCAAGTTTGAGATAAAAAAAGAAAAGGAGTACAAACAATTAGTTCATGCAGCATTTTAGACTTAAAACAAACAATACAATTTATTTTTTTCATTGCATTTCGTTTCTCATTCTAGATATTTTCTTCTGTCTCAAAGCAGATGTTGGTTTTTCTAACATTAATTGGTTGGTTTTATTTAATTTTAGCCGCCGTCCATCAAGTGCAGGTAGAAGTCGGCCAAGCTCAGCATCATCAGCTCGGTCAGTTTCCAGTATTACTCCACTACCAAAATCTGTACCATCATCTAATAGTGATCAACCTGTACCATGCCCTTCATCAACCAGTGTTGAATCCCAATCAGCACTACCTCCTCCACGTGCAGCACCATCATCATATAGCAAACCACCATTGGTACAAGAATCATCAAGATTAACACCTTCATCAGCAGAGGAGCTGCCCAGATCAGCACCATGTCAAATCAGCAAACCTTCTGTATCTGAATATTACAGTAATTTAAAATCTGTCCAGGAACAATCAAGATCACCATCATCAGCATATAACAAACCATCATCCATTCCAGATGACTTAAGATCAGACCCTTCATCATTTGATACACCGCCAACCAGATCAGATGAAGTGGACAGTGTTTACCTAAATCATGAAGAACAGGCTGCTGTTTACAGTAAACCAACAGAATCAGGAGATGGGATGCGAAGTAATCTTTCACGCAAGTCATCAAGATCGGATCTAGAACCAATTGAAGAGAAAGTTCTACAAGGTGGTGACATCAATGTCAATTGTTTTAATGATGATGAAGATGATCAAAGTTCACTTAAAACAGATGAAAAGAAAAAAGTAAATTTTGGGGTATTAAAACAGTTTACTTGATATATGAATATATGGGGAAAGGTTTTATGTTTATTATTTAATGAATTTTATAAGTCTAAATATAATTATATCTTAGTTAATATTTGCATATAATTTTGCAAGTCTATTCTCTATACCTGCATAATTGTATTTAAATGTAATTTTGAAAGTCTTTTCTATATATAATTACCGGTATATTTTAGTTAGTATTTGACTGTTATGTTGTATGTGTATATATGATAATATTTAGTTGGTATTTAAATGGTAAACAAACAAACATTTACACCAAGATTCAGTTAAAAACTGTCAAACAAAATGTCCCAAATTTTAGGAATCAGCCATGAAATGGTCTTGAGCATAAACAACTTCCATCTCACTGTATTTTATTGTCTGTGATGATAAATAATACAGTAAATTGAAAACATTTTTTTTTCAATCCAGGCCATTATTGATACATTTATGTGTGTGTGGAGGTGGGGGAGCGGTTTTGCATTGAGTCAAGTGACATGGTTTTAATCCCTAGCTTGTACATGCCCCACAGATAAAAATCCTTATGAGCAAGCGACTATTGAAGTAAAATTAGTCACAAAATGATCTAGTTTATCTCAAGTGGACTTACCTCTCTCAGCCGCTATTCTTGATACAAGTTTAATTTTGTTAGGTGTAAATCGTATAACACGCGACACCATCACACAAAATTCTCAAAAATTAATTATGTTTATATTCTTGTTTTTAGAGAGGGGATACAACACCTAAAAAGAAAGCATTTTTACGAAACCGTATCAAGAGTAAAAGTGAAGATGATGATAAATCAGATGCTGATACTATAACAAGTGTCAAATCTTCTAGATCTATATTTAGCAATGTAAGTAATTAGAAGCTTCTTATTAGTCAGAAATGACAAGTAAAGTGTCCATATCTTAGGATGAAAAACCAAGATTCCATGTATAAACTGGAAGTGCACAAAAGATCCTCTTGTATTTGGAACTCTAAGAATAGTAGGCCTAGATACTGCATATCATTTATAGCCATAGAACTTTGGTAATTCCTAGTCAAGTAGCTTGCATGTCTCCAACTGCTTTGAATGTTATCGTTTGAAAAGGTTCTGTTAACCTAAAACGTTGTGAAAATAATTGGAGCTAGAATAACGTTTTATTCACAGAAGAATATGTGGAATTTCTTCTTTGATTAATTGGTATGTTATTTATATATGGACACATTTTGTTTCATAGCCCATACCAGTAGACAAGCCCCGTCCATTACCCACTCCACCAGTGAAAGTTGTAGAAAGTGCTGGACTACCTCAGAGAAGAAATAGTGATAAAGATAAGAGTACTAAAGAACCCAAATCAACTGATTCATCATCAGGTGTTTCAAGTTCTAAAGAAGATGTTGGTGGGGATGTAGATACACCTGTACATAGTGTAAGTCCTATTTTAATCTCTCGAATGGGGTTTAATCTTCTACTTTTCTGCACTGTTCAGGCTAATGAAGAAGGATATGTACTATTTGGAAAATTTTGCCTGGACTGCAGCATTTCTACTGACTCTTTACCAAATTCCAGCTGGCAAGGGTTCTTTTGTATGCACACTGATGTGTACACAGGTGGAGTTTGGTTTTTTGTATCCATGCGAATGACTAGACAGTTCCTTGCCAGGACACAGATTTCTCCTCTAACACTGGGTTTGAACTTGGGACCTGACTGAGCCACCATGGGTGACTGGTCTTATATGTGCATTTTAGAAGTCTGACTTTTAGAAGTCAAGTGTTGTGGTTTCGATCCCAGGCTTGTACTTACAAGAAGTCATTGCATTTCTGTGGGTCATCATTTTCCCTCCAACTGTTAAAGATCCCTGTACACAAGTGTATTATTGAAATAAAGATATATATGTTTATCATCCACAATTTCTTGTGAACCCTCTGCTAGAGCTAGGCCATATTTCAGTATTTCGAAATAAAACCGTTACAGAAAAAAAAAACGTCAAAAATACCGTCTTCAGAAAAATATCGAAAAACCGTACATCCCGCGAAATGTGGTCGTATATTGTCGTCGGTCCGGGGCGCTCTACAGGCTAAAGTTAATATCCGATTGACTTTAAATTTATACACAGTGTTTAAGGTCACGAGACGAAGATGCCTATAGATTTTCAGCGATTTCCGATAATTACTGCCAGAGTTGAGGCCCTTGATCACTTCAAAAAAATCTTGTGGACGCTCTAGAGGCCAAAGTTATATCCGATTGACCTTAAATTTATACACAGTGTTTAAGGTCATGAGATGAAGAAGCCAATTGATTTTTAGCGAATTCCGATAATTACTGCCAGAGTTATCTTCCTTGATCACTTTGAAAAATCTTTTGTAACGCTCTAGAGGCCAAACTTATCATCCAATTGACTACACAGAGTTTAAGGTCTTGACATGAACAAGTATATTGATTTTCAATGAATTTTGATAACTGAACAGCTAAATCCATGATATTAAATGGTTTGTATACTAAGCGTTAGCATTGGGCAAAACTTTATAAAAACCTAACAAATTCTAATGTTTTTCTGATAATTACTTAATGAGTTGTTACTCTTAATCAGATTTAAGTGTAGGCTATTATAAATGTTTCCTTACCGAAAAAAGTAAGAATATGCGATAGCTCTTGTTGACTGCCCGCACGATTTAGCTGCTGTGGGCGTATGTTTCGTTACCTGGCAACCTATCTTTTATGTTGTTTACGATATTTGATTGTTTAGTGATAAATAAATACTGTTATGAACTCCCGAGTATTCATTCCACAAAGTTTGCAAATGCTGCTAAGGAGCTATGTTTACATCACATGACTGACGTTTCGCTCACTTTTCCACCCGTTAGAATTATCCCTGTTGCTGTTCAATTTCTATACATCTCATCAAATTGTTTATACCGATACTTTGATTTTCCAACGGAATCATTGATTTTCAGATTGAAATAAATTTTAATAAAGCAGAAATATAAATAATACCAACTATCGAGAGTTACGGTGGACTGATTATCATTCAGTGTCAGACGTGTCATGGCGGTCCGTGAAACGGAAGAAAAATATTTGACTAAATCAATAGACACTTTTTGACATCGTACTTATGTTTATAGTTTAAAGTTCCAATTTCATATTTTCTAAGAAAGTCAAAACATAATTATTTCTGTCTTTTGCTCAAAAGGTTGTCAACTCACTATTATACGATCATGGGCAAAATTTTTGGGGCATTAAAAAGGCTGACACAGGCTGATTGAGGAAATATTTACTCAATTACCTCCCTTGTTTTCCCATTCCTCTCCATGGACAGCCATCTTCAAACGTTTGAATTTGAAGTTGAAAATGATATTTATGCTAATTTCTCAACTGGCAATAGTGAATCATAGGATTAATAGGATTATTCTTTAACAAGGTAGGACTGTTTATAGGTTCAATCTATTTTAGGACTTTATTTTTATACATTTTAAAAATATTACTTAAAAAAATGCTATTGGAACTTTAACTTAGTATCCTTGTATTGTATAATGCATTTGCGTGAAGGTATACGCTTCAATGAGAAAGAACGAGTTTGCAAGGGTGAACAGCATCCAATCGTAATCGTAGCTATAAAAATATGCACAGCCAAAAGAACACAAACTTTTTTTATGGTTTTTTTTTTTGGCTCCTTCATATGGAAATATTTTTGATTTAAATAAAATATTATAATTGATATTTTGAAAATTAAACTTGTAATAAAGAATAACTTTAGCACTTGAATAAGTTTTCGTGGCTATAAGTCTGTGTTTGAAAAACTTGTTAAATTTTGTTTGTAAATTCAGTACTGTATGTTAAAAATAATATTGTCTATTGATTATATCGCCGTATGTTTTGAAAATATCGCGATATCTGTTTCCACGGATATCGCCCAGCTCTACCCTCTGAAGACTAAATTTTTGATTGATTTTATATTAACTTTATATGCATTAAATTAGTAAAATGAAGCCAATCAAATTTCAACTTTTACCATTAATTATTTCTAAATAAAGTTATGGCCCTTGTTTAGGGTGGTTCAGGGCCAGAAGAAATTTTGTCCTACAGACAATATTTAGGGTTTATTTTAACATAATATGACAAGGCTTACCATAAAAACTTCATTCATCAACAACAAATGTCGTGACATGTTTGACTTTCGAAGATATGACCATCTGGACGTGTTTTTAAATTGCTAAAAAAAAATTGGCTCCCATTCTCAAGGGAGTTAACTCCTAATGACAAAACGAGTTATGGTTCTTGGCTACAAAAAAAGAATGCAACTTTTCTCTGGAAAGAAAAATAAGTTTGGAATTCTTCGGTTTTAGAACACGTACAAATAACGATTACATTTAACGCTTCTACGCATGCACAGTTCTTAGTTTTTGAAGAGAAGAGACAGAAATAGAGTAACATTTAACAGTTATATTTTCGTCGGATTTTTATCAATGCACTTAACCCTAGCCAAAACATTTTAAATTGGCAGTTGACTTTATAAAAAATACACATGCAAAACAGAGCACACGTAACATGTACAGTTATGATAGACTGATGCTCCGTAGTTGTCGGGAATTTTTTAAAGGAGAATACTATTGTAAAAGTTTAATTTGATCATTTACTTAGTTCATTGTGTAACGCATTTCAGAATTAACATCTATTTCCTTCAATCAAGGCTTAAATCTACACAATAATTAAATAAGATACTATGATTATGAAAATAATTTACACCAAGTTACCGAAAAGTGTCTGGAAAATAAAGACTACAAATAAAATTTTGTTTCGGTTATTATCCGGTCTTAAATAGTTCTGCGTATTTAGAGCTAGCAAATATTTATTTCTTTACACGAAGAGATCGCCCCGTAAACTAAGGGTGTAACAACTAAATAAAACTAAATCCCAAAATGTTGTAATGAATTTATCTCGGCGAAATCATGTACTTGAAAGTTAGAAATGAAACGAAGCTTTTACAGCTAGCTCTGTATCAAAATCACCCAAATCGCCAAAATCAAAAATTAAATCAAAGAGTGCAATTGAAATTTTTGCTCACGTTCGTTTTTAAATAAACACGCAAGTCGAAGCCGGTAATGAGTGAATTTTTTACTTGGCTTTATATGACAATACATGTGTGTAAAATACCTCGTGTGACGTATATTTGCTGCGACATCCAAAACCACGTGCGCGGAGCTGACTTTTGTTCACTTCAGAAAATTTCTCGAAGGAGCAACCTTGCAGATAAGTGGGTCAGTTTTTATAAGTGTCCCTGAACCACTCTACCTTGTTTCACTTTGTAGAACCATCTGATCTGTATAGAATTTATATGTATTATTTGAATTAGTGAAACAGAATTCTATTGTATTTCAACAATTTCTATTAATAATAATAACTTCTAGAGTTGTGGCCCAGGATTTGTATTGTATCACATTGTGAACACTCAAAAAACAAAAGGCATCATCCAATTTTTCTGCCACACTAAAAAATTTTCTGGTTCTCAAACAATCCTTTTGAGAAAAATGATGCGGGAGGGTGTTTTTTGTTTTTATTTTGTCAAAATTTAGCTCAATCTAGTTTTTCATGTTTAAAAAACACACAAAATTATTATAAATTTAATATTTTTTCAATTCTTATTAAGTAAAAATTTGAAATAATGGCCGAATAATTCTCAGACTTCATATACCTACATTAACTCCTTGGACAACGTTTTCAGATCTGGCTGGGGTTTTTTTGGCTACCATTAAATCTACGTGGTATCGATACTTTACTCATTGTTAATGCATGGATTTTGCGGACGATTTCAATCGAAGTCTAGGTCGTCAATCTACCCTCTGAGAATATTGAATTTACATTCTTGATAGCCAAGTCTAGTGTAATTCCCTTGATTGTGGGAAATATGAACGAGCCGAATTCAATAAATTTAATTTTTTAAAAAAATAAAAATGTGATATGTGGCTCATTTTTGATAACACAGTAGTATCTGTGAACCAGAAAATATTTTTGATGTGGCCTTATATTATTTGGAGTATTTAGATTATTGAAATAAAGTAGCCTATCAAATTTCAGCAATTTTCGTTAATAACTTCAATTGTTATGGCTGAGGTTTCCATTTGCAAAAATGTTACCATCTAATCTCCTTGAAATTGATATGACGTGCAGAATACTAATAGTGTAGTATGCAAAGCGTTTAAAATTGTTTTTCAGAGTTTGCCAAATTTATCAGCAAGAGAAAGGAGACGGTTACGAGATAGTCAAACATCCGCATGTGAGTATACTAGAACACTGTTCACGTAATACTGGTTTAGGCTATACAAAATAAATGTTTTGTTTCTCAGGCAATTGGCACCTGAAAATGTAGGGGGGGGGCGGCTTCTTTTTTTTTTTTTTTCAATGATGGCTACCCAACGGTGCAAATTGGTTATTGTTGAAAATTGTATGGACGGGAGGGCGCTGTTCTTTTTTTACTTGACCTTTTGCCCCCTGTACCAAATCACCACGACAGCATTGTTCCATGTAACCGTGGTGGACTTTTCAACCTCAATAATTGTCCTCAATAATTATCCTTTCTCGACATGGACGGAAATCAATACGAGTTAAAAGTCATTGCTGTAGTTTTTTTGTTGACTTGCGTGAGAGGGAGGCCACGATTTCCGTTTAGCATGCGCATTCGACTGCGTCGTTTGGTGCAAGGACAACCTTTTATTAACGATTTTGTTACATTCCTGTTATATACAGCTTCACCAAGAAATATTTTTTCACGCAATTACATTTAGCCGAAGATATATTGAATCATGACAAAGTCAAGGCCGTTTCTAGCTAACATCTCACTATAAAAGTATTATGCAAATGCATTCAACTATTGTTGTAAACTGGTTAATTGCGTACGAATTAGCTTCTATTTCATCAGGGGAGGTGATTTAGATTTTTTTTACTTGCGTATCGATGACTGGGCGGGCGTTATTTTTTTTGTTTTTTTCATAAAGCTCAATAAAAAGATTACATGTCATCCATTTTTTGGTGTGGGTGGTGCCCGAGAAACAACTTATTTTATTTGTTTTGCCTTATAGTGTTTTTTTTTTTAAACTAAGGTTTTAGTAAATGGCCATAACTTAGCTACAATTCATGTTTTCAATATTTTTTGGGGAACTAGAATTTCTTTTAATAGAAGTACCTGTGTCTTAAATTATATTTAAATTATTTGATTGCGTGGCAATTGGTAACACTATGGAATATTGATTACTGTTTGTTAATTAACCAATAATAGTTATTCTATAAATAGTTTTTTAGTGTCTATATTTAACTTTTATTCTGGCAGATTGCTGCCATATTTACATAAGTTCATAACACACACACTCTTACCGTGAGAAAGCTGCAGATGCATATATTTCTTGCTTAGCAACACTGTGTTTTAATACAATTTTGATGGAAGAACACACTTTTTTACTGGACACAGCAAAAAATATCCACAAATAAAATGACTTTGTTCCTCCAATACAAAAATTATATGCAGTAACAATCCTCTCTAATAGAAATAACATGAATGTAAAGTACACTGTATGGCCTAGCCAAAGGTTTCTGTTGTTCCATTAACAATGAAGTGTTACGACATTCACAGTCATCAAAATCCTATTTTCACTTTAAGATAAGGTTTCTCAGAAGCTTCATTTCTCAGAAACTTAGTTTCTCTCTTCTTTTCTCAGAAACTTAGTTTCTCTCTTTATTTTCTAAGAAACTTCAGATACTTTATGGAAGATTAGATAAACAGATTACAGGTCTCACTATATTGTGTAAATGGAAAATGTTTGAAATTGCAGTCAAATTGCTTGACTCTAATCGGAGAAAACCTTATTTTAGAATCACTGTAGCCCCAATTGTCGTTTTTTATCGCTGTCATGATAATTAACCTGTTAAGCGTGAGCTGCGTGACGTTTTTTAAAACGTTAACTACCCCCTATTGTGTATTTAATTTGCCGAAAAAAATTCATTTTTGAACCTTTTTATTCCTGATTGGATAGCACTGTTGTTATTGCTCCAATACATGTTCTGTTGCATGTTTGGGCAAAGATTTCCTCGACCAGGCGTAATATAACATCCTACACACTCAGGAGAGCCATTATACACATGCTGCAATCGGGGGGGGGGGGATTCCACAGTGAGTGGCAGTTGTTGAGGACGTTATATAACGCCCTACGCACTTAACGGGTTAACAAAGTAAAGATTATCTATTTTTGCAGTTAATTGTCTATGGGTATTGAACAGTTTATATAAAGACAGACCCGCAATAGGCAAATTTAGCTCTTGCATAATGTATGTTTAGTATCTATTTCCCTATCGATTATTACTACAGATAATTAATATTGTATGTATGTCAAAAGATCAAGGTAATATCAAGTTTTACCACTCAATAACTACAATTCATTATATTCTGTGAGTAGCTTTTAACAATAGAGCACATTAAAAATACAGTTGAATGAATTTTCTAAAAGAACTTGATTTTCTCCGAAATTTATTACTACAGGGAATTACGGTAATACTGTATATATGTCAGTAGATCAAGCTTATATCAAATACTTGTTTGTATGTAGTTTACTTGTTTGTATGTAGTGATCTTTAGAAGTGAGAGGAAACTGAAACCAGAGATAACTCATTACGTTAGACATGTCACTGTTTGTTTGTCATGTTAAAGTCTGATATCAAACCTATGACTTGTATAGATACTGTACATTAATATATTATGAAAAACAAAATATTCTCTTTATTTTTAGCCTCAGATAATCAAAACTTCGCTAAGATAAGATTACGTCGACCACCAGAACGTCGTCTGTCAGAGAAAGTTACACGTTCAGAAAAGAAACAAGTAAGAATAAATCTTTTACCTTGTCAACACTTCTCTTTGGGCGGTAATTGTCTGTCAGTAATTAACTTTTTACGTTTTGCTTGTTTTGGTTTGAATTGGCGAGGTTTTTTTTATAGTAGGGGGAGGGAGAGGAGGTTTTACACTTAAGTTCAATGGAGTTACAGTATATAATAAAATGTTAGATTTTAATACAGCCCTATCTTACCTCTGCTTTGGGAAACAAGTTCTTTAATTTTTACGTTACTATAATGTACTGCTACAGGTGTACAGTTTTGACCCATGGGTAACTGCCTTTCTTAACTTTCTTATAGATGCTAAGTAAATTATGATCCATAGATCTGCTTATTCTGTGAATATATTCAAGGTTTTTTGTTGAAGGTTGTAGTTGAAAAGATAGTAGATCCGAAGAAGCCTACACGTCAACCATCAATAAATGATGACAGCAGTTCGTCATCAGAAGAATTATTACAAGCAGGAGACTCTAAAGAAATAGCTAAACGAAGGTTTGTTATGTTGATATTGTTAAATTTCCATAATTTGGGGGTTGGGGGGCCGGCCCATGTTTGTTTACAATACCTTAAAGTGTAACTATTTTGTGATTGGTTGAAATTATTTTTGCCTAACTGTGGTTCTCTTTGATTGGCTAGATAAGAGGCCAAGTCAGTTGAACAAAGTCTTGTAATGATTGTGATGTTAGACTTTACATTGCTGTAAATAATAACCGTATAAAATAAATAAGAACAAGAAATGAAACAGCAGACCCATCATTTCCGAAGAAAGAATGATATGTTATTGCAACACGTCACACATTTGCTTTGTTTTGTATAAGGTATTTTCAATTAAAGAGATTGAGGCAATAGAATGGAAAAGTCAGCAATTTCATGAGCACAAGCACAAGGCACGATATAAGTCATTTCTTTATGCCAACATGTTTGTTTAAAATTTTCTAGGTTTAAAACATATGTAATAAACACTGAATCACCTGACTCGTGTCCCTGTCATCCAGTTTCTAGGTATATAATACATTACTATGCTGTATGGTTGTGGGTTTATTATTATAGCATGAAATATCCTGTTGACCCATTTTGCTAACATTACATGCATTGTGCTTTTAAAAATTTAAATCTTTTTTAAAAAATTTGATTGACTATTTAGCTTTTATTGCCATCTAAAGTCGTACATTATTTCATGTTATGATATTACATGGCAATATTGGAGCTTTGTTTTATAAGGCTTAATATATTTTTCTTTTAGCTTGTTTTCTCCCCAAATCTTGCAAAATGTGGGCGCATCTTGTAAGACAACCGCTTGTTTAACTACGGTATGTAGCAAGAACTGTCTGCTCTTTATCTAATCATGCATAATGACACTTTGATTAATTTTGACAAATATATTTTATTGGTATTGAAAAATATTACTTAGTTGACTGGAAAATGAATGATAAACTAGCAGATATATAACTAATAATCATCTTCAGTTAATTATAACCACAAGTTTGCATGATACAGTTGTTATAAACAGTACATTAATAATGTGAAAGGGAATACCCGATTCCAATCATGGCTGAATTCCAGGACAAATATTTATCCATTTTCATGCATATCTCTAAACTCATGAAAGTGCAAAATCTATCAGATTGAAACAAATTATCATTTGCTTGCGAGTAAAAGTTCCGACTTGTCAAAATTAGTGTTTTTAGCAAAATTGCATCACATCACATCTGGAGCCAAGAGGGACAAAGTGAGCCTAGGTGGCTCACTAGCCTGGAGGCCTCTGGTTCCATCCCGGTGTTGGTCAAAAAAGTTAGTTTTGATATTCCAAAGTGGCTTCTTGTCGGTGGTGCCCAAAGGAGGGCATTACAAGGACAGCTGTTCGGATGTGACAAAAAAAACAAGGTCCCATGTACACATTTGCTTACATGTAAAAGAACTCTTGACAGTTTGAATTCAATAAGATTAGGCCATAGCGCAGGCAAAATGTCCCTCATAGCACACTGCATGGCGTTTACAAGGGAGGCAATTGATGATACAAAAATTAAACTAATGTCTCAAGAAAATGGAATGCTATTGTTTCCAGGATTTTTGCACAAAAACCAGGATCAACTGATTACACATTGAATCTATTTATGAAATAAATGGAATATATTTTGATAGAAATTGACATAAACCTAAGGTTTTTCATGGAACTGAGCCCTGGTACCAGATTCCAAATTACCATCAAATTTTAACCACTCTTTAAGTAGTGTAAGGTAAAATTTGGACAAGAGTTCACATTTGAAAGATGAGCTATTGTTTTAATTGAAAATATGTGCTTACTAATCCAAGCTTTGTGTAATTCAAATGATGCAGCAAAAATGATTTTTTTTTACTTCCTTTACTTGTTTTTTTAGATATAGTTATTGACTCCACCATTTGTTGGAGATCTTTTGTAGACTACCATATCTATAGAGAAAGAGCACTGCAATAATTTCAAAAAATCAATATATGATAGAATATCAAACTTTTAATGACAATATTTTGTTTAATAATTAAGAATACTACAATACTCCAATATAACATTTAATCTTGGATTATCGCCATTTCTTTAATAATATTTTCTGAAATATCGCAATAATAATGTTCTTTGAAATATCGCAATGATAATATTCCCCTAAAATATTATTGTATTTTATTGAAACATGTTGCGAGCATGGTCTTACAATGAAAGGGATTTAAGGTCCACTCGACTTAGAGACCAAGATATGCTTCAATTTTATTTCAATAATTTGTAGGGGTGATTATAGCTATGGAAGGAAACCAGAGAGGTTGGACAGGCCATCCTACTTGTTGTCACATACAAGATCCTACTCATGTTACATACAAGTGCTCATCATAAATTGACCTCTTATGGAAATGTTTACTTATTTTCATATTTGTCCCCCGCCTTTCGAAGAAAGTTGGGGGACTATTAAAATGGGTCCGTCCGTCCGTCTGTCCGTCCGTCCGTCTGTCCGTCTGTCCCTCTCTCTCCCGTCACACTTTTTGGGACACAATAACTCTCTTCCTAATTGAGCTAGAATGTTCAAACTTGGTGTATGTGTTTATTACGTCAATGCCTTGATGGGAGTTCGAAGATGAGCATTTTCCGCTTAGGGTAAGCAGAGATAAGCAATTTGATTGGTTGATGCTTTGGGACACGATAACTTTAGTTCTAATTAAGTGAGATTGATGAAACTTGGTGTATAGTTTCATTAAAGTAATACCTTGACTAAGTTCGATAATGAGCATTTTCTGCTCAGGGTAAGCAGAGCGATTAGCAATTGGATTTGCCGAGACGTTGGAACACAATAACTCTCCTTCAAATTGAGTTAAAATGTTCAAAATTGGTGTATAAGATGAGCATTTTCTTCTTAGGGTAGGCAGAGATAAGCAATTTGATTGGTTGATACTTTGGGACAAGATAACTTAGGTTCATCTTGATTGATGATTTTTATGCCAATACAATGACTGCATTCTCATTCAGTAATGGATTCGACAGTAACAGTATATAGAAACGATTGACTCGGACACGAGGGCCCTTTCCTTTGGCCAGAGGGGCCCTTTTGTCAAGAAGTGGGGGCCCTTTTGTCTGCCTTTACATTTTCATTTTTCTCGTCGGTTTTAGCATTTTTCTTTATAAAACACTTTTGGATGACACTTCGTGTACAGTTTGATTGCTCGATACGCTTGAAAAAAATAAATGTGCGATTAATTAATATGTGTCATCTATTTATTTTGGGATTTCGGCGGGGGACATCAGCCTCACTGTTGGCTTGTTTGTCTATTCAGGGAGACGAAAGAAATGAATAATTTTATAACACTGTTGAATACGACGCTTCTACAAGAGAAAGAGAAATCTGATGAGGATGATGAAGAGGCTGAAACGTTAAAACCAATCGAAGAAATTGAAGACACTGAAGTGACAGACATTGTTGATCATCCTGCTGCGAATAATTCACTGAAACCTAACGAAAGTCTACCTGTACATAAATCCATGTCAATGCCAAGTATAGAAACACTGAGTGATAATTCACGTCTTATGAAAAGAATTCAACAACTTCATACGTAAGTTTAATATTATAACATGTTTAAAAGAGTAGGACTGTTTGTAGGTTTGTCGCACAACAACAAAATGAATTACTGCATCAGCGTCAACCCCTATCCAATTCATTCATAATCATACATTGTTTTAATGGAGTAGTTACATTTTTCACAAGTTACCATTCGTGCATCTCCAAAGAGTTAATTAAGAAGGCTTTGTAACTCTGGTATTTGTTGTAATGTTTATTGGTATTGATTAATGACCTGATAATCTGGACTGTCGTATAAGACTATAGTTATCAAGACATTAATCCTAGAAACTTGCCTGGGACAGGGGGATCAGGTGGCTAAGTGGGTAAGGCACTGGCTCGCTAGCCTGGAGGTCGGGTGTTTGATCCCTGCATTGACCGAAGAGTTCATCTCGATCTTCCGGCGTGGTTTCCCCTTGTCAGTTATGCAGAACAGAGTGCCAGACAAGGTCCCGTGTACAAGGACCAGTAGGCATTTGGAATTCGATATAAGAGTAGGCCGTAGGGCCGCTTTCCAGGCAAAATTTCCCTCATGACACACTGTATGGCATAATAATATGCTCATCTTCCATTAGCCCAGGTTAGGTGCAGAAGAGTAGGAGGTTAAACCCCATTTCATTTCATTTTTGGAAACTTGCCACATGTGACCCGCTCCCACGAAACAAGGTGCCTGTCGCACAACTTCATTTTGTACTATGGGCACAAAAGCATTAACTGTATGCCTTCTTGTTATGAGCCGTACTCAACTCTTGATGATACGACAGATCACACGACAAGTTTAAAAAGAATTGCATTTTTGGAAAGCTTAGCCGTGGACTATTCAAATATGGTGCCAGCTCTATTTTTATAAAAATGACCATCTGTCTGGTTCTGTCAGAGCAGCTCAATATTTGCACATGAAAACTGATTCTTGAGATTTCTCACCGAATTAACCAGATCTATAACTGGCATGGCTCTTTACTCTCTTTATTCCTTAGTCAAATCAATATTGGAAATTTTTTTCAGCCATTTTAAAACAATTTGTCTATTTGTAGTGATTGTGTAAAGGGTGTTGGTTATGCTAAAGTAAAAGAAGCCTATCATATTCTAAATAGAATAGAAGAAGATGAAGTGGAGGTATGTATTCTTTTATACTGTAGATATAGTCGTAATGTAGCATTTCAGTATAAAACAGACGTCAACATACATTATGCAAGAGCTAAATCTGTCTATTGCGGGTCTTTCGTTAGGCCTGAAATGTTATCTGGATTATTGATGAGAAATTAATTAACATGACTCTTGTTGGATTTGAATCTGATCGTCTGTTTAACGCCCATTGATTATTAACTGCAAAAATGGATAATCTTGACTTTGTTAATTATCTTTACTGCGGTAACAATGACAATCAAGGCTACAGTGATTTTAAAATAAGGTTTTCTCGGTTCAGAGTGAAGTAATTTGACTGACATTTTCAACATGCTTCCTTTACATTATCTAGTTTTTAACTATTATAGCGAGCACTGCCGACTATTTATCTAATCTTCTATGATGTATCTTTAAGTGATATAATTAGAACGTAATCTCTTATTGTTGCAAATTTATAGGGGTGTCATTGTGGAACAGACATGTCCTGGGATCATTTAGGACCCAAGACACAAACACGGACTTAAATAATTATGATTTAATTAGTTGATCAACACTTCCTGTTTCAAAATAAAAGGAGTAGTTAACACATTAAACACGATTTATGAAATTACAATTACTGTTTTAGTTTTATTAACATGCAATGTTTCGAAAATGGTACTTTCTTTTTCTTTTGCCACGCAAAGAAGTTCAGCAGTTAAAAGTAGTAAATTAATGAACATGAATTTGATCAGTTACAAAGTTACATGTGGCAGTAATCAGACTCTTAATTTTATTTCAATATTATATTGTTGTTGCTTAATTTTACTTGTGAGTACCTGTATAATGAAATTTTCGTATTATATTCTTCTTCTTTTTTTTATAGCCCAAGTTGGTTGCTTTGTTGGGTAAAGACAAGTTTGATGAATATGCAGGTAAAATCTGGCAGCTCAAGTTTTGTGAGGAATCTTTATTTCTGTCATCATAGTTTAACATCCAGATAATTAATAATAAGATGATTGAGAGACTATGGAGTATACTATACTGGGTATTAACTGTCTGAAAATTAGTCGAACATGGACGGAACATGATATATGAATATGGGCACAGAAGATGGATGTCTATTGTGTAGTTATGTTAAAGAAACTGATATTAATATGAAATTAGTTGTGAATTAATTTCATTTGACTTAAAAACTGTATTAAAAAGTGATGCCATATGTTCATCAATGACATGGAATAACAAACAGACTATATTACTGTACACATGTCAAAATATTAAAGATTGTGTGTTATTGATAAAACCTCACAGGTTGTTCTACTAATAAAGCTACATCATTTAAACTTTATGTGTGTAGCAACATGCAATAAATTATATCTATTTCAAATGTTACTGATGGGAAATTATTTCATCTGACAAGTATTAACTAACAAAATGATTTTCACCAGATCTTGACAGTAAAAACCTATCATTGCTCATTCAGTTCTCCGGTAGTGTGGTATGGGTTTGTGTAACAAAGGACTGTTTTTACCGGTAGTCAAATTGTTATTTATGCACCATATGATTACCGGTATCATCCTTATTTTGAATATTATTAATGTTGTTGTGAAAAAAAACCATTTTAATATTTATAATTTTATATAATGCAAAGATTCCCAACATTTTCACTTTTGTATTTTAAACTAGCTTTCACATCAATGGACAAGTATTTTTGGTGATATTGAGATAATATAACTTTATCATTACTAGTGTCATTCCAATATATAATTGAAGTGTAATAGTTTCATCATTTCTTTTCTCCTCCACATAAATGATGAAAAAAACTTTTTGAGAAAGTGTGTATATACATTTATAAATATGTGAATTGAAAACAACAATATATTTGATTAAATAATTTAACCAAATAGTTTGTTATTGTCAATTCATATATGTTTTATTTACTAATTATATCATTTATTTATTACCAATTGTTAGTTATCTTTAAATATGACCTTAAATTAATATTAATAATAATAAAATCATAGCACACACAAAAACAGATCAAATTCAATTGATGTGGAATAATGAATACCGGTACCCAAAATTCATTTCGTACAGCCTTTAAAACGCTAGTCATACAAATATATATTTGTTTGAGCACAAGATTACATGTTAACAAAGTTCATCCATGACTGACATTTTACAGATATAATGTTCATATTTACTGTTTAAATTTGAAAAGATATTATTGCATACATTTATTATTATCAAACCATTTTATAGTTCACTTGTATTGGTGGTAACCCTGTTTAGTATTGTAATCCCTCAGGCACCCCTTTTCATGTATTTGACTGTGATCAGGTACCCCCTTTTCATTATACGTCCACATTCATAATGTGGACGTATTATGCCGTCACCCCTGTCTCTTTGTGTGTGTGTATGTATGTGTGTGTGTCTGTGGTTCGCCTACAGGGCACAATTCTTAATGGATTTTCTTCAAACTTTGTATACTTATTCCTTATACCCTAAGGATGATCCCTGTTGTTTTTGGTGCATGCCCAACCCCCAGGGGCAGAGCCACGCCCTTTTCTAGTATTTGTTTGTTTGTCGTCTACAGGCCACATTTCTTATTATATAATCTTGAAACGTTGCACACCTATTCTTTGTAAGATAAGAAACATCCCTATCATTTGGGGTGCATGCCCAACCCCCAGGGGCAGAGCCACGCCCATTTTCTTTTTGTATGTCTGTGTGTTGCCTACAGACCACAATTCTTAATCGATCATCTTGAAACTTCACATACATATTCCTTACACCCTAAGGATGATCCCTTTTGTTTTTGGTGCATGCCCAACCCCCAGGGGCAGAGCCACACCCATTTCTAGTACCATAAGGAACATCCCTATCATTTGGGGCGCATGCCCAACCCCCAGGGGCAGAGCCACGCCCATTTTCTTTTTGTATGTCTGTGTGTCGCCTACAGACCACAATTCTTAATCGATCATCTTGAAACTCCTTACACCTTAAGGATGATCCCTATTGTTTTTGGTGCATGACTGACCCCCAGGGCAGAGCCACGCCCATTTCTAGTATTTGTTTCTCTACAGACTGCATTTCTTAATGTATCATCTTGAAACTTTGCATACTTATTCTTCGTACGCTAAGGAACATCCTATCGTTTGAGGTGTATGCCCAACCCCCAGGGACAGTGCCATGCCCATTTTCTTTTTGTGTGTCTTTGTGACACCTACAGGCCACAATTCTTAATCGATCGTCATGAAAACTTTCTTATACTTATACCCTAAGACGGACCACTATTGTTTTTGGTGCATGCCCAACCCCCTGGAACAGAGCCATGCCCCATGTTTGTTTGTCTTGTTTTTTCGCCTACAGGATGCAATTCTTAACATATCCTTTCAAAACTTTGCATACCTATTCTGTATACCCTAAGGATGACCCCTATTGTTTTTTTGGTGATTGCCCAACCCCCAGGGGCAGAACCGTACCCATTTTTACTTTGTGTCTGTGTGTGTTGCCTACATGCCACGATTGTTAATGGATCGTCTTTAAACTTGGCATATGTATTCATTATAGCCCGATTTTGGTGAATGTCCCGACCCCCAGGGGCAGAGCCACGCCCACTTTTTGCCTTCAGCGTCTGAAAGCCACAATTCTGAATGGATTATCTTGGTATACTTATTCCTTATACTCTAAGGACGGCAACTATTGATGTTGATGCACGACGCACAACGCTAAACAAACCAAACGCCTAGTCTTCTTGACAAAGTAACATATCAATCAAAGCGGGAATGTGGACGTATATTGTAGTGTTAGCGTTATGTTTTATTTGACTATGATCAGGCACCCATTTTCATGTATCTGACTGTATTATGGAGATGTGCTTTAATAGGTTTATTTTCTCTTGAAATAGAGATATTTCGATGTTATTGTGTTGACAATTTGTAAATAGTATGTATTGACAATAAATAAAACCTTCCACAATTTTACAGTCTACAAATATAACCATAAACAATTTTACAGTCTACAAATATAACCATAAATGTTCTTATTACACTGCAAATTCCTGAAGCAATTATTAACCAGGGTTTTGTAACTTTCTGACTACTGAAAACCTTTATTAATCAGAAATTGAACTTGGTTGACCAATCACTTAACTATAATTGTAAGGTTTCTAATACTATACATAACTTTAATAATAAAATAAGACTAAGATCTCTTCAAATCTTGATTTTAAAGGTGGTAGCACATACTATTAACTAAGTACTGATTTTAAAAAACTATCACATGCACATATTTTGTAAATAAAGCCTCAGACCTCAATACGAGTACCAGTGCGGTGTTATTTAATCTGTTAATAAAAATCAGCAAATCTAGTTAAATTAATTAAAACAGGGCTGCATTTAGACATTGGTAAATGATTACATATTAATGGCATTGTTTATGATATAACATTAAGAAGATAGTTATTCACATTGTATATATAAGATATCAATATTTATTCACATTGTATATATATATATAAGATATCTGTGTATAAATAAATATATATATTCACATTGTCAATTAGTATATTTTACCTCGAATGATATTAGAAATTGTTTTGTATATTCTATGTATGTATTAAATGTAAAAAATATCACAAGAAGAAAAATAAATTAAATACACATAAACTAAAGAGTATTATGGCTTGCTTTTTAAAGACCATAATTTGAAAGGATGTATCATTAAGTACTTTTCCTGAAATTTACAGGCATATTCCACATTGTCAGTGGTGCATAATAGGGGACAAACTAAGGAAAAGCATCTAGTCATTACGATGGGACAAAAAAAAAGCGATGTGTGAAAGAGTACACGACACTTGGAATTTGATGAAGATTAAACAGAAATATCACTGTTCGAGCAAGATTTTCCTCATAACACAACATGCCATATGTCTGTCTCAATTAGCCCTGTTAGTGCAGAAATGAAGGACTTTAAACCCAATTTTATTCCTAATTCTATAACCATCTGATAAGAGTTTTCTTAATTTAATCAGGAAAAGTACATTTTCTGCTCAAAACTATAAATTTTTGATAGTATCTGTGTGCAGGTTTACTATTTCAAGTCTTAAATTACTACAACCACGCTGTATCATAAGGTCTGTCATCGAGTCAACTGCCGTTTTGATTCCCCAGTTGTAGGTGACAAGGAGTAGTGTCATCTGTCCAGCTTCATTGGTTTTCTCCGGTTTCCTCCCACTGCTGAAGACCCTATGTTCAAGGGAATTGTAGAAATGAAAATTGAACCATGTGTTAGTCCCAAAATGACCTAGTTTGAGTCAAGTCAACCCCATTCAAAACCAATTACATTTAAATTTTTTGGTTAAAGTAATGATGCTTCTGTCGGGGATTAATATTGTGTTTTCTTATAGATTGATGCCACTGCCCTGGCAAAAACAATATTATAATATCACGGACCTTATAACATAAGGTCCATTATATTATGTGGGTATTAATTTAGTCTCAGAATAAAGTTAGTAATAAACAAACTTAGACAGTTATATAACTTATATTGGGCATTTTAAAACTACAAAAAAAGTAAATCTGACAGCTGTCATATTAGATCTACTTTTGATTTAGCTTTGATAATGCTGGGTCACTTGTTGATAGATGGCGCTTTGACGCACCCGGCAGTTCAACTTCCGGATTGATTCAGGCGAGGAATATGGTGGGTGTTTTCTTTAATATTATTTAATTTAATTCTAGCAGTATTTATATTGTAATTAAGTCATTAAATTAACGACCCGTCTGGGAAACTACTAAATTAAATAATTATGCCAATTTTTTCACGGTTTCATGGATATTTGTGGTACAAAATTAGGAAGTAAACTTTTTGAGGAATCGCCACAATTTGCCCGGTTGGCTGATCGAGGATTTATAAAATCTGATTTGCTATCAAGAATTTGGGCGAATGACTCATTGCTGTTTAGTTTTCAAGCAGATTTGAAGATTTCCTATCAATTCTGTGATTCGCAAATCCGATAAGCGCTGTCTGTCAAAAAATTAGATGTAAATGATCATTTGAGTTGCTCAACCCACAGTAGATCTACTGTACTTCCTTGACTCATGAGTTTTCTCTACTGTCGTACTGACCCATCAAGGCCTATGCCTATTAATAGCTCTTCATTGATAAAATTAAGTTACTAGCCAAATAAACCAATTAAAATTCAATCAGCATATTGGGATTGTGTCAACTTCCTTCTTCCTAGACTATCTAACAAATATATGCAAAGATAAATAGAATTATTCAATCTTGCGTTGAAGTTGGATGAATTCTGTTGCATATACTATGATATATTTGTAAACAATGATCATCTTGAATAAAAAAATAAGATTAATCCATATTCCAACATTGATAAATCAGCACAAACTACATGTCAGTTGTACTACGAGCAATAGTTAATATTGACTAGACCTCAATTAAAACCAGTGCAAAAAGATAAATAATTTTAGTCAGCCATAATTTAATCTAAAATTTGTCAACAAATTAATTTCTTCTTAATCTTTCGAAATTTATAGATATATTCTTTTTGCTGATGAATAACACGTCAAATCAACAATATTCAGTGCTATAAATGTACAATTCAGAAAATAGTTTCACTCTTTCACGTCTCTTTGTAATTATTTGTCTTAGTAGTGATTACTGATTGGTATACATGTATAAGATGTAGGCCAATTGAGCTGAGGAGATGTCCGTTGGCGTTGCAAGAACCTATATAGGACAATAACCTTGTAGCCTATGCCTATATTCTGTGAATTAGCCTTGTTATTAGAAACTTACATTCTGAGGCAAGATAACAACAGTAATTTGCATTTACTGGTACAATTCGTGGGGTAGTATTCTGCTAGTTACTTTTGCAACTGTCCTTTAGCGGACGATATTCACTGACAGTTGCTACCCAGCCTTCTATACTTGCAGTATGAAAATACCGTTCTTCCCCACCTCTGTTCTAAGACTATTTTGGAATCCGTATCAACTATTTTTCACCTTGATTCTACTTTATTCGCCAAAGGAATCATTTCATGCCACAGCTGACACATATGTATAAAGATTCAACACTATTTTCAAATACAATTCTGCGATTAAAAACATACACCAAATACGTTTAAGCTGAAGAGCAATAATGAGACCCGGACATGTGCAAACCGCATGTTTATTTCATCGCTAAATTCTACTCGAAAATCGAGCTAAATTATTATAAATTTGTGTCAAATATAGTGAGAAAAGATTCCTTTTGGTGGAAAATAAAGAATTGTTGTGAAAAATGGACGGCAAAGGTTCTAAAACAGCCTGAGGATAGGGGTGGGGAATAGCAGAATTTTACCGTATTTTCATTCTGCAGCTATAGAAGGCCGGATAGCAACTGTCAGCGAATATTGTTCGTTAAAGGACAGTTGCAAAAGTAACTAGTATTCTGCAACTCTTCAATTTCCAGCCACAGGTTCTTTAAGTGTGCATCAATGTTTGCACAGACAGACAGTTAATTGACAAAACTGAAATAGTTTTTGTCCAATAAAATCTGTATCATATTAGCTGGTATATTAGATATTCCTTCGGATCTTGCATTTTAATTTCAGTTGTCTTAAACATTATTTTTTAGTTACAAATCTTTTTTTCAGGCGGCAACGTTGAAACCCTACTTAACTGCTGTGCGTAACACAGTTACAGCTGCCATGTGTGTTCAGAATTTTGACTCACAAGTTGTAGAAAGACACAATAAACCAGAAGTAGAAACAAAGTAGGTTTTTTTATTATTGAGATTTAGAATATATATGAAAAAACAATAGTGCATAACCGTAAATGCAGCTATTATTTATTGTCTAAGCTAATTGAACTTGAATGTAAATGCTTGTATTATTACAATAGAATAATTTATAATATTCTTTTTTTTCTCCATCGATTAGATCAAGTAAAGAATTATTACTACAGTCTGTAGTTGTTAGTCGTAATGAGAAAGAAAGAGTTTTAATAGAAGGTTCCATTAATTCATTACGTATCAGTATAGCTGTTAAACAGGTAGGTGTACTGAACTTGAATTACCATATAAAAGTACATGTGGCATAGTGAGTAAGTTGCTGGCTCACTAACCAGGAGGTCCAGGGTTTGGTCGTGGGTGGTGGTCGAAAAAGTTTCCAATTTTCTTGTGTGTCTTCCCATTGTGCATACCTGGCAATGAACTGTCTTAGTCGATCGTAAGGTATGAAAAATTGAGACCCCATGTCCACATTTTCATGAACAAAAAAGAACCCTTAACAGCTATAATTTGAAATAAGAGCAGACTAAAGCCATGTTGGTGGAGCAAAAGTGTACACCTAGCAAACTGCATGGTGCATGCCCCTTCTGCATTAGTTCAGTCTGTGTAGGGTCTTAAACCTCAATTTATATGTTATTTTGTCTTAGATATTGGATATCAGAATCCCATCTTTTCCTGGTAAGATCATAACATCAATGTTGATTTAAATTGACGAATAATCCATGTTTTCAATGTCGATGACATCAGGTGATATTGAGTTAGAGACTTCGCTATTTTAAACATTTTAATGACAATCAGCAACTTAAAAAATATTATTTACAAGCTGATAATGATATTGTTATTTAGTTGTGTTACTGTCAACCCAAAAACTAGGTTTCAGTTTCAATGATTTCATTGTAATCACAATTATTTTGTAGGCTGATGAAATAGAGAAAATTTTATGTCATAAATTTATGAGGTTTATGATGATGAGAGCAGAAAATTTCTTTATTTTAAGAAGGAAACCAGTGGAGGTATGTTGACTTTCAGTACACTTTGTTTCTTTATATCCCTATTTAATAGACTTCCTTTGATGTTGGTGTACCATTATTTAAGGTAATGCTACTGGATTCATGTGATGATTTCATAGAAATTCATATGCATAATATTGTTCTCGTATTAAATGCACTATCAATCTGTTACTCAAGACCATTATTATTGAACCAGTAGATTCTACATACACTATTTTTTCTATTACTATACCATTATGACTTGCGCATTAGTGACGTCAGTTATTAGTATGATGTCCAAAAGCTTAACCTATAAACTGATATATATTTTAGTAAATTGTTTATTTTGTGTGTTTGAAATTAACTGTTTGTCTAATTTCTACCCTTTTGCAATGGAGAGAGAGAGAACTAACACATGGTACAGTTTTATTTCAATAATCCGCTTGTGCGTAGGGGTCTTTAGCAGTGGGAGGAAACCGAAGGACCTGGAGAAAACCCACGAGGTTGGACCGGCAGCCCTACTCCTCGTCGACAGTCTGTGTGATAAAGCACATACATGCTAACTATTCAGCCATCCACCCCCACTTTTACAATTGACAATAATTTTTAGTTTTAGTGCAGCCAATTAAGAATTAAGTGTCATACAGTTACTAAACTGTGGTACCTAGATTATGTTAAGTGGATTTCAAATCCCAGCTCTTCTTTTTCTCTCTTGTTGTATTACTTTCCTCTTTATCAGCCATACTTTGACTACATCATTGTTAATCTCTAATATTATATGCAATTTTATTTTCAGGGTTATGATATCAGTTTTTTGATTACCAATTTCCATGCTGAACAAATGTTAAAACACAAACTGGTGGATTTTCTTATAACATTTATGGAAGAAATTGATAAGGAAATAAACGAGATGAAATTAGCAGTTAATTCACGAGCTAGAATCAGTGCTGAAGAGTTCTTAAAACATTTCTAAATGCAAGCTTTATAGGATTTAACTTTTATATGTAAGTTAATGGTATATGTATATTTTCTTTTTAGTAATAATACGAAGTATACTGATCTATTTCATAAATGAATGGTTATGTATTAAAAGACTATTTACTGAAACCTATTCTGAAAGACTACATGTAGTTTCATCACAACCCAAAATCGTTAATATATCATGGCATGTGAACAGAGGAGCCTTACAAAATTTTAAATGTTAATTCTATTGGCTGTCATAGTTGTCTGTCAGTAGTTAAAATACAGCAATAGATGGCCCATCTACTTTTAATTTCCACAAGATTTAATCAAGTTGGTTTAGATATATATGGCTTGTATATTATTGTATTATTTGTAATATTTTATTTCAGATATATATGGCTGTATCATATTACCAGAAGAAAAGACCTCATGGGTTAATATATTTTAACCTAATTGTACAAACTTCTTCATCTTTCATTAATATAATTATAAATACAACTTGTATATATTATATATATAAATAAACTAATAGGAAAAACATGTCAAAATTTACTTTTTGATAAGTAATCACTTTTTATTACTTACTGGGTAATTTTAATGTAGCAGTTGATAAATTTCATATTGGCTAAATCTGACATTATGTGCAACTTTTTTTCGATGGGGTATGCTTGAATTTAGTAGCCATTACTATTATGTATCATTGCTTGATAACGACTAGAGAAGCCTAGTCGAAACGTCGCTCAGTAATAAGCAGTAATTGTATTCCATAGAATTGTGGCCTGTATAATATATGTAGAAGCCAGTTTGAAATAATTAGTTCTATATCGGTTAGATAGGACATTGGGTTATTTCTGCTTGCTGGAAGGGGATATAAGTTTACTATTTGTAGGAAAATTATAAGTAATTTAAAAAGACAACAAAACAATTTGATCAATCTAATTAAAATATAGATCTATGTTTCGTTTCGTTTTTTATACTTTCGATGGCCTACACTCATGTAGATCTAACTAGTTATAGTGGAAGCTCACGTTCTATGACGTCAGGTATCAAGCACGGGACATCTGACCCGATAACGTCAGTCATTCGATTAACCAATTAGCGACCGCCGTTTTTCAAAATCCACTTTTGTTTTGTTATGATTTCTATCCGCTGGTGTTTATAGTATAGACGTCGTTGGCTGGTAATATCTACCCACAGTTCCACGCATAAAAAGGTCAAACGGTCGATTCGACAGACCATTTGATTGGCTGACCTCTCATTTCAGCCAGAACACAAGTTAAATAACAAGTCCTCCAGATCCAAGAGTAGTGAAGACAAGTAAAAATGAAATTTTGAACTATAAAAAACGAAACGAAATTGGATCTGTGTTTTAATCAGATTGCAATTTGATAGAAATGAAGGTAGAAAGCAGTAGATGGACTGGAGATAACAAAATCATACATAAATAATAAATTGAACATTTCACAGTTTTATGTTATGTTAATGGTGTACATTAGTGACATTGGCAGCACCACTGCGCAATTTTTATACGCCCACATTGCCGTCGGTCCAGCATGCACAATTGCTTGTGAATGCTCTAGAGGCTTTAGTTAATATCTTATTAGCTTTGAATTTATACACAGTGTTTAAGATCATGAGACGAAGAAGACTGGATTTCCAATAAGTTCTTCAAGAGTTATGGCCCTTGATCACTTTGAAAATTCCTGTTGTCACTACAGAGGCCTAAGTTAATATGTGATTGACTTAGAATTTATACACAATGTTTAAGATCATGAGACAAAGAAGCCTATTGATTTTCAACGATTTCCAATAATTACTGCCAGAATTATCTTACGGATGCTCTCTGGGCCAAAGTGATAATTCGATTGAGATGAACACAGATATTGATTTTCAAATGATATTAAATATTTTTTATAATAAACAATACCATGGCGCAGAACTAGAAGCTAAACAATCTCTGATAATTACTTAATTTGTTGTTACTCTTCATCAGATTACCTACAAAAGAAAAAATATGTGACAACCCTTGTTGACTGCCTGTACAACGTAGCTGCGGTGGGCGTACATTTCATTGCCTGGCTACCTATCTTTTTGTATGTATGTATGTACACGAACTTCCATCACATTTCAATCACAATCTTTAAAATAAGAACAATACATTAATCTTGAAATGTAGGTTGGGGTGAAATACAACAAGAAAGCACATAGTACTTGTGTTGTCGATTCTAAAAGAAACCTTCAATTAAAGCTCCATGAACATATATGATTATGTCGGATAACTGTATATCAAAATACAGACAAAACACACAATGTAGGAATGCAGTAAAGGCTGTTTTTATGCATGACATAGCTCATACTAATCTTATTTATTACTACTACTAAGTTAAAGATTTTATATGTATAAAACATTTGTCAAAGTGTAATTTGAATTAATCTGAATTATTTAAATATATTTTTGAATATAAAACATTTTGTAATGCATGTTAATCAAATTATGAAAAAATATTGTTAACATCATTCTATGTACATGTATTGAAATTAAGATTAATAATAAAATCTTTTCGTATAAAAATATTTGGTTTATTTTTTTTTTAAAGACACATTATGCAAGAGCTAAATCTGCTTATTGCAGCTCTTTTTTCTGGCTTCAAATGATGTTATATAATTTGTTATATAAAGATTTATAACATGACATGAACATGGGTGAGACGGTGGCTTGCTAGCCTGGAGATCGGGTGTTCGATCCCTGCATTTGCAGAGAAAGTTTATCCAGATTTTCACCTTGTCAGTGATGCAGGACGGAGAGCCTGACAAGGACAACTGTTTAGTCATTTGGATGGTACAAAAAACCAAGGTCCCATGTACACATTAGGAATTCAATATAAGTTAACCCTTAGAACCCGAAATGGGGCGTGTCAAGCTCCAATTATGTTGACGTCATAATTAATATGACGTCCTGTAAATCCAGGGAGGGACGTGCAACACCCCATGTATTAGAGTGGTTCAGAGACACAATATTTGTCCTTATAAAAACTGACCCGCTTATCTGTGTGATTGCTCCGTCGAGAAATCTTCTGAAGTGAGCAGAAGTTAGCGCCGCGCACGTGGTTTAGGAAGTCGCAGCAAATATACGTCACATGAGGTATTTTTACAAACATGTATTGGTATATAACGCCGAGTAAAAAATACACTCATTACGGGCTTCGACTTACGTGTTTATTTAATAGCGAACGTGAGCAAAAATTTCAATTTCACTCCTTGATTTGATTTTTGATTTTGGCGATTTTGGTGATTTAAATACAGAGCTAGCTGTAATAGCTTCGTCTCATTTCTAACTTTCAACCACATGAGAGTGCCCAGATAAATTTACTACAACCTTTCGAGATTTACTTTTATTAAGTGGCTACATTCTTGGTTTACGCTGGCATCTATCGTGGTTAGGAAATAAATATTTGCTAGCTCTAAATACGCAGAACTATTTGAGACCGGAAAATAACCGAAACAAACTTTTTATTTGCAGTCTTTATTTTCCAGACCCTTTTCGGTAACATGGTGTAAATTATTTTTATAATCATAGTATATTATCTAACCATCCTGTAGGCATAGGCTTTGATCGACGGACTTATTTTTTTCAAGATTTGAGACTGAGCCCTGCAAGATATCGTCCACGGATGATTTGCTATCCAGCATTGGATTGGACAAGTACCCATATGATTTGGGAACTGTAACAAACTACCTATGACAAAAATCACAAATAGGCTTTATGCTAGACAAATGTTAATAAATTCCCGACAACGTCGGAGCATCGGCCTGTCATGACTGCTTTACATGACGACTGTGTGACTTTTTGTGACAAATACATTCAAAATAGACTGGCCAGACTGACGACAAAGACTAGGACGCTGAGTAAAAGTAAGGTTAAGTCCACTAAATGTATGAAATCATTCGACCATTTTCTTGACACCCCATTTTTTCCGGGATAGTTTACGTTACTCCATCGGCAGACACAAGTGAAATTAATTTAATAAACAGAGAGACTCGGACATCTGCCGATGCGACCTTGACTGATTTAGATAGAAAAAAAGTATTTGCGGCGATTGTCATAAAAGCACAATCGCCAAGTTTAAAAAAAAAATCAACTTCGGAAGACTAAAAAGGAAATGATTCGCATGAAGGCTAATAATGAAAATAAAAAACAATTGGCAGGTAAAAAGAATGGTTGCAAGTCCAAACCTTTTTAGACGAACGAAGGAATTTTGTATGATGTCAAAAATAAAAGATACACAGCAGAATGCCATAATTTGGTCATGAAACTTAAAAATCTAAACGTTTCCAATGGTAACGTAGCAGTGGTTATAACCGCATGTTTGGCTCTCGCGGGACTAAATCTAATTACACTCCATCAAAATCTACAGTTCAAAGAATATCATGTGAGCGCGCCGGTGTCCAAATGTTTAGGAAACCTTGAAGTCGGCGAAAAATACCACCCTTTATACAGACGAAACTACAAAATTTGGCTCTAAATTCGGTACATACGCAATAATCGCTGGCTCGGCGCATACGCCACTTATCCAGCAATGTGTTCTTTTTTTTCATAACAAACATCATGCAGTACAATATATTTATTTATCTGAGGGACAAAAAATAAAGTCTTAAATTAATAGTTTTATGGGGGGGGGGGTAATCCCCCTCTCTCACTCCCCGTATTACATGTCATTATATTTTCCTCGTACTTTACCCGGCAATTTATTTTTCATAACAAACATCGTACTGCACAATATAATATTTAGTTATCTTTGAGATTCACATTAAAGTGTTACATTATTAGATTTATAGACCCCTCTCTCTCCCTCGCTCCCTCTGTATAACATGCCGTTATAAATAGGCCAGTGTCTGGGTATAAATAAGTAAACGCACTGTTCATTTTAATATACATGTATGTATTAGGCTAATCTTGAAATAATTCATGTCAAATGCCGATATTTTCATCTCCAGCTTAACATGTATTTTAATTTCTACTGTAGCATTATAAACACACTTAATATAAAGACATTTGAAGGCGCGGGTTTACTGTTAAAACAACTAAGCGTTCGCGCATGCGTACATATGTCAAATCCAATCGTCTTATAGAGTGTAATCTGTTACTTTGCAGTATGGAAATAAACGATATTTTCCGACTGCGATAAAGTTATTTCGTTTCCGGGACGTGCGTAGCTTGGAGCATATTTTTTTTAGTACAACCAAGGGACATAGCTCTTATTCTCACTAAGAGATAACTCCTTTGATTATGGAAGCCGGGCAGATTTTGAGCCATTTATAACATATGTCCAAATGGTTATATATCCTCAAAAATCAGAAGTGGCCAGACTTCCATTGTTGATCAATGAAGTTTTTATAGTAAGTCTTATCATATATAATGTCTTTACTGTCCCGAAATAGTGTCTGTTTGTTATAAAACATTTTTAGCCTGAACCACTCTACATGTATAGTCAGTGTTCAAAGGGTTAAAGAGTAGGCTGCAGTGCCTCTGTCCCAGAAATTGTCCCCTCATAGTACACTGTATGGTGTTCGCTACAGATAGGGAAATGGAATTTAACATTTACTCGACACAAAATAGGTAATTTTTGGGATTAACATGATTCAAATTTATTTCAACAATTCGTTCGCGTGTAGAAATCTTTTATCGTTTTATCGGCTACAGAGCCAACCTGTTAATAACATATCCCTGCAATGGCCATGAAAGTTTATCAGGATTTTCAAGCGAGGTTCCTCCTGTACACATTGGCATGCATGTTAAAGAACCCTTGGCTGTTGGAATTCGATATACGAGTAGGCTGCATCGCCACTGTCCTGGCAAAATATCCCTCATAGCACTTTGTATAACATATGCCTGTCTTCAATAGCCCAGTCGGAGCAGAATATTAGGAGGTTAAATAATAGAGAAGTACATAATTATATCAATATATACCTTGTGTTGTGTTTTGTTGTCTTTCTATTAATAACAAAATTTAATCAATTCTGTTCAATATAAATTTATTTCAAAATACTTTGTACAATTTCCATTTGATGTAAAAAGAAGAAAAAAAAAACACTTTGAAATGTTTTGGAATACATCATAATATAATTTCATTAGCCCACCATCACCTTTGTAAAATATACACCAATGAAAGTGTAGAGTGGATTTCAGGAAAACTGCTTGGTATGTAGACTGCTTGAATCAAAATTTATTTGCATAAATGATGACCAACAAGGGAAAATTAACATAAAGACATGCATATATGTATTCTGTTGGACTGAGAGGGCATACAAATGAGGGATACAGCCATTTAAACATGCATTATGCAAGAGCTAAATCAGTTACAATCAAAAGCAACTATGACAGCACAGTGTCATGGTTTTATCTATGAATAGTGATCAACAATTACCCTTCTACACAAGATCAGTATTGATGAAACTATTTTAATAATAGATAATGAATTGGGGCCTGTTTCACGAAATTTTAACTAAGATAAAATCCTAATTTTAGTAATTTGACTGGATAATATAAGATTGATTTTAGTACTTTGCCAATCAAAATTGAAGTACATGTATCTACTAAAATTTGGATTTTATCTTTAGTTAAGATTTCAAGAAACATGGCCCTGGACTGTTCAACAATCTGTAGTATTAACTATATATAAATACTATGATACTACATAAACTGGCAAATAGATTTATTTGTGCTATATTCAAAATTAAAACAATTCTTAACTACAGGTTATCAGGTTATAAAATAAATGTTGTTTTAATTAATTATTGTGTATCAAAGTAGAATACAGTACAATAGACCCGTTAATATTTAGATGAGATCTATATCATCACTGTATCAATCAACAAAGAAGGCAAGGATTACGGCCTGAAGGCACATATGCACCGTATTAGCTTCCAGACATTGGAATTAAATCTAACAAAATCACGAACAGTTAAACCAATCCACATTTCCAATGAAAAGTTTGTAAGACTTAAGTATGTAAACATTTAAACTGTGTATGCATCTTCGTGTAACGGCTTTAAACCGGGGTTAGGTAGGCAGCATATCATATTCATACATTTTAGTTTGTGCTCTTCTGTTAACAATACCCTAATGATTCGAAAGACTTTAACACAACAAGATTTCATAATAAATATTTACATCTTACAGGAATTGTTTCATAAACAAGACAGACATTAAAATAATACTGGAAGAGTTGAACTGAATATAGATTAAGATAGAAATGATCTTTGAAATTATATCCAGAGAAAAAACATGCCTCCTGTAAATATTCAGGAAAATATATTCTGAATGCAGAATGTATTGATTATTTTGATTTTATGTTGAAAATGAAATGTAAGTATTAACATTAATTAAATATTTATATATCTTCAAAAAGGTAGAAAAATTCATTTCTTTCTCCACTCTTCCCCACCCACACTTTATTAATGCACATAAATCATTTATTACTAAGTTAGGAATAGAAAATATTAATTGCACTATATTATCACAGATTTGGTGCTAGCCAATTCAAACCTTTCATTGCTAATTCATAACCCATAAAACATGCCTGAAAAAAAATTAAGATCAAATTAGAATAGATAGTTTTACATAACCTCAGACATATTGGCAAATATACAAGTATATGTACATATTGCATATAAAGAAATAAATGACTGGTATTAATGTATCTAGGATATAAAATAAGACTGTTATTTTGAAGTTACTCAATTCATGGTTAAATAGGGTGGTCAGAGTACACAAAATACAATTTAGGAGGCTAAATTTCTTAAATCAAAA
The DNA here is from genome assembly GCA_963678685.1 of Patella ulyssiponensis. NCBI lineage: Eukaryota > Metazoa > Mollusca > Gastropoda > Patellidae > Patella > Patella ulyssiponensis. The sequence continues at coordinate 15,960,999 of OY783232.1, read as the reverse complement.
AAGCTAGGATGTTTTAGTACAGTTTTTTTTATTACTACCATTAATTGCATGTCCAATGTGGTCATATATAAAAAAAATTCTGGATCTCAGTCAGAGTCTGCTGCATTATTTATTTTTATTATAAAAAATAATAACATCATCATCAAGTTTATATTTCCAGAAGTAAAGGGAAGTACTTGTATTTATTTTAGTCTATTAGCTAGCTTAGCAAACAGTAAGAGGTGAATGTTACTGATGGTAAACCAGAATTTGTAATTCCTATATTAGGCATGATTTAAGAGAAGATGTAATAAATGTAGAAGCTTGAAATGTGATGTTTGTAAGAAGTCATTAAGTCACAGCAATCCTTTGCCAAAATAAAAACAAACATAAAATAAAAACCTTCCTCCTGCATCATATTGTTTTGACACAATTGTCTGAGAACCAGATTATTTCTTTTGTATGGTCATGTAATGAATTTTAAAGATAATAAACTTACTGCATTAGCAGGAAAAGCTCGTAACATAACAGGAGTAAAACCTTTATAAAGGGAGAGAATTCCCTCTTCCTTCATTAACTGTCTAAATACATCTCGTATACCATTGGGATATGTACCTTCAGGAGCTGCAAACATTAAGAGAAGAATCTTTTATTATTAGATTGATGTAAAAGTCAATCAGGCTGTTTCATGTGGGGGGGGGGGAGGAGCTACATACATCAGGGTCCACACGCGATAAATGCTCCTTATCTTAGACTGGGATGCATGTTATTTTGGCTTTATGTAAACTATGTTTTTACCTGTTTGTAATCTAGATTTTAACACATCAGGTGGAATGGCTACAGCCCAGTTAAATATACCAGCAACACCTCCAGCTACTAGAGTTCTACCAACACTTAAATCACTACGACTGTAATAAACATAATACATAGAAATACATTTATAATGTGACATAAATAAATTTATAACAGGATATAAACATAGTATAATTTATAACATAATATATAGCCTAGAAATACATTTCTAACATAGTATAATATATAGCCTAGAATTACATATTAAATACAACCTAAAATGTCCCCTGCCTCAATCCCTAAATATATAGATTCACTCATTAATTACGAGCAAATTTATCTTTTTATAAAGCACTGGACAATCAAATCACTCTGCTTGACTTATGAACATCTACATGGAATTTGAACATTTTATCTCAGAAGCAGAGTTATTGTGTTCCCGAGTCCCCAGCAAGCTAAAATTTCTAATCAATTCAGCTAATTTAATGAACACCTACATGAAGTTTGAACCTCACTTAGAAGCAGAGTTATTGTATTCTAAAAGATGTGGGGTCACAGATGGACAGACAAATGCGGTCACCATAATAACCATTCCGATAATAGAAATCAATTCTGATGACACCCCCTCCCCATCAATATCGCATTAAAGCAAAGAACTAAGCCTTAGTATACTTACTGTTCATGAGTGAACTTCTGGATTGTGTCAGGCTTACACATATCAAACAATTGGTGTACCTTATCTAACTGAAATAATAAGTTACCTTCCTCCTGCTGGAGTTAAAATATGTTGTAACCATTCGTATACCATAAAATACATTCCACTAGCTGGTACATCACGTAATAATGTAGCTGCTGTACCACGATATAAACTTCTAATACCTCCTTCTTTATATAACTGTTTAATACAATCTACAGGACCATTATATATAGCTGGTTTACCTGAAGCAGCTTGTACCTGGATACAACAAAGATAAATATTAGACAAAAACATTTCTGTGGTGTTTATTTGTATTTAAGAATGACCATCAGGGGATCAATCAGACAGTTTTTTTCAAATCATTTATGATTTCATTACTTCATCATCCAGTTTTAATTAGTTCCTCTCATTTAATCAGTGATAGTGAAAAGTATCTTGATAGAGACAGTGTTAACCATTAGCCAACAGGTCGGTTTCATCATATTGATATCATAATGAGAGGTGATTGCTGTTAACTCTGCGAGTGACTATAAATAGACAGCACACCCAACAATATATTATTTTTTCAACTTTTCAATAAATGTACTGCAATTTGATGTGATGAATTAAATGTGAAAAATAGCCAAATTTTAATTCATTGCAAACAAGGACCATTTAGGTGCATCCCTCATACTCTTTGTTGGTTGGGCAACTAAAAATGCTTGCAACTCAAAAGATTTTTATAAAATATAATCGATCATTTTTCAAACCTTCGTTTTCATTCAGATATACCGGTAGAAACATTACAGTGGTTTTTTTTAAATATTTTATTTACAAATGACTAACTAGGGGTGAAGAAACTTTAAAGTGTTAAAAATCTACCTGAAGTAAGCATTTAATTCTTTCACCAGGAGCCATAATAACTGTTGTAAATACTCCAGCTACCATACCCGCTTTAAATAATTGAGCATATCTACAAATAAAGACAATTCAATCTCTCATTTATCTTGTAATTTGCATAACTCTTGAGTTTAATATAAGCACTTATCAATGAAAGACTGATTTTTTCATTGACAACTGAAGGACAATAATGTTGCTGTCCATCAAATTTACATATGATTATGACACAATAGGTTGTACAGATTCCAAACATAATTTAAAATAATAGCTAGACCTCTTTGATATATACTTCCAAAATAAAATTTTCAGTTTCACCAAATTTCATGTCTTGATTTATTTTATGGGGTGATTTAGCACAATAAAACCCAGTTGGAGCTGATACACCATAAAATTCTATTCATTCATTCATTCATTTATAGAGTAGCGATCTGTATTTGTTCAAAGTTTTATGTTATTACATAAAAGCTAAAATGACATAATCCATTTTGTGTTGCATTGTTGACACATTATTAAGCCAAAATAAAAGTAAAATTAGTAACCAAACAAAATGTACTGGTAATCACATAAAGCTTACTCCATCACTAATGGAAATCACACAAAAGCTTAACTTAATCTAATCTAAACAAATGTGGTTTACCACCTTTAATTTAACCTAAATCAGTTTGGTTTACCACCCTTAACTCTTGACAATTATGAACTGAGGCTTAGTTACTCTAAACTATAGTTTAGTATGTAAAAAAATGGTTTCCAATTATAGTCATTGATTAGCAGGTGTGTAACTGTAACTGAAAAAAGTTTATAGATACCCCTTGAATCTAGTGTGATAGTGGGGGGTTGGGATGGCCTAGTGGTCTAGAGTGCCGCGCTTCGACCTCTAGCTGGCCGGTCACCTCTGGCTTGCAGCTGTGGTTTCGATCCGTGGTGTGAGCGTATGTGGCATGGAGATTGGGGCTTGTTCTCAACCTCGTGGGTTTCCTTCGGGCACTCCGGTTTCCTCCCACAGCAAAGACCCCTGCGCTTGCGCTAAGATAATGAAAATGAAAAATAGGACTTGTCTGCGATATCACCTTCGGTGGAAGTGGACGTTAAACGTCAACAACAACAACAGTGATAGCATACTGATATATCAAAATGCAGTCAAAAGTGGTGTCTATCACTGATTAACATTTTAGTGACATAACACCCACTTAATTACCACCGTTTGATGTCCTGAGCTACATGTATTTCAATTTCTAATTAAATGTAATTTATATATTATAAATAACAATTTTTGATTATATATTTTATCAAGTATGCTCTGAGTTATCTTCTTAAATTTTGTTATGTAAATATTGTATTGCTCTTGAAAATGTCTTTGTAAAGCTCACATGAATTTAACCATCTTAACTGACTAGTAAATATTATGCATATAAACCGATCAATATTTGATTGGTTTGTGGCAGATATTTTCATTATATTTGGTCAAGTGTAACTATGTAATAATATTCAATCAGAAATTGTGTGCACTATAGAAATAAAAACAAAGACAAAATATGTATGAACTGTGCTGAAGTCACTCAAGCAGTCGGGACAAATCAGACATTGACCTCAATTTCTGTAGCAATTGTTAACCAGCAAATTAAGAATCATATGTGACATCACAGCAAAGATACCAAATTACTGAACAACTGTTATGAATGGCATAATTGCAGTGTTTTAGCTGCTCAACTGGAAAAATGACCACCAACAGTGTTTTAATAGTTTCGTTTACAATTACTATCCTTTGTCAGGAAAAACTGATAATTACCATAATCTTGGTGTGACCAGTAAAAGGTTAACAATCGAGTACAAGGTAACCTCACACCTAGTATATTACTGTTAATTATTTCACATTTCGTCAATGAACTTGAAATACACAGGACATGGATATGACATGAAATGGGCCAATGAATACAGTAATTCTGTGGAAAACAATCAATTTGGGAGCCGCATTGGCCAAGTGAATAAGACGCTGTCTCGTTAGCCTGGAGGTCGCTCCCGGTGTTGGCCAAGAAAGTTTCCTGCATGGTTTCCCCTTGTCAGTGGTGCAGGACCAGGGTCTGACATGGGCAGTTGGCTAGTCGTTCAGATGGGATGAAAAACCAAGGTCCTGCGTACACATTGGCGTGCCCGTAAAAGATTCCTTAGCAGTTGGAATTTAGTATGAGAGTAGACTGTGACATGGCAATGCCCGTCTTCATTAGCCCAGTCGGAGCAAAACAGGAGGACATCAAGCCATATTACATTTCATTTCCATCATTATGATATTCCATAGAAATGTCCTGTGTATTATAGGTACAGTATGTTAGTAAATAGTACAGTAGAAGGACTATTCTCATCATTCTAATTAATCCAAAGGTAATTGGTACTTGTTAATGCCATCGACTTACGTTAAAACATCATCCGGTTTATTCTGTTGAAGACGTTTCCCAACACCAAAACCAAAAAAACAAATAGCAAACATAGGTGCAACACCAGCTAATGGAGCTCCCATTCCTTTATATAAACCAAAAAATCCCTGAAACAAGTTTTAATATCAGATTAGACCTTTGAAAATCTGAACTCAAATTTTGTCAATTCCTTTTTGAATAAGTATAGGTTTTATCTTTTCATTTGCATGAAATATATGAATTTATTTTATCTGGAGGACTGACTATCAATTTCAATCTGAGCATATTACCAAAGGAAAAGTTTCTAAGACGTCTGGTTACAATAAATCAAAAATGAACTGCTGGTACATGTATTGTTTATGATTACCTCTTTCTTCACAATTTTCATTGCACAATCAAAGGTACCTGCATAGAGTGGTGCCTGGCCTGGTGGCGGCTTTGGCATAGTCTGTATTCTTACCTAAAACAGCAAAATATGTTACAAATGTAGATCTATGATTATTGACAATTTTGTCCAAGTAGAAAAAAGTTCATACATTCATATATTCTGTCAAACAAATTCAAGAAAATCAGTAAAAAAATTATCATCACCACCTTTTAGAAATCAGAATCTATATTAATAAATGTGCATGGATTGAATATATTAACCGCTTCATTATGCCAGAGGGTTATTTTCCAGTAAATCAAAAGGTAATTTCTTTGGTCATAATATGGTCACGGTTCTATTTTATATGCAGTGTTAAATGCTGCTGGGAAAAGATATGGGACATCTGTTGTTACACATTTCCTTCATTGATTCGTTGGTGTGTTTATGGATAAGGCAATGGACATTATTTTGTATTTTTTGCATCTTTGATAAGTTATGAAAAAAGAACAGGATTATATTATTAAAGATCTCGACTTATTACGTTGCATCTATGGTAAACAGCACTGAGTAATTTGTTTTTTAAAAGGGGAAACTCCATGGTTCAACAGATGATTGCAGCTTATGTCTTATATGTTGTTTACGAGAAACAATACAGTTTACTTTTATCATTTGGTAGAGCCTTTTAATAATGATGTGTGCATGGTCAATATTTTCCTTTATGTTTTGAGCCTAATTCAAATACTTAGGAATTCATATAGGCTGATTCATATTATATCCATTAATTTACAAAGTACATGTCTAATAAAGATAGGAAATACATGTAAAACATTTTCATCTCACTATACTGTGTTAATGAGGAAATAATAAACTAAGAAAGATAAAGGTATTTTTGTGCTGCTGTCAATTACCTCAAAATAACAACCAACATGTTCAAAATGTCAACCTGTGAAAATCATGACCACAACAATGTTTTCATTTTTTCACAACGCAATTATTTTCTATACATTTGACAAATGAAAGCAGAAGCACATATCACACAATGTCAGGTGCATTTCAATGTGTAAATATATCTGGCCTATAAATGTAGGTCCTGGGATAAAAATCACCACCGCAACACTCCAGGAAAACTTATATTAATTTTTTAGGACATATTACATAAAGATATATGGTACACTATTCTTCAAACAGGTTATATTTGTTTTATGCTTGTTCAGTATATCATATTATAAGTTTCATGTCAATCTTTCAAAATCACCACAACATTCACGCTTACCTCTGACATTTTCATAACTATTGAACAAGTATCCGAATGATACAAATACAGTATTAAATCTAGCAGCATACTTCATGTAGTCTGAGTTAATACACTGTAGTGCTTACATGATTTGACATAAAATGAGAATTCATACACATGTATAATCACTAATAAATGTGAATTATTCAAGAGTTAAATCTGCCTTTCAACAGTTTTTTTTATTTTGGCTTCAAATTTTATATTATTTACTATTTAGGCATTTGTGCACATGACAAGCCTATAACCAACTCTCTAGAGCATCAGATGGCATAGATGCAAATAGATTAAAATATGATCCTCATTTAATGATTTTATTCTAACGGTAACTTAAGAATAAACAAGTGAGGCAGAGTCTCAATAAACCAGAAACGTTACAATAATTAACATTAACAATCTATGAAATTTTCAATATATTGTTTTTGAATTATCTATATTGCCTTATTGGAACTATTACAGCAAGATTGGACAGCTCTCTCTGTGTATATAAAATTTGAGCTACCAGAATCTATCTACCACCACTCACTTCCACTATGAAAGTGACACAAGCAAGCCCAAGGGTTAAATGAAGTTCAGTTAGAGATATTCACTGTTACAGAATAATGGCAAAATATTAAATTATTTTTTAGATTATGCAATGAAGTGCGTTTGCCTTTTTTAATTTTCTATGATTAAAAAAAATTTTATTTATTTAATCACAGTGGATCTATTATCTCTGATTGAATGAAACAGTGCCATCACTCAGAGATTGTATATTATTAATATTATTTTACTATATTAACTTCTGTAGGGTAGGGCCTACTATTAAGTATTAAATATTAATTATCTCATTTTATTTGCATGCTATTCTGGGATTCATTCTCTTAAAGTAGTATACATTACATATTTGTTTTATAAAAAGAATTATAGTCTTTTAAGATAAATATGTTGTGTTATCATGCAATATCATGGTTTATTATCAACTTATAATATTGAGTTGGGAGGAAAGAAAAGATCAAAGTCTAAACTAGGACTAGAGTACCGGTAGTAGGAATAAACACTATTTTTTGGTTTTGCCATTTTGAGAAGCCTACTACATTGCACATTTATGCAGGTCAAAGTCCACTTCACTTACCGTACACACAGATATGGGCCATTATTACTTTTTACGGAAGGCTACCTGGATCCAAAATTACCTGGGCTGGACTGTTTGAAAAAATATATATGAATATATGTCCAGAAGAAATGCAGAAAAACTTACTTTTATCATGTCCAGTGGTTGGCCTGCTGAAACACAACAAACTCCGCCAAATCCCCCAGCAATAAAATCTTTAATAGGGCTACCTTTCGACATGTTGTTGTTTTGTAGAACACAAGCAGACGATTAGGTGAAATAAAGTCTTGGTTTGAGTTGTATGCTTATCAAACCGTTCCGCCACAGTAACCCGTTTTGCTGCTTGTCGCGATGAAGCTTTTAGGTTGATGCTATACCGTATCTATCTAAATATAAAAAAGGGGAGGAGCTACCAATAACTAGATGAGCAGCAATTCTAACGCGTTTGTAGGCGGGAATTAAGAAGCATAACCACGCCTTGACATGATCGGTGAAGGTCGTGTTAGCAGCTCGCCTCACCAGCGAATTGATATATTGATCATCAATTTGAATTTGAGGGCGATACCCATTTACCTACCGACAATTGAGATGTACAAGCTGTTTAATGCATTTAGGAAGCTGAGAAATAAATGAAAGCGACAAAAGTACACGTGACGACACAATGTATAACACGAAACGCCAGGAATTTCAATGCACCAGGTAGGAAGTGTCTTTTGATATCGATCGATATACGGTCGTTTGGTCCGTAAATATGTCTTTCCATATTGTAATACAATAATTGTACCGGGCGGTATTGGTCAGTGGGCGAGAATTGAGAAGTTCATCGTGATATTCCGACGTTACTTCCCCTTGTGAGTGCTGATCGACGGAGGGTCTGACAGGGACAACTGTGTAGTCTTTCCGATGGGACGAAAAACAAAGGTTCCGTCAATACATTGATGTTCATGTGACGTAAAGGATCCCTTGGCAAATGGCGAAATGGCTCAAGTCAAACTGCGATTTCTTGAAGTTCAAAAACCAATGTTCAAATGTTGACATTTTTTCTGGATAGGGCATAAATGATAAACTAGTAAAATGCTATGCCATTACCCGAAGAGTGGCGTTAAAATTCCATTTTTATTTTTATTTTCACCTTCACCTAATTTGTAATGTTACCCAAGGTATCAATTGTTATTTGGCACTATTATTATTTACAGGGGTCATGGCTGATGGGTCAAGTCACTCAAGTTAAGCAAAGCTTAAATAGTCTAAGTAACAATGCATCTTTATAAAGCTTCATTTATTTAATTTTGTTCTATTTTCATTTTTCTTCAGGATGATGCTCTGATAGTCTATTAAAAAATCTAATGTCAAAGTAGAAATTGATGTAAGTGGTTTTATCCTTTGACAGCAATTCAGCCTATAATACCAAAAATGATAAAGTACCCATCATTAGTTCCCAGTGTTGACCAAGAAAATTCATGTCGATTTTCCGGCGTGGTTTCTCCTTGTTAGTGAGTGGTGCAGAACATAGGGCCTGACAAGGACAACTGCCTAGTTGTTGGGATGCAAAGATTAACAGAGGTCCAGTGTACACATTGACGTGTACGTAAAAGTTCCTTCGCCAGTTGGAATTGGATATAAGTGTAGGCCCTAACACCACTGTCTAGGCAAAATATCCGTCATAGCAGTCAGAGCAGTACAGTAGGACCTTATACCTCATTTTATTTCTATAATATTGGAAGCCCTAAAGTCTCAATGTGTGAAGTGTGGTCAGCAATAGTTAGACATGGACATCCTGTGTTTGATAGCACCTATGTCCAGGCAAAAGAGAGAGAGAGAGAGAAATGAGGTTTAACATCCACTCAACATAAACTAGGTCATTTTGGGATTAACGTATGGTTTCATTTTATTTCAATAATTCGCTTGCGTGTAGGGGTCTTTAGCAGTGGGAGGAAACCGGAGTGCCCGGAGGAAACCCACGAGGTTGAGAAGGCGCCCCTATCTCCATGCCACATACGCTCACACCAAGGCTCGAAACCACAGCCGCAAGCCAGAGGTGACCGGCCAGCTAGAGGCCGAAGCGCGGCACTCTAGACCACTAGGCCACCCCCACCCCCACCCCCCATGTCCAGGCAAAATTTCCCTCAAACCTCATTGCATGGGGTTTGCCTGTTTTCATTAGCTCCATATTGGAAATTAAAACCCATTTAAGTTTATTTCATGTAGTATATAACATTGACAATAACAATCGTTAACATTATAGGCGTGCGGTCCTGAGAAAAGAAAAGCAGAAAAGAGGCTTCAGATTTAACGTTGTCAGCAATAAGGTAATTTCTTGTTCTTGTAAAACCCTTTTATACTGAGCCGAATATAGTACGAGGTTTGTCCGCCCAGATTTCATTTACAAAGCATTATCTCATAAACCATTTAACGTAACTTTCAGACTGGCTATTTTGGGTTTTTCCTGGGTTTTCTGGATTCTCCTGGTTTCCTTCTGGTGCTAAAGATTCCCAATGCGCAAGCAAATTGTTGAAATCCTGATTCTCCTGGTTCCCTTCCACTGCTAATATTGAACCCTATGTTACTCCCAAAATGACCTAGTTTGTGTCATGTGGAGGTGTATTTATAAAATTTCATTACATTGTGTTGTAAACCTGCATCTGGAACTGTCTCCAATTTTTTGATTCTTTGATGGTAGTGGTGGTAATTTGTAATTTTAGTTAATTTATGTACACTTACACTATGATTAAATTCATTTATTAAAGAAGACTATTTATCATTATTCTTTCAGGCACTGGGATTCCAATTAGTTGTATATCTATGTACAAAACTATTAAAAAGAAGATTCAAGAAAAACTCTCTATTTGCAATGCTACATTTACCATATCTCCAGAATTGCAACTTCCGTGTTTATAATCTTGACAATTTATATGCAAATCCTCAGTATTTGTTGTGGTGAACAAAATAAATATATGCTGTGGAGAGGCAAATTTTATGTTGACCAAATATGAAAAATAAAGTTATACATCTGCATGTTTCAATCACTCTTTTTGTTATGCCTCTTTTCTTTTACAAATTAAGGTCCGAATGGTTTCTGCGGTATGGGGAAATGCTGCATTTGGGCCCAATCTGATGTAAAGAAATGAAATGAGGTTTAACATCCTAGTTTTTACACCTACCTGGCATATTAGGACAGGTATACACCATGCATTGTGATATGATTGAAATTCCAAGCCCCCACCCCCTTCTCCTTCCTAACCTATTCACAAGAGAGAACAACATCGGAAAAGCATGCCATTATGACCTTTGCAAAATACTATTCTTTATTTCAAATTCCAAGCCCCCCTCCCCTCCGTCCTAACCTATTAGGGGGAACAACATTGGAAAAGCATGCCATGATGACCTTTGTCAGTCTACACTGAGTGGAACATTGAGCCACCGTGGCCCCTCTAAAGGAAACACCCAATGTGTAGGCAAATATTTTCTGTAACACAAGAAAGCATAACACTTTATGATGATTTTATCATACAAAATCCTCCTATCATAACCAAGCTGAAAACAAATGCTGCTGTCATGGCTATTGTGACCAAAATATTCTGCTCTGCTGAATAATCTAACTACAATTCCTGCTGTTGGGACTAATCTATATAAAATTCTCCTGTGGTATCTTTTCTGACGAAAAATTCTATTTTGTGGCTATCTACCGAAAAATTTTGCTGTGATGGATAATCTAACGAAATTCCTGATATGATGGATAATCTAAAGAAAAATCCTGCTGTTTAAACCAATCTATAGAAAATCCTGCTGTTGGAACCAAGCTAAAAACTAATTTTGCTGTATATGGCTGTTGTGGTGAAAATATGCTGCTGTCATGGCTATTGTGACGAAAATATTCTGCCTTCTTGGATTTTCTAACGGCAATTCCTGCTCTGCTGAATAATCTAACCACAATTCCTGCTGTTGGCACCAATCTATAGAAAATTCTGCTGTGATATCTATTTTGACGAAAAGTCTGTTTTGGTGGTTATCTGCCAAATAAGATAATCTTACGAAATTCCCGATATGATGGATAATCTGAAGAAAAATCCAAGCTGCTAAAGGAAACATCCAATGTGTAGGCAAATATTTTCTGTAACACAAGAAAGCATAACACTTTATGATGATTTTATCATACAAAATCCTCCTATAAGAACCAAGCTGAAAAAAAAATGCTGCTGTCATGGCTATTGTGACCAAAATTTTCTGCTCTGCTGAATAATCTAACTACAATTCCTGCTGTTGGGACTAATCTATATAAAATTCTCCTGTGGTATCTTTTCTGACGAAAAATTCTATTTTGTGGCTATCTACCGAAAAATTTTGCTGTGATGGATAATCTAACGAAATTCCTGATATGATGGATAATCTAAAGAAAAATCCTGCTGTTTAAACAAATCTATAGAAAATCCTGCTGTTGGAACCAAGCTAAAAACTAATTTTGCTGTGTATGGCTGTTGTGGTGAAAATATGCTGCTGTCATGGCTATTGTGACGAAAATATTCTGCCCTCGTGGATTTTCTAACGGCAATTCCTGCTCTGCTGAATAATCTAACCACAATTCCTGCTGTTGGCACCAATCTATAGAAAATTCTGCTGTGATATCTATTTTGACGAAAAGTCTGTTTTGGTGGTTATCTGCCAAATAAGATAATCTTACGAAATTCCCGATATGATGGATAACCTGAAGAAAAATCCAGCTGTTTAACCCAATCTATAGAAGATATCCAAGCCGAAAACAACTTCTGCTGTCATGGCTATTGTGATAAAAATATTCTGCTCTAATCGCTATAATCTAACGAAATTCCTTATTTGATGGATAATCTGAAGAAAAATCCAACTGTTTAAACTAATCTATAGATGATATCCAAGCAGAAAACAACTTCTGTTGTCATGGCTATTGTGATAAAAATATTCTGCTGTAATCGCTATTGTGACGAAAATTCAGCTCTGTTGAATAATCTAACCACAATTCTTCCAGTTAGAAAATTCTGCTGTGATAGCTATTCTGACGAATAAGTCTGCTGTGTTGGCTATTCTGCCGAATAAATCTGTTGTGATGGATATTCTAACGGAATTCCTTATAGGATAGGTAATCTGCTGTTTTAACCAATCTATAGAAAATCCTGCTGTTAAAACCTATCTATAGAAAATCCTGCTGTTGGAACCAAGCTAAGAAAAATTTTGCTGTATATGACTGTTGTGATGAAAACATTCTGCTGTCATGGCTATTGTGACGGAAATATTCTGCTGGCATAGATTTTCTAACGACAATTCCTGTTCTGCTGAATAATCTAACCACAATTGCTGCTGTTGGGACCAATCAATAGAAAAATATGCTGTGATAGCTATTCTGACGAAAATTTGCTTTGGTGGCTATCTGTCGAATAATATTGAATCCCAAACTTAGGCTGCCTATCTCAAGCTAGCTCCGTCTGAGAATAACATTCTCGGAAGTCTGACGTAGGTGGATCGCTGTGTGCAGTGTGATAATATTGCTGTGATGGATAATCTGAAGAACATTCCAGCTGTATAAAACATAGTCTAACGAAAATTCCAGCTGTATAAAACAATCTATAGAAAATATGCAAGCAGAAAACAACTTATGCTGTCATGGCTATTGGGGTAAAAATATTCTGCTCTAATCGCTATTCTGAAGAAAATTTCCGCTCTGTTGAATAATCTAACCACAATTCTTCCAGTTAGGACCAATCTGTAGAAAATTCTGCTGTGATAGCTATTCTGACGAATAAGTCTGCTGTGTTGACTATTCTGCCGAATAAACCTGTTGGGGTGGATATTCTAACGAATTTCCTTATATGATGGGTAATCTAAAGGAAAATCCTGTCTATAGAAAATCCTGCTGTTGGAACCAAGCTAAAAAGAATTTGCTGTATAGGACTGTTGTGATGAAAACATACTGCTGTCATGGCTATTGTGAGGAAAATATTCTGCTGTCATGGATTTTCTAACGACAATTCCTGCTCTGCTGAATAATCTGACCACAATTCCTGCTGTTGGGCACCAATCAAGAGAAAATTCTGCTGTGATAGCTATTCTGACGAAAAATTCTGTTTTGGTGGCTATCCGTCGAATAATATTGCTGTGATGGATAATCTAACGAAATTCCTGATATGATGGATAATCTGAAGAACATTCCAGCTGTTTAAACCAATCTATAGAAAATATGCAAGCAGAAAACAACTTCTGCTGTCATGGCTATTGGGGTAAAACTATTCTGCTGTGATCGCTATTCTGACGAAAATTTCACCTTTGTTGAATAATTTAACCACAATTCTTCCAGTTAGGACCAATCTGTAGAAAATTCTGCTGTGATAGCTATCCTGCAGAATAAGTCTGCTGTGCTGGCTATCCTGCCGAATAAACCTATTGTGATGGATATTCTAACGAAATTCCTTGTATGATGGATAATCTAAAGGAAAATCCTGCTGTTTAAACCAATCTATAGAAAATCCTGCTGTTTAAACCAATCTATAGAAAATCTTGCTGTTGGAACCAAGCTAAAAACAAATTTAGCTGTATATGGCTGTTGTGATGCAGACATTCTGTTGTCATGGCTATTGTGACGAAAATATTCTGTTGTCATGGCTATTGTGACGAAAAATTCTATTTTGTGGCTATCTACCGAAAAGTTTTGCTGTGATGGATAATCTAACGAAATTCCTGATATGATGGATAATCTAAAGAAAAATCCTGCTGTTTAAACCAATCTATAGAAAATCCTGCTGTTGGAACCAAGCTAAAAACAAATTTAGCTGTATATGGCTGTTGTGATGCAGACATTCTGTTGTCATGGCTATTGTGACGAAAATATTCTGCTGTCATGGATTTTCTAACGACAATTCCTGCTCTGCTGAATAATCTAACCACAATTCCTGTTTTTTGAACCAATCTATAGAAAATTCTGCTGTGATAGCTAATCTGACGAAAAATTCTGTTTTGGTGGATATCTGCCGAATAATATTGCTGTGATGAATAATCTAACGAAATTCCTTATTTCATGGATAATCTGAAGAAAAATCCAGCTTTTTAAACTAATCTATAGAATATATCCAAGCAGAAAACAACTTCTGCTGTCATGGCTATTGTGATAAAAATATTCTGCTGTAATCGCTACTGTGACGAAAATTTCAGCTCTGATCAATAATCTAACCGCAATTCTTCCAGTTAGGACCAGTATATAGAAAATTCTGCTGTGATAGCCATCCTGCAGAAAAAGTCTGCCGTGCTGGCTATTCTGTCGAATAAACCTGTTGTGATGGATATTCTAACGAAATTCCTTATATGATGGATAATCTAAAGAAAAATCCTGCTGTTTTACCAATCTATAGAAAATCCTGTTGCTGGAACCAAACTAAAAACAAATTTTGCAGTTATGCTTTTGTGATGAAAATATTCTGCTGTCGTGGCTATTCTGACGACAATATTCTGCCTTCGTGGATTTTCTAACGGCAATTCCTGTCATGGCTATTGTGATAAAAATATTCTTCTGTAATCGCTATTGTGACGAAAATTCCAGCTCTGTTGAATATCTAACCACAATTCTTCAATTTAGGACCAATCTATAGAACATTCTGCTGTGATAGCTATTCTGACGAAAAGGTCTGCTGTGCTGGCTATTCTGCCGAATAAATAAGATGTGATGGATATTCTAACGAAATTCCTTATATGATGGATAATCTAAAGAAAAATTCTGCTGTTTAAACCGCCGAATAAATAAGATGTGATGGATATTCTAACGAAATTCCTTATATGATGGATAATCTAAAGAAAAATTCTGCTGTTTAAACCGAACTATAGAAAACCCTTCTGTTGGAGCCAAGCTAAAAACAAATTTTGCTGTTAGCTGTTGTGATGAAAATGTTATGCTGTCATGGCTATTGTGACGACAATATTCTGCCTTCATGGATTTTCTAACGGCAATTCCTGCTCTGCTGAATAATCTAACCACATTCCTGCTGTTGGGACCAATCTATAGAAAATTCTGCTGTGATAGCTATTTTAACGAAAACTCTGTGTTGGTGGTTATCTGCCGAATAACATTGCTGTGATGGATAATCTTACGAAATTCCTGATATGATGGATAATCTGTAGAAAAATCCAGCTGTTCAAACCAATCTATAGAAGATATCCAAGCAGAAAACAACTTCTGCTGTCATGGCTATTGTGATGAAAAAAAATATTCTGCTGTAATCGCTATTGTGACGAAAATTTCAGCTCTGTTGAATAATCTAACCACAATTCTTCCAGTTAGGACCAATCTGTAGAAAATTCTGCTGTGATAGCTATTCTGACGAATAAGTTTGCTGTGTTGACTATTCTGCCGAATAAACCTGTTGGGGTGGATATTCTAACAAAATTCCTTATATGATGGGTAATCTAAAGGAAAATCCTGCTGTTTTACCAATCTATAGAAAATCCTGTTGTTGGAACCAAACTAAAAAGAATTTGCTATATAGGACTGTTGTGGTTAAAACATACTGCTGTCATGGCTATTGTGAGGAAAATATTCTGCTGTCATGGATTTTCTAACGACAATTCCTGCTCTGCTGAATAATCTAACCACAATTCCTGCTGTTGGGCACCAATCAATAGAAAATTCTGCTGTGATAGCTATTCTGACGAAAAAGTCTGTTTTGGTGGCTATCTGTCGAATAATATTGCTGTGATGGATAATCTAACGAAATTCCTGATATGATGGATAATCTGAAGAACATTCCAGCTGTTTAAACCAATCTATAGAAAATATCCAAGCAGAAAACAACTTCTGCTGTCATGGCTATTGGGGTAAAAATATTCTGCTGTAATCGCTATTCTGACGAAAATTTCAGCTTTGTTGAATAATCTAACCACAATTCTTCCAGTTAGGACCAATCTGTAGAAAATTCTGCTATGATAGCTATCCTGCAGAATAAGTCTGCTGTGCTGGCTATTCTGCCGAATAAACCTATTGTGATGGATATTCTAACGAAATTCCTTGTATGATGGATAATCTAAAGGAAAATCCTGCTGTTTAAACCAATCTATAGAAAATCCTGCTGTTTAAACCAATCTATAGAAAATCTTGCTGTTGGAACCAAGCTAAAAACAAATTTAGCTGTATATGGCTGTTGTGATGAAGACATTCTGCTGTCATGGCTATTGTGACGAAAATATTCTGCTGTCATGGATTTTCTAACGACAATTCCTGCTCTGCTGAATAATCTAACCACAATTCCTGTTTTTTGGACAAATCTATAGAAAATTCTGCTGTGATAGCTAATCTGACGAAAAATTCTGTTTTGGTGGATATCTGCCGAATAATATTGCTGTGATGAATAATCTAACTAAATTCCTTATTTGATGGATAATCTGAAGAAAAATCCAGCTTTTTAAACTAATCTATAGAAGATATCCAAGCAGAAAACAACTTCTGCTGTCATGGCTATTGTGATAAAAAGATTCTGCTGTAATCACTACTGTGACGAAAATTTCAGCTCTGATGAATAATCTAACCCCTATTCTTCCAGTTAGGACCAGTATATAGAAAATTCTGCTGTGATAGCCATCCTGCAGAATAAGTCTGTCGTGCTGGCTATTCTGTCGAATAAACCTGTTGTGATGGATATTCTAACGAAATTCCTTATATAATAGATAATCTAAAGAAAAATCCTGCTGTTTAAACCAATCTATAGAAAATCCTGCTGTTTAAACCACTCTATAGAAAATCCTGCTGTTGGAACCAAACTAAAAACAAATTTAGCTGTGTATGGCTGTTGTGATGAAAATATTCTGCTGTCATGGCTGTTGTGATGAAAATATTCTACTGTGATGGATATGCTAATGACTATTCCTCCTCTGCTGAATATACTAAATAATCTAATGACAATTCCTGCTGCGGGAACAATCTATAGAAAATTCTGCTGTGATAGCTATTCTGATGAAAAATTCTGTTTTGGTGGCTATTATGCCGAATAATTCTGCTGTTCTGATGATTAATCTAGCCACAATTCCTGAAACGAATGATGATCTTCGAAAAAATAATGTTGTTGGGTGCAATGTATAGAAAATCCTGCTGAGAACGAATTATTCCTATCGGGACCAATCGATAGAAAATTCAGCTGTGGTAGCTATTTTGACCCAAAATTTGTGATGGCTATTGTGCCGAATAATTCTGCTATGGTGGATAATAATCTAAAGAAAGAAATTCCTGATATAATTGATATTCTAAAGAATCTAACGGAAATCCTGATGTGATGGATATCTAAACCAAAACCCTCTGTTGGGACCAATCTATAGAAAATCGTGTTGTGGGAACTAATCTGAAAACAAATTGTGCTGTGATGGCTATTCCGACGAAAAATTCTGCTGGGCCGAACATTCGCAGTTTCTGTAAGACTCTTATGGGGGCTGTTTTAGTTTTCAACTGTATGTTTTATAGAATAATATTCCATGCAGTATAAAAAAAAACCGTTTTAAAACGTTTATTTAAAGCCGCTTTGTTTTTTTTTGTGTTTTTTTATACGATTACATTGTCACTTTGTAAAGTGCCCCTAAACACGGAATATGAAAGGGGGCACTATAAATATGCTGCAATAATAATAATAAATATGATGTAATAGTAATAAATATGCTGTAATAATTTAGTAATAAATATACTGTAGTAATCTAGAGAAAATCTTATTGTTGAGACTAATCTATTGAACATCCTGCTGTGAGTGCCAATCGGAACCATTATAATTAATTACTGCTTTGAGGGGTGGGGTGGGGCAATCTTTAGAGAATAATGGTGGGGGCATTAATCTTAAGAAAAATTTTGCTGTGAAAGCCAAACTGAACAAAGCACTCTCAGACTTTAGTTTATAATTTACTCAAAATTGTTCGCCTTATTTTAACTAAAATATAGCCCTGTATAAAACCTTGGCTGTTTTAATGTATCAAATAGGCATACATGAATAAGAAACAATGTGCAAAGTTTTGAGTTTGGGGATGAAAGATATTTCTTATAAACAGTAATTGAAAGTTGAGTAAATTATTAACTTAAGCCTGAGAATGCTTAGTGAACTCAAGGCCCGACGTGATGGATAATCTAAAGAAAACTTTGTTGTGGGGGCTAATGCGAATAAAAATTCTGCTGTGACTGGCAATCTATATAAAATCATTGGGACCATAGAAATACTAATATTATTATAACATGCAATATTTAAAAAATCGTGCCGTGGGCGCTAATAAAAAAATCATGTTGTTGGGACCAATGGAGAAAATACTGCTGGGGGCATTCTAAATAAAAACAATCCTGCTGTGAAAGCCAATATAACTATGGTGTGTGTGTGTGTGTGGATGTGGGGTGGGGGGTATAGAAAAATTAAAACATTGAATGTTTATCTATTTCTTTCGTGACTTTTTGTGCATGTGCGGGGAGGGGGATTAATGGCATTATGAGCCAAAGACAGATTGTCAAAGTTACGGATATAAATATGCGTATATTAGTTTATGGTTCTACAATGTACTTTAAATTCGTAGCCTGGAATAGCAGTAGAACAGGTTTTAACATTTATGTGGTCTGCCTCCAGTTGTTAGAATTATTTCCCTTGATATTTCTAAGGTGAAGGCTGACAGCTGTCAATCATTCTGCACTGGTGTGTATGATGCCTGTCACTTTGTGGTAGCTCTGAAATAGTGCTTACCAAGCTTTTATGTTCGATTAACCAGTCACACAATGTTTCGTTAAATTTCATTATCGGAGAGCACTGCACCGGAGAAGGTCCTGCGCATATGACGTCATATAAGGATTGTAGGTTAGGATTAGGGTGCGGTTAGGCTTTGTCTAGGCTCGGGGTTAGAGTTGGCGCTAGCCCTCTTTACATCTCGAGACTTTTGACGGAATCTTCGGGTCTTAATCACTGATCTATATGTTATTATATAGATCAGTGGTCTTAATCTTACCCTAACCACAATCCACATATGACGTCATATGCGCTAAAATGAGCAGGACCGTCTCCTCTCTAGCTTTCTCCTTATAATTTTGACATGAGAAATGGGGATAAAGAAAAGAACAAAAGCAAAACGAATATTATCATGCTGGAACAAATATGATAGTATTTTGTTGTTTGTGAAATAAAATGTCTTCTGCAGAATTCTACTCTTTTTTTTTCATTTTCCCTATGTTTTATTATTCTTTTTGTAGATTTTTGCTAAGTTGCTTTTCGGTGAAAATATATGCTACAATTTCTTTAACCGGAAAAGGACAGTGGTGAAGAGCGCCATCTCTGATGACCGGTTGATAGATTTCGTCAAAGTCATGTTGTCTTCTGCAGTTTCCAAATTATCTAACTCCCTTCGGGTAATTTTTCCTTCAAAATAAATCTATTTCCAAGCCACGGATGCTTTTGCAGACCTCGTGAAAATTTCCAATTTTAGTTAAATTCTTAGCGTCATGCAGTTTAGTTTATGTACAGTAGTCAGTAGGCCTAATTAGTGTAACGTCACTCACACACTGACACTTGTCTTTAAATTTATTCCTAATATTTAGGCTATAACTTATAACTACAGGCCTATAACCGTGGAGTTGTAGCAGTCCTACTCACTCAAGTAACGTTCATAATTATCATTTGTTGACACTGTCAGCAGAGCACATGTATCATCATGGTCCATTGTTTACCACCTATAATTCTTTATGACATGTCAAAGTCACACTCACATACATAATGTTGTTGTAGACCATGATTGCTATTAGACATTATAAATTATATAATATTGAAGGGAGCCAGGTGACTTTGACTTAAGTTTCTTAGTCATAAATGACAATACAGTAGAATCCGTATGAGCAGCCACTCCTATTCAGCGACATCTCCTTGTAAGCGGTCACAATAAATTCCCCCCGTAAAAATTCTATTGTTTCATCTCTTAATTCAACGGTCACTCCTCTAATGCGGCCAGCGGTCACTATTTTGCTAATAAATTTAACAAAACATCGCCCATTCAACGGCCATTGTTGAATGATACCATCTTGTCGTTCTTCGTAACACCCCCGCTAATCCCGTGAGTAGTAATCAATTAACTGGACTCCCACTGATCAGGTAAAAAGAAATGTGAAAATAACAATTAACCCGGGATTATCTGTTAATTAATCTTTTGTTTTATTAAACGACTAACCTGATCATTTGTTTTCACACGTAACGGAACATTATTTGATACTTATTGAATAAACTGAAAGTACCGACTAAAAGCCGCTATGTTGTTAAATAGACGTTTTTTAGCGCCACCTATAATATTACAGAGTTACACCCCCAGTAAATCGGTAGCAAAATCAGCGATGTTTTTTGGTTCATGTGCTTATTTGATAAAATAAAATTAATTCATCGATTTTCTTCACAAAAATGGATAAATATTATCGAATGCGTCACAATGATAGACAGTAGTATTGAAGGTTGGTACAAAATGACAAGTTTACAAAAGTTATGTCCGAGATTCAGCGACGGACAAATTTACCGATGCAAGTGAAGTATTGGTGTTTGCTTTCAATGCATTCAAGCATAATATTAATTGATGTCAGCTCAAAAAAACCTGAGATTTTACAAAAATGGATAAATATTATCGAATGCATCACAATTATAAATAGTAGTATTGAAGGTTGGGACAAAATGACAAGTTTACGGAAATTATGTCCGAGATTCAGCGACGGCCAAATTTACCGATGCAAGTGCACCCAAGCGTAATACTAATTGATATCAGCACAAAAAAAACACGAAATTTTATTAAGAGGCCACTCCCGTTAAGTGGCCAATTGTAAAAATTCCCATGGGTGGCTGCTTAATGCAGATTCTACTGTACATTAATTATAATAACTAAAACTAGTCTTACTAACAGCTTAATCTATATCAAAATCAAATGCTGATCTGTGAACGAGTTGCATATATGACTACACTAACGGCATCATGATCATTAAAATTTGCAGCTTTGAGAGTTTTAGAACTAACACTATAATTGTTTTTATAGAGTGGCAGTCATCAAGCTGGACGTTGTTTGACAGCATTAAATGGTTCAGTTAGAGATTACTCATCAGGAGGTAATTAATGTTATTATAGAACTGGGGGGGTTGGATCGCCGAATGGTTAGCATTGAGTCAACCGGCGTGGTTTCGAATCCCCGGTTGTACATGGCAAGGAGTAGGGTCACCTGTCTAACCTTGTGGATTTTCTCCAGGTCCTCCGTTTTCCGTTTTCCTCCCACTGCTAAAGACCCTTACGTGCAAGCGAATTATTGAAATGTAATTAATTAAAACAAATGTTAGTCCCAAAATGTCCTAGTTTGTGTCGAGTGGACGTTAAACCCCTCTTTCTCTCTCTCTCTGTTATAGAACTTCAAAAATAAATTTATACCCTTTTTATCACAATGAATAATATTCTATATGAAAAAGAAATTACCCTTATAAAAAGTAGAAATTTGTAAAATTATTTGAACATAAACTGTTATTTTTTTTTATGAAGCGGAAAATGATTTAGTTGTTATTGGATCTGGACCAGGAGGCTACGTGGCAGCAATTAAAGCAGCTCAACTAGGCATGAAGGTTAGTGCAAATTTGTATTTGTAATCATAACTTTTAAATTGAGAGATTCATACAGAATATGTTAACATTATTGTTCGGGCGACATGTATGCCAGATTTCCAAAAGAAATGAGAAGTGCCACCAAATGTTCTTGATATTAAATGGTAATCATTTTGTATTTCAGACTGTTTGTGTAGAGAAGAATGAGACATTAGGAGGAACGTGTTTAAATGTTGGTTGTATTCCATCTAAAGCTTTGTTGAATAACTCACATTACTATCATATGGCTAAAAGTCAAGATTTGCATAAACGTGGAATAGAGTGTATGTATTTGTTTTCATTGATTATTGATAGTAACTGTTCAGGGTGACAACACCAAAAACACTGACAACTAGAAAATAATTCAGAAAAACATAAGCATAGATTTTAGAAATGAATGAACACACATTCCGTTTTTATGAGAAGTGTCGTTTTAAGATTATATTTGTTTACCTGATTTTTTGATTTTAGTAATGTATACAAACAATTGGTTTATTCATATTTATTTGTATATTGTCATGTATGTTTCAAGTGATATCCAATTAAAATCCCTCGCTAATGGTTTCTAATGGAGCTCCCTCTCCCATTTCTGCAGTTAGTCTGTTATATCAACTGATAACTCAATCACTAAACAGTAAATCAGAGTTTGGTTGTCCAACTTTAATTTTGATTCAATATTGGTATATTTTCAGTCAGTGATTTAAAACTAAATTTAGATACTATGATGGAACAGAAGAGAAATGCTGTAAAAGCTCTAACTGGTGGAATAGCGCATTTATTTAAACAGAATAAGGTGAGCATCTGTAGAATTGAAAAGGGTGGCTAAGTTTATGTTAAGAATAAAATTGTTCTGAATTTTCTGATTTACAGAAATAATATGTTTTTATCATCCCAAATAAAAATATTACCACTATCCAATTGTTTGTACACTTTCTGATTTTCAGAAAATGTTTAATATTTCCAAAGATAAAGTAAACTATGTTGATTTTAAAATAGTAATACTTTCATTGAATTAATTTATATTCAATAGTTGACAAAAATGGTTAAATAGAATCTGTTTTGATATATCTATTGACATTTGAATAACTATTTGAATATTTGTGTGAACTTGATCAGAAATGGTTTCAAAACTCTTTATTTTATCTTTATCTGATAACAAATAACAACTGGGTGATGTATGCATGTGTTTTATTGCCTGCCAATTTATGTTCCTGTTTGTTTTTGCTAGATAACACATTTACAAGGTATGGGTAGTGTAACTGGTCCGAATGAAGTCACAGTGACAAAATCTGATGGATCTAAAGAAACAGTCTCCACTAAAAATATATTAATAGCTACTGGTTCAGAAGTTACACCTTTTCCTGGTATTGAAGTAAGTCGTGTTTCATCTTCATCGTTAACTAATAGGTACCTACAACTTTGATAGTCTCTCAAACCTATTATCTGTAAATCATTTAGAAAGACCTGACCCACAATTTTGCAAAGTACAAGTTTTTGTTATTAATCTTGACAATTTCTTGCATCATTCATTTCCTAGAAATAGCTGTTAATCTGTCATTGCATTACCATTCTTCATAAAATAAAAATTACTTTTGAGCCTCAAAATGACTCTTTAAGTAATATTGCATACCTTTTATTTGTCCTGCCTTAGCTCTAATGTGGAAACCTCTAACACAGAGACTTTTATAAACCCTGGAATCCCGATTTCAGTATCTGTCAAAGAGCAAGACAAAAAATGATATTTGATGTATTTCAGATTGATGAAAAAACAATAGTGTCTTCAACAGGAGCATTGTCTTTAGAAAAAGTTCCTTCAAAATTAGTTCTTATTGGTGCTGGTGTTATTGGAGTAGAATTGGTAAGTTATTAAGTGGTTTTTAGACTGGCCCAGTCTTTTCTATTTATTTTACATTTCGATTTATATAAAAGTATTAATTTTTAGTAAACCAACACTTTCGTTTTCATTTGTATAAAAAAAAAATTTGAGTAAACCTGTAACCAGCACCAGAGACTGGACAATTTGCGAGCTTCACAATAAAATGGGCGTTCCTGTCCTGTTTTACGTTGTTCCTTATTTGGAATGATTGACAGTTGTCAAGCAAGCCCCGAGTCACGTGTGTAATTATTTATGTTCATTCACCTCATCCCATACGTTGTATCCGTTCATTCGACAGATATTGTCCGTCAACAAAATTCTTAGATCGTTAAAGTATCACTAAATAACAATAACTGTTATCCACAACAAACATCTCGCACCTACACCAGTTTGCCAGTTAGTCGACAGCCATGTTTATTATCACGTGATGTTAGATATGTCGTGATCACGTGCACGACGTCACACGACCTACATAATGCAGATTGACCTACTAGATGAGAATGAAGCTCTATTTGCCCAGTCTCTAGAGCAATCTGATTAAAACACAGATCCAATTTCGTTTCGTTTTTTATAGTTCAAAATTTCGTTTTTACTTGTCTTTACTACTCTTGGATCTGGAGGACTTGTTATTTAACTTGTGTTCTAACTGGTATGTGGGGTCAGCCAATCAAATGGCCTGTCGAATTGACCGTTTGACCTTTCCATGCGTGGAACTGTGGGTAGATACGTCTATACTAACACCAGCGGATAGAAATCAAAACAAAACAAAATTAGATTTTAAAAAACGTGGCGGTCGCTAATTGGTTAATCGAATGACTGACGTTATCTGGTCAAACGTCCCGTGCTTGATACCTGACGTCATAGAACGTGAGCTCCCACTATAACTTGTTAGATCTACATGAGTGTAGGCCATCGAAAGTATAAAAAACGAAACGAAATATAGATCTATATTTTAATTAGATTGTCTCTAGAGATTACGTTTTTTTTTCGTTTTTTTTTTTTTGAGAGGACTGGCCAATTTTTGGTGTGTGGAGAAGACTGGCCACCAGTCTAAGTGGTTTTGTATGTTTTTGAAATGTTTTAAAAATATTTAATACTCTCATTAGATATTATTAGCCTGTAGGATTGTATAGTTTCTGTAGATTTGGAATTTAAAAGGACATGTGAGGAGAGAGATATATATGTGTACTATTTTAAAGTAAAAGACTGTTGTTTTGTTACTATTATGTAATTAAGCACATCCGAGTCTCAGACATCTTCATGAATAATAGCCTGGATTTTAAAAATATGCTTGGAGAATTATCATTACTTAACTAATCTAAATCGCTGGGTTAGAATTGATCATTGGACAAAAGTGTTTAAATGACCCTGTATGTAACCTTTATTCTGGCTTCAATAATAAACAATCTATTAATTTTAATTTATGATGTTTAAAAACATAACCAAATTCGACAATCCTGCTGGACTGTAAATGCAGTTTCCTGACAAAATTTTACACATAAGAAAGATAATGTATGTTGAAATATGATTAAATATATGAGTACAATTATAAAGTTCAGGCATTATTTTTCAAACTGTTTTCATGTGATTATAATATGTATGCTTTTTTTTTCTTCTTTAGGGTTCTGTGTGGCAAAGATTAGGCGCTGAAGTTACCTGTGTAGAATTTTTAGGTCATGTTGGTGGAATGGGTATAGATATGGAAATTTCTAAAAACTTCCAGCGTATTCTAACAAAACAAGGCATCAAGTTTAAACTTAACACCAAGGTTATTGGGGCAACAAAAGAAGGAGAAAATATTAAAGTAGCAATTGAAGGAGCCAAGGATGGAAAACAAGAAGAGGTAGTCTCCCTTTGACTTATTTTTCAAGAATACAAATGTTGTAAATACTGAAAAGAATTAACCTATTCCTATAGATATTCGAATGTCACATATTTTATCTCTTAAAAGGTGACCTGCAGCCTTAATAGCACCAGTGAAACACTGATATTGTTATGTATACGAAGAAGCACAGCACTATACATGTTTATTGTATTTTAATCTATATATTACAGATTGACTGTGATACTGTATTAGTGTGTATAGGAAGAAGACCATATACACAAAATCTTGGACTAGATGGTGTAGGTTTACAAGTTGATAATAAAGGTAGAATACCAGTCAATAGTCGATTTCAAAGTACGGTACCAAGGTAGATACATTATATTATTCTAACAATTGGGATTTCTTCATGAAGGAATGAGATCATTGTTCTAGTAAAGAGATCATTATTCTTGTGAGAGAGAAAGAGAAAGAATGGGGTTTAACATGCATTTGACACAAACTAGGTCATTTCGGGACTAACATATGGTTCAATTTTATTTCAATAATTTGTTTGCGCATAGGGGTCTTTAGCAGTGGGAGGAAACGGGAGGACCCATAGAAAACACACAGGGTTGGACAGGGGATCCTACTCCTTGTCACGTACAAGCGGGGTTTTCAAAACCACACCAGTTGACACAATGACAGACCTAGTGATACAACACACCAACCATTCGGCCATCCAACACCCCATTCTTGCGATACGATCACCATTATTGTACTAAAATCACTACTGTTGCACTAATAGGATTACTGTTCTAGTAAAAAGATTATCATTTTTCCATTGATAATCATTGTAAAAATATGGTCATTCCAGATATTTCACTAATAAAACTAAAATCAATTTCTAGAAAATCCTATTAATTTGTAATGATACTCTTTTGTAGTATATATGCTATTGGTGATTGTATAGCTGGTCCTATGTTAGCACACAAAGCTGAAGATGAGGGTAAGTTGATGTTTTCTTTATAGGGGTTCACTAATTTTCAAATTCATGAATGAAATTCTCGCTATATATTGGCGAAATTCACAGCAACCACTAATGTTTAGTGGCATAATATATTAAATGAAGTGTTATGTTAAATCCACTCTTTAGCCTTAGCAGTTTTCAGACAATATTTAAATTTTCAGTGCTTAATTCCCATGAAAATGTAATCCATACGATCTTCCAATTCGGATTCAATCAGATGGAAAAGGGACCCATGTGGGACTGGTTTGTTTATTTTGTCCAGTGAAGATTCCTAATATTGCAAAGTTTTCAATTCATCGGCTCTTTGTAAATACTAAACAAGATTGAACTATGACCGATAACCCCTTTAGACACTTGACTTGTAGATTGAAAGGGATTTAGAATCCCTCCAATGGCGATCAGTGACTTGAAATATTAAATTATATTGTAGGTATTATATGTGTAGAGGGTATGTGTGGAGGAGCTGTACATATAGATTATAACTGTGTACCATCTGTAATTTATACACATCCAGAAGTAGCATGGGTTGGTAAAACAGAAGAGCAACTTAAGGAAGAGGTAAATTACTATTTAATAGAGTAGATCAACCCTGTATCGCATTTCCTTGCTCAGCGAAATAGCCCTGTGTTTGTTGAAATATTGAAATGGAATTACCATTACTGCAAGTGTTCATATACCGTACCTTTATTATGAATGAATCAAGTGCACCAGGGCTTGTTAATAACAATTGATAACGTCTGTTGGTAATTTAAAAAGAGTCTTTTTCTCTGCATCAAACAGTAAATCCATAGTTGGATCAACTTTTGATTGAGGTTCTTCTAGTATGTTTACATAATCTGTTACTTTTGTTTTCGCCAGGGTGTAGAGTTTAAAGTAGGTAAATTTCCTCTTGTTGCCAACAGCAGAGCTAAATGTAATAACGATACAGATGGTCTTGTTAAAATTCTTGGGGATAAAACAACTGATAGATTACTAGGAGCTCATATTATTGGTTCAGTAAGTATTCTTCTCATATTATTTCAAGCTCCCCAAAAATACACATGAACTTTAATATTAGACAAGTTACTATATTGGTATGTTTTCACCCAGTACACAATCTTGATAATGGATACTGACAGTCATAAATGATCCTGTTAAACAACATGATGGGATAAATTTAGTGCCTTGGGTTGAAATGTGATGGTATTTTACAAAATGAAAATGCAAAAATAAAAACCTTCCCCTGCATCAGATTTTCGTAAGAATTGTCTGAGAGTGTCCTTAGTGGGTCCCAACAAGACAATAGCTAAGGCTTGGTATCGCATTAGGTATGATTTTGTTGTGACCCACTAAGTTGGTGTATATGTGTTAGATGTGTTCTTATTTTGAACTGTGACAACTCAAAAATACTACCTGTAGGTTTTAAATCATCTATTCAAGGAATGGGGAGTAGGGATGTTCTTGAATTTCCCCCTGATCGAAGGTTTGGTAAATCTTTATTTTCAGGTAGCAGGTGAACTAATTAATGAAGCGGCATTAGCTATGGAATATGGAGCGTCATGTGAAGATATAGCTAGAGTATGTCATGCTCATCCTGTAAGTTTCTTTAATTCTCTCCCAAGCAATTGTTTCCATAAAGTTATTCACAAAATTGAAAGAGATGTTTTAGAAAAGTTTGATATTTTTCATGTACCAAGGGAGATAACTGTGTATTGTTCTCCTTATCACAATATTATCTCCCCTTAGACCACATCTACATAAACTACTGGTTTTGAAATTATGCAGTAGTTCATAGGATAAATTCTTTTGTTTTTATTTAGACGGTGGCAGAAGCTTTCCGTGAAGCCAATCTTCAAGCTTATTTCGGTAAATCTATAAACTTTGGTTAAAGGAAGGAGGAGATCCTGTATAAGTGGAAATGTGAACTGTGGCGTACATGTTGATTGTTTCATGTGTAGTATAACATCAAAATGTATTACGGATTCAGACTTTTTATAGAATCTCATGACAGGATTCTATAAGGAATTCATTTGATTTATCCCGCATATTTTTTGAAAAGACACAGATGAGAATAATGTTTAAAAAAAACTCTTTTTGCATTTAGTTATGCCTTCTGTTAAATAATTTCTCACTGGGAACAAGTTTTTATTTTGAAATAAAGATACATTAAAGTTTTTATCTTGACTCGAAAATTTACGGATGTATTAAAACATTGGACTTGTCCAGGGTTGAATTTTGTACTTGTTTATACTTAATTAGGTATATCAAAAAAAATATTAAATGTTTGTTTTGTTAAAATGATTAAAGGGATGACACATCAGAGTAGATATTTTAATATAATATAAAAGTGCTAGAGATTATTCATAAGTTGCTAGAATATAAGTAAGCCAGTTTATAATATAATTATTATTTAATTTGTACAAAATGTATAATAATGAGTGAATAAATATTTGTCTACAGTTTTTGTCACTCTTTCACCTTCCTCACTAACAGGTTCCATCCAAATATGGAATATAGTACAACCTAGAGATTTGATTTTTTGAAGATGCATCATGTAAGATTTAGATAAAGATCTGGTTGTTCTTACTATAATAGTTCCAAAATAAATATTATTCAAAAGTAATATATTGAAAATTTCATTCAACTTATTTTATTCTGATGATGTTATCACTGTTTGAAGTTTTGTCATAGATTGTTTATCTGATGATCTAGAGCAGTGGTTCTCAACCTTTTTTTTGTCAATGTCACACCTTGAAACACATGAAAAAAATAGCGACACACCCGACTAAATATATATATAAAAAGTATTATATTTGTATTTTTGAAAAATAAAAACATGGCAAATCATAAACGACACACAACTGTAGGCACGGCTTAGTCATAGACACGTAGCATAGCTCAAACTAAACGAAGGAAAACACTGCTATGACCATACTTTATTGCAGTTTTTCGAATTTATTGCTGCCTTCTTTAGTGAGAAAATTTCGTAGTGTGGCGTACACAATTTTGCGGCACACTTAGAAGGATCTTGCGGCACACAGGTTAAGAATCACTGATCTAGAGAGTTTATTACAGGCTTGCCATCTTGATAAATGTCTAAATATCAATTTATACAACATTTGAAGCCAATATAAAAACCTGTGATAGGCCGGTTTACCTCTTACATAATGCATCTTTAACTAGCAAGGCAGTTTTCATTTATAAACTGGGGGGAGGGGAGGGGAGGGGGTAATGGTAAAAAAATTTTTTATGATAAATCTGACTAAAGAATATTGATGCTATTGTGGATAAACAAGTTGCGAAATGGCACTGAATGAAAACCCATTTCAACAAATTTCCTTTTGGAAGATATTTTAAGTGTGCCTTATACAGCCTTTCACAAGTCAAGTTACATGCTTGTTAAATAGAGTATTAAATAGTATCTCCTACAAAATCTTTGAAAAACAACAAGTATGAGCAGTACTAGCATTAGATCTAAACCAGTGAAGTTGTTGACAGAAATTTCTACAAAATGTGAAGAATTAATAAAAGCCAAGTAAGTATATGGATAAAAATTTATTAATAAAATACAACAGTTATTTACATCATAAGACAAAATATAATAATAATACTATATAAATAAATGTATATTTACAATAACAGATCATGACAACTAACTAAAATTTTAATTATATTTTGTTCTGATTGAACTAATTGTTTACAACAGGAGAAAAATGAAAGGACAGTTTTAACATAATTTGGATATATAGGTCAAAAAGGAAAGACTGTATTGCATAATAAATGAACAGATGAAACTGATATCAGCACCATGATAATGCTGTTAAGTTCTTGTTTTGGCAATCCAATACTATTTACATGTAAATGTCAAAGTTATAAAAATAAATTATAATCGATGAATCTGCACATATGTATTGTATTTTTTACAGTTTGAAAATTAAAAGTCAAAGTTTCAGTGACTTAAATATATAGTATTGAAAGATGTTGAATGCTGACATTTTCTTCTTTTTGGTGGTGCCTTATGATTGTGATTCCAGTATGGACAGATTTTCTTAATCTTCATCACCAGATTGAATAACTTCTTCATTCTACAATCAAGTAAGATAATTATTAAAAATGTTATAAAATAATAAGCCCTAATTTTACTGCAATTAATTTGCCATCGGAAGGATTTAAATGTCTTCTGATTTACATTGAATGAGGTAACTTAACCATAAAGATGCAGTATGTTCTTGCTATAACAGTTCAGAAATAGATAAAGAATATATTGAAAATGCCAGTCAAATTATTTTATTCTGATAAGTTATGCCATGAAAATAAACAAAGTCTTGATTATTAACATTAAATGATTATATTGCACGGATGGTCTAAGCCATCCAATATCTCAATCATCTGATGGTCTACAGAGTTGAATCCAGGATTGTCATGTGAATAAATGTCTAAATAATAACGTATATAACATTTGAAGCCAGAAAAGAGACCTGCAGACGGCAGATTTAGCTCTTGCAAAATGCATCTTTTAGTGCAAGGTACATATTAACCAATCAGTATTTCAGTCAATTATGTTGCCAAAAATAGTTGGAAGTCCCTTTCATTTATTATCAAGATAATGAAAAGGAAAACATCCAAGAATAAGACCATACACACATTCCACCCCAAATTATGCAAATTGCCATTTTAAGCTTACATTAGTTTCTATTGTTTTCACAATCTCTATACCTCCGTACAAGAGTGTCTGAATTATAGTGACTGCACACAATTTTTGTTTTGATCTTCTAAATCACTATCTGAATAACATTTTGAGTTTTTCTGTGTTAAAAACTAAGACACTGGATGGAGCATGCTATAAAATCATATCTTTGAAACAATATTTGTAGCCATTCTATCTCCTATGGTGTATCATATAGTAGAAAGGTAGCGAAATTTGAGTACCGGTATATGGTGGAGATTATAATAATTGTTTATCTGGATAGAAAGGAATATATACAGGAATTACTACAGTATATTATATATAGGGAATACATAATACAAGCAATATTATAGGAGATATAACAAGTATATTACCAAGATCCTTTACAGTTAGGAAAAAATAAATAGATAAAATCATAAAATGAATGAGAATCATTTTGATTTCTACACAGTTGTTAGATAATAGTATTATTCACAAGTATTAAAATTAGTCTAGTATGCTGATAGGTTTTATTCCTCTCCAATTGTTAAATCAGCTGGTCGTTGTTTGAGATATTTTAAATCCCTTGCAGTGTTGCAGACTACAATATTTTGAAGGTTGAATCTCGAAAAGGAATTAAAAATCTGCTGAGTGGCAAATAGCCTTCCCAGATCTCTCTAGTGTGATTCCATTCCATTTCTTGTGTCATCATTTTTGAAATTATTCAGATCAGTTTTAATGCTTATGTATTTGATTATAACATTTCTACTTGTGTACAAGGAATGTCAGTCCACAAATATGTTCAATTTCTTAAGTATTAACAATGATATGAAATGAAGATTTCAGAACTTCGTCCCTCTTTTTTATCACCCTTAATCCAAACCAGGAGATTATCTACAGTTGATATTTTGGTTCTGTTTCTTAATGTTAAATAATCCATTTTAGTACATTTTAGTATTGATTAATAAGCCATCAAATGTTAACTATTGTACGAAAAATACAAATGACTGCTTTAATATAAGATTATTATAGGCCTACATCAATTTTATTCAAAATAAAAATTATCATAGACCTTCTAATCCTGTCATTATCCTAATTCCCAGCTAATCAGGAAGAAATATTTTTTGGATTTAATTATTTATATTTTGAGTTATCAACATTTTGAACTAATATATCAAGTTTTTGACATTTTTCCTTGCCTAAAGTAGCAACTTGTGAATTCAACTCTCATTTAGTGGTCATTGTTTAAATACATACCCCTTCATTTGCTTCCTCTTCTTGTCTACGATGTTCATAAATCTCTTCAGCTTCTGTCCTCTCTTCCTCTGTATATTCATCTTTATCCAGTCTCTCAAGTTTACGTAATGCTATTAAAACTTCTAAACGATAATCATCTTCTTCTGCTCCAGGATTTTCTGAATTAAAAGTATATTTTTTTTCAAATAATTTAAAGGTGAAACAAGCTGGATGGATAAAATTTTAAACTTATTGGCGTCTACCTGATATATTATCATGGTTTTAATGTTTACATTTGTCTCAGGCCTTATTTCAAGTTTCATACTAATTTTTCAATCATTTGCCTACAATCCAGTATATTTTATTAAATGTACAAGGGTACAATTGATCTGTATCACATAGCCTTAATGATAAACTAGCACAACAATCAGAGCTGATCACCCAATTAACTACAGTTGCCCATCTGATCGAATACATTTTGGAAGCAATCAACATAATCTGCATGGTCGAGGTTCATAGTGAATTTAAGTAAGTACCAACTTCATTTAATACACCCATCTACCTCAAAAATTCAGCATTCAATCCTCAAGTATTGATGTCTGGGGTTTTCCTATTTAAATTATGGCAACAGTTTTCATAAATTATTAATCAGGTCCTTGGTGATGATTTTTTTGCTAAAATAAGTTTATTTCTGGGTATGGTTGTTACAGGTATGTTGTTCTGGGTGTCGTTGTTATGTTGTAAGGAGCTAGTGATCATGCAAAACTAATAAAATCAAAACTTTGTTCAAAAGAATATTTTTCTTTCTCTCAAGAAGAATATTGGGGGAAACTTACCTGACATGACAAGAGCTCGTAACATTGGTAAAGATTTTAACTTGGAAGCTTCTTTTGCACTAGCAATATTATTACCACTGAAATCACAATAATACAAGCTTACATATAATAGTATGATGTTTTAGAAATAAAATATAGAGCATTTTAAAAAAAAAGCATTAGCTCTGTTAGTACAAAGAAGTAGGACATAAACTTCATCTTGACACAAAAATGAAAAATTATTATTTCAATGTATTATCCTATCCAGAAGTAATTTTAGTTGTACTTGATATTTTATTGTGTAACATAAAATTAGCAATTCTGATAATGTCTGACATGAATTACATAAAACATATTTTTCTGCACCAATTTAATAAAGAAGCAGTTTATTATCTTGTGCAAGTTGTCATCACTGGGAGATATTACTGTTAGTTTTGTGTAAATTATACTTCACTCAAAAAGGAACAGTTAAATTCTTACCGCAGGTTAATATATTGTAGAACCTTCAGATCATCTGTAAAACCATCTAGATTCTCCAACTGATTGTCTCGTAGATGCATTGTAGATAAACCACTTAATCTTGATAATCCCTCTAATTTTTTAATAACATTAGCTCCCTGAAATTTAATTTATACAGTGTCTTTAAAAGAATATACAAACTTTTAAAAGGAACAGTCAGTCCTTAATTTCACTAGGCATACACTGATACATGTGGCTTGAAGTCTGAGGGTAATTCAAACAGAATTTTGCCATAATTATTTACATGTTATGTATGACCTGATAAATGTGACAAACACATAATGGTCAGTTTGTCCAGAAACTATTGCTGCTTGTCGTTTGAGATACTGTTTTATGTTGACAAGCAGCAAATAAAGGATTCTAATTCAATCAAAATATGACTTACCAAAAATAGATTTTTTAGGTTTGGAAGGTAAATACCATCAGATGTTTCTAGGCGATTGCCCCTTAATTCTAACGTATGGAGTCGACCCAGTTTTGATGCATCTAACCCAGTAACAGTTGATATCTGATTAACTGAAAAGTATAACACAATCTAAATAAAATCACGTCTTTTTGGGGGGTTCTGTCTGTTATGGTTCGAATTTTCTACACTGTACATAATGATTAAATTATAAACAGAACAACAACTGTCCAACAGTCTATATTAGACTTTAGGGGTTTAATAACTAATTAGTGACAATGTCTTAGCATCATTGGAACATCAACGTATTCATTGCTACTTATATAGTATACTAATATAAACATGATACAATGATAAAATATCTGAAAGAAAAAGAAACCAAAAAACATCTAATTTTATTCAGATTGAATAAATAATTCTATCATTCATAATACTTTTATTTATGATATTTTGTATCTGCATATATATTGGGGGCAATTCTGCCACTGATGTCTTTTGGTTAGGAAGCTTTTTCGTCATAAAATATTTTACTGGCCATTCAATTGTAATAAAGAATATTTTAAAATTAATCACAAAATTTCATCATACCCAAATAAATTAATTTATTTAAATAAATGAACCAATAATCTGTCAATAAAATCAAAATGTTTTTTGTTTACGTATCTATATGTCATTCTTAGCATATTTTAGCAATTAATTATAATAATAAATTGTGATTTGAAAAATAATAGACTACTTGTTTTAATAAAATATAACAAAAATTTGGCAAGAACTATAATTCCATGTGTAAACTTATAATATTGCAATTTCAATTTGAAATGTGGTATGATTGACACAAATCATAATCAGATGTTGTTTATGTTATATTAAAAGAAAAGACTTTCCATGTTGTGCTTCCTAGCAAATTAGCATTTTACAAAAAAACATAAAAGGTAAGTGCTACAATTAAGTTTGTTCTGATAGATAAATTGTAGCAATATTAAGATCTAAATATTTGCTGGTTATACCTGTCTAATTTGAAGCAGAATGCCAAAGGAAGAGGACATGTTTTAAGTGAGGTAATTAGGTGTTAAATCACGTCAATTAATTAAACACAAACTAATTAAAAATGTTGTTATTACATGTTATTGCAGTGTAATAAACAATGTACAAGGAGACGAAAAGAGTGACAGAAATAGGGTTTAACATCCACTCGACACAAACTGTAGCTCATTTCGGGACTAACATATGTTTTAATTTTATTTCAATAATTTGCATGCGCGTAGGGGTCTTTAGCAGTGGGAGGAAACCGGAGGTCCCTGAGAAAACCCACGCAGTTCGAGACAAAAAAAAAGACTCTACTTTACTGTAAGTGCCAGAGAACCGTGCCACATGCAACAAGAAAACATGTGATTTATAAAGGAGACCTATAATTGTTGTTATAATCAGAGAACCTCATTACAGAGGGGGTGGATCAATCTCGGAACCAGAAACATTTTTGAAGAAATTTCTCTGGTGAATCGGGGTATCCATTTTCCCGGAAGGTGACATGCAATTCCTACGCGCGAAATTTCTCGTTTATTTGCGTCGTACGCCCCTGATTTTACGTGCCTGGATGACCGAATCACTTAAAAATATACCCACGCGTAGAAAAATAGGTCTTTACAAAAACTTGAATTTGTTCGTTTAAGATCCAATTTTTTATGTCAGCGAGTTGACTTTGACTCAAGGATCATTTTACAACAAACGAAACGACGATCCGACCTCTAGTTTTCGAGAAATCGACCCAAAAAGATTAACCAATCAGAGGTCAGAATGGGCGGGGCTTAGGTTTGAAAAAAATTGGAAAAAATGGACGGTCTAATGTGCCAGAGGCATTCGGCTCTGCGGCTGCCTCTGGGAACGAGATTGGGGGGTGGACATTAAATTTGAAATTCCCCATTTTAAAGTTCCCAAATTATGATAAATAAACTTACAGTTTAATGATAAATGTTCTAACATTGGATGACTAACACCTTCAGTTGATTGGATTTTATTATGATTAAAACTTGCAGTTTGTAAAAATGGCATTTCTTCCAGGCGGGCATTCGTTAATAAATTTTCGTCAGCTTTTAAAGTCAGTAGATGTGTTAATGAACTAAGTGGTGATATATCTTTTAGACTGTTTTTACTGACGTCAATATATCGTAGATGAATATAATTCTTTAAAATACTGATGTCTGTTATTTCTCTGAAATAAATAAATAAGAAATAATAAAATTTGTAGTTGTAGAATATTTATGTTATTTCAAATTCCAAGTTTTTATTCAAAATTACACAAACAAGGCAGAGAAACATATAGCTACAATACTGACTCTTTGTATAAAACTTGTTAAAATTTTGATTTTAAAGGAAACAAAAACTATTTCACACAAAATGCGCCAAAAAGCACAATTTTCAAATAAAAAGTTTGACCCACAAAAATACATTTATATGTCGCAATAAAAGCCTAAATTAGATATTGCACTGTGTTAAATCATCTGGCATAATATATTCAGAAATATAACATGCCTATTTCTGGCATGTGACAGTTTTTAACTGTTATTAAAACAATGAATTATTAAATTGTTATGTCAGCTAATACATGTTTTGTGAAAAATAGATTTGGGAGATAATTGGGTTCCCTAATCTGATCAGTCTGTGTTTTGACAATGCAATTATGTTGCACCAACAAGATTATGGTCTTAATTGTTAAACCAACACAAGGGACCATAACTAAGTAATCAGGTCATTAATTAATGTTGATTAATTAGGCAATCACTGTCCATTATAACTTACAGCTCTATATATTCAAGTTTATAAAACAATTGATAAATAACATTTAACTTGAATTACAGGTAAGACGAATATAGTCTAATTAAAGATTTCAAGAATAATGTTTCATTCAAAAAAGGCATAAGAGGGGGTAAAATTGTATGGTCTGAAAGACCATTTAAATAGTTCTGGAATGACCTAGGGAAAGCTTTATTAATTAACAATTAAACATGCATTATGCAAGAGCTAAATCTTGCAGGTCTTTCTTTTGGCCTGAAATGTTACCTAAATTATCAATTCGACATTAATTAACTCATCCAGACCATAATCAACTCGCGATGTCAACGCTAGTCTGTGATATTTACTGGATTAGAATCCGATTTGCTGCTCAACATTCATTAAAGTTACATTATGGGAGATAAGAGATAAAGAGATGGCAGTTCGCACTATAATAGTTAAAAACTAGATAGTGTAAAGGTAATTTGCTGAAAATTTCAGTCAAATTGATCCACTATTAGCCGAGAAAAAAGCGTTTGAAATATTCACATAGCCTTAGTCATCATTACTCAAATCATTAATATAAACAGCATAGTCTCGATTATCCACTTGATTGATTTAATTATCAACGGCCAATATAGGATTTTAATCTGCCAATATCGAAGGCTAGCCTTTACATCAAGAGTTGATTATGGTCTGGATATGTTAATTAAT
Organism: Patella ulyssiponensis; assembly: GCA_963678685.1. Lineage (NCBI taxonomy): Eukaryota > Metazoa > Mollusca > Gastropoda > Patellidae > Patella > Patella ulyssiponensis. The sequence goes on along the minus strand of OY783232.1, from coordinate 15,923,080 downwards.
GTCTAATTGATTATTTAGATAACATTTCAGGCCTAAAGAAAGACCTGTAATAAGCAGATTTTGCTCTTGCATAATGCTATTTTAATGATTTAATCATGAAATGGATAATCAAGACATATTTTTTATTTTACTGACCTAAGTAACGATGATCGAGACTAGGCCAAAAATTCAACCGCTAAAATCTTGGGTCGGAGAGGTTCAATTTGACTGAAATTTTCAACAAATTGCCTTTACATTGTCTGTTTTTTTTAACTATTATTATAGTGAGAACTGGCAGCTCCTTATCTAATCTCCCATAATGTATCTTTAATAATGATATATTTGTATAGCGCTGAATTTAAAGCTAATAAGCTGTTCCAGGGTGCTCTAACTAAACTAAATAGGAATACCGTTACCGATATTTAAACTAAATTTTGTACCGTAATTACCTTTCATGAACATCAAGTCTAACATAAGCGTGTGCCAATCCATCTCCTGTTTTGCATAGTAAAGACAGACTTTCAGACACAACTTCTGTTGTTATTGGATTGTCAGGTGGACCCTGGAATATAAATATAATTTCAAAATTTAAAACCAGTACATTAGGTTAACACCAAGAAGGGCTAATTAACCTAAAACCAGACAGTTGTCATTTGTCAGCCACTTATTTCATCACAAAAAATTTGTTTGGGGAAGATATTTCTGCAGAAACAGCATTAATCAAACACGATTTATATCAAAATTCTAAAAAAATGCACTCCGCCCCATACACAATCATTCCAACTATTTCTCCCAACCCCTGAACATAAATCTATCAAAAGGGACTTGGTAAAGAATGATATTCACAAGAATGAAATGGTACTCACAATAACAGAAATAACCACTTAAGTTTCTTTAGTCATTTACTGTAAATAGGCCTACTAAAGTAGGCCTACTATGATTATGACCAGGAGATCACCTGTGAGCATCATCAAAGCAACCAGAGTTAGGGACTTTTGGCCATGCCAAAAAAGAAATATGTCACAGAATTATGATTTATTTTAAAGGGACAATAACATTCTTGCTGGCTTGGAAGCTCCAGAAAATAAATAATACCGTTATTCTAAGTACTAGATGTTTAAGTGTAAGCTTACTACCTGTTGTGTAAATTATCCATTACAAGAAAATTTTACTTGTCCAGAGGGTTCGGAAATATTTTAAAATCCAAGTCACATTTGAAAAGGTTTACGTTAGACTTTTCAAATCAATTGGTTGAATTTTTCCAATTTTTTAAAATAGGTGTGTTAAGATGAAATTTATATCATCAATTAATTGGAATATTGTAAAATAATACGATTTGTTGACCAGAATGAAGATTGGGACATATTATTCAGTTACAACAAGAGTGTTATTGGGGCTTTAAAGTCATGCTCATGAGATCAAAAACTCCATCATCACCATGTCACCATTTAGGCTAATCCCAATGTTTCGAATGATCATAATAAAGATGTTGTAAAACAAGTACTGAAATAGGCCTAGCAAAGTAGCATTTACCGGAGTCATAATTTGGGATCTTAATCCCCATGAACGACCGAACGACAGCATTTTAATCACATAACATGATCGATATATAGTGATCATACACATTTTAAATTGAATTCAAACAAAATATAAAGAATCACCTCCTCTTCCTCAACTTCTTCAGAATCCCTTTCTTCCTGCCCCTCCCCCTCTTCACCCTCGCCACCCTCAACCTGTTGTTCTTCTTCCTCCATCATCTCTTCAGCTTCTTCTCCAGTTTCTTCCTCGAATGTTTCCTCTTCCGACGACATATTTTTATTTTATTATGGAGAATTTTTTCGTAAAATGTAATGATCAAACGCTGTCGTCTACAAAATCTTTGACTTTGTTTACAATGCGAAGTGTTGACATCCAATATGGCGTCCGTTACCATAGATACGATTTTGCCCCAAAATATCAAATAGCTCGTGCCGTGTTCATTCATGTCCAGTTTAAAAACAAGAAAGTCGTTTTTGAGTAAAAGTGAACTTTCAGCATTATTTCTAACAATTGTGGAGGATTAATTGATTGAAATTGAACGTTTTTGACTAAGCCGTGACAGCAAAGATTACGTAAAATAACACGAGAATACACGAGACTAGCAGAAGACATCCATCAATCTGATAAAAAGTTGAGGTAAAATAATATTTTGTCTTTTAACTTTGTCAAAGTTTATTGAAATTGAATATAACGTATTAATTCATGAATTACAATATTGGGGACGTTATCTTCTCTGGCGTGCTTTATCTGGTTTGTTCAAATCAATGTTCAAGCGCATAAAAAATTCATTAGAGAAGGTGGACTTGTGTTTCGTGCAAAATTCGTGCTTTTCATCCCAAAATATCATTATTATCTTGATACGGTCCAAAGATCGAGTGACAAGCCACAAAGATAGCTTTATATGTATTTATTTTAATGAAAACTACTCCACTTAGTTATCTAAAGGTAAAATTTGTCGTTTCATAAACGGTACGCTACACATTTTTTTTTCTTGGTTGACTCTTTGTAATTTATTAAAAAAAAAGCAGAATTTTGGTCTAGTTTTTGAATCTCCCAATTTTCAAAAAAATTTTTATTAATTCACAAAATGTAAACTATTAGCAGCTTCTTTCTTTTAGTTCATCTTTTTTCGATCTTATCATAGCTTAGTTAATTATGAAAAATTTGAAAAAATGAATTTGTCTTTAAAAGTTTGATAAAATTTGTTGAAAGTTGTGGAATTTCAACAATGTTAAATGTATGGTTTAAGTTTAAGTTAGAATTGTTTTGGTTGTGTAAATTTTGTGACAGGATAATTCGATTGTAAAAAGGGGCGTTTTATCATAGTAACCATATTTATCTGGACAGTGATCAAATTATTGATTTTGTGCCAAATAAAATTAGGCCAAAATACAACCAGTTATGGTCTAACTAAAAACTAGACAAATTGATATATTATTTATAAGCTTATTCATTTTGGCAAACTGGAGATAAAATATATAACGTCTATAAATTATATAGATTTTAACCTTCTTTATTTTACTACCAGTACTTTCGTTTTGAATTTTTTGATGATTTTCCTTTGGGGGGGGGGGGGGTGCGTAAAACCTGTATTCAGCATTTCTTCTTCTGGCCTTTTTAATCTACACAATGTATTTGAGAACTAAACAATTACTTATCAATTGATTTCCTTCAATTTGTTTGATTCTTCATTTACCAAGTGTTCAATATCAATATTTAGGTTTTAGCTTAACAATACTGACAAAAATCCATCAGTTTTATTTATAATGATTTGCTGACTCGAAGTAAGTTGCCTTGCTCAATCTTTGTTTTAAACCACTTAAGTTAGACTGTTTATAAATAGTGTAATAATTTCAAGTATTCATTCTATTAAAGATTTATTTTACCTGATATTGATCTAAAGGTCTCATTTCAAGTTTAGTTATTTTGGTTTCTATAGTAACAGGGCCTAGGTAGTCTTAATACAAGCAACAACTTGAATAAAAGGTAATAAAAGGTATTGTTTATTTTTATTGTTTATTTTACGCAGTCAATATCTTTCTTTATTCTCTTGGATCACCAATAGAATTGTTTTTAGAAACCAATTTCCATCGTCATGGATACGCTATAACTAAAAGATGTAACTGGATGAGAAATGATATTGCCAGCAATAATTGAATATATTGATTGACTTGAGCTAAATGTTCCTTTATTCAAAGTAATCAATTTCAATTAATTGTGAGTTTTTTGCTGGTTTTTGTTGTGGTTTTGTTTGTTGTTTTTATTGAGCTTTTGTAATATTTTGTCTGTGGAATAAAATATCAGTGTTATTGACAGCTCAACAGTTTTTTTACCTATAAAAAGTCTTATGTTTTGTACTTTGCAATTTTGATAAAATTGTTTATAATAGACTTATAGAGAAAAGGACAGTGATGCATCACAAATTTTACTGAAGTTTAAAACTGTTATAATATAAAGCAAAACAAGTAATTATGTGGTTAAATTGAACTAAATACCGAATAACAACATAAGTGGTCCTTGCACCGGTGTGCACTTCCATTTCTTAAATCCAAGTCCAGAGTATCACCAACCAAGGCTACAAGCTAGATCCTGATTAAGGAACAGAGGTTCTATGTACAAGTAATGTGTGCCATTAGACTGTTATGTTTTAAAAAGAGTTTTCCATGATTTATTTTTACATTTCTAGTGAATTGCCTTTGGCTTTATTAAGCTTCCCATTGACTAAGTCTATGTATTTATTTGCTCAAGGTCTTTTGTACCAGATATCAGAATACCAGCGACTGAAGAGTCTCTCTTGGGGGTCACGTTGGCTAAGTGGGTAAGACACTGGCTTGCTAGCCTGGAGGTCGGGTGTTTGATCCCTGCATTGGCCAAGAAAGTTCATCCAGATTTTCTGGCGTGGTTCCCCCTTGTGAGTGATGCAGGACGGAGGGCCTGACAAGGACAGCTGTCTAGTTGTTTGTATGGGATAAAAAATCATGGTCCCATGTACACATTGGCATGCACGTAAAAGATCCCTTGACAGATGCAATTTGACATAAGAGTAGGCAGTAGTGCCCCTGTCCAGACAAAATTTCCTCATACTCATAGCACACCGTATGGCGTGTGCCTGTCTTCATTAACAGTAGGGTCGTGTTAACCCCATTTCGTTTCATTTCATTTCTGAAGAGTCTCAAAATCACAATGCAAATACTGAAAAAAATCCCCCCAAATATCTATGTGCACAATATTCATCAAAACAGCTGTAGAAAGTCGAATATTTTGCAGCAGTTTGGAAGGTGTGACTTGGACTTGGAGAATAGGTTGGCTCATTTTGCAAATGTTATGAATTCATGACTAAAAGCCCATATTACTAGGAATCTAGTGTAGGCATGTTGAATAATATCAATCATAAATTCAGTAATATAAGTATTAAGTACACATTAATATATTTGATATTCATCTAGAAATAGGTATTATAATATAAATAATGTTATGATATTATGTTGAATTTAGCTCAGATTATAAATAAGGGTTGTCATGGGCAACAGGTATATGTTTGATACCTTTTAAACTTTATGACACAAGATTTTATTAAATGATTATTCCAAATGTCAACACATGCACAAAATAACAATAGGCAAACAATCCTATATTTTTAGAGTTTTTCCGAGTGTTTGACCCATTCTTTATGTGAATAATATGAAATTATTGAATAGTAACAATTAATGGTTCTAATACTTAATCTATTGTGATCTATATTAATGATCTGAAGGCAAGATTTTGTAAAGTTAAGCAATGTAAGCTTTTATAGATATAAATATTATAAAGGTTGTTAGGTAGGGATATCAGTTTAAAGTGTTGCCCTGGGAACCAAACGTTTGTTTGATTAACCTCAATCTTGATCAGTCTATAACTTTACTAATAATATTTATATTAGAAATCATATAATCTTATACATTCTTATACAACATGGTAAGATCTATAACAATTTTTTTTTTCTTACCTTAGTTGTTACATACAAATATAATTACTGAGAATGAGATTAACTGAAAAAATAACATTCATCATGTCTTCATTTTTGCTTCATATAGTTTTTAGTATTGTCTACTGGTTTAAAAATTGGTATTTGGGAGATTTTTTTGGTGGGTGTTATTCAGTCTTATACAGTATTTCTTATCCTAAGTGTTATAAATTTATTTTTTATGAAATGCATTTTAAAGAAATAATACCCAGTATATCACTTGTTAAATTTGTGGATGAAAAATGACTTTTTATGAATGGAAACGTTTGTCATCACTTTTGTTGTTCATGACATACAACAGGAAAATACCAATGGATAACTTAATAACAGATCAATAGCCTAGTAAACTAAGTTTCAAACGTTTGATTTAGGATCAAGTCCCATGCGATCTGTTTTGTTGAATGCTTCATATATGTATTATTTATATATTGTTTTATAAAATCTTTTCAAATACCCATCTATTTATTCATTATTTTGATCTTGTGTTGATTATTAACCTTTTGTTTATTTTTTCCAATCAATTTTTGTTTTCTAGAACATTTGATTTTTATTTTATTTTTACTCTTGATAATTTGACCATTATGGCATTAATTGACCATCATCTTTGCTTTGCTTCAGTAGTTTTGCATGTCAGTTTTCATGTATTATTGATTCCAAATGATTTCCTTTTGATTAATTAATAGTGTAGCTATGAAAGAGTAGCTTTGGTAATGAGTAAATAAAATTAACATTAAAAAGAAATGTGATCAATTATTGATTGTTTCCTTATTAAAAAAATGTTAACAAACTGGATTATTCAATTTTCAGTGAAAGTGGCACAATATTTGATTTTATAAGCACTGGAATTGCACTCTGACACCCGTTTATTTTTTTATTTTTTTTAGATATGTTTATCTGAAAAACAGCTCAAAAATACAAGTCAATTATGTCAATCTTTTAATAAACCAATTATGGCACTACATGGAAATTACAAACGCCCTTTCCCTGGATTTAGTGCCATTACCTCTCAGTGGAACCACCTTCAAGTGGCGGCACCCAGGACATGTGTCTCATCTGCCATGCAGCAGATACACATTTGCTTTTCACAAATCTGGTAAATGGGCGAGTTGTAACCAAAAGGGTAACCAGTAAAGTATAATGAGCATTCTTCCAGAAAGTTTCAACTTTTTCTCTTTATCCGAACAATATTCCAGTTGAAGTTTCTGTGCTTCATAAATTTTCAACAGCTTAAATGACTTTAAAATGTACTGAAATTGATTATTTAATTCAATCAGATTAAAGAAAGGCTCATAAAAACATGTCAGGGAAAACATGGGTGGTACTGGCATGTGTCAGCTATCTTATATCATTTGCAGAAGATGCCGAATGTTGACATATTTTCAATTTATTATACAAGTTCTAAGCCTATCTGTGAAAGAGCTGTGCAAAGTCCATGGTTTCCATTTATATTTCCACGCATTCCGTTTTTGAGGTGTACACACTTTTGACAACAATGTTGCAAGGTCTGGATGCCAAAACCAAAAGTTGCATTTTTCTTTAGCTTTGTTCTCTATCTATCTCTTGCTTGTTAATTTTTGGAAAAGGTTTGATTCTGGCCAAAAAATTTTCTGGATCTGCCTCAAAATGGCGAATATTGTCATGTGATGTCAGGAATCTGACACTGACAGTCAAGAGCTTTGGCACGCATCTTGCAGAAACTTTTTTCATGATAGATGGCAATAGATGCCCACAACACTGACAATATGTTTAGTGGTCAATTGGTGATCAGCCATCACCATGTCATGCACCGAGATAATTTTTGCTTGAATTGTTGCTGTTATTGGTCTTCCTTGACATGGATCATCATCATTAAGGCTCTCTCTGCCACGCTTGAATTTGGCAGCCCACTTCTTTACTGTGGAAAAGGAAGGGGCATCATCCCTTAAAGTGGAGACCATATCAGCATGTATCTCAGATCAGTCTCGAGGTTAGTCCTTTCAATTGTAGGTACTGTCTAATAGCCAGTTTTACCCATTTCTGGTGATTTCAGTGAGTAGGTTGTTCAGAAGATGGTCTGGTACGAACTTAAAGACTACAGTTGCATTTCTTATATCTGATTCATTCAATGATTGTACTTGTTGGTGGCCAAAGTTTGTTTCAACTCAATTGATCTTAAACATGTACATTGGTCTATCCTTTTCAGACTTAGAATTTTTCAGCCAGCCCCGGTATCTTTCATTGTAAATACTGAACGGAACTGAACCTTTTCTGAGCTGATAATCAACTTTCACAATATTATTGTTTGCAAGGGATTAACAATCAATTAATTGGCAATCATATACTTTAATATGAGTTTTTTTGTTGTTTTCTAATTGTATACGTTTTAAATTAACACATGTTTATGGATTAAATTTTGTCCTAAAGGTGGGGTGGGGGTGTAAAAGCTTTTCAACTCTCGTTACTACTTATCTGTCCTATTGAACCAAATCAAGTGATAAGAGTAGAGTAGCTCATAAGCGGAACTGTATTTATAGACCTATATATAGAATACTTCCAATGAAGTTTCATATCTAATGTTTTATATTTATTGGGATTCCTGGGAAACGGCGCTAGTAGACGTCGGGCGATCGGTTGGAATGTTTTGTGTTCTACCTTTGCTTGTGGTAAAAAGTAATTCAGTGTGGAATCATTGATTCTCACCCAGTTTCTTTCTTTTATTCACTTTGTTAGTTAAGATCATCAGGCGTCATAGCAACCAACTATTATTTATGCATGCCCTATCTAGCATTGTGGTTGTTGCTATGACAACCAATGAATTTGTGGATTATGGGTGATTGGTATAGGGACAGGTATAATTTGTCTAAGACAAACTGACAGGGGAGTTTTGGTGGCCAGGTAGAATTACTCTCCAGCCTCATGGATCAAAGGTAAATTAGTTTATAGTTTAACTTGTGGTGACATGCTAATCCAGTTATGTCATACAGGTATCTAACACACACACAAATCTGTGAATTGTTTAAGTGAAGTTAATGGTCGCTTGTTCAACTATGCAGAACTTAATTAGTTCTTTATAGATCACATTTCATCAGTTCTATTGACTTGCTTGTACAATAAGTCATGTATCACAAGTGGATTTTTAGATGGCACACTTTTGTGCTAAAATGTTGATTGATTTGTTATTATATATGAACTTTTATGTACAAACACTAACAGGTGTCAACAAACACAATTGTTTTAGTAAGAACTTATAGAGTTTAGAAAGTAGAGATTTTGCTTTGATTTTAAAAAAATCACATCCTAATTTCTAATAATGCACTAGAGAGGGCATTGTACACATTGCAGATTGTGTTAATTCATGCAGAACACCTCTTAGTATTACTACGGAATACTTTAAATGGTAACAAGTCCAAATGCTATCACTACAATCTGTCTTTTTAGAACATGGAATTTTGTACTTAGTGAATGCGATTTTAATTGTTTAGAATGTTTTCATGTTTTGTTGAGGGTCACATTTCATAAAAATTGAACTATTTAAATGGGACTTCAGTCACATTTGATAAAAGTAGAAATTAAAGACAAGACATGTGGACAAGCTGCTTAGGTTTGAAAAGTCCTGGTATCAGTTTAACTGGAAGACATTCAGGATCCCAAAATCTGCAGCTACTCTGTCAAAATTGACTTTTTTCATTGTACACTGAACAATTCATTCACTAGATTTTATTGTTCCTTTGTAGTCAAATGCAATTTAATATCAACAATCCTGAACCAAAACATTTATCCCTTATCTGGTGTATAAATTAATTAATCCCAAGAATTCAGAATAATAATCAATAGAAGAAATCAGTCAAATTATTGAATAATTAAAGCAATCAATTTGATCTATCTGTACATTCTGTCTAATAATGGTAGAGATATACAGCTAGATGGTCTTATAGCTTTTCTCAGTCTTTAGTTTCAATCAGGGGTTTTCAACAGCCTATGATATTAAATATTTAAACCTTTATCCTATTGTTACCATAACAATATACTAAACAACACTGGAATCTACAAGCCTTAAGAAAATCAAATAAAATGGAGTATTAAAAATTTTATAATCCTTTCAGTTGCGAAGAAACTTAGGATGTCATTCTTTTAAGCACATACATTTGTGAACTGGTATTTAAAAGATATTCATCTCCTATATTTCCAACAAAACTTCTGTGTTAAAAGTAAATAGAGAGTAAATTCTTTTTTAGGGCTTTTCAAACACATTTATGTGAAAAGTTTTCAAGAAAAATTTGAGTTAAGCTTCACATGTTTGGATTACTAGGAATGAATATAGCAAGCGATTCTATAGATTGGTCATGGAGTAAGTAAATCATAAGAAAACTGAAGATTGAGTTTAAAATATTAAGTCTTTATCAAGTGATGGGCGCGGTCTCTTTACTTATTTCACCTTTTCTTACATTTTTCCCATCATCATGTACATTTAGATTGTGATAAATGAATGAAAAATAACTGGGCACATTTCCAAAAAACTTATAAAATAAATGTACGTATTAGGTAAACACACACCCAACATTTTATTTTATAATATTTTCAGTTCACTTTTCATAAAATAGAAAAAAAAAAATCATATTCACTTTTCTTTGAAGTTAAGTTTAACTCAATCTATGTACATCCTATTTAAAAATTACAGTTTCATTGAAAAGTGGTGAATTTTGAAATGATATAATTAAACGGTTTCAGTTTTATTATCAAAGTTTGTTATTAAGTGAAATGTCATTTTAAATTGAAAGGAGAAAATTGATGTGTTTGTGGGAAAATTGTTTGTAAAGCTAATTATTGGAGGATTGACAACTAGAGGTTAGTAGGTATATAGCCATAATAAATATATTCAAACTTACTCATCTAAATCAGATTTTTATTAAAAAATTTCTTTATCAATAACCAAATTATACCAATAATGAATATTTGGTAGATTGATGTAATTTTCTCATGAATATTGCGAAATTTATACAGAGTGTAAAATATTAAGTGAATTTTAGATGTAAGTTCTATATTTTATTATTAACAGAATTATTTTGAGAAAAGACACAATCCTGTCATTTTGACATTCATTAATGTATATCGTAATAGATTTTTGTTTCATTATCTCATTGGCAAGCTGGGTGTATAGAACTAGATGTTGGCATGGATCTGGGGAAAATCTGTAAGATAGGCAGCAGACCCTAATCCTTGCCATTGCAAATCATGGGATGGTAATCACAATGAATGAATGATGTATGTAACATACCACTTGACCAAACATTCTTTAGAAATAACTTAAATGGGCATTCAAAAATTGCACCATGGAAAGTCAGGATTAAAAGAGTATGATATACAAAATACCATCTAGTACGTGCAGTTAATGATAAATAACTAATGTATTCTGTTGAGGATACTTTAAGTGAAACTCTATGTGATTTATTAACAAAAGCCTATCAGTACATGTATAGGTTGTCAATTCTGAAAATATCTATAAATTGACAAAAGTTTATGCCAAGGGGCTAGCTACATAACAATAATAGTGTTTCATGTTCAAGCATGATTATGAAAGATTGTAATGGAGATGTAGAATTTGTGAAAGTACATGTATTCTGTAGAAACAGGTTGTTTTTGGCCGAAAACACCCACAATTAACAGTTGAGCTTTGCAAACTGAAATGTTGTGAAAGTTAATCTCTTTATGAAGGAATATCAGTCCAAAAATGCTTCAGTTATGTTCAGTATTTACAAACATGATGAATTGGAAATTTGTCAATATCCAGCAAATACTACAGGTGATATAAACTGTATATAGTTCAAACAAGCCAGCGCCACATAAAATCTTTACGAAAGCTGGCAGATCATCTACTTAATTCCTTTCTTAATTAAGTGTTGGATAATCAATTTGAATGCAATTACATGGCTTAATCCATGAAAAATTAGATATGATCTGAAAAATGCAAATGACATAAGCGGCTTTGAGGTGGCATATTTTTAATGGTTGTAGCTCTTGATAGTGTGGACATGTACAGTATTATTATAATTATATAGCTGAAACAAGTAAAAAAGGCCATTAGCCAATTTCTAATTTTATCAGCTGAAGTTAATCGTGTATTATTACAAGAAACTATAGACATTGTTTTATTAAGAGTTAGCTAATTAATTTGTTTAATAAGATCATTGTTACTTGATGATATCAGAGACTTTTATTTCATTACATTTTGATTAGAGGGTGTTTACTATTTCAACAATTATACAACTTAGAGAAATAAACCTTTAAACTTGATCTACAAATTCTTGAAATTTAAAGATAAAATTTGGACTATTGATAAGCTACATTATAAAACATTTATCTTGTATCTAAAAACGGAAATAAACATTCCTTGTACACAGATAAAAAGTCACCATTATTTTGAGATTTAGATTTTTTGTAGCTTTCATTATATTGAAACATGTATTTCCACTTTCACTAAGAAAATAAATATAATCAGTTTTGAACAATATCTTATTTGAAAAAAATTTAAACCACATGGAGCCAAAGTGACTATTGTGCTGGCGGACTAACTGGTGTTAGTGGTCAAGAAAACTCTTTAATATTTTCTGGCCTCATTTCTTGTTATTATGGTACAGAATTCCTGGTAAGGGTTAGACAAAAAACTGAGGTATATTTGGCATGCAAGTAATAGAACAATAAGAGAAGAGTAACCAGAAATATCCATGTTCAGTCAAAATTTCCTTCATAGCTCACTGCATGGGGTTTGACTGTCTTCTTTATCCCCGGTAGAGCAGAAACTTGGGACAGAAAACCCCATTTGAATGTTAAAAAGCAAAACTGAGTAATGACTGCAGATTCTTCTCCAAATTTGTTTTACAAGCAATGTGAAACCAGCAACAACTTCCAAAGCCACTTTCAGCAGAGACAAAATTTCAGTGGTCAAACATTTTGTAAATGGGCATAATGTGGTCAAGAACACAGATTACATGTGAATAAGAATAACAGAAAGTGAAAATACAACCCCATCCTTTTGTTTGTAACAGCCATGTAACAGCTCATTTGAGTTCAATTGTTGAATGTTAAGAAAACAATTGGAGATCTTATTCTAAATTCTTTCCCAAGTTTTAAAGTTTGTTGTCAGGTGTCTGGATAATAGTAGCACACAAAGGTTATTTTTCTTTCATATTTTTTGTCAAATTACTGAGTCTGGATAAGCAAACTTATTTGACGGTTTTCCCTAATTAAATCATTAATTGTATGAATGAGTGATGTTTGAAATTAGAGGAAATTTGTGTTAAAAGTCGACAGGAAATAATTTTAGTTTATTAACTTCTCTTTTAACCTTTCAACTTTATCCAAATTCTTTTGAAAAGATCAAGAAACAAATTTCTGTTGCTGTGATGCGAAGTTATTACAGAAAAGATCAAACATATAAAATATGAGTAAGCCAAGCAAAAGATCATAAAACAAAATTAGGATACAGATATATATGTAATGCAAAAATATTGCTGTTTAATTTTTCATGATGTACACGCATGTTTTGACCATTTTACATTTTAATTGTATTAGAAATATTTAGAAATTCTGTAATTCGCAACTCATTTTGAATACGTATTTGAATTGGATTTATGTCATTCCATTCAGAAATAAAACCTGAAGATGTTGTCAAAAATGATGCAAGGTTCAACATATGCGCAGATACATAATATCAAAATACACAACTATTTTTGTTCAGAAATTCTGCAGGTTGTTGCTTGACATTAACATATTGGTAATTGTATTTAAATAAAACGAATTTCTTTCAATATGCAATATACATGTATGTAAATACAGGTATTGAACTTTTGTGTAATAAAACTGCATGTGAATGTATTGAATTTAGAAAGGTTTTGTTAGTGTATGTATTTATTTAGGCTAAAGAAAGTTTTTATTCTTCATTCATATGTCAAAGAAAACTTTTAAGCCAATAATCTCAAAGAGTGTAACTTCCTCTCTGGTCGAGATTGTTTGTGACCTGTTAGTTAAACAAGGGACTGCATTGAAATGTTCCTGAAAGTCAAATTGTTCAGAATGGTAGAGGAACAAATTAGAATCAAATTTTCAAGGTATACCTTCTTTCTATGTTATTTGATTGCAATGAAAAAAAGAGTTATCATAATTGATAATATATTTTTTATTGAGTTCAAGATTTATGGAGTAAAATAAAAATTTTACATTTGGGATGGGTCACTACATGTTGATGATCTGTAATGTGAATTGACAACCTGTTGAGTTAGCTTTCTATTGTAGCGATTCTTATAAAACATCCTGACTTAGCACGAGAATTATTTGATAAACTCAGGTATTAAATGAGATATTTACCAAGGTGAGAAACTATTTCAAGGTATCACAGGTAAAATATGAGGTGTATAAACTTATATTATTGTTTGTTTGTTGTGAACTTAGTTTGGTTATAGCCAAGGAATTTGTTTTACATTATTGGAGAAACTTTCGACTCTTTATGTCTCAGCTCACAGATATCTTTATGTTTAAATGTTAAATAAAGATTTTCATATTATAAAGTTCATTGCTATACCTGGACGTCTTATCACAAAAGGTAGGTAGAGTGTCAGAGTTGGGAGTGTATTGAAACTAAAAAAAATTTATTGATATTAATAATAATCACAATAGATCATAATAAATTCATAGTAGATTTATATACTTTACGTATGTAACGTAACTTAGATCAATCTATAGAAAAAGTTATTCTGCACTGTAATTATTTTTCCAAAAGTAGCAAAGCTGGTTACCGGTAAATTAAAGGGCCAATTATTAGACAGAGAGTGAGGGAATGAGGTGGTTAGAGTTAGATTTTTTTTATAAAAGGTGATTCATATTAACTCCATAAATAATCTACCCAGTGACACTAATTAAGTTTTAATTTTTATTTTTGCTTTTATAACTGCATTATTAAGACAGTGTATTAAATCATAATTTATAATGCGCTATAAATATTTAAGCCTGTGCTAGATGTGACTGGGAAAGATTGTGAATATTTTTATTGAAATTTAATATATTTTGTGTTAATAGCAAATTGGGTAAGCTAGGTCAAGGAGATTAAATTCCACTCAACTGTTATAGTTATCTTTCACATTTTAGATAATTTATTTCTCTTGGTATTTTAGTTCACTTAATTAATGCAGAATCAGAAAATGACTTGAAATGGCCTATTAAATAGAAATTGGCCTAACACCGTTGCCATGACGATGTCATTTACAAAAGTTACATGTACATATAGATGGGTCTACATATATTTTGTGTATGTATCAGATTTTATTCTGTTCAGGATTTTGAACCTCTAACCTCCAACGACAGTAATTGGACCAGGGTAGGAAATGGTGTTTTATTTGATAATTATTTAAATTAATGAATGTATATTTTCATTGTGCGACATGCAGGTTTGGGATTGGTGAAAATTTTAATAGTATGAAGTTTATCATTTTGCTTACCAGTGAGGAAAGTTGGACACTTTGTCCTGTGTTAGAATTTTTGTGGGGGCTGAAGTCAGGCATTGTATATTGGCCAGATTGTGTTTGTGCCTTCTTGGAAAGTTAGTATTTAAGCACATTTGATGTTGGAGATTTTATTGGAAGTTTGATTATTAATGATTTCATTCTTTATCTGAAGTTAAGGGGTAAACATGTAGTGAACCCAGGTGTTTTTCATGTTTTGTGGGCCCCCAAACTTTGAATCCTTGGCAGTTTGGTTGATTCGTGGTGTTAGAGCATTTCCTTAACGTAGTTGGCATTTCTTGAGGATGATCTAGGTTTTTTTTCATTGGATGCCAATGTAGTTTAGAATGAACCGGTATGCTAGTATGCTCAGGTTTACAGGTTTTGGTTAACAATCATGCAGCCGAGTTCTGTACATGTTGAAGTTTTTGAATTTGGTAGTCTTGTATTCTGTTGAGTAGCATATTGTGGTAGGCTTGACTGGATCTCGTTGTAGTTTTAAAGGAGAGGATGGTTTAATTAATTGATGTATTCTGTGGTGATAATAAAATGATTCATTTACTTTGTAATTAAGTGTTAAATTAGAATAATGATTCTTATTTTTTCTTTTCATTTCAGAAAATGTTGGGAGCTGAAACAAAGACATTTCAAATGAGGTGATAAATGACTAAAGTTGGTTCTACTGTCCTGGTACACAACCACCAAACAAGTCATTTTATTATTTAGACCATTAAGATGGGGAAACTTGATGCAATTTTTGCAAAATTAAAAAACAAACAAGCCAATGGAACTGGAAGTCAGATAACATCAGATGGAACTCCTGAAAGTAACAACAACACAAAAGAACTTGCTGATTTGAACCATGATATTTCCAGATCTTCTAATGTATCAACGTCATCTTCTCCAATTTTATCAGGCTCAAGTCGAAGAAAAAGTCGTAAATCTAAGCCAAGAAACATTGCTGAATTTAAAGGTGGAGAAAAATATGAGAAAGAGGAAATAAGTGAATATGAAATCAACAATCAGAAATGGAACCTTGATTCCCAAAATGGAAGCGATATTGACATAGATGACCAAACAACTATAGCCAGTTCTCGACCTATCACTCCAAATAGTCCAAATTTTTATGACGTATCCTCTGATTATGGCTCCACTTTGCAACCAGATTCTCTTGAAAATTCCCAAGATGCAGATAAATTGGTAATAGATGAATCTTTTGACAACGATAATGATAGTATTCCCTTAGATTTGACGGTTTCCAAGGATACCAAAAATAAACAAATTGACCATAACTTAACTGCTGATGATAATTTAGATGCTGCTGATTCTAAGACAACTGCTGATAACCAATCCAGTCCTAATTTACATTCAACTCCTGATGCAAAACTACTCAACTCGACCATGAACGAACTGCTGAAGATGTACGGACTGGGTGGTAACCCTACTGAAACCCCAGATAAACTACAGCTAACCAAATACCATGTTGCCCAACTTGCTGCCACAGCAAACCTTAGTTTAATCCCCAAAATACCAGCCAATAACCATGCAATCCCTCCACCAGTCCTTAATGGAAATTTTTCTTCTCCAAAGAAAGGACTGTTTTCCAATCCCAGAACACCTCTACTTCTACAGAATGGAGGTGAGTGTACTTTTTTTGTATTTTTATTTCTTAGTTTCAGCATTTACCAGTACATCATTTAAAATTATCTCAAATAATTTCCGAGACATATCTATTCAGAAGTGAAACTTTTTGATAAACAAATTAAAAGTTTTGCTCTGCATAATTATTTGCATATTCGCAAACAAAAAAAAACTTTAGAGAGTAAAAATTTATATTACATGAATATATATATATAACATTTGATATCTATATAATGATAAAATAAAGAACGTTATCAGTTATTATCACGGTAGCATTACTTTTCAAGTGATATACCATAATATATTTTATCTCCTGGTCAATTAATGCTTTTATTAACACTAACCAGGGAAATTAACGAAAATAATCAAATACTTTTTACCCAATTGATTGAACCAAATTAGAGTTAACTGTAAATGAGTATGAAATAATGGATGATTACTTATATTGTTGTGTCTTTTATTATTAGATATAAGTTGTATAATAGTAGCTTATTATATTATAGGTATCTAATTTAATGCTGTCGCTATCAATTATTAGATATTAAACACTAGTTTGCGAAATTGATTGGTTAGCAGGAGTAATAGTAATAGCTTGAACACACATATATACCGATATATACCATGGTTTTTGAGGCTTTATTGACTGAAGTATAACTGTTTAAACAACGTCCCATTCAATGCGATCTCTGATCAACTTATAAACCTGTATATTATAGATTGAAAATGTTATTTCTATTCCTTATTATCTAACCTAATCTTTAAATCTAGTGCAATGTGTTTTAGCTAACTGGATGTATAATCGTTAATGTCATTCAGAATATGTTCAAAGACATGACCGGTCTTAATGAAAACTTTTATCTGGGGCATACCCAAGATTTTATTTATTAGGGAGCTCTTCCCAAATTGTATATTTTCGGGGAGGTGGTCCACTCAATAGGGAAGACTTAACTGAGACCCCCAGCGGGCCAGAATCCATCTCAGTTTATGCTTTTAGACCTACTGTCTATTCCTGGTCCTATTTCACAAATTGTAAGATATTTTGAGTCAATACTCACTATCATTTTATTTGCAATGTTAAATGTTATTGATTTTAATGTTAGATGTAGAGTTTTTATCTGGATATCCTAATTGTTGCAAGATGCACAGTGAGGTCAGGTGGCTAAGTGGTCAAGTTAGTGTATTTTTGATCATAATGGTCTGTCATTACAAGTCAGATGTTATGATTTTGACTTTAGGGTATAGGGTCATCTGCTTAAATTCATGGGTTTTCTACAGGTTCTGTATTATCCTCCCATTACTTAAGAATTTACTTTTGAAAAAAATTATTAAATGAAAATTTACCATAAGGAACATTTTTGTCCACATTCTTGAGTTGTCAACATGGTGGTGATAGCCATTCATGTCATTTTCTTGATATTTCTTTCTGACACAACAAAAATAACAACATTTTGAAATTTTTATTGATATTTATGGTATTGTAAAAAGTTATGATAGCACTTAATAATCCTGAAATTGTTAATTTGTTGAAAAGTTTGGGCAGAAAATTTATAAAAATGTCAGCTTTATGTGATTAAAATTTGATGAATATATCACTTTTGTCAACCTAATATCATAAAAATGAGTTTTTTAATGAATATTAATTATGTGGAACTTTATGTTTCTGTCATAAACCATAATTGTTGCTAAATAAGGAATTGCAAATCTGTGAGGAAAAGACAGGCATTATGCAAGAGCGAAATCTGCATTTTGCAGGTCTTTTAAGTTTTAAGATATATGAAATATTATTTAGACATAACATGACAAGACAATAATCAACTCTTGATGCCATGGGATTGGTCCGAGTTTAAGTAGATTACAACAGTTCGGTCATTTAATAATTTGATTTAAAAATGGTTGGTGAAGCGAGTCTAAGCCTCCAACAACCAGTACAATGGTTATAATCAGAGCACGCATAGTCAAACCTTCCAAGGATAATATCTTCGCTCAGAATAAAGTCATTTGATTGATATTTTCATTTACATTATCTATTTTTGAACTATTATTTTTCGAAATCTTACATAATGTATCTTTAAAGTACCGGTAATTTCTCTTTATTTAGAATTCAAGTAAATTAGAGCCTCAACAATTATCAGTATGAACACAATTTTGGATAGCAAAACTGTATGCATTTTATTGGATGAATATTCTTAATAAAACAATGAAAAGTTTCCAAAAATATTTTGTCTCAGAGAAAATTGTAGCACAAGTTTTACATTTGAAGATTAAAATAGGAAATTTTCTTGGAGCATTGTTGGCAGTTGAAATGTAATTTATTTAACGTCAACAAATATTGTTTTGCCATTCTGAAGAAAAATATGGAGGGTTTACTGAAACTTGGCTTTTGTACTTTGTAATTATTTTCACGTTGCAGAAATTGTCCTACAAATTAAATCTACAGAATTTTTTTTTTTCTCAGACAAGAGTTTATCAAAGTCAAAGACAACTTGTTTAATTTTCACTTTGTTTTATTTTATTTTAAAATTCCACCAGGAATTCTGCTTATGTTTAACAACATATCATGGCTTTGTTTGTCAATTTGCATTTTATTTGGGGATTTCCTCAACATATTTGCTGTGGAGTTGAAAATTTGACGAAAAGCCTCATAATTTGGTCTGTACATATACGTCTGTATCAGCCGTTGTTTGTTTTCAGATTGTCTTAATAAATAACGGACCAACATGCCGTGACACATGAAAGATTTCTATTAAAATATTGTTTTAATCATTTCATACTATTTCTCTTTGTCTTTCATCCCTAGTTTGTCTCTGAGAATGCAAGTTCCCCGAACTTCTAACGTTGATTATCAATATTAATGAGTCAAAAAAAAGGGACAGACTTCTCTATACACAGAATAACAGACAGATTAAACAGAATAGTACAGACATATTGTCTACAATACCTGCACAGCCATTACATAATGTAGAACAAAGCAAGTTTTTCTTGTCTTGCTCTAAGTTTCGCAAAACTATCCTCGTAGGATTAGCACTGCTCAGCGTTTTCCTTTGATTATTATGCAGTAGATTGGTTTCTAGTCGTCTGAATATTGAAAATATTGCCATTATCAAGCTCAACAAATGAGGATTTAGAGATTATTTCGCAAACAAGACTTGCTTTCTATTCATCAGTTCTTCATTAGCATGGCTAGTGCAAAAAAGTATGAGATTAAACCCAATTTCTATGTAGTATGTGTGACATTTTAAGATAGTCATCTCAAGTGACTGCTGATAGAAGGTGCTCAGATTCTATTTGGAACTACTACACCATCATCCAATCATCTAATTCTCATTTCATATTGAACAGCCACACCTCTCTCTCATTCACACCTATTCTAGAAATATTGAGATTTTGGTTACTTTTGCAAAAAAAACAATATTTTTAGATAAAAAATACTTGTTCTGAATAAGATATAGAAAATTTAGAGTACATGTATTTGTCTTTAATATTAATTCTAAGAAATATTATGGAAATTGACAGGCTTCATTCTGAAAGGCTGCTAGGGTTGTGGGAAGGGAATTGAAAGAGAATATTTGCATCAACTGTGTGCAGCTAGTAACTTTCTGTACTTAAATTTATGCTCATAAAAAACCTGATGAAATCACCAATAAATAACAATAATTTCCTTAAATTGTCACTTGAGAAAATGAAGAAATTATATATTTATAAGGGGATTAGAAGAGTTTTCCAGATAACCATGGTAACAATTATAACAAACAGCAGAATGTTTTGTTCCGTCCAAAACAATAAACACTGACAATTTGCTAAAAGACTTTTACATTATACATGTAACTGCCTAAATTGATTTTTAATATAGAAGTTTACTTTTTTTTATAAATTTTATTTCAATTATTCAGCTTTCATTTGTCTTTTACTTTGTGTTACAGTGACACAAAACAATAGTCGGAAGGTTTTGAGTTTCAATCTGTTTTATTCTGTTCCATCCTTGCATGTGAAAATTTGATATATTTAGATTAAATTCTTGACAAGATGAGTTGATCGTAATCATAGATACATTGCATGTAAAAGTAGTAGCATTTTCTTCTCAAGGTTATAAATCTCTTTGATTTAAAGTATTATAATACACAGTTCAAAAATCCCACTAGACATTAGACAATAGAATATGGGATAGAAAATTAAAGTCTTGATTTGATTATATGATAGTTCATTTCTTTTTTAGATAAATATCTCAAATTTGATATATTTTAGAATTATGGAAATGGAAATGTACCTTTAAAATCCCATTTCTCCCTCTATATATTTTGTGTGAGAATAATGGAATGACAAGAATTCAACGGATTGTACGATCGATCAATTGATGCTGGTAGTTTAGAAAAAAGAATAAAGGGAATTTGATTGTGGTTTGTAGTTGATGGAATAAAATGGTGATATGTCAGATTTATGTCAAATAGCAGAAAATATCAACCCTCAAATCTCCTCTTATTTCATTGTTGGTTGCCTTAATCTGCAACAATACCTTGTTACCATAACAACCAGGTAAACATGTTCTTAATTTCCAATAAACTGGTTAAAAACGGAGCCTCGTTGGAAATATCTGATGTCTAATCTGTAATTCCCAACTTTTTTTGTGGCCCTCATAGGAATCATTTGGTAGAATTATTTGATCTTTTCATCTGATTAAATGCCAACTTGATTATTAAAGATAACAATAATAACAAATCTTGTGTCATTTTCCCCACTCAATTTTCGGACATTTTGCTATGTTTAGGATTATTGATAGCGTTTGATGTGTTAGGTAACCTAGGTAACTATAAGCAGATCAGATTGATATCTACGTCAAGTCATTCTTGACAAGAAGAATAAAAGGTAATTCTTTTATCGTTGTCAATCAAGCATAACCCCCTCGATCAATTGCCATTTGTTGTCGTGTTGCCACAGCAACCAAGCAACGAAATAATAAATTTTATATTAGCTAGTAAAATATATTAATTGGATGTAAGATTGGTTGCTAAGTTGCCTTTTCCCATTATTTGTTTACAGTTTCACAGTCTACATCTTTGCACATAAATTGTCTGAGTTTGGTACATTCAATTTCAAATAAATTTATTAACTTGAAAAATAAGGCTTTTTCTCTGTTGGAGAATGGCCTTTATGAACTTTGATTGTTATTGAATTCCACATAGCTGACAAAGTTGGCTGTGTATTATTGTTCAGTCTATAGATAATATTAGGGGTAGTTTACTTCAGCACATTATGCTCTAATTTGAGCTGGATTGGGTGTGATTACAGAATTGGTCCACCTTACCTAGCTCGATATTTGTTGTCAAAAAACTGATGGCCAGATTCACAGAATAATTGTTTTTTCTCTTTTTCCAAAGACTTGCAGGACAGAAAATCAGAAATAAAATATTTTGTTGAATTTTTCATAATACTGGTAATTAATATGGTTTAAAAGTCTTTGTACATGTATAAGGACTATGGACCAAGTGTTGCATTCTGGTGATGTACATGAGGCAGTGTATGCTTAGTCTTTCTTGAACATCGGAAACTTGTACCAATATATTTGTCGTACAGTTAGAGAAAATGTGTTTGTATAAAAGAGAAAGATTATTATATTGATAAACTATACAATTTTTAAGTTTTATCTTAAAGAATCTAAAATATCTAAATTGAAAATATATTTTGTAGGTATTATTATATGTTTCTTTGTTAATTTTTGCATTGTCATTGTTAGGGTGTGAATTTTTAAAATTTCTTACAAAATTAGACAGTGTTGTATAAGATAGTTTTTCCTTTTTATAAAAAGGTCAATAAAAAGATTTGATGGATCAGATTTTCCTTGAAGATTTACAAAATTAGCATAATTCAAACTAAGAAAAAACATTTTTATTTAAATAAACATACGGGCAATTAGTTGAGTATGAATTAACTCGAATTTGAGAGGGAAATAAACTATGTTTATCAAACTGAGGAAAATACTGACATTCTTAAAAAAAAAAAACAATTCTATTTACCTTGCCAGAAGTTGACAGAATATTATTGTCTCCAACTTCTATGATTGTTCTGTACCCATTTTAAGAATTTTACTAAAATTAATCTTTCAAAATGACTAACCCTCTTTGATTTGTGTAAGAAATAAATTTTGGATTTAATTAAACTAAGCATCATTTGTATTTTCCCCATAATATCATCATGTAACGTGTGACAGATCATTTATGTCACAGTTGGGATCATTCGTGAAAAGCCCAATTACTTGTGAAATGAAATGAAATGAAATGGGGTTTAACATCCTACTCTTCTGCACCTAACCTTGGCTAATGGAAGACGGGGCCAAGTCAGGTTAAATGTAAAATAGTGCTATCAAAGTACCAAAATTATGTTGGATACAATCAGATTTATACTAAGACCAACAGCTTTCTCCTCCGCCAATAAAACAAAGCAGCGTCTTTTACATAGCATGCTCTATGCTATGGATTGATGAAATCTCAATTTATCATAACTTTGAAATGAAAACGAAATTGAATAATTCTTACTCTCATATTCCTATTATAGATTAAACTTTCACAATATTGTAGTTTGTGCAGGATTTGTATAGTGCTAAATGATGCATCAAGCCTTTAATTTGATGTAGGCTATTGATTTGTTTTGTGAAGTGAGTTTCTGTCTACATTTAGAAGTAAAGATGATCAAACAAGAGAGATTTTGCATATTAATAAAGCAAATGATCAACAACCATTACTGATGTAAACATTATTTTATTTCAAGCACAACAGGTGTATATTCAATACTAATATAATGGATTTGAAAACAAGCCAAAGCTTATAAAAATTCATCTCTATAAATTCATCTGTAACCATTGTTCATTTTCACATAGTTTCTTCCCCTTATCCTAAATGCTCCAAGTCAAACTCGTTCCGCAACTTCTTGTTGTACTAATAAAAAGATTAATATAGGGTGTGTTTTTAATTACAATAATCCAGGTTTTTAAGGCTAATAACATAGAAATTTTATTTCATCAAATTTAAACAGTTGTACTTAAATTTGTTTTCAAATTCAATATTGTTTTCCTGTAATACTAATAGTTCATGTATAAGGTTCCAAAATGTATGTTAAGATTCAAAATAGTCTTAATATTAATTTAAGTAGAATGACAAATGTGTGAATATTTAATAAAGAGTATTTCAACAATTTGGTTATTTCCTCTTTTTGGCAAATGGCAAAGCTGATCATTGAAAATTTTGATAAAACTTTTATTACAATAATTCGGTTAACAGTGTTTCCTTGTTTTCTGAGAATAGGATATAAAATATGAACTAATGGTTATTTCATTAGAATTATAATCTGTTGCTTTATGAATAATTTTGATTGTTTTCCAATTGATGTAGTAATGTAGTGAAATAAACCATAGTAATTGTTATTCCATAAAACTGTGTTATATATATCTATTTGACTATTCTTCTAGAATATAGGTTTTTCTTTCTTTTCCTCCCTCAAATTGAAAGTATGGACAAAAACATCCAGAAATAGATTTTAATTCCAATAAATATCAAAGAAATGCATGAACTTAAATCGAGAAACTGGAGTAAAAATAAAAAAGTGTAAGCTTATGAAATTGATCATGGATTCATTTTCCAAAAGATTTACATTCCATCCGAAGGATAAAAGTTGTTCCCCGATTTCTGGAATGCTTTGATTTTTGATATTTTGTTGAATTCTATGAAGTTTATTTGAATAATTTTGTATTGTTAACAATCCTTGTCTCGGATTCACTTGACTGTTTATATTTGCAAATTGTACGGAGTGGAAAATAAGCAAGAAATTCCTGGTTTCTGCTTGGTAAATATGATACTTGTAACAATGAATGGAGTATTTAATATAGGTATACACCACGTTCCATTGGCTATTTGTCTTTACACGCTTAATCTTTGATCCGTCGGAACAGAGCGAATATTTTCTCTCTTTCCTTAATTCTTTTCTCACCAAGAAAATATCTGAGTTATATATATTCGTACATTGAAGTAAATGTCTTCAATAAGAACAAAAACTCTGGATCAGAAAATCTTAAAATTTCCGCATTTCTGGTTGTGATTTTTCTTTGTTTATTGTGTGTGATATTTGTTTTAAGAATGTTTAAGAAAGAAGCTGATGCTGTTGATGTTTATAAAAGTCAATATTTAATTCTTCTCTTTGACTTGAGGAGATTTAAAATATAAATATTTCTCTCCAAGATAAAATATACATTGTCTCCTTATTTGATATTGATCCTTTTTTCGTGAATTTACAAACCAGAGGAAATGAACTAAAGTCGGCAAAAGCTTCAGGCATTATGATTTTAAAAAAATTAAGAAGTTGTCAGAACACTTGTATTTTCCCATCCAGCATTGTAGCCGTAAAGATGTCAAGTTTACCCCTACGGATTGTGCAGTGGTCAAGCAGTTGGGGTATAAGGTCCTCGACCCGAATGTCCCAAGTTTGAACACTAGTTTGGGCCTCCCAAGTTTGAACACTAGTTTGGGCCAACAGAACCGTCATATTTTTTGAATGGTCTATTGACTCTGTTCCACACTTGTCAAGGGTGGTGCCAGTGAGACTGACAAGGAAAAATAGTCTAGTTGTTAGGATAGTACAAAAATGAGGTTCATCTGTGTACACATTGGCTTGCTCAATGCAAACATCTTCAACCTTACATTACTCACTTAATTGTAGGATGTAATTAGCACCTTTGTCTTAAAGGGCAGAACAGTAATACATTAAACTCCAATTCATTTCATTTTCTGAAAAACATTAAGCCTCATTCCATTACTTCAGTCTAAACATCATTAACCCAGTCAAATTTTTCAAAAATTTTATTCACACATTTTTGAATGTTTAGTACAATTTCATAATGGTTTGGGAGAAATTTATAGCAAAATCATTTAGATTATGTGCTTTAATCTTCAAAATGCAATAAAAGGAGAAAATTGTCAAAGGGTGGCTTCTTAAACAGAAATTTTTATTCAGAAGGGAAAAAGGGGGATTAACACTTGCAATATATGCAATGTATTCATTTGAAATAAATATGGATATTATGTATAAAACTTCTTTTGCTCAAGTATTTATGAATATAAATTCACTTTTTAAAGAAAAAATGCATCAAACGCATTAAAAAAAAAGCATTGAAATTTTGCTCTCTGACTTCAGTTCATGTCACTTTGATACTAGATCACTACTTTGAACAAGTGGTGTAAAAAGATATAAAAAGTTGCTTTCCTATGTGACAAATTAAACGATATTTTTACAGTCAAAGGTTGAGTTTAGTCTTTACAATAGTTTTTGAATATTTATGGGCAGGAAATCTGGCCTATTTTAGGTGGAAATGAGTTGAAAACTAGTTTAAATTTGAGCTGGTTATCTTTGTGCTTTGGTCCTGGGAAAATTTTTCTATCTATACCTCAGAGTATGTCATTGAACTTTGACCTTTTAAACCTTTAAATTTTAATTTTTAAAAGCGCCAAGGCTACCCTTTTATGCTTAAACATAAAATATCTGCGTTTTTTTTGTTTTTTTTTTAAAAAAAAGGCTATAAAAAAAGAATGGTGCATGCAATTAGTAATTTTGATCAAATGTACATCAAAAAAATAAATTTGCAACAAAATAACATTACATATTGATAATAAAATTTTATCAAGCAGCTTTTGGTAAACTTTATTACTCCAAATAAATTATTTGTTTGAAAATAAAATTTATGTTTGTCATCTTGAAAACCAGTCTCAAATTACTGGTGTCCTCTTAATGCAGACATTTTTACAACGAAATAACTTTATTAATGACATTTATATGTTCTCTTATTTCACTTTATTTTCAAATTACTGGTATCCACCAAAAAAAAAATTCAGGGAAAATATATGTTATCTGGTGATAAGAGAGTGAAAAATATGAAGTGATAGGATGATGGGTTTTGGTGGTGTGACACTATTTTAGTACTGTTAATAAGTTCATAGATTTGGAGTGTTTTGAGGATATTAGGTTATATTTAGAGCTAAGTCCTGTCTGTGTTTTTGGCGAGATAACACCATAAATATACAATAAATATATCTTTCTTGGCCTTTGCCCAAATTCCAAAGGTGCTTAAATTTTATCTGATACAAATAAATTACTTTAGATACTGACAAATTTACATAAAATTTTCCAGAGATTTAGGGTCTTTTTCTTGGGTATATGTCATTCATCTCAGGTTTATATGATTACACAATAACCTGATCTACTTTATCAAGTGGTAATTTTTATGAAATGACAAAAAATATCTATTACTAATCTTTTCTTCTCTGTTCAATTTTAAAGAATATAGACATTTAAATAGTTTTCTCTCTTTTGTAAGAAATGTGTGGTTTTAGTTTATAGTGTGTATTAGTTTGATTCTCCATGTATTTCATTCGTCACACATGTAACCATGGCATAGAAATTCTAGCATATGTTAGTCTCAAAATGACCTTTAACGGAAACCTTTGATGGCCACTACATCCTATTCCATTCCTTTCTCCATGTAATTGTGCAATATGGAAAAAGGTTCAACATTCCACTGTTCTTCTCCGACTGAAGACTGACATACATCATACAGTGTGTATGAACATAGTTTTGTCCAGACAGCTGCACTACATCCTATTCTTATATCAAATTCCAACTGCCAAGGGATCTTTTAGATGCATGCCAATGTCTATACAGGGGTTGGTTTTGTCCCTGCGCAACTGATAAGGAGGAACCATGCCTGAAAATCGTGACGAACGTCCTCGGTTAACACAGGGATCGAACACAGGACCTCCAGGTTAGCTAGCAATCATAATTTTACCTTCTTACATATTATTATAAAACTAGAAAAAGTATGTTTTCATGGGACAACAATCACTGGTTTATAATGCGTAAGCACATTTTGACATCTAGTGAGAATAGTATTCAAAACAAATGAAGAGTGCAGGGGAAGAACGATCTAAGTCACATTTTTGTCTTTTCGCATAAAAGGCAAAACAAACTTTTGGACGAGAATGCTTGACGCGAACAGAACAATGAGGTGGTTTAATTACAACTTCAAAACTATGTTAATACAAATCATTATACCAGTACAACAACTGACTTCAACTTTTCAGCCAAATTAAGGTCAAATATAGGTTCCACTGAAAGCTTATACATGTATACAATTTGCTACCAGTATTCATGCATATGAAAGAACCTTAGTACCAAGGTTTGATTGAATTCAGTTCCAAATCCAAAAGTTTATGTAACCCCAAGCTAGTATGATAGAAAAATACCCTTAAACAGGGCCTGCCCTTAAAGATGATTAACAAAATCTGAGTTATCAATCTGTTTGATATTTATAAGTATCATTTCAGAACATTTCTGAAAACAGAAGAATGAACATTAATAGTGTTTAAAAGTTTTTTTGTTTTTTTTAAATTAAGTATTTTAACTTTCGTAACTTTGAAGTATTTATTCTGATTTCAAGTTACAACAAGAACTATAAATGTGTTCTGTATAAGAATGCAATGTTATGAATATCACCTTGGTAATGTCAAAATACCAATGAAACTGTTGAATATGTAATATTGGGGTTACAACACAGTTCACAGAATTTCTTACAAAAGATTTTTTTAGAGAATAAATTAATGCTTCATTATTTGGCTTGTTGCCATTTGGTTGAGTCACACAATTATGTATAAATATCCTTTATTAACAAATACTTATGTTATTTATCTAAAAATTGTTTTTTAAAAAGCAGTGGGTTAGTGTACAGAAGAATAATTTATAATAGATATAATAAAAGCCTTATAAACATAGCTTGTAGGTTATAATATGTAACCATTAGCAATTCTAACAATTAAACAACGTTAGTTATTATACCAACAGAGACTTGCTGTAAAGAACATTTAATGACTAATTGTTGAACTTTTATTTATGATTTTCAAAAGCATGTTTACTTAATAAAATAAATTCTCCAGTTGAATTTAAACTGAATAGCTACATTATTTACTAATTTGTAATGAAGTCAGTTCTGCATATCAAATATAGTATGTGAATAGAGCTGCATTATGTCCTCTGTGCTTGAAATACTGAATTTCTGGTTTATAACTAGAATTACAAACAAGTTTTGGCTTGCAATGTTACATTAAGTATTGTATTCAAACCATGGGGTTTTTTTATAAAAATTGTATGTAAATATGTAATGATAAGAGAACTGAGGTTTTTCCTTGCCTGGATGATATTCATGTTTCCTTCAATCTGATGGAGGTGGGTTGGGTGGTCAAATGGTTAGTGCATGCGCATGAAATCATAAGGTCTGCACTTGAGTCAAGTGGTGTGGTTTTGATCCCCTGCTTCTACGTGACAGTTGTGTGCTCCAGTTACCTCTCACTGCTAAACACCCCTGCGTGCAAGTGAATTATTGAAATTAAATTAAACCATGTGTTAGTCCTGAAATGACCTAGTTTGTATCAAGTGGATGTTAAACCCCAATTTTCTCTCTCTCTCTCTTTCTGATGTAAACTGTTCATGTTATCCTATCGGTAACACAGCTTATGTTACATTGTTTTATATTGTTATACCTAAGAGTCCAAAATACCCACCAAATATTTTCCAGATTGACTTAAAATTGACAAATTGACACAAATTATTTGTCAATTTAAATCAACATTGATGTTGTGATCCTACTGGGAGAAGACATGGGCTTCTGATATCTAGTATTTTAGACAAAAAAAAACATTTTACCATTGGAACACGAATCGTTCACCATGATGCGTTTCACTTGCATTTGTAACAAGGGACGCGAAGAATGAGGCTAGACATATTTCACAAGTCATGTCAGACAATGACGCCATATTCTTCTCTGGAGCATGCGCAATAAATACTATATAGACTAAAACCAGATGCTAGAGATTTTCATCCGATTGAGACTTCTGGACGAACATAACTGATTTGAAATTAGAGTAAAATTGGACACAACTGAATGTAAATCAGTTCATATAAATTTATATTACATTATTATATGGGTTGCGACCCATTTGTGTCAATTTCTAGGTCCCAAATATTAGCAATTTAGCTCCTTTAAAACTATGTCTATGAAGGCAGTGGCCTCTCAGTGTAATAATTCCATCTCTGTCTTATTATATAGCCCATTTGAATTTATTGTTAAGTAATTTATTGCCAAAAAGTGTATCCAATTTGTGTTCTGAGACAAAGCATTCTTCATTTATGAGGAAATATGTAAACCTTATAACAAAATCATTTGTAGGTCAAAGACCTTTTAATATTCCATCATATTTCTTTTCTTTGGTTTATTTTGCTAGCCCACATACATAAATACCAAGGTCATTTTTTACTCGGGAAATTTACCGAGATTTTTTCGTTCGACTTTTCAAATTAGTTGTCACATAATACAGTATGCACTTAGAGGCTGAGCCAACTAAAAGAAAAAACCCAATAAGTTGAATAAGTATAGACCTTGAAGATCGTCATTATTTGACAGTAACCCAATTTTTGTATGGCTCTTATATTTGGTTCCTCTAATTATGCGTCTTCAGTAATCTATTTTCATGAATGCTTTTGTTAACAAATTAGGTAACAAGCATCTTGGAGAAAGAGCAAACTGTGATGAAACTCAGGATTCAGCTTGTTTGGGCCTGCACAATCATCTTGTAATTTGCAACCAGACATTAACTTTTTGACTTTTATATCTTGTTCCTCTAATTAAGTCTCTTCAGTCTTTTTTCTTTCTTTTGTAAACAAATTAGATAATATATTCACCTTGGAGGAAGAGCAAACTGTGATACAGGATTCAAATTGTTTTGACCTACACAATTGTCTTGTGATTGGCAACCTGATAATTTTTTATTTTATGGCCTTTTGTATCTTGTTCCTCTAATTAAGTGTTTTCAGTAATCTATCTTTATGGATAACTTTGTTAATAGGTGACATCAACTCATTATATCCTACTTATATATGTTTGCTATAAATAAGATTATGCTGTGTTAATTTTTACAGGTTATAAATCAAGTGCCAAACCAATATCTAGTCCCTCCTTTACCAAAGTTTCCTCATCTAAACTACCAGGATTAAAATCACTTGGTTCATCTAAAACACTTTTACCAGATTATACCAAATATTTAAAAAGGTAATTAATGCAAACATTTTTAGCTTTATTACACGACAGGGTCATTAAAAATGATTTAAAAGGTGTGTTGCAATTAGATTTAAAAAATTTATCCTCAAAGAATTTAATACATTCCACAATTTTATATATTGAGGAATTACCTTGTCCAATCAAGTTTGGAATTTTTATCAAGATCATAAAAATAAATTCTGTTATTTGACAACTTGATGAAATCTTTAAATTGATCAGTTAATAATACATCAATAAAAATTTGACAGTTTCAATCAATCTGTTAGAATCACCTGAATCCTAGGGAAGAAAACAAATAAAAACAATAATTTTGGAAGAAATTAAATGGCAGTCATTTTATCAATAATAATAGCATGAACATTTTTAAAAGTTTGTGAATATTCTTGGAGAATCTTTGCACAAATTGGTGTTGCTATATTTTGATTTTTTTTTTATTGTTTTATATATAAATATAGATTCAGTAATGGAACTCAATGTGGTGGAAGTCATTGTAAAGAACTCGGTTATAGAGAACATTATCATTGTCTTGACTGTTGTAAAGTAAGTAACACTTATTATCTCCCTTTAGATCATTATTTTAAAAAATGAGCAATGAATGTTTGATGATTTATAGGTATTTTTGTAGGCATGTTATAGACATACAGTATGATTTCACCATTATACAATGTGATTCAATTTAAAGGTTGCTAAAAACCTTAGATATAGGTCAAGTTTTAAAGATGCATTATGTGAGGTTTAAATAAAGAGCTGGATGTTGTTGCTTTACTGGTTAAAAAAATAGATAATGAATATAATGAAAATTAATTCAGAGAGAAGTTAGAACTGTTTGAAGATATAACGTATATCTTTCATTATCATAGCAACGGTACTTGAAAACTGACACTTGGCCTCGATAGTCCATTTTATCATTAAAATATGTATAAATCCATTAAAATCTCAGCCATCAGATGTTCTTGAGAGTTGATTTTAGGCTTATGTTAAACATGCATTATGCAAGAGCTAAATCTGCCTATTGCATGTCTTTCCTTAAGGCCTCAAATGTTATCTATATTATTAATTAGACATTAATTGAATTATTCAGACCATAATCAACTGTCAGTGCCCTTGTCAGTCTGCAATATTTAGTGGATTTGAATATGTTTTGCGATAGATAACATAAAAATGGACAATCAAGACTTATTATTGCACCAAAGTTAGTAAGCCAGTCTTACCTTATGCCCCTTTAATAAAAGTCTAAATAATAATTTATATAACATTTGAATTAAAAAGAAAGATTTGCAATACGCAGATTAAGTTGTTACATAATGCACCTTTAAATTGAATTAAGAGAGAGAGAGGAGTTTAACGTCCACTCGAAAATTGAATTAAAATCAAAGAGATCTAGTAATGGCATGACTTACAATAGGGATCTCTCAATAACATGTATAGTCGGGGCACCCCAACTGGTTATATTGAATTCGGATTTTACTATTAGAATGTTCCAAGTAATCATAGAATTTTGGGATTATTTTTCCTGCATTTTCCGATTTTCAGAAATTGTGCACCAAGCACCTTTTAAATCTATTTTATTGTCCTGCTGATTTATATTTGAGTATTAGATAATGTTGTTAAATTGATATTAACTACAGAATCAACGCATCAAATTCAAATATTTTAATCCACAAATTGACATTGAATAACGGATGCAAAGAAATCTGTTCAATTAGCCTTGTCAAACTATTTGAATATTACTGTGTGAGTATTACTAACATCCACATAATATCAATGTGGTTTGCTTTGTTCAAAATTCTTCTGACAGTTTTACTAGCTTTGGATGATATTTTGTTTTTGTTTTTTTAGACAATATTTTATCATTTGTGCATGATTGATTAGTTAGAAATAAGGTCCTTGCATTGAAAATAACAATAATATGTAGCATGCAGCATGCAATTCGTAGTAATCTGCTTTACTGCTTTTTAGCGGAAGTTGAGTGCTTAGTATTTAGTCGCAAGCTTAAATTAAAGCAATGAAATAATTTGATTTTACATCATCAGGTTTATGTTAAAAAGGAAGAAATGGTTCGACATTTTAAATGGCATAAAAAACGGGAAGAGTCTCTCCAACATGGGTTTATGCGTTATAGTCCTATGGATAACTGTCAGTCTAAATTTGGTATTTGTACTCATAATGGTCGACAAACTCATTACCACTGTCTTCAGGTTCGTTTGTATTGTGTTATGACAAGATTCTATAGTAATGATATGGTGTATTTAAGTTATTGGAGTAGTGGTTGATATAATTGTCTTCATCCCTAACTGACCATCCATACTTTGTTGACAAAGGTAAAGGTGACCCTATTTATATGGAGGGTTTAAAAGTGGTTCGAGAGTAATTTCCCCTGACAGAATGTCACCTTTCTTAATCTTACTCATCAATACAGAATTAACCCCTTCTTACATTTTCTCTAATGTTTTCGCAATAAGGGTAAAAGATGTACGTTCCTTGTCAACATATTTGTTGCATGAGTTCACTTCAAAGCCGCTGCTCCAAAAATCTTTGTAACACTGTAATAGAGGAGGACAAATCAAGATTAAGAAACTTTTTTCAACACACTCCTTAAACCCTCTGGTTCCCATTTTGATATCGGACAAGAGTTAACTTCAGTTGCAGTCTTGATAAATAGGTTATTATGTTTTTATTTTACCAACTTTAACATATTTTATTTATATTTTGTTTTATTTATAGAATGGCTGTGATAAAGTATATATTAGTACTTCTGATGTTCAGATGCATGCCAACTATCATCGTAAAGATTCAGCCATTATTCTGGAAGGATTTCAAAGATTCCGTGCTACCGAAGATTGTGGTACTCCGTCTTGTCAGTTTTACGGACAACGAACAACACATTTTCACTGTCGACGTGCAACATGTAACTTTACCTTTAAAAACAAAGCTGATATGGGTAAGTTTTTCTCCCCATTTTACAGAAAAATCAAGAGTGAAGAGACTATTGAAATGCGTGTGTCTATCGCACAATTTTGTACACAATTTCCTTTTAATTGATCTGAAATTTAGCACTTCTTGTTATTTGTTCAGTTTGATTTTTTCCAAAGAACAAGATTCATATTCATACCATTTTTAGTAAATAAACATAGTCTCTCTGGTATCATTTATATCTGTTTAATTGAAGTACTTTTTTTGACTTATTCAGAAAAACACAAGACATACCATCAGAAGGATGAGATATTATCTAAAGATGGATTTAAAAAGTTTATGAAATATGAGAGTTGTATGTTTAAAAATTGTAAATATACAAAGATCAGCAACCATATACACTGTATTAGACCAGGTAAGTGGATTATTAGAAATATTTGGATTTGGTGACGGAAACTGGTGTCAGTCCATCGCCATTTCTGTCTCCCTCACTGTCTTATGCAATCTTATAAATGTTATGATTCCCCGTTTGTATGTGACAAGCAGTAGGTTCACCTGTCCAACCTCGTAGGTTTTCTCTCGGTCCTCCGGTTTCCTCCCACTGCTGAAGACCCCTACCCATATACGAAAGATTGAAATAAAATTGAACCGTACTATATAGTGCCGAAATGACCTTGTTTGTGTTGAGTGGACATTTCTCTCCATATATAAATGTTACGTGATATGTTCAATTTAAATAAATGATTTATTTTGTCTAAATTTACTGTCAATTTGTTTCCAATCATTTCATGATCAAAGGGGAGATAAGAAAGTTAGAGTTATCTATGTTGATCGACTTCAATTTGTTTATAAAGTTATGGTTGTAATAAAATCTATTTTCAGGTTGTGATTATGTCCTACATTCCACTGCTCAACTTTATTCACACAAACGAAAGCATGAAAGGCGAGAATTTGAAAGTGCTTATCAAAATTTTCGCACCACTCAGCGTAATGGTCCTGTAATAAACAAGTCACTCAGTCAAGGTCAGACAGGTCAACTTGTGACGACTAGACCTGTTGCTGTTAGCAGTACTGCTCCACGATCTGTTGTACAGACTGTGACCACGATGTCCCTACCTGTTACAATTAGTCCTTTACAACCCATTTTCCGACAGTCATCCACAGAGGAAGGAGATTCATCACCATCAAGGGAGACAACTGAAGAAGATAATGAAGAGGAAGAGGAAATCGAAGAAAAATCTGTTTTGAAGAATTATTCTGATGAACTGACTGGTGAAAAATTAAACGATTCACTTACTTTACCCATTCCAAAACTCGAAGTTAAATCAGACCTGGCACCCAAGACTAGTTCGAAGACATTGACACCCTTTCCACAGAAAGATAGTCTCACATTAACACCAGATGTTGGTCGTTCATTAATAGATCGCAGAGATAAAGATGATTCCTGGAAAAATTATCTTATAAGGTATAATCTCACGAATAATTGTATCTTGTAATTTATCAATGTTTTCTAAAATTTATATTCATTGATTTGCCGTGTAAAATGTTATGAACCTATCATTTCAAACGTTTAGTTCAATTTCGGGTGCAAGTTACAAATTTGATGATTAAAATCGGGTTTCGTGTTTTTAGAAATGAGTACTTGCATAACAGTATTTTTACCGTGTGTCATAAATTTGAGAAGCTTATTTTGAAGGGCCAAAACAACTGTAGTTCAGATAATAAAATGCTTGAAAGTTGAAATTTTGTGAAGAATATGTGGAAATAACCATATGTTAACTAAAATGACGGAGATTTTATCGGGGGTGGGGGTGGCTGAATGGTTAATGTGTACGTGTTACATCATAAGGTCTGGTAGGGCGGTCTGTCCAACCTTTGGGTTTTCTCCAGGTCCTCTGATTTCTCAAACTGCTAAATACCCTGTGCGGAAGCGAATTATTGAAATAAAATTGTACTGTGTTTAATTTTTGTTCCAAAATGACCTAGTTTGAGTCAGTAAAAAGTTAACCCCAATTCTCTCTCTGAAACTTTGTTTTCATGAGACAATAACCAATTACGATGTGTTGTATATTAAATCACCATGTTTATTATATATTACAGATATACAGCTAATGATCCATGTAATTCTCGATGTGTTTTACTATATAAAGATCATTATCACTGTCATGTTGAGGGATGTAATCATTTATTCCGTGGTAAAGATGGAGTCCGAGAACATTCAAAGTGAGTCTTTATATTGTGTTGATTCGAATGCTACTGTTTATCTGATTGAAAGAATTAAATTCCAGAATGATTGATCATGTTCTTCATACAGACTTCCCAATCACAATGAGAGGTCACAAGTTTGATCCTGTTTTGGCCGAGAAAGTTCATCAGTATTTTCTGACGTGCTTTCTCCCTGCAGTAGTGTAGGATGTAGGAACAGGAATAGTGTCTAGTGGTCAGATTAAGCCCACTTCCATTAGCAGAACATTGAAGAACCCCCGACAGCTGGATATCAAAATAGTAATAGCAATGTAGCACCGCTGTCTGGGCAAAATTTCCCTCCCTTCTTTTGCTAATAATGCATATTTAGACAAATAATTGACTTTGTGAATAAGATTTTTTAGATCAAAAAGCCCTGTCTCTTGTCGGTTTATTTTGAAATGTCAATTTTATTTTTTTAAGATATCACGAACAACAAGATCGTATTAGTCCACTGGTTTATGAATCATTTGATGCTGATGAAGATTGTTCAAGGACTGAGTGTCAGTTTAACGGCATTAAAAAACATCATCATTGTAATTGGGTAAATATATTTATTATTGTTTATAAACCAATCGAAATTGAGAACACAAATAACCTGACCATTACTTGGCTTCCATTTCAAAATGTTTATCTGGTAGTCTACATTTTAAAGAAATTCATTAGTTGTCAATCTAATTAAAATATAGATCTATATTTCATTTCGTTTTTTATACTTTCGATGGCCTACACTCATGTAGATCTAACTAGTTATAGTGGAAGCTCACGTTCTATGAAGTCAGGTATCAAGCACGGGACATTTGACCCGATAACGTCAGTCGTTCGATTAACCAATTAGCGACCGCCATGCTTTTCAAAATCCACTTTTGTTTTGTTATGATTTCTATCCGCTGGTGTTTATAGTATAGACGTCGTTGGCTGGTAATATCTACCCACAGTTCCACGCATGAAAAGGTCAAACGGTCGATTCGACAGACCATTTGATTGGCTGACCCCTCATTTCAGCCAGAACACGAATTAAATAACAAGTCCTCCAGATCCAAGAGTAGTAAAGACAAGTAAAAATGAAATTTTGAACTATAAAAAACGAAACGAAATTGGATCTGTGTTTTAATCAGATTGATTAGTTGTGTAATATTTTAAAATATATTTTTTTTTGTGGCATTTTATGACTGACAGGTAGATTTATTAGCCAGTAAATATGTTCAAATCAAGACCAGATATATAGAAATATATATCTGCATACATGTATATAAATTTACAGAGTTACATGAATTTTCGCACATGAATTCATAAAAGCCTAAAAAAAAGAATTTAGGAAATGGAATTATTTTTGTTATTTTTATTTTTCAGTCTGGTTGTAACCATGTTATAGATGGGGAGTGTAATATGTTTGCTAGATTAGAACATTATAGAATCCACGAATATGCCAAGGTTTCAGCTGGTCGTTCCTCTCGCTCATCGGGACTCGGTTCTCTTGATAAATTTGATGATGATCCATCCAAACGTAGACGAGGCAGACCACCAAAGTATCCTCGTTCTGTAATTCCTAGTGTGCCAAAGGTCAACCTCTCTGATGATGAGATAACAGATTCAGTACAACGATATCTTCATGGGGAAGTTGATGAAAGCAGTAAGATATTTAACGGATTTCAGAAATTTGAAGAGAACGAAACATGTCCCGATGATTTGTGTCTGTATGCTGGAAAAGATCATTATCATTGTGCCCGTAATCGTTGTTACCATGCCACAGACAGATTGGATGTTCTAAATCTCCATGCTAAAGATTTTCACAGTTTTGTCACCATTTTGGATGGATATGAATTCTTTGATCGAAATGTCAACTGTCGTAGAAATCATTGTCACAACAACAAAGCAAATCGTCATTTCCATTGTACGCGACCCGGCTGTGATTACTCGTTCGTCCGTCACAGTACAATGACTCAACATGAAAAGAAACACAACCAAGCTCAAACAACGGATAGCGATAAAATTTACCCACCACTCAAGAAAACAACGAACTTTGTCCCAATAGTTCCTGCAACTCCTGCATCCATCGAATTAAGAAATAAAAATGTTGTAAAATCTGCTGGTACTTTTTATCCCTTGTCAGGGCTAAACAACACTACTTTTGTTTCCGTATCGCTACCCAATATGATATCTGTTGGACAACCAAACTTTGTGACATCAACTCTTCTGTCTCCATCATCGAGTGCTGCTACTCTTTTCCCGATTCAAGGATTAAGCCTTGTTCCTCAGTTGATTGTTCCAACTTCACCAACCATGCAAACTCTTGTACCCATCACCGTGCCATCTACCGAGACCAGCTCAAATACACTACCTGTTCTTTTACAGCAGCAGCAAGTAGAAGGAAGCTCAGAAAACCCAGAATCCTCTTGGTCAAACCTCAGAAATAACATGCACTTTTCTAACAACCAGAACTGTTGTCGGCCATTTTGTAAATTGAAGAAGAAAGACCATTACCACTGTATTGAATGTAACCAGGCCTTTTCAGATCCTCTACGACTTCGAACTCATATACAGAAACATGGCATCAAATTAAAACGAGGACCATCATCCACCAAATCTGAGGGATGTCTTGACCTATCATCACCAGCCAAGCGGATCAGATGTTCGGAGACTGTTACAGAACATGGCAACGGTCGTCAAGATGAAGCAGATTTGACCTCATCATCCTTGAACCTTGACCCTGCTGTATTTTCTAGTATGTGGAGATCAGAGGAAATGTGTAATGAGAATAAGATCAAGTTAAAAAGAGAACCAGATGATAGTCTGGCCAGTATCGACAGCGAATTGTCCGATCATTCTAATGTTGACGACACAGATGGATCTCCTACTGATTTATCTAAATGGTCAGGACGGAAGAGGACAGCAACAAAACATGAAGATTTTATAGACAGTGATATCGTCGCACCTAAAGTTCCAAAAATGTCGAGCCCAAGAATAAAACAGGAATTTGATAATATGCAAGAAGGATATTCGAGATATCGTTTCAATGAAGATTGCGAATATATGAAATGTGCATATAAACATAGTTCTACTCATTATCACTGTTTACGATCAGACTGTGGTTATGGTTTCAGCGACAGATCACGACTTATTCAACACACAGTGCGACACGAAAGAATCGATAAAATTATGGGAGACGAATTCAGACAATTCCGAGCTTCAGTTCATTGTACGAAAAACAATTGTGAATTTTCCGCTAAATCGTCACATTTTCACTGTCTCAAATGTCCTTTTTCTTGTGCTGATTCAAGTAAAGTTTCTGCCCATAGGAAACATCATCTAAAACTTGACAATATCAGTTCAAAAGGCTTTGTTAAATATATTGGTAGTCAAGACTGTCAAGTTCCTTTTTGTGCTCATTCTAAAAAGCAAACCCACTATCACTGTACATTCCAAAATTGTAACCATGCTGTCTTAGGACCAGCACAAATGGCGCCTCACAAACTGAAACATTCCGTAAAAATAAAAGAGGAAAAACATTCGTAACAATTTGTACATTCTAATTATTTTAAGGTTAATACTTGTTGATTTTATTTATGGATTGTTTCATTCAGGTTAGAAATGAAAGATATTGTTTGTTTTTGAATATTAATTAAATTAAAGGGATATCTTGCTGAAGAAAAGACAGAATGTCTTTTATTAAGTTAATTTAAAAAACAAAATGTTGACTATATTAATTTCCACAAGAAAAAATGGTTGTTCTAGAAGGGGTATCCATACCCTGTCTCATGCACAACTAGTTTTGCTAAATCGGCGATAGATTGAAATATTTAGAGAGAATTGATCACCACTAGTTGAGACATTTCACACCATCATAGTTTTTTTTGCCAGAGTTTGATTAAATATCAAGATGGACATTTAATCAATTCTCATCAACATTGCCCTTTATACATTATAAATGCTTTGTATTGAAACTGCTGTTAATTAGAATTATTTATAATAATTTAATCACCATGTAATGATGTATTAATAAGTAATTTACAATCAAATCTACTAGTATGTGAAATAGTATTATTATGCAATAAATTTGATAGTATATTTTTTACAAGTGAATATTACATCACCTTAGTCCATGTAAATAGGAATTATCTCCCTTTGTTAGTAATAAAAGTATAATTTTGTTATTAAGAAATATTAATCATCAGTATGTGAATATATTTTATAGTGATCACTTTAAAAATGCCCATTTCCACAGTATTCCATTCCCTGTTATTATTAATATTGTTAATTATTATTTATGTTTCTTTTATTATTATTTATACATTGCTAGCCTTTCAAAATTTTGATTTATATTTCAAACTTCAAAATTTTGAGCTGTTCGTCATTCCACAATCACCATAACATAAATCAATACCTTGTATAAATAAATTTTATTTTTTAAAGTGTGAAAAATTATAGTTGAGAAGATTAAATGTGTAAATTGTAAAGTAGCGAGAGATGTTAACACATGTTCTAGAATGACTAGACGTACCCTGCCTTGTACACAGCACACACCAGTATACTTCAATGGCTAAATGACGTCATCTTGAAAAAAATATTCCTGCCACTGCACAATCTATGCAAATTCCCCCTCCATTTTTTATAACTGAGCACATGCAATCTATGTTAAACACAATACAATGGATTGTAGCCTATGTTCATATAAATCTTCACAATGTCAAGTTACTGCAAAATATGTCCGATTAACTGTACTGAAAACTGGGCCCAAAAATAAAAAAAAAATTGGTCATGGTTTGTGACAATACATGTGCTTTGATCGGTACAATTAATAATGTTTACAGCTTCATTATTGGCAGGGGGGTACGCTAGAGCCAGCTAATTTGGTCAAGGTATCAGACATGTTTGTTTTTTCTTGACATTATGAAGATAGTCAATATACTGCTGATTTATTCTATAAAGACACAAGTTATATAGTTTATATATTGTTATCATTATACTTGTATATTATCCAGTATTTATTACATTTCTTTATATAATCATCATAGATGTAGACTGCTGAAATAGTTACTTTTTTATTCTCTAATGCAAATCCATTCCGACCATAGAAAATACCTGTTGACCTAAGGCTGTTTGGCCATTATAGTTGAACTTGAGTGGTTATAAACTTGTCTGTTCGATGTTTATATTACCGTATATAAGTGTATTTTGGAATTGTTTATATACTTGACATTGTGTTTATTTATCATGAATTCTTCAAAACTTCAAACTGTAAGTGTAATTTGACCTGCAATATTTCATTGAAGTTTTAATTAAAGCCCCACATTGCATTTGCAATATTTGATTTTTTACATATTAATCCACGCTAGAATATAAATGTGCTCAAATGGATTATTTAGAATTTTATTAAGAAAGCAGATTAAAGTGAGGCCACCAAAAAAATTTAGCAGAGATTATAGATGGCGCTGACTTTTTTTTAAACACGTCCTGTTAATATACTCTAAATAGGATGTCAAATGTTGATAAATTTTCAGTCCAACATACTGAACAGAAATGAATCATTTTTTGGCTGAAATTTTTTAAAGAGATTCAACGTTCACAATATTGTAGTTTGTAAAGGATTTAAAATCCTTTAAATCAAAATGATGATCAAAAAAATTCAAGCTAAAGTAAGAGTTGTGATTACCGGTATTGTTCTTAAAAATCACAAAATATGTAGAAAGTCATTATGCAATTATATACTGATTTATACAAATATTTTCTTTTCTATATATTATATTTGAACTTGATTTGAGTTATTAATGTTAAGTTATTTAATTGAGGAAAATTATTGATAAGCTTTTTATTTTTGTTATATATTTTGCTTGATATAATTATCACAAAATACTGCTGATGACTGTTTTATATATGAGAATGATTAACGATTTAGTTTTCTTGATTTATATATGTAGTATTGGATAGCTATTTAATTAGGTCTCAGACCTCTCCTTAATTCGAACCCTGTTGATATGTTACCGAGAGGGTCCAACTTTAGTCCTGATTTATTATCGATTATTTATTACTGGTCACAATAAACTATGAAATTTAGAGTTAACTTGTTAATAAACGAAATATACCTTCATGTAAATTGGTTGTTTTTGTTATTGAAATGGGAATGCTTGGATATATGAAATACTTGTACTCTTAATCACATGGTAAGATACATGATCTGGAAATGCTGATGCCACATGGAGTTGCACTCGGCAAACCTCAGAAGATTTCGGAC
Organism: Patella ulyssiponensis; assembly: GCA_963678685.1. Taxonomy (NCBI): domain Eukaryota; kingdom Metazoa; phylum Mollusca; class Gastropoda; family Patellidae; genus Patella; species Patella ulyssiponensis. The sequence goes on along the minus strand of OY783232.1, from coordinate 15,880,919 downwards.
AATCTAAACTCGGCTGTATGATGAATTCCGCCATATTGGAACTACTTTAAAGGTCCCGGATGAAATATGGCTGCGCCCATTCCAAACACAAGTTGGCGACCTATTTGGCTAGCGACCTATTCGACCGATCCAGCTGTAAGATAATGACGAAATTACACTTCTATTCTGAGCTGAAGGAATGGATAAAAAATAATATATTCTACTTTCATTTGATAGACATAACGTTGGATTTTATTGGTTGATAAATAAAGACTGTTGTCTTATTACTCTAATAGGTTTCCGACGAACAGGTTGCAGCTCGAACAGGTTGCAGCTCGATCGGTCGAATAGGTCGCTAGCCGAATAGGTTCCCAATTTGTGTAATAGCGTCAAGTTTTCCTGTTAAAGTAAACCGGTAGCCGCATCGCAAATGTATGGGCGTAGGTACATATCACTTACTGTCATACATCCGAGACTAGATGTAGTTTACGGAATCTGTCGAGATTAGCCGAGTGATGGAGTTGCTGCTTCATTAAAATTCTCCCATATTTATTTTGTCAAAAGTAAATTGCTAAAATTGCAACTGATCTAAATTTATAGTAATTGCATACCGGTTCCCATAAAAATCTTTTAACGTTTAAAATTCTATGCTTACTTAGAGTTCCTAGGAGCCTGGTTTCGGAATTCCTCCTAGCAAGATGGCTGACCAGCATCTGTCTATAACCAAACTAGAAATAACCTTTGATAGATGTAGGCATAGTACTTGGTTACAAAGAATGATTAGATACTGCTGAGGTGCTCCAGAGGCGATTTAAGATTACAAGGCCTACAAGACTTAATTTTCATCACTTATACATTATGCAGGTCTTTCTGTAGGTCTGAAATGTTATCTAAATCATTAACTAGACATTAATGAACTTATTTAGGCAATAATCAACGCTCGATGCCATCCTAGCCTGCAATATTTAGCGGATTGGAATACACTTTGTGAGGGTAATTTAACATGTAAACATGGATAATCGAGACTGTATGGTTATTGTACTGACTTTAGTACGACTGTTTTAGGCTAGCCTAAAATTCAAAAGCTAATATCTTGGTTCAGAGTGGAGCCATATGACCTGGCCCTAAGTTCACAAAGCATTCTCAGACTTAAGTTGAGAATTTACTCAACTTTCAATGACTGTTTAAAAGAGAAATATCTTTGATCCAGAAACACAACTTTGCATATAGTTTCTTATTAGGGTATTTGATACATTAAAACAACAAAAGTTTCATAAAGGGCTATATTTTAGTTACAATAAGGCAAAATATTTTGAGTAAATTGTCTAAGAATGCTTTATGAACTCTGGGCTAAACTTAAAAATAATATATAGAAAAAGTCATTCAAATTACTTCATTCTGAGCAATGTTATCACTGTTTAAAGTTTTGACAAAGATTACTTGAAATGGCAGAGGACTCTTAACCAAATATAGTGCAGATATAAAAGTCCGGTTATATAATTTTACACAAGACAAATTTGGGTTGTTTTTTTTAATTTTTTATTTTAAAGAATAAAATGCAATGAACTGTAATATTAATATTGTAAAATTGTCTAGAACGTCTTTTCACATTTCACTTTCACCATGACAAATAGAAGATGAGTGTTCTGATGTAGAATGACATCATAATAAAAGTCGATTGGAGATGATGTAATAATTTATAAGACTTTTTCGTCATTTCTTTCCAGATTTCTTTATACCTCCTGTACCTGAAATAATAAATCATCAAACTTAAGTGAGATTGCACTAGAATAAGGTACTGATGCATGTAAATAAAGCAATTTATTAGACAGTTTATCATTTTCAAACATTACTTCACCATGATATTTAACTTTTTGACTGATCCCCACACATAATAAAGTCACATTGGATTTTAAGAAATCAAAGCATTGGGTTTTAACGTCTTTCATGGAATCCCCCCCAAGTTTCAGAAATCAGTTTTCTGATAATTCATATTAACTAAAGCTGTAAGGTGAAATAATTTCGTAAATCATGGAAATTGATTCATTTAGACAATATGTTAAGACAGTAGCAATGTACTGATATACTGGCATGTACAATTTGAAATACAATTTGTTAAATTATTATGTATTAGATTTAATATGCTAATATACAACGGCAGAATATCTATTATATTTAAGATAAAATTTTATTTGAACTGATTTACAGTCCATTTACAATATTCTTGTCATAAAATGTTGTAAGCTAAGTCTAAATATTAAATACATCTAGCTATACAATATTTATACAGTATCAAAACTGGTTTTCACTCCTCCTCTTTGGCACTTTTTATTAGTAAATCTGATGTATTGTTCCTGGCACAAAGCCACATGACAATTTATCATCTGGAAACTTACCTAATGGTCCTTTTTTTGCTTTGTCAGCCATGTCTTTTAACGCTTTCTGTTCTTCTCTCTGTTTTTGTTTAAAGGCTATGGCATCCTAAAACAAAAAGAACCAATATTTTGAAATGAAATTAAATTATTAAAGAATGGAGAAATATATTTATTTCAGAGAATAAAACTGGTAAATTCTTTGTGAAGGACATACTTTTTGATAGGCAACACATTTTCAATCTGAGCTGTAGTGATGTCTGATATGTAGAATAGTAGTTGTGGTTATTACTAAGTTTTTCATCACATAAAAACAAAAAAAAATATCTTTAACTGAGTTATATGTAATCCTGTAAATCAATTCTGGCAACCATGAGCTGCAACTTTTAGACAAGGAAATTGGTCATTTCTAACATTTGATATACATGTAAAAAAAAACACTAGTATTAATGGATACTATTGGATACTCTGTGATGAGATCTGGTACTGCTGCTTTAAATTGTTTTATACTTACTTCATCTTCATCTGCCTTCTGTTTTTTGGGTGCTTTTAAAGGTTTTTTCTTTCCACCTAAAATTAACAAAACAAATTACAAATTAAAATATTAAAAGTTATTTGTATAATTCTTATCTAGTGAAATAGATAAAAGAAACTGTCAAATTTTTCTAGCACTACATGTATATCACTTACCTGAAACTCACCAGGTCAATTTGAAGTAAGAAGAACTTTAGTGTCAAGAACACATTTGTTACTAAAAATAAACTTTGGGTCTTTACAGTTCCACAATCCAAATTTCTCCAAATCAATTTGATTAAATCTTTTATGATTTATTTATATCTACATACGGTACAACATTGTCTGTGTAAAAAGGATCTAGACCCTCCAAGATAGGAAGCATGTATATAAAGTGTTTTATCTTTTGAAATAATATTCATGATGGAATAGAACAAGGTGGGAAAATTTGGGATGTTTTACATGTAAGACCCATGTTCAATTCATAGTTTAAATAAATCAACCAGAATCTTTGGGTGTGCAATCGTTTGTTTACAAATCATAAATTTTAGCTATTGTCAAAAGTTTCAAAATAAGCTGGATATAGTCTTGTTAGTACTAATCTTTGAGAACAGGTATTCAGGCAAGTATCGACTGGCGTAACAGACGTGGATTAGAAATAAAGTGTAATTCTTGTTTTCACTATGAGTACCGCATCCAGCGCGAAAAGAAGTTCCAGTCATTATTTTTTGTTAATTGTCCCTGTATCACTCTTATGTGTGTATGAACGACAAGTCTAATGAAGACAGGCATATACATGTATGCTATTCGGTTGTTTTTGTTTTATCAAATATGGTACCGGTATACACAATCGAAAGATCAGGGCAAAGATCATCAATGTTTGAATGATAAAGTAGCCCCATATTGCACTGTAACCTGGATATTATTTAATCTTTGGTATTTTTTTAGTTTTTAAACAAGGATTTGATATTGATATGGAATCATTTAGGGATGAGCAGTCATTTCATATACCAGTACCAGCAATAGAAACGTCACTGCAAGAAGATAATCCAACCTTCGACACAGACGAAGCGGAGGGTCCGAGATATATCATCCTGGAAGGGGCATCCGAAAGGGGTAACAAGATGTTGCTAGACAGAGAAGGCTACTCGTATACATTTAGGGTGTGTATTTTATAAGGAATAATGAATTTTTTTGATTGATTGAAATGTGTTACGTATTATGTATATATTAAGTTTATATAGTTTTCAGTATTATGTATATATTGAGTTTATATAGTTTTCAGTATTATGTATATATTAAGTTTATAATTTTAGAAACAGTCTGTCAATGGCAACAACCACTGGCGATGCAAGCACCGAAGCCGAGATGCATATTGTAAAGCTACCGTAATACAAGCAGACGACCATTTTCGCCCCGGCAAACAGAACCATAACCATCCGGCTGAACCGGGAACGCATATTGCCATTGCCATCAAGGCTGAAGTAAGTAAAATCAAACAATTTCTAATTCGTTCATAATTTATAATTTAAAGGTTTATTTGTAATTTAAAGGTTTATTGATAATTCAAACAATTTCTAATTCGTTCATAATTTATAATTTAAAGGTTTATTTGTAATTTAAAGGTTTATTGATAATTCAAACAATTTCTAATTCGTTCATAATTTATAATTTAAAGGTTTATTTGTAATTTAAAGGTTTATTCATAATTCATTCATAATTTACAGGTACGGAATAATTCCAGCAAAGATGTTTTTACCTCCTCGGCCCCTAATGTTGTGGAAAAAGTTTACGAAGACCTGGCAACAGAAACAGCTCCTTTCCACAGCCGACCAAAAATTTCCAACCTGGTACGATGTGTTAACAGATATCGACAGAAAGCAAGACCCGAAGATCCGACTGAGATAGGAAGCGAGGTACGAAATATTATTAATATATATAAATGTTATACAATAAATGTTATACACTAAATGTTATACAAAATGTTATACATACAACAATAAATACATTAAATAATTTTTTTCGATTTTAGATTGACTTAGATTTCCTTGAGTTAAACACTCCAAACTTCTTAAGAAAAGATATTCGGAACAACAACAGCCGACATTTATTATTCGCCACAGACGTTCAGCTACAACTTTTGAAAAAATGCAAGGTTTTGTATGTTGACGGCACCTTTCGTATAGTAAAGAAGCCTTTCGCTCAACTGTTTTCAGTTCATGGATTTATTTCCAGTGGCTCCTTGGCTAAGCAAGTTCCTTTGGTCTTTTGCCTCATGTCCAATAGAAGCAAGGCCGACTACTGTCAGGTATGTTAAAAAATATATGTTTATATGTTTGATCATAAATTTAGACAATTAAAATATTCGTACTCCAATTTCTTTTCCAAATATAATTTGGCGAATTTATTTAAATTTTATATGTTTGATCTTATTTGATCGTAAATGTAGATAATTTAGACTCTTATTTCTTTTTCCTGTCTATAGATTTTTCAAGCTATAAAAGATTTGGTACCAGATTTGGAAGCCGTGGAATTTGTAGCCGACTTTGAGGTGGCCACGTGGCAGGCATTGAAGGAGGTATTTCCCGATGTTGCGATTAAAGGCTGTGTTTTTCATTGGTCTCAAGCGGTATTCCGGAAAATACAGGAAAATGGTTTGCAGGTATGTGTTTGTTCTCTATTGCTATAAAATAATATAACATATTAAAACACCAACTATGTTTTTCAAAATAATAATAAAATATTTGAGTATTATTGTAAATTATTACATCAAAAAATTATTACATCAAATAATAATAACATATTTGATTATTATTGTAAATTATTACATTATTGATATGTATATTTTTTTCTTTTTAGGTGGCTTACAACTCCAGAGGTGAAGCATACAATTTCCTGCGACGAGTGATGGCCTTACCCTTCCTTCCGAAGGAACATATCGTCAGAAGTTTTCACCAACTTTCGAGATCATCGACAGACGACAAAGTATGCAGCGTTATGGACTATATCCAAAGGCAGTGGATCTTTAACCGAGTGTTCGATGTTGAGAGTTGGTCCGTATTTATGCGGTCAGTACGAACCAACAATGATGTCGAGGGCTGGCATAATAGGATCAACTCTCGATTGAACACTCGGGGACAAGTCCCTTTTTATTTGTTACTTGTCGAACTTTTTAAAGAGGCTAATAAATTAAAGATGGATATGGTCATGCTAACGGAAGGGAAAATCAGTCGTTGTCAACGAAGCAGAGTTGGGCAGATGCAGACACGCATATTTTCTCTTTGGACCAACTACAATGCCGGTGTTTTAACAACTAGTGGGCTATTGAGAGAATGTGCGTATCTGTATGGCCCCTCTGCGGATACAACACCTGAAGACACAGACCACTAGAGTAAGTGACGGGTTGTATACCTTCACAACAACAACAACCCAATTGGCCACATAACCGATGTCTAAAATAAAGAAATATTAAAAAGATGTATAAAATAAAGAAATATTAAAAAGATATTAATAAAAACGCATAAACACAATCTCACGTGGTCATATATGAATACGAAACTATGGCTATTAGTATTAAGAGATATTAATAGTAACGCATAATGACAATAAACTACGTCATTAAATTAAATACGAAACCACGGCTATTATTTTTACGCTGGTATTCGCAGTATATTTCAATTGTTATTGTTTGTTTTAGTGTTTATTATCTTGTTGATTGATTCTAAATAAATATATTTTAATCCTAATCCTTGTCTTAATTAATGCCGTATACGGTATATATCACTGTATATACACTGTACAGTTGTATCTACCATAAAAACCAATAGGTCCCGAGTGATCTCAAAATGCGGGTCCCGAGTGAACCTGGTACCGAGTCATCCAGCACCCATTATAATCATCACCCAGTATGAGTAAACAATCAAATGTTGGCTAGTTTTAACACTAAAGTGCTGGAGATCCACACTAGCCGCTAGGGTCTATATATTATACATCATTTGCTGATTACACTATTTTGTTTATAACGTTTTTTTTTAGGAATTTGAATTTTTGTCTAATGGTTTGGATTATTTGTACTTGGTAAATCGATGTATCAATATGGAAACCATGTGGATAACACCATAAAGCATCACCCAGTACAAGAATATAAGAAACACGTGTGTAGTATGAGTAAGTAAATTTATTACATAAGAACGCCTATTTGGAAATGATTTTTCACAAGCCAGGGCCCAGTACCCTTTCATTTTTAATTAAGGAATGAATGCAGAGGAGACAAAGACAATAGATACAAAGACAATAGATACAGAGCATTATAAAGGTATCGTATGATTCGTATCTCTTTTTTTCTCATCACACCATTGCTTACCATAAAAATTTATCACACAATAATACTCAATACCCATTTTGGCAACACTATCGAACAAAAACGGCGTCAACCAAAACCAGTTAGTATTTACTGTAGGCCTATACCAAACCAAGTACTGAAGAAGCAATCTATTTCACAATTTACAGTAACAGTAGGTTACAGTTTTTACACTACTTTGGGCCTCTACTATGTCTTCATAACGTAAATCGTGAAAAAAAACAAACATACTACAAACCTTCTCTTCCAGACATGTTGTTTTTAAAGTTTTATAATCGCACAAATTTGTGTCACGTTTCTTCGACTCTTCTTCGTCACTTTTTTAGCGCCCTCGAAAAATATCCAAGGGGGATAACTCTAAGACAACCTCTAGATCGTTGCAAAGTATTGCAAAATGTATTTATAATATTAATAATAATTAATTTCTTTATTTAATAGAATTTACGGCTTGCCATGGCCTGTTTACAAATCTGCGCTCTAGATTTCAAATAATTAAGATACACAACTGTTATTATCAACGATGTTAACTATTTACAAAAAAGAATGAGAGTAAAGCGATGTCAATAATGAATTTATTTAGCTAGTTTTATAACTACAATAGAACTTTCGATTTATTCTAGTCCGCTTAGAGACAGTTCCTGAAGAAACTAGATTTTTAAACTAGTTTGGTGTAAATGGAAGACTCCCAAGAAAAGCTGTAAAACATTAAATGGGGTTAAACGTACTGTTCTGAACATGAAAGATTCATTAATGGCGGTATATAAATTTATACAATGCAATGGGCCCTGGGCAGATTTTTCTGTCATGCAGAAGTGAAAGCAACAAGTTACTACCATATAGAATTCTGTGGGAGTAGGCCTATAAATAATATGTTATGTAATAAAATATTGTTTTTAGTTTCGTATTGTTTCGCATGACCATAGAATATAGATTTCGAAATAGCCTAATATTACCTATAGGCATACACTCTACCGTAGGTCTACATAGTTTTGCGTGAGATCTGCTAATTGAATTGTTCCTTCCCATTGAATTCGGAGAACACATATATATTATTGTATCAAAACAAAATACACATTGGGGGCAGCATGTAAGCAATATAATATAGTCCAGACATTTTGACTAAATTTCGTACCATTCTAGGCAGATGCTGCAATAGGAATGCCGACCACGGTATATTATCACAAAAAAAAAAGAGTCCCAGCTCGAAATCCGTGCCTAAATTGGTCAAATTGGCAAACATCCAAAATTTGTTTCCACTTATCTTCATAATATGATCGAGTTTGGAATCAAAATATATCCTTTCGGGATAGCCAAATCTATTTCCATACACATTTTGGGGAATAGTTATACCGCGGAGTCAATAGGCCTATTGGGAAATAATTCCAGATGGCTGTCAATTTTGGTGGGGAAATTCGAATTTTTCAAAATGACCACATTTGGTGTCAAAATATACGTTTTGGAGGCAGCTGATTCCATTTTAGACACATGTTTTCATCTTGGTAATTAATTGATTCCTCTGGTTCAATATTATGTGGAAATACCTTCCCATTGGAGATTTAATTGGGGATTAAGAGTTGCAAGTCTGCCTCGATCAGATATGGCACTCCTCAAGCATCAACTAAACTTCATATGGAAGCAGTGTAGCAGGAATGGCGAAAGTGAATATGCGCTAGGTTGCTACAATAATAGAAATGAAATGAAATGGGGTTTAACCGGGCCCGTAGCCCCCGGGGGGGGGGGAGGGGGCTTAGGCCCCCCCCCCAATCCAATTAGCCACCCCCCCCAAATATTTCGCCAACAATAATGATTTCTTAGGGGTTTTCTTAGCCGGCCACATCCTCAGCCCCTCCAAAAAATTCTGTAGCCCCCCCCCCCCAATTTTTATCAGCTGGCTACGGGGCCGGGTTTAACGTCCTACTGTTTTGCTCCTAAACTGGGCTAAGGAAGACGGGCAAACGCCATACAGTGTGTTATGACAGAATTTTGCCCGGGCAGCGGCGCTACGGCCTACTCTTATGTCGAATTCCAACTGCCAAGGGATCTTTTACGTGCACGCAAATTGTACACGGGACCTCAGTTTTTTGTACCATCTAGACCCGCGTTTCTCAACCTGGGGTGAATTCACCCCCAAGGGGGGAATGGCTGGCGACCAGGGGGTGAATGACCACACTCCCAGTAACTTCAAAAATGATCATATAAAGGTTGGGCAGTTGAGATTAGCACTCTCAAACACTGTCCCAGAATAAAAAAAAAATTTGTGACAATCACCAGGAGCAAATTTCGCACTGAACTGGAAACAACGTATTTTCATTAAAATATAAATTTGGAGATTATTGAATCTCACCTTCGATCCGTATTCATTCCATATTCAATGTAAATGTGGTCAGGGGGTGCAGGCCCGTGCAAGGATCCGTGGTTCATGTCGGATGGCTTCTATAGAAAAAGGCCATTTTCAAGTTCCTATGAAATGCCTGAAGAGTGCCTGAAATGGCTGGAAATCACATTTCCATGCTCCAATTTCTAAAAATTTCCTAGGGGGGAGATCCCCCCCCCCCCTAGATCCCCCTCAACGAGCTTCGTGCCTACGGTGCTCGTGGTGACCAGCTTCGCTGGCAACGGCTCCGCGGTCAGTAACCTCCTCAAAACTCTGGGGGTAAATGGGTTGGTTGAGAATTCATTTAGGGGTGAGCGGTGAGAAAAGGTTGAGAAACGTGGATCTAGACAGCTGTTCATGCATATGCGTACGGGCTCGATGACAGTTAGGGGGGCAGAATCCGAATTGCCCGAAAAACTTTCGGGTTTACAGACGCCCCCCCACTCCCCCTCAATAAAAATTTGGAATATTTGACGGCTGCTAACACGTTTTCCTGCTATTTCAACCCGTGAACAAAGCAACTTCAAAGTGGTCTAATAAAGCTCAATTAAGTTGACTGACTCGAATTTCAATGAATCGTTTACAGTCCACGAACACGGAAAGATTTTTGAAAATTTAACTGCCGCAAACACGTCTCCCTGTTTTTCCAGTCAGTGAATAAAGCAACTTCAATTTGGTCCAATACAGCCTACCTGCCGACCCGAATTCCAAACAACCAATCAATCGTCGCGGGGTATGGGAGACTCACCCTCCCAGAGAAAATTTTGAAAATTTAACCACCGCAAATGCGTTTTCTGCTATTCTAGCCCGTGTAAGTAACCCCAAAAGTATCCAATGGTTTTGACCATCCAATCAGACTGTTGCAGTTGCATTCACAAATACTAATCGATACCCGAAAAATGTCGCACAAAGTAGAGTGGCTCCAGATAAAATGTTTTAATCCAAAGTCAACTCAGTACAAATTCGTGGTATTCAATTCAAAGAAAATTAGTGTTTTATTAGGGCTCAAGGGCAGTTAGGGAAGCAAAACTAGAAATGCCCGAAAAATTTCAGGTTTACAGACAGAGGCGCCGGTTTTGTTCGAGAGGCCAAGAAAAACTATTATTAATTTAAAACGAACTCGAAAACAAATAGCTAGCTGAAACGAGTTTTCTGTTATAAATGCTGCCTACTGTCAGCCAGTGATTCACAACGACAGAAGGCTTTGAATAGATATAGTTACCCCCCTTGTCTTGGATATATATTTTCAAGGCGTTGAACGTGAGCTCTAAAAGCGCTGAAGTGAAACAAACGTGACATAAATCTGTGTAATTTTATAACTTTAAACAGCATCATGTCTGGAAAAGAAGGTTTGTATTTATTTATTTGTTTCTCGATTTCACACAAAGATCGGCATACCTCATATTTGCGGAATTGTTGAGTTTTAGGAAATGTCCGAATGTTTTACCGAACATCGTTAATTTCTAAAAAAAAAAATCATTATCATTCTGCACCGCGAGCTCGGAACAAATTTTCCAAGAAATTCGATATTTCGGAGTTAATTATATTGTGAAAACGAACTGTCGGGAAAAAATATTTTGTAGTTTCTGCCCTAAGGAATTTTTTCCCAGAGCGTTAATAATGATTATCAGTAAAACTGTAGTTTCTATCCTAAGGAATTTTTTTTACCCCTCATATCGTGCATGTGGACGTATATTGCCGTCACCCGCGTCCGTCCACAATTTGTTAGTGGAAACTGCAGGTCTCAATTTTTATCAGATTTTGACTAAACTTGAAATATAGTTTATCCCCAAAAGATCTCAATTCCGTTTGAAATTGGCATACATCGGACCGTAACTTCGTGGATTATGGCCGCTAATTGGACGAAAATCGCGTTTTAACTCGTGGACACTCTAGAGATCACAGTTTTTGTCACATTTTGATGAAACTTGAAATGTCTGTAACCAGAAGATCTCGGATCCTGTCGATATTTACGCATTTCAGACCGTACGAAAAATCGCGGTTTTAGCTTGTGGCCCCTCTAGCTTGTGGACTATTAAAGGTCATATATTTTCAATCAATTTTAAAAAAACGTTTAAATACCCCCCCCCCCCCAAAAAAAACACCTGACACTTTCTTTCATTAACGACTTACTCATTTTTCAATGAAATCTATTACTTTTAGTACTTATGTACGTATTTAATTGTTGGCTATAATTTCATTATTTTCTTTTTTATACAAAAGAAAAGGAAACATGCTGTAAAAGAACCCAAAACAACACAATGAAGATGAAGTAAGTATATATGCCTCAATCATTAAAAGGAGGACTGCATGTACCAGATCTCGGGGCTGGGCTGCAGCCAGAGGTCCAGGTAATAAAGGGGGCCAAAAATTAGTTCTAAAAAATAAGATAATTTATAATTTACCATAAATAAATGTCATGTGTATATGTTTGTGCTAAATAAATCAATTAGACTGTCGTCTGTATAGGGAAAATGTGCTTAAAAATCGATTTTTGTTGCACCCCCCCTGGGTCTAAAAAATGTTGCCATTTTCTTATAATACAAGGTTTCTAGTGATGGAAAATCCATATTCCCACCTTCAGATATTGCCAGTTCTTAAAATATTACCCATTTACCCAGGTCTCGGTCACTTTATCATGCTTGTCTAACATGACTTTGACGTCGTGATTTTGGATGATAAAATTACTGCAGGTGAATAATTTTTTTCGTGTGTACTGCCCAAATGCACAGCAACATTTGAAAAAAAAAATTATGGAAATATCTCAATTTGTATATGCACAGGACCAATTATAAGCGCCCACAAAGCAGTAATGTTGCATTTCGTAGCATGTTTTTGTCTATTTATGAAAATACAGCGTCATTGTATTGATATTGAATTTAATTTATTATCAGAAATTATACATAAATTTGATAATTGCATAGACATATTTGATTTCAACCAAAAAAACAATACATAAACGTGATATTTCAAAGAGGGGTCCCAGGTAAAAAGGTATAAGGGGAGATAACTCGTATCATAAATGACCTATAAATATTGAACAAAGACTAAATTTCTCCTTTGCAACCCACCCTATCACCAAACAAAGAATGAAAACAAATTTAAAACATTAATCTTTTATGTAATGACTAGTATTAAAGGTTTAAATAGATATAAATTAGGCCTTTGTATTGCAATTTACAACAACATTTCAATATTAATATTTTTTTAAAATACAGAAAACATTTTTTTCATTTTTAATAACTGTTATATCAATAATTTTTTTAAATGTTGCTGTAACAGTTGTGCAATAATTAATGCTTAAATAGTTAAAATATAAAATATAAAAAAATATAAAAACAGTTAAACAAAGTACTAAAATCAACAAATGGAAAAGTATTTACACATTTATTTATCTTTCGATATATTGTTTGGTTATCTTTTAAAGATATGAATCATGCCTGTGTATTATTATTAAAAACAACATTTCAAAACTAGTTTACAATACAGAAAACCCTTTGTTTTGTTAAAATAATAATTCAATTAAATCTGGACATAAAGTAGTTGAATATTATACATGTAGTTAGTATGTAAAATACAGGTAAAACAAACAGTTAAACAAAATACTAAAATCAAAAAATGGAAAAGTATGTACATATTTATTCATCTTTATCTAGTGATATATTTTTTTTAAAGGTTAAAATAGATATAAATCATGTCTGTGTATTGTAATTTAAAACATTTAAAAACTAGTAAAAGTGCTAATAAAAAATGTTGACACATTCTTAGAACGGATGTTTTAGTGCATTTGGACACCACAATCTAGTCATTTTGTGCCAATTCACTTGCCATCAAATATACCAGCACTACTTATACTATAGAGTATAGAATAAATCGGCTACTCCCACACCTTGTCATTGAGGTCGCTGATAATGGGATTCGAAATCAAGTCCATTGATGACAGACCTTTTTGTAACCACTTGGCTATATAAATCCCTTCCCACCCACTAGTTGCCTATGTAGGCCTATGATATAAAATAGATATAACAACAAGCCACAAGGACACAACAACTACTACAGGTATGAATTAAATTCACCCTGACGACTGAACTGTGGGTTTTCTTGTTGGGAATCGAACATAATCCTTGTAGCATCGTAGATGGTACCTAACTTCAACAGCAACACAGTCTTTATCTCTGATGTGCCAAAGAATGGTTTCACCTTCTTTCTTAATTGCTGCTTCTCTAAGTCGCCCTAAAAAGATATGGAAAATTGTAAATATCATGGATATCATAAACCAACTAGAAGTAGAATGCATATTCGTTTTCTGGTTTCATATGCATAAATAAAAAACCCCATAAAATTCTTTATGCAACAGTTTTTATGTGTATAATAGGCTTTGTATGGAGCAGCCTACTTTTAACAATGAACTAGACAACTTTTGGCAGACCTGGTAAATACATGTACATAACCCTGCGTGTTCGGATAGGCTACTCCCACACGTTTTTACTGAGATCGCAGAGAATGAGACTCGTACCCTCGACTATTGATGACAGACTGATAGATAACACCTATCGGCCACCCGACCACTCTCCCCAATAAACGCCTTTTACGACACGCTGAGGAGGGTCGATGGGCCTATTCCACTAGGTAACACTGGGCATAGCCAGGAAAGGAGGGTGGGGGGGGACAATATTAAATCTAAACAGTTGAACAAATAATAAAAACTTACCCCCATCTTTAATTTCTGCTAAAACCAGCTTATCAGAGACAGTCTTATTCTGACACCTGTAGAACAAAGGTACTTTTTTGCAGATAATGCACAGGAGGAAAGACATGTCTTCGCAGGTGGACAGCTTGGGTGGTTGATGATTTAGTGGAGGCTGATCGCAAACCTTGTCTAGAGGTGGATTGACTCTCATCACTTGTTTGCTTCTCACCAGACTGTAGCCTAATGCAACTCTTTTAGTAGCTCGTTTAATCTTTGTTCTGTCTGTGAATCTCGAATAACACTTGGAATGCTAGCCATAAATCCATAGTCACATAGTGCATCATCTTTATTCCCTATAAATACAAACATACTGACTCCTAATTTTATTGCACACATAAACAAAATAAGCAAATTAGAACCTGAGAGAAGAATTTAGGTGGCAACAAATATCCATAATAAAAATTACTTTTCTTTTATGAAAAACAATAAGACACTGCCACCTGTTTGCACTTGATTTGTGAAAAGACACTTAAGACAATCTGGGGTTAATAAAATAAAACCAAAGGCTAGCGTGAATGCTATCGATTTTAAAACAAACCTATATGAACTATATAACGAGACTATAGGCCTACAATGTGAACGTCAACAAACATTATTATTATTTATCGTAACTTGCACACAGCAATGACAACAAACAAGAAATATTATATACGGACGTAAGCTCTCGTTGCGTTGTACAGTCCGGATCATTTGTGATGAGTACAGGTGTCTATAAAATTTAATCCGCCTATCATTTTGTGTTTCGCTGAAAAATAAAATGGCGACTCTACTTTCAATTTTAGTTTGATTTAGTTGATAAACTTACCATCAAATACATCTTTATATTGTTGGCACACTTTTAGCTCGTTTCCATCAAGATTTGACCATTCTTTAAAACTTAAAACAACCTTATTCCAACTGGTATCTGTAAATTTAATCAGCTTTCCACAATCTTTGTCTACGAGGTGGATAAGGCACTTACATCGTCTTAAAGTAAACACGCTAACTCGACTCACCTTTTGACCTGTGAACTTGAGGTCAAATTGGCTCTAGAGTGTTTTTGATTGGTTGTTTGTTTTAATGATATGCATCAGGTGTAAATAGTGGTTGATAAACTTCATGGCGCGAACAGAAACTTGCGACAGCTCGTTTATAAAAACTGGCACATTCTAGAAGCGGGAAGGCGGCTTTTTATCCATATAAATTCACATTTTACTAATGTGTGACTTTACAACTAAACCCATTTTATAGAATTTTTTTGAAACGATAGCTACTGACAGACGACAGTCTAAATCGATCATACGGAAAGAAATGACGGTAAATTCTTATAAATTATTACATCATCTACAATCGAATTTCATGATGTCATTCTACATCAGAACACTCATCTTCGGTTTTTCATTTCATTCCTGTCTGAAAAATCATGAATGACATTCAATCCATGGCAGTGAAGTCTTCAGTCAGTGATATCAATCAATGTTTCACTCACTAGACGTTCTACAATTTAGATATGAAATGGGGTTTAACACCCTACTTTGCTGCTACAACTGAATTAATATGAAGACGGGCATATGCCATGGTGTGTGCTACGAGGGTAATTTTGCCGGAACAGCAGTGCTATGGCCTTCTCTCATCTTGAATTCCAACCATTAATGTGTTCTTTGAGGTGCAAGGTATACTTTGTCCTTTGTGCTACAACTAAGATGTCAGCATTTTATAGTAATAGGCTCCTGTTGAAACCAGATGGCTTGGGGGGGGGGGGGGTCCACTTGGGATTATTCATATCACTTCAAAAATGAAAACAAAACCTTATCTTGCACATTAAAGATGCCATAGTTAAATATAAATATTTATTAATACGCATAACATAAAATATTGGAACAAGTTGCCAGGCAATAAAACATACACCCACCTACAGCTTTTGAAACAATGCAATCATCGACAAATTATAACTCTTGCTTTTATTGTTAGACCATGGGGAAAGATTGGAAAGCTTGATTTAAAGAAAATATTACAGTGTACAAATGTTTTTTTTTTTAAGTCAGGGATTAGGCGGAAATTTTAGGAATGTGTCAATTGTAAAAAAATCCAATGAAAACCAATATATGCTGAAAATCCTATTAAAATTTGAAACAGGGTTCAATGATCCACTGTCACAATAATAAATCATGGATGGACATGGTGACCACAATATATGACCACTTTAATATATGAGCATATAAAAAAGGACGGAATACTGAATACATTTTATAACATGAAATATAGAATATCTAGTCTAGAGCAGTGAACGGACAAACTAGCCAATTTAAATTGCTGTCGAAATTCAACTAGCGCGTCCAGTGTCATTCTGCTGAATTTCTATTCGCTGAAATCAAACGTGTTAGATATATTGCCATGTTTATATTCAGCTAGTATGTACACTTCACTGAAGCAATTGCCTGATTGTAGAATTCATTAACCAGTCACCAGTGATGTCGAGAAGTCACATGATTGTTTGAAGACATGGTCATTGCCATGTTTAATCATGTGATGTGAAAGGTGATACAATAGTCTGGGGAATCAGGCGAAGAATTCCTCTAGTGTGTCCACTCACTCGGCCGAATAATTTTGGTTGCAATTCTGTGCCGATTAATTCAGAGTGTCTGCCGCTTTAAGAAAGATGCATATAAATAAATTTAAGCTTATATTACAATGAATTGGATTTGGATAACTTGAGTCTCCCATAAAATTTTTTGGAGATCTTAGAAAATGTATCATTGAGGACAAGAACATAAGTAAAAAAGCTATCATGAAACTAGGTTATTTAATGCATAATGGAGTTAAGCTTATAGGTGAAATCACAATAATAGTATAGCATGTAACATAACAAATATCTATATATTGTTTTGGCATAATAAATTAAAAAAGATATGCAATGTCTCTTATATGTGTGTACAATAAAAAAAATAACAATATAAAATTTGACTATAAACATCTGGGTTCTCTCAGATCAAAATTTTGCACGTCAGAAGATTCAGATCTAAAAATCTCTTCTTGAAGTATTGTATATGAAGTTTCTCTTCAATTAATATTCTGACCGACCAAATCTAGTCTAAAAGAGTTCCCTGATGTAATGTAAACTACCTGATAATATTTATCTATCACAGTTTATCTTATATACAAACAGATCTTTTATCACATATTAATGAGCATATTAAATAAAGGACAGTAAAATAATTAGGAATCTTGATAAGCATATTTTAATTTTTGACCACCTCCCTCTCCCCCCCATCCTGTTTCAATTAAACAGTCCCGAGGAGAGAAGTTTGCATCCAGTATATCACTAAGGAGACCCATGAAGCCCCCGGTTGTCGAGTACCGGTACACATATTTCAGTTATTAAGAAATAACTGTTCATTGTCTTTTCAAACCTTCCTTCTTGGTTCATGCATTTTGATATAATTTTAGGCACATTCTCTTTGTAAAGGCCACTTGGTAACTTTCTTCAATCCAGCAAATCAATTTCATCCAATGATTTTTGATTGGTTAATCATCTAATTGACAGAGTAAAGCCACACCTCTATTAATCCAATGACTTTCTGGTTGGTTCGTTTTAAGAAGAATAGTAAGAACATAGTTTGTGGAGTGTCCTGTTGTTGATAAAGTTCCACGTCGAGCACTTGTTTTATAAACTAGAAAAAAATGAAAAGCAGATTATTGGTTGTGTACTTATATTTTTGATTATCAGTAACTGGTATTAGTCACTTACAGGTATTTACTGCTTAAAAAATAATATTAGATAATAGAAAAAGAGAAATTGGCTTTGATATCCACTCGATAAAAACTAGGTCAATTTGGGACTAACATACGTTCAATTTTATTTCAATAATTTGCCGGCACATAGGGGTCTTTAGCTGTCACATACAAGCAGGCAATCAAAATCACACTACTTGTCTCATTGACAGACCTAATGATCTATCGTGCACAATACATAACGATCTTTTAGAGAATACAATAGATAGGTGATCACCATCCCAATCTATAGAACTACAGAAGAATTAATTAACGATTGTGCTGAAATTTAAAATCAAGCAATATCGCATACATATAATTTAATAACATAACACTAACGCTACAATATACGTCCACATTCCCGCTTTGATTGATATGGTACTTTGTCAAGAAGACTAGGCGTTTGGTTTGTTTAGCGTTGAGCGTCGTGCATCAACATCAATAGTTGACGTCCTTAGAGTATAAGGAATAAGTATACCAAGATAATCCATTCAGAATTGTGGCTTTCAGACGCTGAAGGCAAAAAGTGGGCGTGGCTCTGCCCCTGGGGGTCGGGACATTCACCAAAAAAAGGAATACATATGCCAAGTTTAATGACGATCCATTAACAATCGTGGCATGTAGGCAACACACACAGACACGAAGTAAAAATGAGTACGGTTCTGACCCTGGGGGTTGGGCAATCACCAAAAAACAATAGGGGTCATCCTTAGGGTATATGGAATAGGTATGCAAAGTTTTAAAAGGATATGTTAAGAATTGCATCCTGTAGGCGAACACAAGACAAACAAACATTGGGCGTGGCTCTGTTCCAGGGGGTTGGGCATGCACCAAAAACAATAGCGGTCAGTCTTAGGGTATAAGGAATAAGTATAAAAAAGTTTTCATGACGATCGATTAAGAATTGTGGCCTGTAGGTGTCACAACGACACACAAAAAGAAAATGGGCGAGGCACTGTCCCTGGGGGTTGGGCATGCACCTCTAATGATAGGATATTCCTTAGCATACGAAGAATAAGTGTGCAAAGTTTCAAGATGATACATTAAGAAATGCAGTCTGTAGATAAACAAATACTAGAAATGGGCGTGGCTCTGCCCCCGGGGGTCGGGCATGCACCAAAAACAATAGGGATCATCCTTAGGGTGTAAGGAGTTTCAAGATGATCGATTAAGAATTGTGGTCTGTAGGCGACACACAGACATACAAAAAGAAAATGGGCGTGGCTTTGCCCCTGGGGGTTGGGCATGCGCCCCAAATGATAGGGATGTTCCTTATGGTACAAAGAATATGTATGCAAAGTTTCAAGATTATACGTTAAGAAATGTGGCCTGTAGACGACAAACCAACAAATACTAGAAATGGGCGTGGCTCTGCCCCTGGGGGTCGGGGGTGCTCCAAAACAATAGGGATCATCCTTAGTGTGTAAGGAATATGTATGTGAAGTTTCAAGATGATCGATTAAGAATTGTGGTCTGTAGGCGACACACAGACATACAAAAAGAAAATGGGCGTGGCTCTGCCCCTGGGGGTTGGGCATGCACCCCAAATGATAGGGATGTTCCTTATCTTACAAAGAATAGGTGTGCAACGTTTCAAGATTATATGTTAAGAAATGTGGCCTGTAGACGACAAACAAACAAATACTAGAAAAGGGCGTGGCTCTGCACCTCGGGGTCGGGCATGCACCAAAAACAATGGGGATCATCCTTAGGGTGTAAGGAATAAGTATACAAAGTTTGAAGAAAATCCATTAAGAATTGTGCCCTGTAGGCGAACCACAGACACACACACACACACACAGACAAGGGTGACGGCATAATACGTCCACATTCATCGTATAAAAAGCACAGAAATCAGATTCGGCTGGGGGGTGGTGGGGGATAAATCCTCCCAAACCTAATCTTGATCAAATTCACTAACCTGGGCAAGCATAAGTCATTTCCTCTGCAAAGTTTGCTTTGTCTCCTGGTTTCAACCAAATCTAATTCATATGTTAAGGTTTATATACATCAAATTTTCAAAAGTATTTTCATTACTAACATTGTTCTTAGAAATCTGCTTTGCCCACAACGTTAAACTTAGTTACTCTACATGGCAGTCTCAGACATTTATGATGGCACACATGTACAATCAGGTACTGATTAAAGGGGGGAGAGAGAAATGGGGTTTAACGTCATTTTGGGACTAACATATGGTTTAATTTTATTTCAATAATTCGCTTGCGCGGAGGGGTCTTTAGCAGTGGGAGGAAACCGGAGTGCCCGGAGGAAACCCGCGAGGTTGAGAAGGCGCCCCTATCTCCATGCCACATACCCTCACACCAGGGATCGAAACCACAGCCGCAAGCCAGAGGTGACCGGCCAGCTAGAGGTCGAAGCTCGTCACTCTCAGACCACTAGGCCATCCCAACCCCCTGATTAAAGGGGGGAAGGGAGCTGTTATTTATTATATTGTATATGTTTGTACCAAATAAATCTATCTATCCACAATTTATATAAGGACAATGATCAGAATATGCCCCCAGTCCCGTGAAATGTTCAGCCAAGAGCCCCATACAAATTTAAGCCATCTCTGTACAGTGTTATCTTATATTTATGTCAGTTTAATATTTATATTATTTGAATTAAGATTTTATATCTATGTGAATAATATACTATTCAAAAAAAGTAGGGGATATTTGATTTTGGGGGCATAATACTAAAATATGCAAATGACTACGAAAAAAGTCACTATAGAACCTAACAGAAGAAACATTTCCAGTTACATGTGACGCCCAAACGCACCAATAGCTACCGCATGGAATGCAGGTGATGCTTGGGATCATCATGGGGATCCAACCCAAGATTTGCACGACTCTGACTTTGAATGTTACAGTCATTGTGGCATTGAATTCCAGGGTGGAAACATCAGTTTAATTGTTTTAGTGACCAGAAAACAAATTTTGATATGCGTCGGCTTACCTAAAATGAAAGGTTACGTGCCCTTGGCATGCTACAGATGGGCACAACACAGGCGGTTGTGGCGCGGACGATGAATGTTTCTCAGTCTGTCATAAGCAGGCTATGGTCCAGATACCGTGATACACAATCTGTACAGGACAGACCACGCTCAGGTCCACCAAGGGCGACAACTCAAGCCCAGGATCGATTTATCCGTACCTTGGCCTTGAGAAATCGTGTCATCATTGCAAATCAGATCAGCGCTCGTCTTCAAACAGACACTGGTGTGAGAGTGAGTGGCCAGACGATTCGGAATCGACTGCATTGGGGTCAACTTCGCGTCCGACGTCCTCGCGTGATCCCTTGTTTGAAAGATCATCACATTCAGGCAAGACGTCGTTGGTGTAGGGATCGTCAACAATGGGATAATCGACGCTGGAGCAATGTGATGTTTTCAGATGAGTCAAGGTTCACTGTTGATTTTTGGGACAGACGTAGGAGGGTGTGGCGTCGTCGAAACGAGCGCTTCCAAGATGTTAACGTGATCAGACATGATCGATTTGGGGGTGGTTCTGTTATGGTGTGGGGAGGCATCACTGTTGCTGGAAGAACGGCTTTACATGTTGTTGCAGGGCGTGTTACAGGCCAGTACTACCGGGACAACATCTTGGCAGTCCATGTTGTGCCGTTCGCACGACGTCATGGCCGCCGTTTCATCTTCCAGGATGACAACGCAAGATGTCACAGGGCCAGGATCGTTACAGGTTACCTCCAACAACAGAACATCACCACATTACCTTGGCCAGCACTGAGTCCCGACATCTCCCCCATCCAGCATGTCTGGGACATGCTTGGACAGAGGTTACGTCAACGTCAACAACGTCCTGCCAGTGTCCAAGAACTTGCTGCTGCGTTGCAACAGGAATGGGACAATCTGGACCAAAATGACCTTAGACGTCTCATTAGGAGTATGCCACGTCGGATCAATGCTTGTTTGGCAAACAGAGGAGGATTTACCCGTTACTGACTTTGTTGTGATGCTGTGGTAACTTTGCTGTTTGACCCCGGGTATCATTTTACCCTTATAATGGTCAGTCTGTGCCTTACTTAGTCTAACGATCATTTGGAATAAATCGATGAATATGAACTTCATTTCATTTTGACATTTGTTTCTTCATGAGTTTCATTAGGTGACTCTAATAACACTTAAAAATCAAATATCCCCTACTTTTTTTGAATAGTATATTTAAAGGATACAACAGGCATCATATCGTAGAGGATTTTAGGCTGTGATTCTTCGATGACATGATTTTGTCTACACCATCTTGCACCTTCCATATATAAACCTTTTACGTATGCTCCATTAGCCTGTAATAATAAAGACAATGCAGATGTGAGTGAGAGGGGTCATATGACCAGGTCATTTCTATGCTAACATAGGATTCAATCATATGTCAATAATTCACTTGCAAGTAGGGGTCTTTAGCAGAGGGAGGATTCACATGGTTGGACAGGAGACCCTACAATCGGGGGAATCAAAACCACGACACTTACTCAATGACAGACCCTGTGATCTATCGTGCACAAGTTAAACCACTAGACCACCCAACACCCCCTTAACAGAAAAATAAAATTACTAACTTAAAATCTTCAATGACCAGGACCTGGTGATGTGACAAGCAAAACGGAAATCTAAAGAAAAGCATGGGTGTAAACTGGAATATCCATCATTTATTAAAAATATTTTTCAAAAATAATGACTGCAACTTTATTTTATGCTGGTAAAAAATATTGTAACCATTTAACTACACTCATCAATCTGGATTATTTAGTCATTAGAGCAAAAATCAAGATGATGATGGGGTTATTAAATGGCTATTCATTAAAGAACTTACTGGTTTAGTTGGCATACTTGTTTCCTGATTGGTCACTTCAAACTCAAATGCGAGATGATCAATAGGTATTTTATACCGTCTGGCGTAGTTCTGTAAAACACCCGTCAGGAAGGACTGGGTAAAATAAAACCCTGATATCCAAAATACAGACGGAGCTCCACTAAAAATCCAATCCTGAAAATCAGTTAGACAGTTGATATGATATATTGCTGTTTATTGTTTGAAATGTTTGTGTATATTGTGTCCTGTCCATAGGTTTGTCTTGTGTAATTGTATGTGTGTGGTGTGGTCCTCCTGCACTTACTATTAGAAGAGATATAAGTATACTCTGATAACTATATCTGGAGAAATATATACAGGTATATTAAATAAATGGTGAAATATATTGATAACTAAAAGTGTCCCAAAGGTAGTTTTATGATACACCTGATGCGACTTACTGCATGTGCAGAACTCATCTGATTGGGCTCTCAATGTTATGCTAGTTTGTGTAATTAACAGCTCTGTTATCACATTAAAAGTAATTTATTATAAAGATATACCTTGAAGAACTGTAACCTGGTTAGTAGATCTGTTATATAGCTACCCATTGGTTTTAAAGATGGATACGACTTGGCAGCCCACATGGCAGGAACCTAAAATTTAGAAGCAAAAGTATACACGTGTACCATTTTATTTTAATAATTCGCTGTGCTTAGGGTTCTTTAGCAGTGGAACAAAACTTGAAGACCCCTAGCTAGAAAATCCACAAGGTTTGGAAAGCAACTCTACTCCTCTTCACATACAAACTTGGTAACAAACGGTGCAACTTGATTCAATGACAGACCTTACGATCTAAATGTGAATTTAAAAATACTCCATTTGTTAATAGCACTAACCTTTCCAACCATCATACTGTCAAAAACATCCTCTAATTCTGATGACATGACAACCAAGCCTTTAATAGCTTTACGTATGTCTTGTAAACTCTGTCTTACAACTTGAATTAAACGATTAAATCGGATCAATTCTTGAACTAATACAGTATTCATTGATTCCTCATATCGTACTGGGTATTTATTCTGAAAAATAAAAAAAATCAGAATTCTATCGTCTCTGATATGGGGTAATATAGTGTATCTGTTAAATGTAGTAAAATCATCCATCCTCTTTTACTATGTTCTTTCTGCACGTTATTTTGTATCATAGATGTCTTTAGATTTATTTTCAATAATAAAGAAAACATTTTTGATAAGCCTGCATTTCGTTTAGTACGACTATATGGTACTGCAGCTTCATTTCAGGTTATTTCCAAAAAGTTTGAAGCTATGGCTGCTTGGATTTCTCTGAAATTTAGCTGGATATTTTCTCGGATTTCTCTGAAATTTAGCTAGATATTTTCTCTTGGGTTCTTCAAATATTTTCATTTTTCTTTCATGACAATCAAATCTATGACATTTTATGAAAATATTTAATAAATATGTAGACCATACCTGGACATCTTCCAGATTAAAATCTGGTGGTATCTTGGTTAAAATATCACTGGCAAGATCTTCAATAATATCTTGAGATGATTTACCTCCCCCAGACATCTAACAAAAACAGATGAAAAAAGATTGTACAATTATAACATAGATAAAGGTCACCTATCAATAAGCTAAACCATTGGTACATATTTTATTACTAATATGATCCTTAAATCCACAAATAATTACACCACTGGACATTACTCATAATGTTAAAAAGAAAACAAGCAAGCAAAATTAATAAACAATTAAGCTAGGCCATGATCAAGCAGGAGAAGAATTAAAAACAAGAGGCAGGCATAAATGGAAGAAGCAGAATCAAGGAAAATGGAAAAGAGCCCTGAGAAGCAAGATTCAAGCTGGTGGACCAAGCAGAAAAAGATGGTAAAAAATGAGGTCAGGGAACCAAGAATCAAGCACAGGAAGAATGAGTCAGGAAAGGGTCAAATTTTACAAAAATCAATCAGAAAAAGGATGAGGATCAAGTAGAGACCGAATGAAACCAGTGAAAGATCAAACAGGAGGAGGATCAAGCAGTAAAGTAGATGTGATGAGGATACTGAACTTATCATACCTGTCTTGGTAATGTAAGAAGAATACCATCAAACATCTGTTGTGTTTCTTGTTGATCTTTGGATATATCAGCATTTTCATGTAATCCAAATACCTGCAATGATTAAAAAAAATCAGATATATTTACTTCAGATTCTAATATTTGAGGGGGAAATATACAGTTTAAAATCTGTTCTACATTAATTAGGTCATTTCTGGACTAAAATATGGTTCAATTCAATGCTATTTCAATAATTCGCTGTGGGAGGACTCAGAGATTGAACAGGCGATCGTAATCCTTGTCACACACAAGCAGGGTATTGAAATACATCACTTGACTTAATGGCAGACCATAAATAAACCATATTTACCTCTGGATGTGGAATAAGTGGAAGCTGCCTTATATAATCTAGATATTGCTGATATGTTCCTTTCACTGGAGCAAAATACGATCCACTGGATGAAAACTTGTAATTATCATCATCAATAATTTTCTCACAGTAAAATATATCTAATATACTCATAATTAATCTTCTGTCATAATCATCAGTAACACGACCACCATAATTACATTCACCAGTTAAATATTTCAATGCTTCTAAAGGTGCTTCTTCATAATCACTGATAAACATCTGAAATAGATCCAACCAGATTTCATAAAATATACCAATCACAGACACATGGGAATGCTAGATTTTCAGTCTGGCATGTCCTGAAATTAACAGAATCGCAATCAGGTCACACGGAATTCAGTCCTGTCACAGTTCTGTCACTCCACAATGGAGGGTGTGTGAGTAGAATCATGACATTATCAATCACAACAATAATATTTCAGCTTTAATAGTTTGTTGATATATTTTCTTATGCCATCAGCGCATTCATTATATCCTTAAATTCCCCTCTTCACTTGATTGTCCCTATTTTTTGGATTGAGAGAATTTAATTCCAGAACATTTAATCAAGTGAACTTTGTAAAACAGGGATAACTTGGGATACAAGCAACTAGGGAGCACACCTTTAACTACCACTGATTTCAGTGAAATTTCTTCACTTTCAGAAAAGAAATAAATTTAAATACATGTACTGTACAATTTTGTAATGCAAGTCAGCAAAAATAGTGTATCAAAATAGGATAGGCCTAACGACAGAAAACTCAATCTATTTTTATAAATACTGTAATAAACTGCAGTCAAACCTCCAGTTGCCTGACTGAGATTCTGAGATCAGATTCGTTGAATTCATATGGTATATTCCATCCTAGAGCACCAAATTTTCTCCTCTCTTGAACCAAGGCATGGAAAAAACATAAACCAAATAATAGCTTCTCAAATACCTGAAATTGTAAAATGATACATCAAACGGAGAATGTTTCCAAAATATAATTTTACTTTGGCATTTTAGAACTATTTATGTGGTAGAGACAACTAATGTTTATATAATAATTCAATACTGTCAATACATGTTCAATACCGGTTCAATACAGGTTAAAAGTGAAATGGAAAACTGATGAATCAAACTAAGAATTCCTAAAAAATTTAATCTTTTGTTACTACATGAACTTACTTTTCAGGAATTTATTAAAGCTAACAAATTTCATCAATACCAAATACATGCACAAGCTAACTTTTTCAATTTAGCTCAGTAATATGAATCTATATAAACTGATTTACATTCAGTTGTTTCCATTTTTACTCTAAATTTCAAATCAGCTATGTTCAGCAAAATATGCGAGAAATCTCAATCAAATGGCAATCTCTAGCATCTGGGTATTGCAGTCTACATTGGTAGTATTTATTGCATATGCTCTCCAGATAAGAATATGATGTCACTGTTTGACATGACATGTGGAACGTCTAGCCTCGTTCTTCTAGTCTCTTGTTACAAATAGTGCTGAAACGCATTCTGGTTCACAATTCGTGTACCAATGTTAAAATGTTTATTTTGTCTTAAATATTGGATATCAGAAGAAGCCCATCTTTTCAAGGGAAGATCACAGCATCAATGTTGATTTAAATTGACTGTGGATGGTATTGAGTTAAAGACTTAGCTGTACTTTAATAAGAAATTTGTCCATACCCTGGGTTTAGTACAGTTGGCAAAGAACAAAGGATCAGAAATAGGATCATTGAGATACGATCGGAGCAAATTAGCTCGAAGACCTTTTGGAGGTTCGTTGGTCATCTTGACACCATTCTGTAGAACTGAGACAGGGAAGTCAGGTGATGGATAACTTGTCAACCATAAACGGAATGTTGGTTGAGTTTTTGTGGCGTCTGTAATAACCTGTTTTAAAAAAACTATTTATTAAATTTACTAAATTTGAATTAGCATACTTATGTTGATTTTGTACATATGTGTGGTCAAATTGATAATCCACTTATTTTTGGATGCTATGAGAATAACCTTTCTACTCACAATATATATAACTATTTTCTCATCGCTGTGAGTGTGCATTTGTATGAATTGGTAAAGATAGGCTGGCACTGCCAGGCAGGATACGCCCACATTTTCGAGAGATGGATAGAGAAAAAGCAATACCGAAAGTGATTTTTCCTATGTGCAAATATCGAAATGAATTAAGATCTTTGGGTTATAAAGGTTCATTTCAGTAGGCTTCAAATTCGACTGGGGATCATGTTGCTAAGTGGGTAAATGGGATAATAATTCTGACCCCAGAAGGGCCAAAAGCTAAAAAAAAAGGTCATTTTTCGTACAATCAGGGGCCATAATTCAGGAAGATACAATCCGATATGCACAAATATCGAAAGGAACCAAGATCTTTGGGTTATAAACATGCATGTCAAGTTTCATCAAAATCGGTTCAAAATTGTGACCTGTATAGGGTCCACAACCTTAATATAACGTATTTTCACATTAATCGCGTACAAACGGCGGCCATTTTGTCTGTCAATTTTGGTCCGATTTTCACAAAATTTTACCTCAATCTTTATTACCATGTAACGGTGATATAATCAAACGTTTTTTTAAATCGGATAATAATTTTGACCTCCAGTGGGACCACAAGCTAAAAAGGGTGATTTTTCGTACAATCAGGGGCCATAATTCAGGAAGTTACGAATCAATAAGCGCAAATATCGAAAGGAACCAAGATATTCGGGTTATAAACATGCATGTCAAGTTTCATCAAAATCGGTTCAAAATTGTGACCTCTATAGGGTCCACAACCTTGATATAACATATTTTCACACTATTCGCGTACAGACGGCGGCCATTTTGTCCGTCAATTTTGGTTTGATTTTCACGAAATTCGAACAGAGCCTTCAATACCATGTAACGGTGATATAATCAAACGTTTTTTTAAATCGGATAATACTTTTGACCTCCAGAGGGACCACAAGCTAAAAAGGGCAATTTTTCGGACAATCAGGGGCCATAATTCAGGAAGTTACGATCCGATGGGTGCAAATATCAAAAGGAACCAAGATCTTTGGGTTATAAACATACATGTCAAGTTTCATCAAAATCGGTTCAAAATTGTGACCTCTATAGGGTCCACAACCTTGATATAACATATTTTCACACTATTCGCGTACAAACGGCGGCCATTTTGTTTGTCAATTTTGGTCCGATTTTCACGAAATTTGAACTCAACCTTCATTACCATATAACGGTGATATAATCGAACGGTTTTTTAAATCGGATAATACTTTTGACCTCCAGAGGGACCACAAGCTAAAAAGGGCAATTTTTCGGACAATCAGGGGCCATAATTCAGGAAGTTACGATCCGATGGGTGCAAATATCAAAAGGAACTAAGATCTTTGGGTTATAAACATACATGTCAAGTTTCATCAAAATCGGTTCAAAATTGTGACCTCTATAGGGTCCACAACCTTGATATAACATATTTTCACACTATTCGCGTACAAACGGCGGCCATTTTGTTTGGCAATTTTGGTCCGATTTTCACGAAATTTGAACTCAACCTTCATTACCATGTAACGGTGATATAATCGAACGGTTTTTTAAATCGGATAATAATTTTGACCTCCAGAGGGACCACAAGCTAAAAAGGGCGATTTTTCGGACAATCAGGGGCCATAATTCAGGAAGTTACAATCCGATGGCCGCAAATATCGAAAGGAACCAAGATTTGCGGGTTATAAACATGCATGTCAAGTTTCATCACAATCGGTTTAAAATTGTGACCTCTATAGGGTCCACAAGCTAAAAACATGATATTTCGTACAATCAGGGGCCATAATCCATGAAGTTCCGATTCGATACATGCCAATATCGAAAGGAACCGAGATCTTATGGGGATAAACCTATATTTCAAGTTTCGTCAAAATCAGATAAGAATTGTGACCTGTAGAGAGTCCACAAACAAATTGTGGACGGACGGACGTCCGGACGGACAGGGGCGACGACATAATACGTCCACATGAAAATGTGGGCGTATAAAAATGGTCATTGTTCTGTCTTCTGTGACAAAGGGATTTTTAACAATTTGATTGTTAACTATTTATCCATTTAGCATTAAGTAAGGAAGGTACACTTATTCTTTCTAGAACATTTATATGAGGCAATGATAATAACTTATTTTGTTATCTTACCGATTCACAGATTCTCTCTAGTTCTGGTAACCAGGAAGCAGCCAGATGACAATTCTGTAAAACAACCCATGTTCCATTCTCTATAGCCTGAAATAATAAACATTCACAATTTGTTAATGTGGAGAATATGATGAATACAGATTCTTGGAACAATTATACAATTTTACAATTTAAAGGAACATACTGGTATGTAAGACATACAAAAATGTGAGACATCCTGGTAGTCCATAATATTTT
This sequence comes from Patella ulyssiponensis, assembly GCA_963678685.1. Lineage (NCBI taxonomy): Eukaryota > Metazoa > Mollusca > Gastropoda > Patellidae > Patella > Patella ulyssiponensis. The sequence continues at coordinate 15,851,115 of OY783232.1, read as the reverse complement.
GAATCACTTCAAACAGCCTTATGTGATGCAGATCTGATGCATCCAATGCTTTATCACCAATGCTGTGGTGTTTCTTGCTAATGCTGATAACTTTCAGATGAAGACATAAATAAAGAGTAAATGTAATGTGATTGGAGTATGATCAATAGGAAGTACATTCCATTGTGTTGTGAATATGCCGTGAATTATAGACCATTGCCAATTACTGATTTTGTTGTTTTCATATCCTTTAATCCGATGAGATATAGAATCATATCAGTGTCATTATCACTGTGTAGCCTTGACTATTGTGGACTGAAAATCCATGTGATTCGCCAAATAGGCACCAGCTTAAACTTAAGTTTGAAAGAAACGTTATTTCAATTAGTGATTAAGCAAGTTTAAAACAATTACCGATACACATTTTCCTTCAAAAGATTAAGAGGAAGTTCCCAAGGAAACGCAAAATTGGCTATATATCAACACTGTGTTTATCTACAGACCTAAAAATTCTCGTCTCACAAAACAAATTCCTTGGTTATTGATGCTGTTGACAGTGTTAGGTACTCCAATTGACAATATAAATGGAAAGTGGTTCAACAATTTTTACCTCTAATATCATTTTCTCGGCTATGGGACCTTGACCTTGTCCTAGAGATATGGTCTGTAAACCTTTACTACCCATACCTGTAGGAATTATAATGTAGAGATATTTAAATATCTAGCAAACGTCAGATGGATTACTTTCTTCAGATTGAATTAAAAACAATCATAAAAAAAATACACAATCATAAATTAAATGTATAAAACATGTCTCCAATAAGACTAACAAATAAAATCTTTTGTTTAAAAAAAAATAATATGTAGCCTACGTTTTAAGTACAGATCAATTTTGAATAATTTTGTCATTAAAGAAACCATGGCATGAATTGATAACTCATAAAGCCTTCTCTTAAAAAATAATCAATTTAACATCTGTTTAGTAATTTCAGTTACAATAAAATCAAATCAACAAAATATCAAATCATTCACACCTGATCAACATCATAGCAGAACAAATTAATAAAATAACATCAACTTTGTTAACATAATAACTTATTAGATATTAAAGGTTAGAAATAATAAAAGTATCAAAATGTGTGACATTCAATCTGTAATACAATAACAATTAGTAATAATTTCGGATATCAAATTTGCGGTTTAAAGGTTAAACATTTATCAGAAATTCTGTTATAATCATGCTTTATAGCATGCAATAAAACATTTTATTTTACCAGTTCCACAACAATACTGTTAAAGCTAGGCTGTAAATAGAAATGAACAGAAACGTCACACCAACAAATATATATTAAAATTCCCACTTATTTTCTACTATTGGAACGTTATGTAGAAAACACAGAATGTGAAACAATCAGGCCTGGAACTACTGAAGTTGTACCTGACATTTTTTATTTGGTGCCAGACATATATTAAAAATATCAACAAAAAACAGAACACATGCAAATCTGTGACTTCTAAAATGACAGATATCAAGGGGATAGTGCTAGACATAGCCTATATTTGTACCTGACATTGTCTGTGACAGGTATCTTATTTCCAGGCGTGGCTACCACACAAGATTTTGAGCAGAAAGAGAGATAAGTCAGGACTAACATATGGTTCAATTTTATTTCCATAATTGGCTTGCGCATAGGGGTCTTTAGCAGGGGGATGAAACAGAGGACCCGGAGAAAACCCATCAGGTTGTCATGTACAAGCTGGAAATCGAAACCATACCACTTGACTCAATGAAAGATCTTATGATGCAACTCGCAGGTGTCAACCATTCGGCCACCCCACCCCACCCATCCCCTCTGAAAGAAGACTTTGTGACATTCATTTGCTTCTTAGGTAAAGTTATTGATGAAAGTGAGAAAGAAAAACAAGCACAATTGTATTGTAGACCAGGAATTGACCATCTAATTCACCAAATCTATGCAGAATTGTTCAAAGAACAAGTATGTCACTTTTCAAGTTGATCAGACTTGAATTGACTAAGCCATAGGCTTTTTTGAAGAGCGTAACCCCAAGAAGAAGAAATTCAGTAGCAGTTAGCAGCCAGCTTGTGGTCAAAAAATCTTAACCATCCAACCACCAGGAATAAAAAGATATATGATTTTATAAACTAAAATAATGTTGAAGCATTTAGCCTGGTTTCATCTATAATCTATGCAAATAAAAATAAAAAGACTCAACGGACTAAACTAATGGAAAATGAAGATAATAAATTGGGTAGTATGTCCAAAGCAAAGCTTCTTTTGCTTTTTTATAGACTTTGTCAGGGTTAAAATATAATTGAAAAATAAATATGTTACAATCTGTTTTTAAAGAAATGATATAAAATATACATAGAATTGTAAAAAATATTGTTATCAGTATCACACTTTTAAAATAACATCTGAAATTTAAATGTTAAATAAAATAATTTTGAAAAAAGCTAGCTTTTAGCATAATATAATATATGCTATTTTTAGAAGCAGTCTACGAATTGTCTTAGATGATTGTCATACGCTTTGCTTCTTCTTCTGGGTCATCAACTGGTAATATTGACATTCTACGACTAGCTTGACGACGTACAGGCTTCTTCTTGATTTTCTTGGCATTTTGTACAATTCCTACATGGCGATAAGATTTGTATTATTCTTGCAATGTACAGTGTCACAAATTTTGTTTAGGAATCTTTAAATGGTTAGTCTGTGGATTTAGTGTTTTTGTTCTATTATTAATGAGAATAGTATTATTTAACCCTTTAACGCATGGTATATGTAAATATTGAATACATGGTTCCCTTAACTACCCTAGTCATAGAACTAGTATATGATTCGTAAAGTTATTCATGTGACTTAGTTCAAGGCAGGGACGCTGTTACCCCCATATATACCGGACTTGTCCAGCATGAGTTAGCAAATGTCCTAGCTGGGAATATGCTGAATCAAACATCCAGACAGGCACTAGAGGGAGCAATAGTTTGGGGCAGTTCAAATCAAATGCTAACCGGTTAATAGCGAACTAATTAACGAAAAATGCTAACGAATACTGATAAATAGCAATTTTCTCTTTAAATAAAAATCAAATTGGAATCATAAGCGATGCCTCAGTTCTCTTCTATCATTAATTAAGCCAGCTCACCATAATGCTAAACACAAAACTGAATCAACTATAATTCTGCTTATAATAATAAAATAACTATCAAACATTTTTTTAAATAGCAATTTACAGCAAATCAAAAACAACAACATCACATAAATTCTTTACTATCTAGCCAACAAAAAATTTCAAAGAATGCAAAACAGTTATAAAACATAAACTTCACTTTCCATACTTATAGTTTTTTTCTTTTAGAAAATGCTAATATAATAATTTGCAGAGAATACAAAATTACCTTTTTCTTCTGCAAATCGATACAAGCCAGCCATTGGATCTGCTCCAGGAGACAGAACAAAGATGAGAGGAGAAAAACAATTTGAATCTTGGTAACAAAGTGAGAGGTCAAAGGTTGGTGGTTCTATATACAATTGACCCATTCTATCAGCTATATATCTCTGTATGGCTGGCACCATCTAAAAACAAGTTATTATTATACAATCGGTTAATTTATCTAATCTATTTCCAATTAAAATGTGTTGGGAGAAAGATATATTATTGCGCTGCCAGGTGAGACATGTACCTGTGCAGTATCAGGAGATAAATGTATAACACTTATGTCAAAAGATATATGCATCACTTTGATGTCAAAAGATACATGTATCACTTCAATGTCAGATAGCAATTTCATCACTGCAATGTCAGTTGATAGTTGATACAGCTATCGGTACCATGTCAGGAGGCACATGTACGATGCACAAGCACTAGTGTGATATAGATAGGTACAGGTGCCACTGCAATTAGGAGATAAACACCTCCTGTTTCGCATTTAGAGGGGTGTTATTGTCCAATAGACATGTCCTGAGATCATTAGGACCCAAGACGCGTTAGCGTCGCGGGTTCTAATGTAAAATCTCAGGACATGTCTATTGGACAATAACACCCCTCTAAATGCGAAACAGGAGATGTTTATCGACATTGTAACATGCTATTTTTAAGGATTTTAAAAGAACTTATTTTATTGTGTAAACTTTAAAATTCGCCAAACTGCAAATCGGTTAGATGACGTAAAAATCAAAAAAATCAATTTTGACGTAAGAAAACGTTGTGACGAAACTGAATAACGGGCTGACGTTTTTCACCGAGGTGTGTCGAATTAGTGGTTGAATCGAAGCGAAGATAATTCAATTTTAAAATGCTTGAGTCCTGGGTCGCTGGTAAATAAATTATGAAAGAAAATGTTATTCGAATATTTCAAGTAAAGTTTGAAGACTTTTAAAAAGATTAGTAAATTAGCCTTAGTGTGGTCTTTTTGACCGGCAGTGCCAGCCGTGAATGAATTAGTTACCGCTTGTCAACCGAGACTACACAGAGGTAACTCTTCTTGGCAACAATGATGGCTTTGTTTTCGCAGTTTGTGATAACATGGGTGAGTTTTTAGCCTTTATTATTTTATTTGCAGACTGTCAACACAATTTTATTGCTAGTTCTTGTTCGGAGTAGAGCAGTTCTTACACAAATCCCTCAAAATGCCCTATAAAACTATTTGATGCCTAGGATTCAAGTGGTTGCTATGTATATCGTTCTGACGTGTTGTCAATCATTGTCAATTTTGGTATATAGTTTCCCGTTAATATTCTAGGCCCATCTCAGCTGCTATTTCATCTCCCCTAGTTACTATATTTTCAACCAATTTCTTGTGACTAATGACGCATTATCAGGCGGATCATGTTATTTAGAATTTGAGCAAACTTTGACTTAAAATTTCCACTTTAAAGTAAACACTGCGGAGTGCAAAAATCACAAACAAATTTGTCCACATTGCTTAGTTACGAATAATTTACGATGCCTGAAAACGGTTTTTATTAATTTATGACTGATTTTCTTCTGTTTTATGTATTTCAGAGATCTGTTTGGATAAAGGCTGAAGTTTGAAAATAGTGTGATGGTCATTCGAGGAACATTTCTTAAAGATATTTGTCAATAAAGATTTGAGTTGAGGAAGATGGCTGAGCACAAAATGAAAAAAAAAAGTACCCTAATATTTATACGCAGTTATTCGCCTTGCTAAAACAGAGGGGTGTTATTGTCCAATCAACGGTGTCTAATCGACCAATCAAAATGCTTGATTCGCCCTCAAGCATGTTAAAATGTCAGACAACAATTGCTCACTGCAGCGTCAATGAATACAGTTATCAGTGCAAGGTCTGGAGGTAAATACAGGATACATGCAGTAGTGTTATGTCAGTAGATACACTATAATAACCGAAGGCACCCATTAATGGATATCTGTTATTATCGCACTTAATTATTTAATAGTTTTCAATATCAATGTTTCACAATTTCCACAACCCAACATATTATCAATAACCCTTTTGTGTCCATCATTTTTTACAACAAAATAAGATATGTTTTAAGTCAATGTCTAATTATGTTATTTCTATTTGGTCAGAAAATTTGACCAACCTTATCTGGTCTGAGACAGCGTAACACAATCAACTCTTCTAGATCCGTTAATTTATCACACCATGGTGTTGGTAAGGTCTCGGTGTGAGGTGTGGCTGAATCATAAATCATCTTCCAGTCATCAATCTGTAGGAGAAATATAATCATTTTATACCAACTCACCCACCAAACATAGAACATTGTCAACAAGCTGTACATGAGAAGTCGTTTGGGTGACCATGTGGTCTATGCACACAGTTTAGATCATAAGATCTGTCGTTGAGTCAAAAGGTGTTGTATCGACCCAAGCTTAACCTCAAGGGTTTTTTCGTCCTCTGGTTTCCTTCTACTGCTAGAGATTCCTGCATGTAAGACAATATCCTTCTCCTCACAGATAAGTCAAGTGATATAAATTGCTGCAGAGCTTATAGAGGCAATATGATACCGCTACCCAAAATAAAAAATATAGATAACTTATCAATGCCACTTAAAAACTCCCAGAAGATAAATTTCTATCTTTTCAGATATATTAGGCAATCTTAAAAAAGTGAACTCACTTGTTTTTGAAAATGATCCATGAATCCCTTAAATGCTGGAAGTGAAGAAACACGAACGATCTCTGCCCAGGATTTATCAGCTAACCAAGAAGCAGCAGGATTAGGAAAGGGGTTCTCTAAAGCTACACCTCCTGTTAGTAAAAACCTCCAGTCCTGGTCATCTATATCACCTCTAAATAAAAACATTTTAAAATACAATCATAAATTCCTCTTAGTATAAGAGAACCACTAAAGACTCCTATATGCTAAGGGCAAGTGAATTATTGATATATAATTGAGCCATGTTAGTACCTAAATGACTTAGTTCATGTCAAGTGGACTCCATTTCTCTCTATTCCAAACGATCAATGTTATAAATCTGACATCTTACCTCCCTTTCTCTAAACCAATGCACAGTAAAAAGGAAAAGAGCAATTTATCCTTCTCAAACAAAGAGCGGCAGACATTTTTATAAATACTGTAGGTCAGATGTTCTCGTAAATTATTTATTCTTTCCCATAATTCATCTGATTTATCGCTGTTGACGATTGACTGAAAAAAATAGCAATGCATATGAACATAAAATGTTTTTTAACAGGGATGTGCTTTAGTTGTGGGGGTTGGATGGCCGAAAGGTTAGCGTGTGCATGCTGCATCATAAGGTCTGTCATTGAGTCAACTGGCATGGTTTTGATTCCTCAGTTGTACGTGACAAGAAGTAGGGTCCTCAGGTTTGCTCCCAATACTAAAGACCCCTGCACACAAGAGAATTATTGAATTAAAACTGATCCATATGTTAGTCCCGAAACGACCTACTTTGGGTCAAGTGGACATTAAACTCCATTCCTCTATCTCCTTTAGTTGTATAAATAATTTGTATGGTCATTTCGATCAACGGCATAGGCTATCTAGGGATTGGGACATTGGCAGATCTGTTGACCGAAAAGACCTCTCTCCTCCTAAACATGTTCCCTCAGCCGACAAAGATCCTGGCAAGGAGATTTGGCTAACGATAATACTTATTTGTAAAGATATCTTACCTGATGATATAAGTTTATAAACCATGTTAATGAATACTGGTACATAGGATCTATATTAGCTAGATCGGAGATGGTAAAAAATAAAATACTTCCATGATGAGCAACCTATAACAGAAAACAATCCATAATGTCTTATCAAAGTATCACATCATGATTTATGGACCAGGAACTGATCCCCAAGCGCTACTCATCTTGATGTTATTGTTGATGTTCTTTGGGGTGAAGCTCTGTGGAAAAACCTGTGGATCCCCCAATTCATGTACGATCAATAATTGTGCATCGATTGACAGATTTTAATTTTTGATATGACGTCATAATTCCAAGATGGCTATAGAATGTTTTCTCTTTCAGCTTTATGCCACTATCACTATGCAACATATGTCACACTGTGCAAGGAACAAATCTATTTGAAGTGGTAAAATTCTAAGTTGGTTGCATTGACATAAATTATCTGTTTCTTGTCCATAGAACATCATACATGGTTCTGTTTAATGTTTTGAATTTAACCACTTTCTGTGCAATTTTTAATGTTAATGGTTAAATCATACTGTACTTACAGGTTTATAGCCATTTCTAACACCATCAATTTCTGATTCTGTTTGTGAAGCTATCTGTTGTTTCTGTGAAATTTCTTCTGATAAAACTTTACTAGATGATAAAATATTGATAGCTGTTTCATCCTCTAAAATATTACCCTGTAACAAATATAAACATCACATAATCATACACCAAACACAATATAAATTTGAACTTCATGTTATTTGAGATACAGCAAGAAACATGTGATGGGTTTCCATGATTTTGTTTGTTTGTGTTTTTTCTCTGTGATGAGTCTCCAGGATGTGGTTTATGTGATGTTTCTCTGTGATGAGTCTCCAGGAATTTGTTTGTGCAGTGTTTCTCTGTGATGAATTTCATGGACTTTGTTTGTGTAGTGTTTCTCTGTGATGAGTCTCATGGACTTTGTTTGTGTAGTGTTTCTCTGTAATGAGTCTCATGGACTTTGTTTGTGCGGTGTTTCTCTGTGATGAGTCTCCGGGATTTTGTTTGTTTGTGATGTTTCTCTGTGATAAATCTACAGGATTTTGTTTGTGTGATATTTCTCTGTGACTGATCCTCATGAATTTTGTTTGTTTGTGTTGCTTCTCTATGATGATTCTACAGGGTTTTGTTTTTGCTGTTTCTCTGTCATGAGTCTTTAGGATTTTGTTTGTGTATGTTTCTCGGTGATGGGTCTCCAGGATTTTATTTGTGTTGTTTCTCTGTGATGAGTCTCTAGGATTTTGCTTGTTTGTGTTGCTTCTCTGTGAAGAGTCTCTGAAACTTATCAACCTCACTTTATAGATATTGACATACCTGAGATGAGGAGAGAACTTCTAGAATTTTATCTTCAATTTCCTTTAGCTGTCTTTTATTATAGGCACTTTCTACAATCAGCTGATTTTTCTTTTCTTCTAATTCTGGTTTTTCCTTAGCTGCTACAATACCTAGTAACTGATCCTGTAGACCAAGTGGTGTGATCATAAAATTTAACAATGTTACCTGAAAGAAACAAGACTAGTTATATCATCAGGCAAATTCAGCATAATTTTTGAATTTAAAAGGGTTAATGGAATTGATTTTTTTTCATCAACTGTGTGCTATAAGGGAAATTTTGCACAAACAGCGGTGTTTCCCCGCATACTTTTCACCAAATTCCAACAAACAAGGGTTCTTTGAAGGAACCTCCATCCTGCACCACTGATAAGGGGAAACCATACCAAAATATCCTGAGGTCCAAATCCATCACGGCTTTCTCACTGAGCCACCCATAACAGTGAAAGCTATAGTTCATTGATTGAAAATAAAATAAATTAGAAAATCAGTTAGAAGAGGAACACCAACCTTCACGGAAACTTCAGGTAAATAATGTGGATTTCTAAGTCGTGTTGTGATATAGAACTGGAAGCCCTGACTGTACTCTATAATGTGTTCACCTAGACGTATATAATCTATATTATTCTGAAACAAATAATTTATGTTCTTAGCCTGAAGCATTACAATATATGAGCAGCCAATAAGGCAATAATAATTTTTATAAATAAAGCCTTGAAAGCATAAAATATAGCCAGCCATAAGCAAAATATAAGTAAATACTTCAATCCCACTTACTCTTTTATATTTCTCAATATAAGGCCATACCAAATTTAGATTTAAATATTTAAAATCTTAATTAATAAATAATAATCGTATATATTGTTTTGTAATTACAAAACTTAAAAATTTAAAGTCTTTTGTTTCCAAATCATTTTCTGAAAGGTGTTTCCAGCAAATCAAAATCTAAATTGGTGTGGACTATACTAAGTGCAGTCTAAAATGTTCCAATTTGACCAGGATCAGTCAATATACTGATCAATTCATACAATACGAATCAGTAAACTTTATCCCTAATTTCTCTTGATGACTTAATTACAATGGATATTACCATTTATGGTGGATGCAGAAAGTGAAGGTGAAAAATGCCAGTGATAAAAAGTATAGTACCATGACAAGATTGTGGATTGAGGATCAAATTGTGGATTGAGAATTAAATTGTGGATTGGGATTAAATTGTGGATTGAGAATTAAATTGTGGATTGAGGATTAAATTGTGGATTGAGAATTAAATTGTGGATTGAGGATTAAATTGTAGATTGAGGATGGAATTAAATTGTGGATTGAGGATTAAATTGTGGATTGAAGATTAAATTGTGGATTGAAGATTAAATTGTGGATTGAGAATTAAATTGTGGATTGTGGAGTAAATTGTGGATTGAAGATTAAATTGTGGATTGAAGATTAAATTGTGGATTGAGAATTAAATTGTGGAGTAAAATGTGGATCATACAGATTGCTAATTAATTGTGATGTGATAAATGTCTTTGAAAACTGGAAGAAGTAATCCTAGAGCTGAACGGTAAAAAGGATACAAAATTATTTAGAGATTTCAACTTACAGAAGGATACAAAGATAGGCTGGCACTGCCAGGCAGGATACGCCCACATTTTCGAGAGATGGATAGAGAACAAGCAATACCGAAAGTGATTTTTCCTATGTGCAAATATCGAAATGAATTAAGATCTTTGGGTTATAAAGGTTCATTTCAGTAAGCTTCAAATTCGACTGGGGATCCTGTTGTTAAGTGGGTAAGATGCTGGCTCGGTAGCCTTGAGGTTAGGTGTTTGATCCCTGCATTGGGTGACAAAGTTCATCTAGATTTTCTGGCGTGGTTTCCCCTTGTTAGTGATGAAGGATGGATGGCCTGACAAGAACAGCTGTCAATTTTGGTCCGATTTTCACGAAATTCGACCTCAACCTTCATTACGATGTAACGGTGATATAATCAAACGGTTTTTTAAATGGGATAATAATTCTGACCCCAGAGGAGCCAAAAGCTAAAAAAAAAGGTCATTTTTCGTACAATCAGGGGCCATAATTCAGGAAGTTACAATCCGATATGCACAAATATCGAAAGGAACCAAGATCTTTGAGTTATAAACATGCATGTCAAGTTTCATCAAAATCGGTTCAAAATTGTGACCTCTATAGGGTCCACAACCTTAATATAACGTATTTTCACACTAATCGCGTACAAACGGCGGCCATTTTGTCTGTCAATTTTGGTCCGATTTTCACAAAATTTTACCTCAGTCTTCATTACCATGTAACGGTGATATAATCAAAAGTTTTTTTAAATCGGATAATAATTTTGACCTCCAGTGGGACCACAAGCTAAAAAGAGTGATTTTTCGTACAATCAGGGGCCATAATTCAGGAAGTTATGAATCAATGAGCGCAAATATCGAAAGGAACCAAGATCTTCTGGTTATAAACATGCATGTCAAGTTTCATCAAAATCGGTTCAAAATTGTGACCTCTATAGGGTCCACAACCTTGATATAACATATTTTCACACTATTCGCGTACAAACGGCGGCCATTTTGTCCGTCAATTTTGGTTTGATTTTCACGAAATTCGAACTGAGCCTTCATTACCATGTAACGGTGACATAATCAAACGGTTTTTTAAATCGGATAATAATTTTGACCTCCAGAGGGACCACAAGCTAAAAAGGGCAATTTTTCGGACAATCAGGGGCCATAATTCAGGAAGTTACGATCCGATGGCCGCAAATATCGAAAGGAACCAAGATTTTGGGGTTATAAACATGCATGTCAAGTTTCATCACAATCGGTTCAAAATTGTGACCTCTATAGGGTCCACAAGCTAAAAACATGATATTTCGTACAATCAGGGGCCATAATCCATGAAGTTCCGATCCGATACATGCCAATATCAAAAGGAACCGAGATCTTATGGGGATAAACCTATATTTCAAGTTTCGTCAAAATCAGATAAGAATTGTGACCTGTAGAGAGTCCACAAACAAATTGTGGACGGACGGACGTCCAGACGGACAGGGGCGACGACATAATACGTCCACATGAAAATGTGGGCGTATAAAAATGGATGGGCAAATTTTGATACCAGTAAAATTATTATTCTAATTACTTGTATTATTTTATGAGTCCAAACGAATAACCCACAGAACTGAGGGTTGGTTGAACGACACCGCAGAGAGAAAATGATAAATTAAATATCAGCTATTTATGATTTAAAATTATTAATTTAGGAAATATATCAACATTTTCATACGGCAGGTGGGCTATTCATTTGGATGCTTGTGTTGAAATTTTGAGATGGTCCCCAAGAATAATAGAATTTTTCCTTGATCTGTTATACCGTAAGGTTAAAAGAAGCAGTGTGCAATAATAATACATGTACATCTCATTTTCAGAGTTCAAATGTTTGTTTTATTTTCTGATTATATCATCTGGATATCGGTATTTCATTAGTTGCTTATCTGCTTTTTGGGGAGAAAACAATATGGCTGTTATGGAGTATTTCCAAACTAGACAAAGTAAGATTTCAAAGAAGACAGGGGTAAGGGGTATTTGTTAGTTGCTTATTTGCTTTTTGTTGATAATATGGTTGTTATGGTATATAGGATAAATACTGAATATTGAGATTTCCATAAGAAGGGTATGATGATAATATGGTTGTTATGGTATATAGGATACATATATAGGTATTGATAAATATTTACAACATTAAATACTTTACACTGTCACTACTTACTTGACCTGGCTTTAAAAAACAAACATTAACATTAGATTGTTGATTTTGGTATTTCATTACAATGTAGAATGATTTGTTTAAAAAGTCATAATTAAGATGATTTGTTTAAAAAGTCATAATTAAGGATAAAATGAGAGAGAAATGGGGATTAACATCCACTCGACACATATGGTTCAAATTTTTTCATTAATTTGCTTGCACACAGGGTTTTTCTGCAGTGGGAGGAAACCGGAGTAAACCCATGAGGTTGGACCTAATCCTGTCACGTACAAGCAGGAAATCGAAACCACGCCTCTTGACTCATGCAGTGACTCAATGACATCTTGCCCTCCCACCCTTCGGATAAAATAAAGTTCCTGATCATCATTTTGCATTTTTCGGACTCTATATTTAATTTTTCAAAGCTTAATCCATGCAAAAATATACACAATTGATTTGTTAATATTGTACTAATAAAAAAAAACAAAAATGTCTAAGATAAATAAACACCAGGCTTGGATTCAATCAAATTCAAAGAGGCCTATCAAAAGATTTTACCGACTGCCTTGTATTTATTGTCTACAGAAGATGCAAAATCTTGTGAAATAATCAACAGAACTGAACCATATTTGGTTTGAATCAGATTTTTAAAAATTCCCAATCAAAAAATTAGACTACTTATTGGTGTTTAATTTGTCAGAGGATATGATTGAAAGCAAGAACTTTTAAATTCTAAAATTTTAATACTACTGTGTCAAAATACTTTAATACATATATTAAAATTTACTAGTATTTTCATGTCATCATATACGACAGAATTCAAATATTACAATAGCTATATTAAACTTTTCATGTCGTCAAATTCTAAAGTGTCCAAATACTAAATACTACAATAGCTACATTAAAATTTGCAACTATTTTTATGCAGTCAAATACTACATTGTCCAAATACTAAAATAGCTACATTAGATATTGTTAAACTAACCTGTTTAAAAGTCTGTTTGAGTAAAATAGGTTCTAAAATTGGGTCAAGTTCTTCTCCTACATTCTCCAGTAAACATGGATTACCAAACTAAAATAAAAATTTAAATACGATTATTTCTAGTATACTCCATTTTGGATACAGAGGTTTTAAAAATAACTGCAACGAGTTATACAATTGGGTGTATAACATTACACTGGCTTTATCCCGACCAAATTCAGTGTCCGAACTGAAGACTTACTGGGACTCACTTGGATTTCATCAGTGACCCTGTGGCTCAGTGAGTTAGATGCTGGATCCTTAATTGGGAGGTCTCGGGTTTGCTTTCCGCGTTGGCCAAAAAAGTTCCTCTTGATTTTCCGGATTGGTTTCCCCTTGTTAATGGCTCAGTTTGTGTAGAAGGGTTAGACGTTAAACTCCATTTCATCATGGATATGATCAAAATATATTGCCCAATGTTTACCTGTAAACAGTTTTCTAGACATCTGATATAGTTGGGATCATTTGGTTTAACTATTTCTAATTTATTCGCCTTTTCCATATTCTTTACCCATTTATTGGCCTGACCTTGTGGGTCAATCATTAAAGGCCAACGATTGGCTGACATCACAATTATAGCATTATCTGTTGAATAACTGGAAGAAAGCACGTAGAATTATTATCATAAATATCATATTTTTTTTAACTGGGAGAAATTTTTTAATAAATATTTATGGAACTGCAAATCTTTAAGTGCCATTTAGCTGTCCTATACTTCTCTCATCAAGTCACTTACACTGTAACCCGGGTATCCTTTAAACTTGTAAAAATTATTTAATTGTAGATGATATTTGGTGATTTCAAACGATTTGTAGTCATTTTTTAAACAAAGATTTGACATTAAACAAATGTGAAAGAAATTAGTGCTAAATACCAAAATTAAATGATACCTGGATTACAGTGTTAATATATCATTAATTTCTATCATTATATATACAAACAACTTACTTATCAACAGGTAGACCAGCTATTTGCCAATCACGAATCTGAACAGGATCACCAAGTGTTCTATTTAATGAAAATATCTCAGATACTGGTATACCTTTATCTTTACACATAGAATACCATTCCTTTATAGCAGTCTACAATCAAACATTATTTATAATGTGTCAATGAGAATTATAACACTACTACTATAAGATAATATTGTCTTTCTTAACATAAGAACATGGAATAATCCCTGCTAAATAAAAGTACAGACTGTATGTTCTTGTCTACTCTCTCTACTGGCATCCGCTAATTGATCCAGCTTGTCCAGCCTCTGTTATTCTTTTAAGGGAGTGTTCTGATTCCCTTACTTGTATATTTTCATATTAAAAAGTAACTACTTTGATCACACGCGAGACCAACATTTGCTTGAACAAATGAGATCTTGACAGTGTTGTAGTCACACTACGAAGCTCAGATCATACATTACATCTTTCGTTTCTTGAATTACACAATTCTAGGGTCACTGCGGGGGAATAATGTGTTAGAATTTAATAAATTATGTTCTATCTGAGAAAATGCAGGAATAAATACAATGACAATGTGTTTAGCAAAATTAATATAAAAATAATCTTGCCTACCTGTCTATAGTCCAGAATGAAAGGTCCTAAATAGGCAACAACACTGGCCGATAGTAAAACATCTCCAACTATATTCATATACGTTTCTGTTAACGTTTCAACATTCTGGATACAAAAGAAAATTATAATAACAAAAATATAACCAAAACATTAAATCAAACTAATAGTTTGTGTTAATAATGGGACTTTTTAAAAGATACATTGAAAACTTTAAATCAATAAAGTTTTTACCTGTGTCCATCGAACTTTTTCACCTCCTAAACCACTTATCAACTTTTCTGCTCTTTCTATCTTTATCTTAGTTAATTCTATATTCTCTTCTAGATTCTATGAAATATAAATCATTATAAGATCAGTTTTACTGATATCAAATC
The DNA here is from genome assembly GCA_963678685.1 of Patella ulyssiponensis. Lineage (NCBI taxonomy): Eukaryota > Metazoa > Mollusca > Gastropoda > Patellidae > Patella > Patella ulyssiponensis. The sequence continues at coordinate 15,835,893 of OY783232.1, read as the reverse complement.
ATTCATTTTATGAACATCTGATACCACTTTTAATCAGCAATTCTTATTATACTCTTGTATTGTTCTAAAGTCTTGTTGATGTTGTAATATTATATTTGACTACTGATATTTCAGTCAACCCTATGTAAATTATTCACAAAGCCCTAACACCTAGCACACACAATATTTTCTTTTGCAATTTTTAAGCAATTTTTAATTGCCAACATATTGCTAAAACAAAATGCCTCATATGTATGTCATTGCAACAGCAATGGATGTTGACTTTTCAGATTGTCAAATCAGCACAAGATAAAATATCATGCGATCGAAGAAAATGCTGCAAAAACGCAACCTAAACCCTTCCCCACCAACTGCTTGTAGACTCACACACATCTCTGGGAATTCAACAGCATTGCTGGTTGCCTAAAAATCGGTCTGTGTGAGCTAGACTTAATATTTTTTTTTCTAATTGAATATCATACTCACTGTTTTTTCTGTTTGTTTTTGAGCCAGATGATCATTCAATGTTTGTAATTTATCTGTAACTTGTTTTAATTCAGCCTGGGTTTGATGTAACTTGGCCATTTGTTCTGATAAAACACCTTCAGCTGTGGCGAGACTCTTCTGTTTTGGTGCCACTACCTGAATTAAACAATATACATCAATGAACGTGCTTATTTAGTCCCATTGTCTTACATTGAATAAGATTTTCAATAGGATTTTGAGTAGAATGATTTACATATTCGATACAGTCACATGATTTTTTGGATGTATAGAATTAAATTTTTTTAACGTTAGATACAGTCAGACAGTTCCGGGTGCACAGAATCAGATGGTTTTGGGGTGGATAGAATCAAATGGTTTTGGGGTGAATAGAATCAGATGGTTTTGGGGTGGAAAGAATTAGATGGTTTTGGAGTGGATAGAATCAGATGTTTATTGGGGTGGATAGAATCGGATGGTTTTGGGGTAGATAGAATCAGATGGTTTTGGGGTGAAAAGAATCAGATGGTTTTGGAGAGGATAGAATCAGATGGATAGAATGAGATGGTTTGGGGCCATTTTGGGGTGAATAGAATCAGATGATTTTCGGGAGGATAGAATCAGATGGTTTTGGGGTGAAGAATCAGATGGTTTTGGGGTGAATAGAATCAGATGGTATTGGGGTGGATAGAATCAGATGGTTTTGGGGTGGATAGAACCAGATTGTTTGGCGGCGGATAAAATCAGATGGTTTTGGGGTGAATAGAACCAGATAGTTTGTTATGAGTGAGACTTCAACTAACTCAATCTCAGAAAGACTCAGCAGGGTTTTCCAGTCCAGCTTATTTTCGCAAACATAGATATCTAATTTATAAGATTTGCCATGAATTTTCTAGGATATTGACATTTTAACTGTTCATTTACAAGTTGTACAAACCTTTCACTTTTTTTGCTGGGAGTGATAATTTATCTTTTAATTAATATAAAGAATAAACGTACCTTTATCACACTATCATAGATGTCCATGGCACGGACCCAACGGCATAAACCTTCACAAGCTGATGACACATTCTTTATAATGGCTGGATCAAAATCAGGATTTGTTGTGTATTTTTCTCGTATTTTCTTCATGATGGAACCAGGTATATTATCTTTATCATATTCTTTCAATGAATCTAAAAACTTCATGTCATTTAACATCTGAATTTAAGAAATACAAAATTCTAGTTTCAAAATCAGTCGATAAAATATAATGACAATATTCCTTTCAGAAATTTTCAAATATGTTTGCCAAAAGTAAAATTTCCATATACATGTATATCAGAAAATATTAGCACAACTTGAAGCTGCATTACTTATTTTCACAGTAAGCGATGAAAAGATAAAAGATATGCAGACACAATGTTCGTTTTCGTTCATCTGGGGAACTCATCAGTAATTTGTTTGTTTGTTTGCCTGTACAGGGTTAAAGGCTGAACCAAGTGTTGAAATCTTACTACTCGTCGTTAGATATCAAGAAATCCATTATTTTACTAAGATAAACAGAATTTTAAATCAATCAAACTGACTATATTCAAACTGTGTTAAATCAATCAAACTGACTATATTCAAACCGTGTTATATTGGTAATAGGATGTTAATCTATTAAAGAAATACAAACCCTTTTAGCTGCTGGCCAATAATCTTCTACAGCTTTACCACTAGGATCTGTCTTTCTTTCTGGTTTTATACCCTTTAAAAATGCAAACAGGATTACCGGCATGTGTAAATCTTTTTTCTAAAGTCTTAGGATCGAAAAAATAAAAATGTCAAAATAGGATATATAAAAGAATTAATAAATTTTGTTACCTTCATGATACAGACAGATTCCATGACAAGTTTAACGCCTTGTGGTGGGTTTAACATAGTTTTAACGAGTGATATATCATTCTGTTTTAACGTATCCAGAGCAGCAATAGCAGCATTTAAAGCTGGCATAGCAACAGCTAATTTTTCTTCACATTCAATCTATCAAAAAAGAACAATCTTATTAAAATAATAGGACAATTAACAAGAATTCAGCTTGCGTATAGAATTGGCATAATTTTCAAGGCCCATTTTTATCATTTAAATAATAACACATGTAGTTCCTCAGGATTTTTTCAGGTTTCCCCTTGCCAGTGGGGCAGGACACACCCTCTGGCAAGGAAAGGAAAGAAAAGTCTTGATGTTCGGAAGCTATGATAAAAACCAGATCCACCTGTGTACATAGAAGAACCATTCTAATTTAATGATGCTGATTGTTGGTGATATCACTTTGGTGAAAGCTAACGTTAAATAAAGCTATTTTACACATACACTTGATGATCACATGGCGAGAAATGCTGTCTGGCAAGGCGACCTTTGGTTATATTTTTTTCACGACTGGTGGTCGGAACTAAAAACCGAACGCGGATGGTCCGGACAACGTCTGTTCAAAGATGGCTGCCCCCATTGACTTTACTTTTTGCATAGCACAAATATTGAAATAATGCGTATATTTTAGACTCACGTAGATTCAGACATAACATACGAGACAAAAATAGCTGCTGATAGCATTAGAAACCATTTAAAATTAATTCAAAACTTTCCTAATACAATATGCAAAAAAAAAATAGATTTTTTCTAAATATTCTACACTTACGTTTCATCCACACCCGCCATCTTTGAACTACTACGACCATGCCTCAATAGCATGGTTCAGTATTTCCCGACTATGGTCCCGACTAAATGACATTCGGATTCATTTAGTTCGACCATAGTCAAGAAATCACGATAAGCGAAGGTCGCCCCAGAGGTACGAAAATTTATAAAGCTCCTCTTAATATCTAGAGACACCAGCAAGAATTAGAATCAGTGCAAATCTTCTTATCAAATTTAAATCATGTAATCGTCTATGAAGTTCTGTCTAACAGAATAACTTACTTTGATAGATCTGGCCTCCTCGGCTGATTTATTGGCAACAGCTTCATCTTCTTCTACAAGTTTCTTCTTAGCTTCAACTTCTATCGTCTCTCCTTCTATTATAACAATTAGTTCCTCCGTTTCCTCACTTGTTTCTATCAGTTTAGGTTGTAATTCAACCAACTCACTCTGCATAACACTAATCTGTAATATAAAAAAGTCTCTTTAATACATGTGGAGATTACTGTAGTTAAAATGATGTATCTCACATGAGATTTACTATAATCTGCTTCAATATATTCAGATTGACATGTTTTTTCCATTTTTCCCTTGAAATATAATCTTATAGGTATATCAGCAACTCATCAATTAAGTAAAAAATGCATGACTCAGATTTTAATGACTTGATAAACTTGTATCTAATATCAAAAGGGACGAGTATGTGATTCTCTTCATGCAATTCAGACAAACTGCTGGTAGGAACAAACAGCACTATTGCAGTCTATGTTGGATATGTCATAGCAAACGCCATGGTTACTCAAGTCCACTGTATTGCTCTGAAGGAAGTCCACATACTGTTCCACTATTTTGTCTTTGGACGTATGGTCCTGTATTCTACTACTAAATACCGATATTTCAGAAATACAAATCTCAAATAGACCAATTGTACTAAATTTTTATTTCGTTGAAACAAAATTATCTTCGAAATTAAAAATATATACCTGTTGTTCTGAGAATTCCAGTTTCTCTAAACCAACCATATAACGATTCTTTAATGTGAGGATTTCAAATCTTTTTTTATTCAGAAGATTTTTAAATGTTTTAATTAGTTCTAGATATGACGTTGGTGTTACATAATTTCTTCTTCTCATGGTATCATAATATCTGTAAAAATACAAAAGGGTCATAAAAAGAATTGTTTGTCGTTGATTTTCCATAACTCATGAATGATCAGATATAATGGTACTTTCTTGACAAACATTTTACCAAGCTTCAAAAATCCTAAAACTTCTACACAGTTAATGGTGGGAATGTTAATTACTTTCAAAACTAAATTTGTATAGACATCATAGCAATTAATCTATTTCATTCATGAGGTATACCATAAAAACCTGTGTAAAGTGAATTTTAAACATTATGATGAACTAACTTTGTAGAGAGAGCTCGAACACTTTGGTGAAAATGTTTACACATGACAACGGTTTCTTCTCTGACTTCCTGTGTCATCTCAACGTCATCTAGAAACTTATTAGCCACCAATTCCAATGCATCTTCTGGCCATACCTAAAAAATAAATATGTTATAATTTATATCAATTCTATAGTGCCCTGAACTGACGAGATATAGCTTGTTATTGTATCCTATATTTATCATATTAATTCTGTAAAGTTTTTGAAACAAATATTGTTTAAACAGACACAATGGTTCATAGTCAACTGAGTTTCTTAAGCGGTGGACACACTAGGCAAACGATTCCGCTGCCTCGATCGAGAGAGAGAAACAGGGTTTAATATCCACTCGACACAAGCTAGGTCATTTCGTGACTAACATATGGTTTAATTTTATTTCAATAATTTGCATGCATGTAGGGGTCTTCAGCAATATGAAGAAGCCTGAGGACCTGGAGAAAAACCCACGAGATTGGACAGGCAACCCTACTCCTATTCACGTAAACACTAGGCAAATATCATTCGACACAAATGTCAGTAGAGACTAGGCGAATTTAACTTGGTTAGTGTGACCACTGCTTTAGACAATTTCATACTACATTCCATAATTAAATGTCCACCTACCTGGAACCAATCAATGGTACAACAGTTTATCAAGGATGGGAACATCCTTAACCTATTTCTAAAAGCATCACCGATTGGACTAAAGGCTAAAACAACATGGAGGTTTCTTCTCATTCTCTCTATAAATTTATTATACATATTCAAAGGTGTAAATTCTATCTGAGCATTTTCTTGTTGACATACAACCATCATCTGAAAATAGTATATCATTAAATTTATATAGCTATATATATATAATAACAATTTCATTACATATGTGTATATATCTTATACTGTCATCCATGTTTGATCTATATCTATCTTTCTTGTTTTTAAATCAAAGGTCAAGATTATTAATTCTTATATAGGAAATAATCTAACTCTGACCACAAAATGTCAACTTTTTCTGGAAATAAAAACAGTGCAGTGTACATACCCTTTCTATAATTTCTAGTCTTTCTTCGTTTTCATATAAATTAGGAATATCACCAGTATTTAATATCATATTCACATCTTCCAGGAAAGATTGATCCTAATATATAAATGTAAACATGTTGCAGTGGGAAAAGTATATGGTGGATAGATAAAGAGGATAGTTAATAGACAAAGTTGATAACTGATCGATAAAGTTGATAGCTAAAGTGGATAGTTGATAGACAAAGTGGAGAGTTGATTGACCAAGTGGAGGGTTGATTGACAAAGTGGATAGTCGATAGATAAAGTGGATAGTTGATAGAAAAATTGAGTTGTTATCAGAACAATAGACCATGGATAGTGAGCAGCACATTTAATTTGATAGGGAACAGACATAGTGAATAGACAAAGTGAACAAACAAAAATTCTTAAATTTACTCAAATTAGGATGTGAAATCTATCTGCAGAGAAACCCAGACCAAACTTCTGATTTTATATCAGAATCTATTGAAAGATAAATATTAGCCAGTTATATTATGTACCTTGATCTGATGATCACCAAACAGAAAGACTGTTGATACCCCTTCATCTCCAGCTCTTCTCATCATCTTACGTAAATCATCCCTCCATTCTGTCACTGTATAGTTTTTAGTTATTTCTATCTGAAACACCTCAAAATCTGCCATAAATGCTGCTAATCTGGTAGCACTTTGACGACCACTGCCTCCAATACCTGTAACAGAGAAATCATGCTTTTTACAACAGTGTGAGGTGGTATAGTGGGTGTCTCGGTATATATGCCTGAACTGGTTCTGAGAAATTTTATGCTGTGTGAAATATGCCACAGGCTGAGCATTTTGGTTATCGCATTGAAAACTGCACAGAAATCACATGACTTTTTCCATCTTAACCCTATTTTTACAATGATTTGAAATTTTGAGAGTATTTAGTCTTTGAATCACCAATACCCATCATCAGCTGATATCTTTTTCATGAAAGTAGGCTCAATCATTGTTTAAGGAAACTATTGATTGTTACAGAATATATACAGGCTGAATGTTCAATCATAATACTTAACAATAATCTTCTTGATATCATAGGTGTAGGGGTCAATCTCAGTTGTCACCTGAATTTTCTAAATTGAATCAATCATTAACTAAAACAAGTCATCAACAAAACTTCACTTAAGTATTGTAGTATTCAAAGCCTTAACTGTTAGCGATTTCATTTTACAATTATACAATTATATTTTTATGATATATGGTCTCATTCTCTGATGATTGTGCCCGAAAAACAGAAATACATTGCCTGAAAAAGGGACGATTCCTACGCCTATGGTTGAAATAACATTAAAACAACTCACCAACTAGAAGACAATGTCCATTTGGTTGTTTTAAAACACGACTGATTCTCGACACATGTTCAATAGCGAATCTAAACATCACCAAATCCATTGGAGCTTTAGTCATTACATTATAGTCTTCTAAATATCTCTCCATAGTCTATAAAAAAATAAAACAAGATCCTCAATGTGTGGTTTGTATCTCATCTATTCCGGTAGATTTCTTATTCCATTCCTGGGATTTCTTCCCATCTTTATTAGCGTGGTTGGTACAGAATGTTACGACGTTAAACTCAATTTCATTTTAGTGATTTCTTTCATTAATAATCTGTACCACAAACTTCTTTATATTCCTTTTACATTAAGATGCGTCTGCTTGTGTTCTTATCATTATTGACGCAAGAGTACACTTGGTTTGGCCCTGATGTTTTTGTCGCTACAATACACTTGTACCAGGTATACACTTGACCCAGATCTGCTTACATTTAGGCCTTGTCCTGTCATAAAGTAAGATGTGGTTCTGATATTGCCTTTGAGCCATCGTTCTAGTTAGTTTTAAATAGTTTCCAGTGATGTGTCTGGGCCAGTGTAGGATATACTTATTCTTTCTAAAACACCCAATAACACCATTTATCTATCAACAGTAAAATCTTACCTCTCTTAATTCCTCTATGTCTAATATCTCATCATAGATTTTCTCATCTGCTTTTTTACCCATAAAATCACCAAATTGTAAACTACGCAGGTTGTCATCGGTTACCACTTTACCGGCTTCTGCTAGATGACTAAATAAGGCATTGAATTTATCTTTAAAATGTGCCTCTACACAAGACTGTAAAAGGAAAAATATCACAAGAATACTAACTTATTTTATCTGGACAATCGAATTTAAAAAAAAGTCTTATTAATTGATGAAAACTGTTATTGATTTATAAATTATGTAATAGGGATGTAGTATAAGGTGTAACAGGTGATTATTCCTATATAGAGGGATGCCTGTTTGTTCTCATGTTTAAATATTCTTTCTACTGTCTTGGTCATTGGGATATCCCTTTGGCTCACTCGGAAGAGGTGGATGAATTCCATGTGTAAGGTCGCAGGTTCGATTTCTGACAGTAAACTTCTCCTCACCTTGATCATTTTATAGAAGTTATTTCTATCATTATCATCCACCAATCTATCATAGAAAACTCTATAAACTTCATGTACCCAGATTCGGGAGATTTTATGAGCTCCCTCTGTTCCTTCTGGTACAACATCTGGTTTTAGCAATAAAATACCCTAAAAATATACAGTATTCAGATTGATGAAGAGATACACACCATTTGATTAAATAATTCAGTGAACAATGACGCTATTGATACAAATACTGATTTATTGATAATAACACTGATGTTATTGGTATAAATACTGACGTATATACTGATGTTATTGATAATAATACTGATGTAACTGATGTTACTGATTATAACAATGATAGCTTTGATAACAATGATGGCATTCATAGCAATGATGACATTGACAACAATGATGACATTGATAACAATGATGACATTGATAACAATGATGACATTGATAACAATGATGACATTGATAACAATGACGACATTGATAACAATGATGCCATAAAAACAATGACATTGATAACAAGTATGGCATTAATAACAAGTATGGCATTAATAACAAGTATGGCATTAATAACAATGATTACATTAAGAACAAGTATGGCATTAATAACAAGTATGGCATTAATAACAATGATTACATTAAGAACAATAATGGCATTAATAACAATGATGGCATTTATAACAATTATGGCATTAATAACAATGAAGACATTATTTGGTATTACTTCATTGTTAACCTCATTTTTAGAAAACAGATCACATTTATTTCAATACACATTTATGTTGACCCCAATTCATTTACCTGTATAACTCTAGAGAAATCTCTCAGATTAAATAGATAATGTGATTTAGATGGTGTTGGTAGGAATGTTGTTATGGCATTCTGATAAATCTCTATAGTAGCACCAACTACAATCTACAATAAATAATATCAACTTTTACTTTACATGGATGGACAGACATGTGTTTGTTTTGATGAATAAATCCTATTTAAAACATACTTAATTACACAACATCATACATGTATTTGCAAGCTCTTAATTTGATCTTATTGTCTTATAACCATAACAGCATCAAAATAGAGAGATAAATGGGGCTTAACGTCCACTCAACACAAACTAGGTTATTTTGGGGCTAACATATGGTTCAATTCTATTACAATAATTCACTTGCATGTAAGGGTCTTTAGCAGTGGGAGGAACTGGAGGAAAGACGACCCTACTCCTTATCAAGTACAACCAGGGAATCAAAACAATGCCACTTGACTCAATGACAGACCTTTTGATATAGCATGCACGTGCTAACTTTCCGGCCATCAAACTAAAGAAATGTTTATGCCTTCAATCAAAAACACATAAGTTGCAAATAAGAGATCAGTTCAATTGATGTTTATCCATTCATAAAAATGCAAACTATATTTTAATTCCAATATTCTCATTTCCAACGAGTTAGTTCTTACCCTGGAGAATCTACGCAGTGAAGTTTCAAATGATTTAAAATGCCAGTCAGCAATTGGTGAGAATATATTCTTCATGGTTTCTTCATCAAATGTTTCAATTCCAATAATGTTAAAATGGCGTAAAAATCTAGGTGTGACATTATTTCGACCACCACCAGGAGGACCCATTGCTGCCACCATTATTATATCAACGAGTTGCAGTATAGATGTGTCTTTTCTGTGAAGAAGAAAATAAATAGAATAAGAAGTTTCTGATATTGAAGATCTATGAAACAAATATTAAAACTACAAAAATGTTTTTTTTTTCTACATCAAACTGAAACTACTGTAAATCTAAACTATAGCACTGCACATCCAGCCTACAGCAGTGCACACTCAACTTATATAACTGCATAACCAATCTACAGAATAATAACTCAATATATAGAATAGCACACCCAATCTACAGAATAATACACCAAATCTAGCACACTCAGTCTACAGAATAAGATACTCAATCTACAGATTAACACACTCAATCAGCAGAATAACACACCCAATCTACAAAAAAGTACACTCAATCTACAGAATAGCACATCCAATCTTCGGGAAAGCACACTCAATCTACAGAATAGCACATCCAATCTTTGGAATAGCACACTCAATCTACAGAATGGCACATCCAATCTACAGAATAGCACACATCCAATCTATAGAATAGCACACACAATCTTAAGAGTAGCACACACAATCTACAGAACAGCACATACAATTTAAAGAGTGGCACATCCAATCTACCAAACTAGACACCCAATTTACTGAACAGCACACCCAATCTATTGAGGAGTACAACCAATCAACAGAATAACAGAGTTACATTATTTACCTGTCAAACCAGTAACCATGATCTATCCACTGCCTCAGAACCTCTATGGGAGGTTGAGCACCATATTTTTCTTTAGCTGGCATATTTAAATCATCAACAAAAACACAAAGTTTCTTGCCTACAGCTGGTCCATAAATACCTTTCTTACGTCTGTAAAATTGCAAAATAAACTTATATGGGGGGAATCATTCCCAGTATTGATCATATGTCAAAGCATAAAATTTGGATGTGAGTCTTAACTCTTAACCCTTTGACCACTAAATTTTTCGTGGCTTATACACTGGGCACCGGTGACAGCTGTTGCCCAGACATCCCAAGTCCCAATGTACAATGTCTGGATGTTAATAAGTGAAGTGAACCAATGCATGGTGTTGTGGACAATACAACGTTTCTTTGTTGGTTTATCTTCAATATTATTGTTCCAAGCATACCAATAGTCTGGACTTAATTCATAAACAAGTGAAATCCCACTGCTTGGGTTCAAAGAGTTAAGTCCAAATTTAAACATATTGCAGGAATGTGTTTTACATCGGAACAAAAACGTCATATTCCATACATTCTAAATTCATAATAGAAAAACCATTTCAAATAAAGTCTTAATAACATAAAATATTCATCTTATTATTTGTCAGTGTAACCACAAAAATATTGTCAATAACTCAGCAATTATAATTGCTAAACCATTTCATTCTGCAAGCTTGCCAGACCGAGCTTAGTGTTAGTATAGATACAAAGTCATAGTCAAAATCTTAACTAGATTCATTGTTACCTATCTAATTTAGAGAATATGATATCTTGTGTTTGATTGGCTGAAGTTTGTGCGGAGAAGTTGATATTGTTGATGACATATTTGTCTTTTTGTAGATTTAACAAGAAATTATTGGTGATGGCTGATTTACCAGTACCAGTCGGTCCAACAAATAGAAGAGGTTTTCCACGAGTTAAAAATCTTTGTAAGAAATATCGTTGTTTTTCTGTTTCCACTGTGTTGATGATGAGATCATTAATCTGTAAGGAAGAAAACAAAACAAGGATAAATATGATTTCTTGTAATGTTATCTGTATTCAATTGCTGATTTTTGCTTCTTTTTTGTCCCACAATTATCGATATAAAATCTTAAATACTGGTACCTGACATAGGTTACATGCTTTTATACATAAATTGAACAAATTTAATAATTTATTAAAATCTACTTAAAATCTACTTGTTAATGGTTAAGAAAGTACATTCTATACAGACAAACGGAATTTACATTATGTTCAAGCCTTCTCTGAAAACAGCACAAACATATAAATATGAAAAAATTTACTGGTAACAGGCATTGTAATGGTATTGAACTAATCAAGTTTTCTCATAGACATTCAATAGATACATATGTATGTAAAGTTAGAGAACAGTATTCTGGGAAGACAGTTTAATAATACAAATAGCTCATCGTCTCTTAAAATTTTAATTAGGTTATCTTGAGACTAAAATACAGCTTTTTTTTGTTATTGTTCGTTTTTGCAATTTGAGGGTGAGAATTTGACAGGACATCATTGCTCATGTTTATTTTTTTAATTCCAAATACCATAGTATCATTTATGTGCATTTTTTTCTTGGGCCCACACTGGGATTTGAACCTGGACAGTCTGCTTGATTAAAAATCCAGTTCATAACTATACAATCAATGCAGCTCCGTGCATGACATTTAGAAAATTACATCCATATTAACCATCATAACTCCTTTTATTCTATATTCAGTCTACACAAGTAATAAAAGTGAACACAGTACATACAGGGGACGGTGATTTTCAACAATCAATATACACATACATACACTCATTACATATACTATGCACATTACACAACATAATTTGTACATAACATAACATATTATGAACATTACACAACATAATATGCACATTACACAATTTAATATGTACATTACACAACATATCATCTTACCATTGTACGCATTTCTCGATCTTTCTGTTAAAAAAAAATTAGAAACATTGTTTGATAATAATATCACTACAAAAGTTAACTAAATGTTAATACATGTATCTAAATATATAGTCATTAATATCTGTAAATATTTGTAATATATAGTCATTTATATCTGTAAATATTTGTAATATATAGTCATTAATATCTGTAAATATTTGTAATATATAGTCATTAATATCTATAAATATTTGTAATATATAGTCATTAAGATCTATCAATATTTATATAATTTCTTATCACAAATATCTGTCAATATTTATATAATTTCTCATCACAAATATCTGTTAATATATATAATTTTATGGTAGTACACTGCACTTAAACATATAGATGCTAAATATTAGCACTTCTTCTGGCTTTCGGGTATAAATTGTCTGCTGTGTTATTACATTACTGAATAACATGAACTGAGTCATTTTAAAACCATAAATATTTTGTATCTGTTAAACATGAATAAAACTTAAATAAAAACAACAATATGGTTCACATAAATCCATCACCACACATTTCAAACAAGTTTTATTACAAATAAAATACAATACACAACAACATAGACAAAATAATAGTAGTTTCTTGTAGGAGACTGGAACAAATGTATATCTTCTTCACGCAGTGACATGCATTAAAATTAATCAAACAAAATTTCATCAAGGATTACTTGAAATGTAAAAGTTATTGAGTCTTATTTTCTGTTTTCTTTCATTAAGTCTACAATGATTATTTTTTTCTTCTTTTTTCAAAACAGTGTTTTATATACAGTGGTATCTAATACATTGTGTTTGCTTATTATATCATATAGATTGTGCTATCTTACATATGGTAGAATATTGTGGAAACTTACACATTATAGTAAGTCATGTCTTATGGTAAATTATATATAATGCCATCATATTATATATTGTGGTATCTTTATCATATATTCTGGTATCTTATTATATTATATGTTGTATTTTATACCATACATTGTGGTATTTTATATCATACATTGTGGTATCATATATTGTATATCATATATTGTATTTCATATTATATATTGTGGTATCTTATATTATAAACATATAGAGGTATCTTATATTATATATTGTATTTTATACTCTATATTGTGGTATCTTATATATTGTGGTATCTCATATTATATATTGTATCTCATATTACATATTGTGGTAACTTATATTATATACTGTATTTTATATCATATATTATGGTATCTTATCTTATATATTGTGATGTCTTGAAATTATATTGCATTTCATACATTGTACACTGTACAGTAGTGAAACAAGGGCAAAAATGTGACCATAAACCAAACAAAACATAAATAATAAACCACTACCAAATAATAGTTGGTGTTACAATACAATACATCTAGCAAATACATAAATATTAAA